>CM040922.1:14629089-15334089 GCA_023029165.1 Gobiocypris rarus
AAATTATCTCTTGCACGCTATATTTACTAATTCAATTTTGTGTGTTTCTTCTGATTAAGTTCAAACCTTTATCATTGAATTATTAAGTGTAATTCTCAGCAGAAACTCCCTTGCTGGGCTGCTGAAGATGCTGGTGTTGACTGATAGACCACAGTTAGCTTCAAACTCATCCCCTCGTTCTTGACCAGCAAAAGGTAAATAATCCACCTCCCAAATGATGAGGTGTTTGTCGTCCCCATCAACCCCCTGTTGCCTGTTGCTTGATTTGTAGCTCTTTTTGGCCCGAGTGACAGGAGAGGGATGGAATGTTGTTAGAATAGCCGTCAAACTCAAAGACAGTACTTAGCAACACCAGCTGGAGTAGATGGAGTGTGCTGCTGTTGTAGGCCCTAAGGGTGCCATCATTCAGCAATCCTGCAAGTCGCGGTCTGCAGCTGGGCCGAAGCGCGAGCATTGAGCAAGCTGAGTGGAAGGCATCACTTTTTGCTCACATAAATCATGAAGAAAAGGGTTGTTACCAGCGCTGACTTTTCGGGAAGGTGATTTCGATCACGGCTCTGAATTTTTGGCATTCATGTGTTGAATACCTCTGTAAATGAGTAAATGCATGGTTCGAGTAGCTAATGACAGCCATTCTGTTCAAATAACCTGTTTCACTCAAACTTTAGTTACTCAATTAAGTTCCACTCTACCTGAACATTACACCTCAGGTAAGTCCGGCCTAGTGCGTTTCAGAAATATTTTCAGCTGAAGGATGATGTTTGTATATGAGACAAATGAATTGGATCCAGTTCAAGCTGTGTTGAGGGGTTTTATCAGGTTCTCATGTTCTGATAAAGTGGGTCTTCGAATGAATCATTAGTTCACTATTCTGTTATTAATTCAACATTGGTTCTTGCAGAAGCTCAAACATGCTGCGTAACACGAGAATGAACCTCATTGGTTCTTGCAGAAGCTTAAGCGTGCTGCGTAACACGAGAATGAACCTCATTGGTTCTTGCAGAAGCTCAAACATGCTGCGTAACACGAGAATGAACCTCATTGGTTCTTGCAGAAGCTTAAACGTGCTGCGTTTCACGAGAATGAACCTCATTGGTTCTTGCAGAAGCTTAAACATGCTACGTAACATGAGAATGAACCTCATTGGTTCTTGTAGAAGCTCAAACGTGCTGTGTAACACGAGAATGAACCTCACTGGTTCTTGCAGGAAGCTTAAGCGTGCTGCATAACACGAGAATGAACCTCATTGGTTCTTGCAGGAGCTTAAGCGTGCTGTGTAACACGAGAATGAACCTCATTGGTTCTTGTAGAAGCTCAAACATGCTGTGTAACACGAGAATGAACCTCATTGGTTCTTGCAGAAGCTTAAACATGCTGCGTAACACGAGAATGAACCTCATTGGTTCTTGCAGAAGCTCAAACGTGCTGCGTAACATGAGAATGAACCTCATTGGTTCTTGCAGAAGCTCAAACATGCTGTGTAACACGAGAATGAACCTCATTGGTTCTTGCAGAAGCTCAAACATGCTGTGTAACACGAGAATGAACCTCATTGGTTCTTGCAGAAGCTCAAACGTGCTGCGTAACATGAGAATGAACTTTATTGGTTCTCACACGTCAAGCGAGCATGCTTGAGCTTCCATCTATCACAACTGATGTGCGAGTCAATGTTTATATGTGAATAAAAGCCTAAATTGAATCTGTTCATCATACAAAGCAATCAAAATTTGGACTAAATGGCTCAATTCATATGGATCAGTTTTATAATCTAACTTTTTGAAGCGTCAAAGTGGCAGTTGCTTAGACTGTTAATGGAGGGACAGAAATTTCTCAGATTTCATCAAAAAGATCTTCCTTTTTTTGTTCCGAAGATAAACGAAAGTCTTTTGGGGTTTGTAACGACATGAGGGGAGTAAATGATGGCAGAATTGTCATTTTTGGGTGAACTATCCTTTTAAGAGTCATGCTTTAAAAAATAGCAATTAATTACCTTCACTGAATCACAGGTGAAAAAACAAAACAAATTTAATGGACCTGATGGCTCCTGCCTTTTTCGTTTGGGCTGGATATTGACAATTACCTCATGATTTTTTTTTTTAAATGACCAATTTTGTCACCACATTGTGAGCTACATCTTCCTTTCCTGTCACACAATGGTTTTGGGCTGCAATACTTTTTATTGCTCAGGCTGCAGTAAAAAGCATTGTCATTTGAGTTTGTCAGGTATTAATGATCTTTTTTTGTTTGGAGGGGAAAAGTAAAAAAGAAAAGAAAAAAAAGTAGGGCTGGGTGTTTATATTTTGAAAAAGTGTTACAATCTTATTATTATCAATGTTGAAAATGGTTGTGCTGCTTCATATTTTTTTCAGGAGTCTTTGATGAACGGCATTTACTGGAAATCTTTTTTTTTACATTATAAATAACTGTCACTTCTTAACAAATTAATACGTCCTTGATGAATAAAAGTATTTAAAAAAAAGTGTACCCCCAAGCATTTGAATGGTAGTGTATATATAATTTAATAGAACAGTCCTTACAAAGAAACATTAAAACTATTGCAGCGATATAATTTTTTTCTGATTGATATGGCTGTGTGCACAGCATACTCAAAGAATGTCAAAGTTCTTGTACTTTGTTTTAATACTTGTTTATTTCAGTCCTATCAAAGCTGTATCTTTCACTGTTTAAACCACCGCCATGATAAACATGCCTTTCAGCCCATATTGGCATCCCTGTTTTTTTATAGATTTGAAAAGAGCTAGATTGTTCGGTTTTCTACACAGTTAATGTGTTTTAATAGTCTTTGGCTCATTACGTTCTTTCTGTCTTTCTAGTTTTCTATTAGCTCATGCCACAGACTAAACATTTTCAAACACAGTCAGTGGCTCTCAGACTAACGCATGGCACGCTCTCTCAGTTGCTGAAAAACAAATTTCCAGCCTCTTTCCAATGCGGTTTTCGCTGCACCATAAATACGAAGAATAAACAAGCGTTCCATTTGTGAGAGGAAAAAGATTTTTCGTTACATGACAGCGCTAACATGAAATAAATCACCCAAATGTTGGAGGCTCCGTCTGATGTAGTTTGTTCCCCTTGAGCTTGTTGTGGAGAAGCATTCAGTCATAGTTGCCATGAGGGCAGGTGTAGTCGAAAGAAGCACTGTACCCGCCGGGCAATCAGTGCCAGCCGCCTGAGCGGGGGAATTTGCAGTGGCACATTAATGCCTGTAGACACCAGTGTCAACAGTCCAGCTTTGATGCAATTTCTGCAAATCTAGCATGGAATTTATAGAACATACTTTATTTTTAGGCACTTCTCAAAATGGTAGGTATGATTAGGAGAGAATTTTAATGACCATTACATTGTCCTTATCTTCTTGCAGGGTTCAGGTCCCCAAAGTTGTTATCAGTATGTAGATTAAGGTTTTAAAGGTTAGTTCCGCGTCCGCATGAGCGCAAAGGTGTGAGTGGCAAAAATAATGTCATTGCAGTCTGGATGGGTCTAATGCTATTTCATGCATTCTGATTTATTTCCGAGTATGTCGCTGTATGACTTCACAAAGGGCGGAATTGCTTGTATGGGCACTTCTCCCGGATGAGCATGTGCACACATCAACCAGAGCACGAGCAAGAGCTCGCCCATCAACAAGCTTCTTTGGGTACAGAAAGCATTGGCAGCGCTGTCGTTTTGTTTTTAGACCACAAAATCCACAATGTCACTAAATAAATGTGTTTTTGGTTGCGAGGGAAAGATAACCTTTTTCAGCTTCCCAATTAATCCAGCGTTAATGAAACACTAAACAGTGAATGCAGTTTGTTTTTCCGGAGCAACATCGGAGTTCTACAAGTGTGTTTGTTTGTGCATCAAATGTCTGTGTTTTTTTTAGTAATCAGCATGTAAGTGCATATAATTTAAACAACATGACCGTTTAGTGAATCGAAAGTTATCCAGGGATAATACAGTGTGTGTGCGTGTGTGTGTGCGCGTATGTGCATGTTTCCTAAACTCCACCCAATGCACGCCTGCACTGTTTTCGGGAAAAATCGGTACAACGCATCTGTTTTTTTAAAATATGATAAAACTAAAGACTCTTCGGAGATATGAAGAATGAAACACTACTCTATATGTTCTCAAGATTAACATGAGACTGGCGGAAACTGTTATGTACCCTTTAAGAGATATTTAAGAGATTGTTCAAGCCCAACCCCTGAAAAACAAACCCACACCATAATCCCCCCTCCACTAAACTTTACACTTTGCAAAATGCAGTCAGGCAAGTACTGTTCTCCTGGCAACCACCAAACCCAGACTCGTCTATCGGATTGCATCGCTTAGCATTGCACGTGATGTAAGGCTTGGATGCAGCTGCTTGGCCATTGAAACCCATTCCATGAAGCTCTCTACGCACTGTTCTTGAGCTAATCTGAAGGCCACATAAAGTTGGGAAGTCTGTAGGTTTTGACTCTGCAGAAAGTTGGCGACTTCTGCGCACTGCACCTCAGCAAGCGCTGCCCCCGCTCTGTGATTTTAAAAAATATATATATTTTATTTTTACGAGTTGCTGTTGTTCCCAATTGCTTCCACTTTGTTATAATACCACTAACAGTTGACTGTGGAATATTTAGTAGTGAGGAATTTTCACAAATGGACTTATTGCACAGGTGGCAACCTATCATGATACCACACTTGAATTCACTGAGCTCCTGAGAGCGACCCATTCTTTCACAAATGTTTGTAGAAGCAGTCTGAATGCCTAGTTGCTTGATTTTATGGAAGTGATTGGAACACCTGAATTCAATGATTTGGAGGTGTGTCCCATTACTTTTTGGCAATATAGTGTATTGTATTCTAATCTGTCACAATAATAATCTCAAGGTTTATTGTTTCTTTTGTTGCATGGGTTTTGTGAAGTGTACTAAAAACAAACATTGCCACGTGTGTACATTATTTCTTCTCATTGCTGCTTCCTGTAGGTTTAGAGAACAATTACTCCAAGTCGCCCGTGTCATTTCAAAGAATAGTATAATGGCAAGCACGTCAAGTACAAGCAGTCAGTGGAGGCTCGTAAGGAGCCAGGCGAAAGTATAAACAAGGCTTAATGCTACATGCTTGTTAAATTAATGTTTATGGCATTGTGTCAGTGTTGTGTTACCATGATGGTGTTTTGGGATGAACTTTGACAACTACAAAATCAAAGGTGGTAATAAGAAAACCACATGATGAATCAGTGTATTATAAAGGTTACAAACAGATTTTTATAGGTTATTTAGTATATTAACTTTATCAGTTAAAAAAAAAATCATAAATGTGTCTTTAGCATCAAATCAGCATATTAGAATGATTTCTGAAGGATCATTTAAGACTGGAGTGATGATGCTGAAAATTCAACTCTGCATCACAGGATTAAATTACTTTTTAAAAACTTTATTAAAAAAGAAAAAAAAATGTTTTTACTGTATTTTTGATCAAATAAATGTAGCCTTTGTGAGCAGAAGGGAAGTCTTTCAAAAACATAAAAAAATGCTATTTCTGAATTTTTGACAGGTACTGTATGCTGCAAATTGCCACCAAATATAATAGTTATAATATCATGATAACAGAACTCTTATTTAATTAAATTCTTACATACTTACATTTGCTATCTCTCCTTTTGTGCCTTTTCTCTTTTTTTCCCTTAGTTTTGTAGTGTTCGCTGTGATTATTTTGAAAGATGGGAGAGCCTCAGTGTTACATAAACACATTTTGATATGTTTCCCATTTCATTTGTGTAATCCTTTTGGTATATATGTCTGTATATCACACGTGTTTCCTTATAATTTGAATAAAATCCATCTCTTTATAGCACAAAGCCATTTGGACTGCAAAAGTCATAAATTTTGGCCTTTGCACTGATGAGGGTCTTAGGACCTAAATTTTGGCATTGGCGATACGATTATTCTTGGAAGGAATCGGCCCACAGGAGCTGTCATCTTCATCTAAGTTTATAGCAGTATAAACTTTATGTATTTCATAGTTATGTCCATATGATAGTAATAACTTCTGCTCTGGAATTCAGCTGTTTTTCTTTTCATGTAAATCCTTTCAAGTTAGTCACACCACTATATATATAAAATCTAAACTAATAGACAGATTGATCCCTGAGGTTAAGTTAATTTCTCTTATCTAGTTTGTGATCACTCTTCTTTTCTCTCAAAGGTGACAGTAAGCCGACCAATGAGGCGATGACTGAGTACCTGGAGAGCAGGAAGAAGTATGAAGAAGTAAGGAAGCAGAAACTAAAAAAGGGTTCTGGTCGAGAGGCTCAGGTAAGTCGGTGCTTCAGAACACTAAGGCTGTATCCGAAATCGCATCTCCTGTGTAGGTCATTATTTTGAATAAGTAATTACTTCACGACTGCTAAAACATGTTCTATATAGCATGAGTGTGTGTAGTATGAATGTAATCTTGAGAATGTAATCCAGCACCAATAACGTCACTTCACTGTCATTCACAAATCCTCTCCCTTGGCCTCATGGGACAGTAAAGTGTTCATCGTATGCACACTATCGCCGTAAGTACCGGTAGTAGGTCAGCTGGGTACTTTTTGCCTACTCTTTTATGAGTACTGTAAATTCAGACAGTTATTTTGTCACATTCTGTTTTTCGCATACTATATAGTAGGGAAGTATGCGATTTCGGATGCAGTATTAGATTTTCTCCTAATCTTATGGTAGGAAAAAAAGGCTTTTGTTATGATTTTGGAAGAGCTGGCTCATTCCTGCTCAATGTAAATGACAAGGTTCTTAAAAGGACAGTTCTCTCAAGAATGATGATTCTTCCATAATTTACTGAAGTTCCAAACCTGTTTGACTTGCTTTCTACAGTGGAACACAAAAGGTGAATTTCTGAAGAATATTGTGACTACTTGTGTGCATTATTCCAATACATATTCTTATTTTTTTGTGACAAACAGATTTATTGATGATGATTTGAAACATTTATGATTATTATCAATGTTGAAAACAGTTGTGTAAAACATTGTTTTTAGGATTCTTTAATGAATGAAAATTTAGAAGAACTATTAGTGGTAAGATAAAATGTTTTGTGAATACAGCCCCAGGTTATGTTGACACTAAATATAACAGTAGACGACTTGGAAATCAAGAAGTCAAACAGTCATAAACATGTCATAAATATTGCCATTATCACAAAGAAAAAATGTGTAACAGATGCTTTCTGCAGATGCAAACTATGGTAAATAATGTGTTTTTCTTAAAATAAAGTTAACTTTGGCTGCGTGTATGTACTTTGTATTTAATGGAGAAAACAAATCACAGCAGTGTAAAATGAACAGAAGTCATAAAGAACAAGAAGCGTTATTTAAAACAACCACCATACTTTGTGCAAACATTGAGATGTTTGGCTTTTGGAAGATTTATTATTTGAAAATATGTGACTCAAGAATGAATCGAATGTCACTTTTTGAATATGGCAAGTAGAGATGTTGGACATGTCACAATTTTCAGTGAATGACAGCCTGTTCCAGCTGTTTTTGTCCATACAATTACAGTCCAATTACATTGGAACCCATTGACTTTCATTGTTTGGGCACACTGAAAACAATATGAAAGATATTTTTAAATATCTTATTTTGTGTTCCTCTAGAGACCATTACAAAATATAGTGCCTCATACACATGAATCATACTTAGCTGTGTAGGATACAAGTCCAATATAAACTAGAAAATTGTAAATCTCGCACAGTACTCATTACAAAAATTATTTATTTGCAACGTTTCGGTTACTCAACATTTTTGTTTTATAGAAGAAAATAAGTTGTACAGGTTTAGAATGAAATAAGGGTAATTATGTTATTTTCAATATGCTCAGGGTTTAAAAAAAAAAAAAAAATACATTTTGAAAAGTCAAAATAACATACTTTCTCTTGCCTCTATAGACACTTGCGCTTTTGGAAAGCTTCAAGTCCAAGCTCTCATCTGCGATTACGGAGACTCCTAGTGTTCCAGAGGAAAACGTGGAGGAACTAGGCGAGGATGACGATAAGGGCTGGTGAGTGGCTTTTACTCGGTTCTGTACGTAGTGTTCCCCATTCCTACAGAGGTTTAATGCACAAATGGACTTGCAGTTCTCTGTGATCAAATGCATTCTCAATAACTCGCGCCTCATTGGTTGTTCCCAATGCACAGCTACTGTTTCGCATTAAGGTAGCAGAGCTATTTATTTGGACTAACATAGCGAAACGTTCATACCTCTCTCCACATCAGGCACAGCTGCTCTCCTTAAGTGTGCCTGAACCACCTCGCTCTCCAGCCAAGTAATGCGTTTGGCTCTGGAGTGCACTGACACCATTAGAACAGTATGCAGTGTTTGTTTTTGCTGCGCTGCAATAGCCACTTGTGGAGAAGTAGTTTTCTCAGCTGACTTAACTGAGTAAATAACTGCTTCAGCAGACGGAGTACCCAGATGGAACGTGTCACACCCACCGTACGCCAGACAGGGCACATCAACCTGCAGTCAGACGCGTGCTGTCTTTTTAACAGACGCTCATTACGGGTGCCAGCAGAATGAACATTCGGCGATAAACCATTGTTGGAATTTTCCATAACACCAGCATATGTTTTGGAAAAGGGGTGTGCTGGTGTCTCCACCAGGCTTTTAATCCGCATAACCAGTGAGACTTTTTTGGGCAACTAGCTTCACTTTGAAGACCAATTTTTGGTTCGCTTCTCAAAGCCAAGTTGGTCAACAGGATTCAGCTACACTAGCACAAAGCCAGCACTAACAATATGCCCATGTGTCCTCTGATCGCCAGCTCTGAAAATGAATGTTTTTTTTGTGTTCTGTCTATGCTCTCCCAATGATGACCAAATACATGCTAGTTTGAATTCTGCAGCACTATTAAATCCATAGCAAAGTAAGATGTGGGGGAAGATGTGCACCCCAACTCCAGAAAACTGTGTACAATATTTTTTCTTTATATTTAGAAAGATCCCATCATATCCAGTTAAATAATTTTTGTCATTGCAAAAACTTCAGGGCTCAAAATATATATGATGTTTGTTAGTGAATTTCCAGTGTTTAAAATCATATAATATTTTTGGCCTACACTTTAAACCATGAATTATTAACACATTTTTCTTCCAAAAACAGACCTGGCCCAGTGCTTACAAATAAACCTTTTTTTCTGGATGGTTTATGAAAATGCAAATAATGTGCAGACAAATAGTACTTCGGAACAAGCATTATTGCTTATTTTCTTATTTATATTCATATTTTTATTTGAAATGTAACTCATTTCCATTTTTCCCAATGGATTGGCTAACCCCTTGACATGTTTACCCCTAACAATTTGTGGCACTGTACCAGTTTTTACATTTTTTAAGGCATTTTTTTACTTTTTTATTTCCTGTAATTTCATTTGATAGCAGACATCTGTCTATAAAATCAAGTATTTGTTTACCCTTAACCCTAGATGACATCTACAAAGTGGCACAGCTTACCTCACTCTCTCCCCTACTGTTTATTTGTATGCTATCACTGGCAACTAGGCTGTGTCGTACAGTGTTGTATGTTGTGAGCTGTAACAACTGCCATGGCTGTCTGTATTTCACTGGAGACGTTCCAATCCAACAGCATACTACTAGATTATGAAGACAGAAATGAAATAATTACCATGTCACAACGGTGCTAGATCACTAAATCACACACACCACTCACTGTGCAAATATTAAGTCTGTTCGGTTTTATTTTTGCCCTCCTTTAAATATGAAGACTAAACACAGCTTAGCTTTTCTTTTTGGCATCCTCAAGATTATTATTTTTTGTCCTGATCTGATGGGAACGTTTCCATGTTGGGCCGTGGGTGTTATTGACAGCTGAGTTCTTTGGCCAGGATAACATTTATGATGCTGCAAAATGAATCAGGCTCCAGGGAGCATCAATCTTAATGCTGCATGCGAGGCATAAAGTTATGGCCCTGATTGTGCGCTTAAGTACACAAATAGAATATCAATTAGAAATGTTTCAGTTTGATTCTGTTTTCTCCATAATCTTCTTAGCACATGTGATGAAGATGCATGTGTTTGTAAGTACGGCCTCTGAGATGGCGGCAGGTACTTAAAAACTGATTTTGCTCATCCACATTTATGGCTTTCAGTTTGAAAGATGTGTTTTTCTATTTAATGAACTCTCAACGTGATTGGACATTACTGTGATTCATAGATATGCTTTATTTCTGAAGCCCTGCCATGACCAATGCGTCACACGGCACTTCTAGTTTTTCTGAGGATTACGGGAAGCAGACTGGTAAATCATTCTGCTTTTTCGCTCTCAGTTAAAACGTATACCTTCAGCGGTTTGCTTTTTTGGGTATTATTTTTTGGGTAAGCCCAATCCATAGATGCAGTCCATTGCAAACCCAGGGTAGTTTTCCACTGGATGTGTTTGAAGCGACTCTGCGGGTTGGATGCGGCACGTCTTTGCTTAACTTTTTGGTAGACGTCCACTGCATTTATTTTACGCATTCGAAGGAAGACCGTAAATCACAATCAAACGTAAAGAATGTGGTCGAGTGCATGCCTCTGCGGAAAGTAATGGCTTTATGCTTGATTAATTATCAGTCTTAATGGTGTGCGAGTCCGTGCCGCAGCCACACCGGTGACGTGCTGAGGATAAAGCGAAGATCTGTCAGACCGTCGTCCTCCCTCTTCACGCTGCAAGCCACCGCAGGGAAATGAATCGACACGGTGTGTTTTTCTCTCGTATTTGCTTTTCTTCAAAGACCTTGAGTCTTTATCTAAATATATCCACTCAAATGTTCCAACAAATACCACATGTGAGTGCAAAAGGGGCGCCGCCGTCTGAGCTCGAGTTCCTATGTATTTCCTATCAGTTACTTCGTCCTCTGGATAGACCATCATTACTGTCTAAGGACCCCCACGATGCTAGGAAGTCTCAGGACTGATTCTGGGGCGGAGGAGGGACGGGAGGCCCCAGTGCTAGAAAAACAGCAGTGGGAAGTCTGTACCACTTTCTGAACGCCTGGTGCACCCCACGAACGGAACATGGGTTACAACAGGTCAGACACTGGAAGTCAAGTCTGGGCCAGATTGTAAACTATTCCATCTGTGTCTGCGTCTACAAAAACCCCTTTTCGCCCAGGCCTCCTCTCTTGCTTCCCCCTCTTTCGCAAAAGCGAAAGAAAAATAAATTCAGGAAGAGGCTTCCGAGGGCCTCGGTATCATGGCGGGAGCCCCTCCCTGATAAGAGCCCCAATCAAACGATGGGATTTTTGTGTGAGCCATAACTCTAGGCGAGGAGTCCGACGGGCTGTCATCACCGAGACTGCTAGACAAATTATCAGTGCCGACTGCCTTACGCGACGGGAGTCCTGTGGGTCTGCCAGAGTATAGCCATGACATTCTAGATGAGCTGTCACATCTCCTACGGACTTCAAATGGATGCAAGCATGCACGCACACACTCGGTTTAACACTTAAAAATGGGCTCGCATGCACTCGCAGATTCTTTATGCATCTCTTTGGCCTAATTCAGGGGTTCTGTGATTGCTCAAAAATAGCAGCATGGAGGATTACTTACCAACGAAAAGGCTCATAATTTTAGAGAGGAGGTCGCTTCCATTCTCCATTCCTTAAAGTATTCATCTTGACTCGGACAACTAGCTCAATTTAAAAATCTTCCTTCAGCTCCTACAGTTACTTTTTGACACACTTCTGTGAAACCACCAAAAGTTGCACTGTATTGAATGACTGCTGGCAGTCATTGAATTATTTAAAGTCCCGTCACATCTTGTTCTTTAAAACCAGCTCTGGGCTTTGGAGGCGAGTGCGTTCATCACGATACCTGCACCACAGATTTAGATTCTTGAAGGATAAAGTCTTTCCAGAAATTCTGACCTTCACCAGAATAGCTCAAACAGGTGTGGAATGTCAGTTCTTTTAGAATCTTTTTTTTTTTTTGGTTAGGATGAGACCCCAGAGAGCCATCCAGCCATGTCCATGATGTATAACAATGACCTGTTTCACCCTTCTTGACATTTCTTTGAGGTACTCTCCATGTCTTGATTCAGACAGTTCCTCAGTAGCCATCATCTCAGTATGAAATGTAGGTCAGCAGAGCAGGGGTTAGATGTGTGGATCTGCATGACCTCAGACAGAATGAAAGACATGTAATTCCAAACCTATACACTCAAAAATAAATGTTCCAAAAAGGTGCTTGTGCAGTTATTGCAAGTGATTTTTGGTTCTCCAAAGAACTTTTCAGTAAAAAAAAAAACAAAAAAAAACATTTCAAATAACAAGAACAAGATTTAAAAAATCTAAAGAACCCTTTTCCACTATAAATAACTTTTTGTACAATGGAAAGGTTCCATTAATGTTAAAGGTTCTTCATGAGCCATCAATGTCAATAAAGAACCCTTAATTTTTAAGAACCTATGACTTTATCTATACTATGACTGTTTTTGTGCATACAGTGAAAGTTAATCTGTGCCAAGACAACATTGGGCCACATTAACTTTAATTGTAAAGACAAAGAAGAAATAAACCATTTAGGCTTGGAGTGATAAAATGATGACAGAATTTTCTATTCTTTTAATTATCTTAGCGTGGACTCCTAAAATCTTAGAAGCCGTCGGTAGAACCACTCAGATATGACAGAATTGTAGTTCTGTGTTCAGAAACCTGTTGGCTTAGTGTAAACCGTGCCTTGGATTGGGCTGCAGTCTTCAGGAGTCCTCAGGAAGCGACTTTAGCCAGCTGTGAGCTCCTCTTTCTGATTCTGGCACTCAGGAATGTTCCGTGGAATGTTAGTCTGCCTGCCAATCACCTCTCCAGCCGTGCCGTGAAGAGAGCGGGAAAGAGCATTACTAAAGAAATGCAATGTAGATGAGCATCTGTGCTGGATTATTGAGACCTCCTACAAGGTGCGTCGCTGTTGAGGTAGAAGCTGAAGATCAATCACGCTTCAGAAATATCATCGGTGGATCTTATTGTGGCAAAGGATCTGCCACCAATGCAAAACTAAGGTTAAGTTTAGAGTTTATGGTAGGATTAGTATTTGTTTCAGTGTAATTGACATGACCAACGAAATCTTTAGAATTTGCCATGCAGAATTGTTTGCACTTAATTGGTTTGGGGAAAAACATGTTTGTAAGTAGGCGCAAGACAGCTGGAAAAAGAACAGATGCTGCTGTGTTGAAGACATAACTTAATAGGACTGATAATTTAGCTTCCACATACTTGTCTTGTTGGTTCTAGCTATACTTTACCAAAGAACATTTGATATCGCTTAAAAAAAATTATTTGTTATTTAAATTATTTAATATTAACGGTTATATGTTTGTATTTATAATACTCGTTAATTGTATTATTCATTTATTTGCTAGGCACCACTCACAATGGGAACAAATTCCTTTTAAAATCTTTACCCACCAGCTTTTTTGAAAAAAGTTGCCAGCCACCGCATGTCAAAGACTATCAAGCTTGCCCAGTCCTATAGCTCATCCTGGGTCGACATTTCAATCAGTAAACAGAATATAAATTACTGGATAATGTTAATGTTGATGATTGCGTTATTTTACATATGCATATGACCACATATACTATCGATTGCTTCTGCTTATTCCTTACCTGTGTTTTGAGCTGGAGATTCAGTACTTTTAAGATGTTGCGTAATAGCGCCCCCTACCGTATAACCATGAAAACACGGAAAGTCAAATGCGGGGAGTGTTGTGTCGTAATTTACATAAATTTCCGTCGATGGCGGGAAAGAGTTAAAGATGTTGTATAACAGGCTGTTTGTGGACTCATCAGATTTGTAAGTCTGCTCTGATGTGATCTATTCCACCGGGAACTTCCCACTCTGATTTTGATGATTTATTTGCCTGTGAGCTGCACTTTGCTGTTCTTTTGAACTGAACTCTGTTTCCCCTTGTGATTTAGGATGGCCCATGTTCTGCACTTTGATGAACAAAGCAGAAAGGTAAAAGATGCCAACATGCAGGACGAAGACACATTCGAGATCTATGATCCACGCAACCCTGTCAACAAGAGGAGACGTGAGGAGAGCAAAAAACTCATGAAAGAGAAGAAGGCCAGGAGGTGAGACTACAGCTACACTCCTCGTTCACCCGCTGCCTCAAACTGCCCATCTGGAATGACTCCTACCTTTAGAAATGGCATAACATCAGGGACAAATGCATTTCTTCCGGAGAGGAATCATATTAACTGATGTTCTGTCAGTGTGAATGGGGGATATCTGCAGCCTCTTTATTAAAAAGACATTCATTTCTACCTACTGGAGATACTTGTAAAGATGGCAAGCGTTTATTGTTTTTAACCCACAGAGGAAAAGCCACACCATCTGCTCAGTCCTTAGTGCATTTAACTTCATACAAAAACTCATGCTCTCAAAATGAGTGTACATTTTCATCCTGGTAATAAAAGTCATTATTTCTAATGTTTGAGCATTCTTGTTCACTTTGTGACCTTACTGATAATTGAACTCACTTACACATAATTGATTCGGAGGGGAAAACATGTTCGTAAGTAGACTGGATTCATCATCAAGTAGTTTGTTAGACATACTTTTTGGGCTGTGATTGGTTTCAATTGGGGCTGTGAAAATACATGCTTCGATTCAATGAAAAAAAAAAATCGACATTATTTTACCTTAGCCATAATACTTGCTATATCTCAAAACATTCTGTGATACAATTGCAATTTGGCTAGATTCAGGAGCTTGTGGTTGATATTACAATATTATGTGCCTGTTTTCCACAATCAGAGACAATTTCTAACACACAAATGACACCAAAAAAATAGTATGAACTATGAATATTTACACACAAAAAAATACTTGGTTATATACAATATAACTAATCTAACAATACAATACAATTATTTTGTAAAATTATTTGTGTTGCATGAAACATCATTAGTCCGTTGATTGATATATAATTACACCTAGCATCCATTGTGTAAATGAATAATCAATTATGATTATATTGCCTATAACTGACTAATAATAAATGATTATAAAATTATGTAATATTTAGAGAAAATACTTACAAATGTGCTTTAATGCACCTTGATTTTGATGATCTTGTTTATTTTGTTATATGCTATTAATGGTTTAATAGGTAATAGTTTCTGCTCCTATATATGAAATGTCTTCTGTCATGTTATGCAAATCTATTATGCATATGTTATAGTCTTTTTAACATCTGTTTATGTTATTCATTTTTTTTATCTAACGTTTCAATAGCTAGGCCTATGCAGCTGTATGATGCAATAGCAGCGTCTCTTATCTCTACTTCATATTACCGGCTATGACTGCCATCGTAAAAAAAGGAGCTCTTCTGCAGAAGCCGTGAAAACGTGTGAAAGCTAGATCCACTCCACATCTGCCCTAAATCGAGCAAGTACGAATCTCATAGTTCAACCTGTCCATTAAATAACAGGAGTAATGCAAGACACACATGACCGTAGTGAAGTAAACCAGAGTTACGCTTGACTCGTCCTGCAGCCGTACTTCCAAAAAATACAGTCTGAATCATAGCTTGATTCTCCCACCAAAAAAACCTTCCATTTATTTAAAACAGTGGCGAGATAATAAACAGTTCCTATCGTTTTTCCTGTCGTTCCTATCGGTCTTGTATTTTGTTACCAAAGAGCCGAGTCCATTGGCGTTCCTGATGATCTCGGCTGACTGTGGTTTGGTCTAAATGATCTACCACGAGTGTGCGCGACCAGCAGCACGGTTTGGCCAGCGTGCAACCTTTTACTGCTCCTCTGGGATCACGCTTAAATTTTCATATGGAACAGGAAGGAGAGTTAATGTTACACCATAAGAGCCGCGTGGCCAAAGCCGCTGCAAATTTAAACCAGGTGAGACGCACCAAAGCCAGTGCAGCTACTACTCTCTCTACTGTGCCTCTGTCACAGGGAGACTTTTATAAAACCGCTGGGTCTGCGATTTCAACACATCATTACACCATGAACACGTTCAGGGTTGTTCCTAAACATAACGAGACTGACTGATCTGATTAATTATGTGCATCTATGGAAGAGGAGTTGATGTCTAGTGAGATATCCTTCATATAATATTTTTTATAATAAAAACAATTTCAGTGCAAAAGTGTTCGTAATGATGCCTGTATAATCGTCGTATAATATATGTTAGTGCTTTAACCAAGTTCCATTGGTGACAATTTATTTATTTTAACAGGAAAACATATTGAAGAGATTTTTAAGAATTTGTGACCACAAACTCTTTCCCCACCAGCATTTTTAAGTTGCCAACCACCGCCAGCGTTTTTGATACATTTTCACTAAAATATCATAGCCCCCATGAGATTGATTTGTATAAATATATGAACATGCAATATATCAAAAGAAAGAACAAACTGTTCTCCAGAGCACTAGACATTCTCTGCTCTCTCCGACAACAACATTTTTGTGTGACAATGACGTCTGTGTCGGCCACCATAGCTTCTCCTATGTGCTTCGAAAGGGAGGGGTGAGCGGTGGATGATTGCATTTCACAAACTCACCCCTAGATGCTGCTATAATTTACATACTGGACCTTTAATGCATTCTTTTATTTTTAATCAATGCTTAAATGTTGGGTAAGTTTAATGAAAAAAAAGCAACATTTTGAGCAAAAAGCTGAGAAAATCTAAGTTTTTTTTTCATCCAGATCGGATTCAGAATGATGATCAAAATATAGATGGAGACGATCGAGTCCATCAACATCAAAGCTTCACAGTCCTGATCAACATTTAATTTAGTAACATTAGGCAGTTTTGATTTTTATGCTGTATATCGTTGGTAATTATTTTAAATGCATCTGCTTACATATGATATCACTTGTTTCTGCATCTTCTTTGCACGTGTTTAGATCAGGAAATTCAGTACTCTTTCAGATGTGTAATGGCGTCCTCTACCGTATATCAGTGAAAACACGGAAAGCCTTAAAATTCCATAAATGGCAGGGAAACGTTGTCTCACAAATTACACAAATTTACGTCAATGGTTGGGAAAGAGTTAATTCCTCGTTTTAATTTAATTAAATCTTGGACACAATAATTTAGATAATAATAAGGTTTTGGGAAACCCTCTCCCCGCATGTATTGAGCAGGCCCACATAATTTAATATTTTAGTTATATTTATAAAAAATATATTTATATATGTCGACACGTACTTAGTTATTTTAAGTGTATACATACTGTGTGGTTTATAGTAAATAAATACATGTACATTCTTTCTGAACTATCAAGGTAATTTTTTGCAGTAGGCTGTTTCTGTTTGTCAGATTTGTAACAAGTTCCTAAAGTCTGAGAAATGTAGCATAAAAAAGATTTTTTGTGTGCAAAGGATAATTTAACTAAACAGCTTTAAAGTTACTACATTCAAAATACATTTTAATATAATTTTACCAACATTTCATGATTTTTACCTGTATATCCTTTCACAAAGAACCAGGTTGTGCCACGTTGGTGCTGAGACTGTGTCCTGTTAGAGGACCATTATCAGTCATTTTTATCACTCTCAGCTCTATTTGAACGTGTTAATTCACATCAGCTCTTTTCCAGGTGCCTTAAGAACCCAGAAGTGTCACCACTGAGCATTTCTAGAGTAATTCCATCTATAGTACAGTTTTTACACATACATTTACTTCAGTTTAACATTGTAAATAGCAAATGAATTTTAGCCACATTGCTAACATGGGTTAAAAGTGAAAACTATTTGATTTTATGGGCTCCTTGAATACATTTAATTGACATTGGGTACAAACAAAATCCTGTAAGAAGCATTAACAAGTAGTTATTTTGATGTTTGAAAGGGGGCAGTTGTTTGGTAGGAATATTAAAGTAATGCTGTGCCTTTTTGAGTTTTTGGTGTGAAAGACTCACTCTATTCACCTCTTCTTTTACAAGAAACATAAATATTGACTCTCAAGGTGGACTTTGAGGTGAGAGAAGACAAGACAATGTCACTCTTGCACAGCAACACTTAACATTCTTGCTCATTGCCGGCCAAGATACAAAATACCCATCATTACTGCTGGTCACATGACTGTGGGAGATTAAATGGACCGGTAATGTCATTATCTTGCTCACTATCTGCCTTTGCCCTTGTGAATGAGTACTATAAATAGATCACTTAATCCTTTTTCCCCTTTACAAGAACGAGACGAAATCCTCACTGCCTTTAAGCCCTGAAGAAGCCAAGATTGTTCTGTTCCCACTCTCCCCTTTCTCTTTGGCCTCTCTTCTGCAGGAAAATGACCTTATTAAAGGTTGGGTTTCATTTGAAACTTTTACTACAATGATTGGTCCTTTATTTTAAATAGTCTAGTCATTTTCTCTCTGATTACACAGTGGGGTTTTGGAAAACGGGGTGTGTCCTAGTTCTACAGTGGCTTAATCTGGTGGAAATGTTGCTCGATTTCCATCACTACACATATTCAAGGCTGGATACTAGGGCTGTCAATTTAATTTGTTCAATTAACCCTGTACATGAAATATTTTTTTTTTCTTTTAGATGAAATTTAAGTTATATATAAATGTATCATATTTGATATCTCAGGCTTTTATGGCTCAAATAGTATGATATAGAATAATATGGAGCTTCTCAGTTTTAATTCACTTAGATAAAATGCATATGAATAATGTATCAGTTGTCACTCTATATTGTTAGTAAGATGATATTTAAATGTATAGTTTTATGATCAAAGCTGAATTTTTATTGTTGGGGCAAAACATTTAATGCAATGCAATACAATGATGATTGAGAGATGTAAAACTAAATGTTTTTCAAAACTCTGATTCATCATATTTTGATACTACCATTTTAACACAATTTGTCTAAAATATGTTATATGGATAATAAGGTAAACTGCTTCAGTCCGGTACATGTTCATGTTGAAATATGACTTAATAAAAATCATTGGCAACACTTTATAATAAGTAAACAGTAATAAAGTAATTTAAATTATTAGCTTATTGTTTATTCATAGTATATATGTTGTAGTCTCTACATTGTTAATGTATTAATAGGCTATATATAAATAGTGAGTTCTTTATTCAATGTCACTGTAATTAACACAATTATTATTGTTTAATTAGCTCGTAGTAAAGGATTTGCTAATTGTTATTAGGCGTAAATAGTTATTTAGTAAATTAGGCCTCGAAAAATGCCATTAATTAAGTGCTTTAAACCAATTGGACATTAATTGCATTCATATTCAGTGTTCCTTAAAATGTACAACACACACACACACACACACTTACACACACACGTTTGCATATGTGATTTACAGGGACTCCCATAGACGTAATGGTTTTTATACTTTACAAACTGTATATTTTATCCCCTTACACTAACCCTAACCCTACACTGTAAAAAAATCCAGGCCTCTCCATTTAACATTTTCTAGTGACTGGTCACATCTAAATTTTTAGTTGGCCAAATTGAATTTCTGTGAATTGATACAATTTAATTCACAGAAATTACATTTGGCCAACTAAAATTTTTTAGATTTGACCAGTCACTAGCATTCCCAAAACTGCATTTCTTGTGGGATGTTCCCGGTCTGCAGTGGTCAGTATCTATCAAAAGTGGTCCAAGGAAGGAACAGTGGTGAAACGGCGACAAAGTCATGGGCGGCCAAGGAAAAAAACTCACACATTTCATCCCAAAAAATCTTAATTTGTGTTCCAAAGATGAGTTTCGAGACTTTCGTTCATCTTTGGAACACACAAAAAACGATTTTTTGGATGAAATAGCTCATTGGTTCATGTTGAAGCTCAAACATGATGCGTAACACAAGAATGAACCTCATTGGTTCTCCCGGAAGCTCAAACATGATGCGTAATATGAGAATGAACCTCATTGGTTTACCCGGAAGCTCAAACGTGATGCGTAATATGAGAATGAACCTCATTGGTTCTTGCGGAAGCTCAAACATGATGCGTAACATGAGAATTAACCTCATTGGTTCTTGTTGAAGCTCAAACATGATGCGTAATACGAGAATGAACCTCATTGGTTCTTGTGGAAGCTCAAACGTGCTGCGTGAACCTCATTATAACTCATAATGTTTTGCCTGATTGGTGTATATACTGTGTAAATATTTTAACTAGTAAAATATATTAACTATGTATTAAATATACACTAATAGTTTGCAAATGATTTGCAAATACATATTATAAAGTTTTACCAAATTATTAAAGCTTTCACAGAAAAAAATAATGTGTAGCACAACCTGAAGGAGGACATTTTGACAATGATTCTAAAATAACTTTTGCTAAAACAAAGTCCAAATTATCATCAGATGACAGAAGGCTTGTAGTAGATTTAGTACAACAGGATTTTCAGCATAATGTAGAGGCCTTACGAATTTCAGTATCGAATATGATACAGTAGGTATATTATAACATTTCCACATTTAACCATCTTGAACCATATATCAATTCTGTGATTGGTGATCTAATGATCTAATTCTGTGAACTGCAAAGCAGAAAGCACGCTAAGAAAAGCAGACACTGAAAGGATTCACTTGTGGAAGCCTGAGTGATATTACCCATGAATCATTTGCTCCTGACGGTAATTATGTTAATCTAAACAGGACTACAGTCTAGTCTGTCTCTCATCCAACATGGTATGATAACAATCAACTGAAGGGCCGCTAATTGTGTTATAGAGCATGACCGAGGCTTCAGAGAGATGATTTCATGTGTCAAGCGCAAGAGGTTGATGTCAGGAGGCCTATGTTTCTGACCGAGCCTCAGACAGTGTGTGAAGTAAACTGTCATGTACTGTTTAGCATAGCTTGGCAAATCCGCTGTGTTTGCAGTCCACGATTCACATTAACATTTAGCGTAATTAAATTTATGCCGTTCTAGCTGAATTCACTTTTAGTTCCTCCTCTTTTATTCATTTCCTTTTTAGATTCAGCATCTGTAGTGTGCAATTTCAAACTGTTGTTCAATGTTTAAAGTCAACATGAAGTCAGACTCTGTATGTAGACTCCATTGACTTTCATTGAATGGACAAAAACTGTTGAGAAAGTAAAAATGGTAAAATGGTAAAAACATCCAGTGGGCATCTCATTAAGTATCTGTCACTGGAATGAAATCTGTCAGTATCAGCAGTGGTTATGCCAACCACAGCGTCAGTGAGTGAAATATGATAGTGTGTAATGGCTGAACCATCAACAAAAACACCAAGAATTAATTTTCCCTCTTATATTTGCCTGAGTTTTGGATCCATGGTACTCTGCATGAAGACCTTGGTACTGGAGGAATTTGACGAGACCGATCTGGAATGAATATTATTTCCCGAAAATTTTAAAGCGTAGAAAGGAACCAGTCAAAACAATAAATTAAGCCCAAGTCTTCAACCAAGACCAAGGTTAAACTCTAAAAAGGAAACCTCAAAAATATTTTACCTCGGACTGAACGACATTTTGCATTGAATTACACCCTGGATGGTTGTTATCTAACCTTGCAGTCTGCGACTGGAATAATATTTCCATTTAAGGCCTGCCTGAATGTATACTGTGGGAGACCAGGGAAACTTGGGGGCAAGGAAAAACCCTGGACAAATTATTAACCAATGAAGCAATCTTATAACTCTTTAACATGGGTTAAACGTTGTGATCATCTGACTTGACCCACAATTATAAACATCAGAGTTTCTTTCATGGACTATTCATTAGTTTCTATTAGAAAACCTCTCAAGTTTTGGATATCTTTGAATCTTTCTTTGATGAAGCTCTTACAGGTATAGTTCACCTAAAAATGACAATTCTGTCATTACTCACCCTCATGTCATTCCAAACCCACTTTTGAACTTCTGCGAGAACCAATGAGGTTCGTTCTCATGTAACGCAGCACGTTTGAGCTTCTCCAAGAACCAATGAGGTTTTAAATGTGTATAAAAGCCTAAATTCAATCTGTTCATCATATAAAGTGAATCTCTTCTGAAAATTTGGACAAAACCACTCAAATCATATGGATTACTTTTACGCTCTCTTTTTATGAACTTCTTGAAGCGTCAAAGTGGTAGTTGCATAGCTGTTTATGGATAGTACAGAAAGCTCTTATATTTAATCGAAAAATCTTTGTGTTCCAAAGGGGAGTTGAGACTTTCGTTCATCTTTGGAACACAACACACATTTTTGATTAAATATGAGAGCTCAATGGTTCTTGTAGAAGCTCAAATGTGCTGCGTAACTCGAGAATGAACGTCACTGGTTCTTGTAAGCTCAAGCGTGCTGTATAAAACACAATAATGAACCTCATTAACTCTTGCGGAAGCTCAAACATGATGTGTAACACGAGAATGAACCTCATTGGTTCTTGCATGTGTGAGTTGAGGAATGTTTATATGTGAATAAAAGCCTAAATTAAATCTGTTCAGCATATAAAGTCTTTTCAGAAAATTTGGACTAAACCATTCAATTCATATGGACTAGTTATGAACTTTCTGAAGTGTCAAAGTGGTAGATGCATAGCTGTCAATGGAGGACAGATTTAATCAAGAATATCTTCATTTGTGTTCCGAAGATGAACGAAGGTCTTGCGAGTTTGGAACAACATGAGGGGAGTATTTAATGACAGAATTTTCAGTTTTGGGTGAACTATCCCTTTAATGTCTGAGACCATTCAACAGGCCACGTTCAGGCGGCGTGCAAGACTGCCGGGGAGGAAATGGGCTAGTCTGCTTCTTATTTTCATACCTTTTTGAAAAATATGTCAGTGTGCTGCCTTAGAGGACATGTTTGAAGTACAGCAGCAATTCACATATTGAATGCTGACGTTTTTTCTTCATAGCTTCGCCAACGATAGAGATAGAGTGTTGCTTGTGGAAAAGGTGTCATCAGTGTCACCATTCACACCCAAACCCTTCAGACAATTAGTTTGACTGTCCAGTTCCTGGTGAGGGCTCCTGGAGATATTAGTTTAAATGGATAGTTCATGATGACTAAATGACTTTAAATTACTTTCTTCTGCAGAACACAAAAGATATTTTGACAAGTTTTTTATTGTCCATACAATTAAATTCAGAGTTCAATCAATGTTCGATCCCACTACTTATTGTGTGAATACATGTTTTTACAGTGTACTTACTGTATATTTAATAGAATACCTGCATCTAATTACACTTGTAGTTATTTTGTAATTACTTAATAAATAACACTGTTGATCTTCCTTTAAGGCCATAAACCAAGCCAATTTTAAAAGGAACTAGCGGCGATGAATGCTGACTGTGTTGTCGCCTTACGTTGGATGCATCTTGGCCACAAAGCTGTGCTTCAACACCAAAAGGGCTACAGGTGACTCAACTAGCACGTGCATGTAAGGAAAAACTCCAACACACTCCAACTAGTGCTGATGGTGTGGAACACACTGAAAAAACTAGGCCAGTTGACGGCCGGCTTGGTGTTTCAGGGCCTTTAGACCTTAACCCACCTGTAAACCTACCCATAACACCAAACCTTAACCGTATCCCAGCTCAATAGCAGCACAAGTGTTTTGCAATACAACCTGAACACAGTTAAGTATATTGTTCATGTTTTTCTGATGTAAGTCCATAATGTAGTGTGACCCAGTGTTCTTTTGGACCCAATTGACTTTCATTGCACAGAAACGGTTCTTCAAACTATTGTGTTGTGCTGAAGACAGAAAGTGGTTTTGACATTATCTTTGCCGTGTTGTCCAGATTGCTCCAGATGGACAGCTGCACCCTGACTGGTGCTTGTATAGGTAAGTACTGAACTCTAGATGTCTCCATAAGCCATCTTTCCATTGCGCACTGCTGGTCAATCATTAAAAACAACTAGACCTCTTATAGGTCTTTGTTTTGGTTTACCAACAAGCACAGTCCTGCAGTTTGGTAGCAATGGAACATTGCTTATTGAGAACTGCCTTTGTAATACTTCGCATGAGCTTTTTTTTCAGCTGTTCTCTTGCTGTGTTATTGTCATTAGGTTGAGATGAGGTCAACACATACGTTGGATTGGGATACCATGGACACAAACTCAAAGCTGGTAATGCTGTGTCTGGATTGGAGGCTGGTGAAAGGTGTGGATTCTTTTATCTTCTCTCACATTGTGTATCTTAATGACTATCATTGTTTTCCTTTATCACAACATTCCAAAGTCTCTTTCGTAGATTCATATATAGAGCACAACAGTGTATTAGAATAAAGGTGTTTTCCAAATACATTTTCTTCATTAGAAAATTACTTCAATTAAGACTGGAACCAAACTAAGCAGCCCTGAGATTAATCACATTATTACAACATTTATTTTGAAGTAAATAAGTATTTAAAGATCTGAAAGACAAAGGTATGTGACTGTATGCAAAGTTTTTGTATCCCATGCAGTTATTTTAGTATTAACTCCACTATTATAATATTTTTTTAATATTTTGAATTAGCTGTTATTTTTATATTCATTAAAACATTTTTTGTTGTTGTAATTTTGTTTGTTTTTTTTATTAGTTTTTAAAAATATTTATTTCTGGTGTGCTTTATTTTATTTCAGTTTTATTTTGTAAATTTTAGGCAACGTTTTTCAAGTTTAAGTAGTTAACAATAACAACATTGGTGTCATGAAGCATTGCGAAACTATGAAACTATTTAGCAAACTATTGGAGTTAAAAAGTGTTATTTTAGAAGTTTATGGCAAAATATTCTATATATATGGTACTTGGGTAGTCAAAATTGAGCTCTTTTGCAGCCATAGACAGTTCCATGGTAAACGTGACTTCTGTGATTGATTGGTTGATGTCTCTTTAAGATTGAGTACTTGGAATTGGGCTATTAAATGTGTATATATATATATATAAATATATATATATAATTTATTTATTTATTTATTTTTTTAAATAAATTTAAAATCACACTAACAGAAATGTAATGGGATTTGACTGATTTGGTCAATAGTTCTCCCCGGGGCAGATTAGCCTCAGCGGTATGTAAGCTGGATGGCCTGCATGCAGTGGACCGAGCCTTAGGTCAAAGGCTGATGGTCAAGAAACAATTGGCTGCTTATCTGCTTTTGGCTGTGAAGGAAACACCTTCATTTGTACACTGCCAACTTCTCTCCACACATTTTTGTCCATGTTCACTCAGTTGAGAAGCACTGCAGGGGCCAGATCTGCCTGTCTTCTCCAGTCCGTCCTCATTGTTTAGTCTAGGGATGGGCACCACCGCTCAACAGCACTTTGGTTCTTCAACGACCTTTTCTCAATTGTATTTTTCCATCTGCTTTTGGCTTAGTACAGAAAATTAGCTCTGTTACTAATAAAAATGTATAATTCTTACACATTCTGTTCGTCATGACAATCTTTAAAACCCTACAAATGTGATAACATATTATGGCCTGAATGTTTCTCAGAAAACCCCAGTCTACTTTTGAAGAGTTAGAGTAGTAATGCAAAGGCGTTAGGAGGGTGATGGACTGCAGGTCCTCTTCTTTTCTTCATCTGTCCCCATCTGTTCCATTAGCAGCATGTGCTTAGAGTGAAAGACATTAGGGTCCTTCACCTTCTTCGGTCCTTTTTTACCGCACGTCTTTCAGGCTAAGTGATTGATTTTTGATTTGCAGTACAGTTAATGTACTTACCTGCACTCTTCTCAAAGTCAGTAAAACATATCATCATTAGAGACATCAAGGTGACCTGCTTGTGCAGTTGATGGTTCCAATGCACAAGTGTTCATTTTTGGATCTCGCCATGTTTGGAATAGATCTACAGTCTAGACCTTCCTCTAGCTGATCTCAAGCAGCTCTCAAATTAGACTTGACTGATCTGACATCATTGGTCATTTAAATTCTGACCTCTGCAACTATTGGCTTGGCATACATAATACAGCGTTCTTAGTCGGTTTCGTGGATACATGTGATCTTTTCAAAAATGCAATGTAATAACATTTCCCTTTTTAAGTATATTGTTGTCATGTAAGGACTCATCATAGACCCTTTTTTACATTTCCGGGTTTCTCGGAGCGGAAGTCGTCATAGTTGGGTTAACATTTATAGCGGTGAATGAGTATTAGCATCACCTTCACAGCAGCAGGAACTTTGTTTTTTGTAATTTGATGCAAAAATATACAAAAAAAGATATACAAAAAGATATACAAAAAACTTTGCAGGATTTAAGATGTTGATGACCATTAAAATGCGGCCTTTCATTCTGCTTCAAACGGAAATGTACTTTCCTTTGTGTACTTATTTGTTTATCTAAGGTCTACTCACTATATTCAAGATAAGAGATTCTTCTGTGGAAAGAAATGACCATGATCGGCAAGATAAGTGATTCTTCTGTGAACTGTGCTTGCCTAAATAGCCTTTTAACATGCTTTCGAAATGTTTGAGTTGGAAGTTACCTGTGCGTATGGATTTTGAGTTTACCTGGAAACACTTACCTGCATTTCTGTGTATTGAAGTTAACGTTCCCTGCTTATTGAAAAGACTGTTCTGGAGTTTTCTATCACTGGTTTTGTTTACCTAAAGTACTTTCCTATGGATTTCAGTAGCGATCATTCCAAGCCTATGCTATTTTAGTTTATTAAAAACTGTTTAACACTTACCTGTGTACTCACCTCAAGCTACTTGCCTGTTTCTTCTGATTTGTGTTAAATAATCTCCCGCACATGGGTTCATCGCATTTCCCATGTTGGTGTGTCATTTCAAAAACAAGCACTCATACAGAGGCATGGTTCTGCCCCCACATCTTGAAGTTTGGGGGCATTTATGTTTGTTTTGGTTGCATTTTTACCCTAAGCCCTATATTAATTTCCAACCCTACAAATCAACCACATTTGTGCCATCTAAGCAACATATTTAATTTGAGAGCTCTGGCAGGGGGAACTGTGTAGGCCGTTGACACCAAGATTGATATGTATAAATATAACTATACTCACAACTCTATTAGCATCCACACCAACAGACAATAACATTCTGTTCAGTATATGCGCATGCTGCAGTTAAAACATCTACCACTTTAAATGCTTGAGGTCTTGCAGTCAGATGGATTCTAATTATCGATAGCTATGTTTCCATCCAAAGTCGCAAATTTAACTTATGCGCAAAATGGGAATATTGCGTAAAACATTTTCGAATAAGGCGCCGTTTCCATCCAGTGAGCCAAAGAGAACGAAATCGTCACTTTTAGTCCAGTTATTTCATCCCATTGCGCAAAGTCATTGATGCGCATAAATGTGTTTCCATCGTAGCTTATGCGCATGTTTTCTTTATCCAACTTAAGTGAACGCATACGATTTTTATGCAGATTTTTGAATTTATACACATATTGGCGTCGCCATCAAGCCTTTTTTATGCAATATCCCAAAATGCGCGTAAAAATAGGTGGATGGAAACATATCTAATGTTTTTATCAGTTAGAAAGTATTCCAACAACATTGTTCCTCTGTTTCGTTGCCATTATATTTGTTGTGTAGACTTTCCTATTCTCAGAATTAGAACGGTTATTAAAACTTTATAGTTAACGTTATAGCTATCGTACTTGGAGTGAAATTGCCTATCAATGAATAATTAAATGTTCTGGAACTTGGAATATAGCAATATGGAGTCATTTTGTTCTATTAGAGTTTAACATGTATAACTTTGAATTCTTTGTATTCAAGAGAAAAATAGAATATTAGTTTGATGCTAAGAGTAGGTTTGAAAAGGAGTAAAATGATGTCTGAGATGAACTATCCCTTTAACTAAAGTGCTGAACTTTCCTGAAATTGACTTTTCCAGTGTATGTTAAGAAAGCTTAACCCTCTCACTCCTCCTCAAGGTAAGAGCATGCTCTGTTAATGTGAAGCAAGACTGATGCTGTCCAGCTTGTCGGCTCAGTAGCCATTTGGCTTTGATCTTCTCTAAAGTGCTGCAATATGGCAGTCAGCTGGGGCAAAAGAGCCGGGATCCAAACCTGGCTGGGAAAGCCTCTGGAAGGCGCTCAGCAGATAGCAGTTGCTGATGATATGACCCTCCAACCTCAGGGCAACATTCCACCATGACATGCCTCCAGCGTGGGTGCAGTGTCTCCAGCAACACCATCTGGGTTGTTGGTGGAAGCTTGTTTGTTCAAACAAAGTTCTGTCAGAACACTTGAGATGCTCTCAATGAGAAATCTGGGTGGCGATTCTTGTTCCTGGCGATGAACTGTTTTTCATTTGGCTGTTATTTCCCACACCTCATCATATCAGCTTCTAGCGCATCTGATTCATTAACAGCTGAAACCTTGTAGATCATGAAGCTATAGTCTGTTTTTTTTTCCCCGTCCTCAGCATATCTGTCTCTGTATCTCTTTACAGAAGCAGACTACATGAGCTCGGGGCTTTTTGGTGCCACAGATTAAAACCAGCCCTGTGTGATTTATCTGGAAAACAGTAGAGCCAAAATTCTTTGAAGCACATCTAATTCTCTAAAAGGGTCCCAGACATGTTCCTGTGTGCCATTTAGTGCTTACAAGTGCACGTGACCCCATGTGGATCTGGATTTGTGGAAGTTACAGCACTGTGTATCTTTCCTGATTGACATCACCGGGACACCAGCATGATGCCGATAGCATCAGTTGGGTTGAAGTAAAATTAGAGTGGAGAACTTAAAGGGCTAGTTCATCCAAAGATGAAAATGTTGTCATTTACATCATTTACCCTCATATAGTTTGACTTCCTTTTATGTGCTGCAGAACACAAATGTTATTTCTTGAACAATTTTTGTCTATACAGTGAAAGAAGATGGGGACAAAGTCCAAAACAAAACATTTCAACCCTATTGACTTGCATTAATGGTTTGAACAAAAAATATATTAAAAATTCATTCATTAATTTAGTGAACAATGACAGTTTTTATTTTTGGGTGAACTCATGCATTTTATCTATTATCCTATGTTATCAGTCTCTATAATGAAGTGTCTATTTGAAGAAGAATCCTCTTTGAGTTGGTACATTCTGGTTCTCATCCCTTTCACACCTTTTTATCAAAACTGCCTGTGATGTGCTAATGAGTTCCCACCTCAGTGAAGCCCCTGTTCTTGGAAAGCACTTGTGCTGATATTTTCACAGAATTGAAGTCAGATTTGTGGTGTACAGTACATCCTTGTTCCAAAACCCAGCGAGCTGCCTGAGCGGGGACTTGGGTCTATGCATGTGTTGTTGACTGGATTTAGGCAAATCAGAACACATGCCTGCAGTCAATTGTATGAATGGGACGTAGTTTAAGCAAAATAATTGATTGGAGAAGTCCAGCATAAGTCACTCGTGGAGAACTTATACATGGATGAAATGTTGATTGAATAAGATCATGAAGGTCCATCTCAAATAGATAGGGTGAATTATCATTTAATGCCGACTTTAAAGGCTTTGACTCAAGAAGTCAGTAGTCTGGCTGTTGTTGGGCGTCAGTTTCTGTGTTGTGTGGTGCACCTTTGGCACTAGTTCCGGTTTCCCTTTTTGAATGACCGATACAGACTGCTGTCATTTCCTCTCATGCAGAAACAACGTACGTGCTTGTTGGCTGTCAAGTTTCATTTTTTGACTCGGGTGCAGGCGATGCGAGGCTTCAACACAGTCTACTTTTGTCAATACTAGTTCTTTGTTGGCTTGATGTGTCACCTTAAAACTTACTTTTAATTTAACATGCTGCTAAGAAAAGCAAAACTGAGCGCTGTGTTAACAGCCTCTAAGCCAGCAACATAAAACCTCATAAATGACTGAATTGGAACTCTTCATAGGCTGTGACACCAGGCGTTATGTAAATTGAGTTTCTCATGTGAACTGCACAGGGGGATTTGTGAATGGAAGTGACGTACATGATGCTGGTAGGTCACATGATAATGACAGCATGGTGAATATTGTACATCCGCATTACATTCATACTACACACACTCATACATAGAACATACCTTTCAGCGGTTGTAAAGTCATTACTTATTCAAAATAATTAGTACTCAGGAGATTGGGATTTCAGATGCAGCCTATAATAGTACACTATATTGCCTAATGTCTGCCTTTACATGTACTTTAATGACATCCCATTCTTAATCCTTAGGGTTTAATGTGGAGTTGGTCCACCCTTTGCAGCTATAACAGCTTCAACTCTTCTGGGAAGGCTTTCCATAAGGTTTAGGAGTGTGTTTATGGGAATTTTTGGCCATTCTTCTAAAGCGCATTTGTGAGGTCAGGCACTTATGTTGGATGAGAAGGCCTGGCTCGCAGTCTCCGCTCTATTTCATCCTAAAGGTGTTCTATCGGGTTGTGGTCAGGACTCATCAATGCTCATCCATGTCTTTATGGACCTTGCTTTGTGCTCTGGTGCGGAGTCATGTTGGAAGGCCAAACTGTTCCCACAAAGTTGGGAACAGAGACAGACAGAGAAGAGACAGAGAAACGTGATTCGTCACTCCAGAGAACACGTCTCCACTGCTCTAGAGTCCAGTGGTGGCGTGCTTTACACCACTGCATCTGACGCTTTGCATTGTAGCTATGGGCTCTGCAGAAAGTTGCAGATTTCTGCACACTGTGCGCCTCAGCATGCACTGACCCCGCTCTGTGATTTTACGTGGCCTACCACTTTGTGGCTGAGATGCTGTTGTTCCTAATTGCTTCCACTTTGTTATAATACCACTAACAGTTGACTGTCTAATATTTAGTAGTGAGGAAATTTCACGAATGGACTTATTGCACAGGTGGCAACCTATCACGATACCACGCTTAAATTCACCGAGCTCCTGAGAGCGACCCATTCTTTCACACATGTTTGTAGAAGCAGTCTGAATGCAGAGGTGCTTGATTTTATCCACCTGTGGCCATGGAAGTGATTGGAACACCTGAATTCAATGATTTGGAGGGTTGTCCTAATTCTGTTGACAATATAGCGTATCTACTTTTTTAGGAAGCCAGGTACACACCTTGAAGTGTGAAACACTTGTTTTTTGACAGAATGAATATGTTAGCCTTACTGTTATCTATAAGCTAGTGTGATCCAAAACAATGACACAATTCATATTTAGAAGATATAATAATAAGCATTCAAAAGGTATAGTCTCTCATTTCCGCCAATATGGATCTGTGATTTTATTGACATTACTCTGCAGTTCAGCTTCTCATCAGATTTTCTATCCAATCAAATGCTCTCTAGAATCTAAATCATCCCACCCTTTATTATAAATAGACGCTGAAGCTGCGGCTGAAATTGGTCACTTGGGGTGCGTCTCAATCAGCTCCCTAGTTCAGTAGTCAGGGCACTGATCAGGGAGTCAGCCCATTGACTTATGCCCTGATCAGTGCCCTGACAACTGAACTAGGGATCTGATTGAGATGCACCCTTAGTCACACATTTACTATTTTCATCATGGTGAATGGCCTATAGTGCACTATATAGGGGTTAGGGAACAATTCAGACAGTAAATATGCACCTCCGAAGTGTGCTATATTTTATAATGCTATATTTTAAAGCAATAATGGAGGATATTCGGAGGAGAAACGGTTCGAGTTTAAGAGGAATCTGCGGATTACTCGCCTCTGGCCAAGCTGTGATATAAACTAAAGCTATTGGCTATTTTTAAAAAGGGGAGGAGCTGATCGATATGTCCGACCCTGTCTTCCTGTTTCAGTAGAAATTACGTCAACACGTTGAATTCTGCATGTTTCAAGGCACTTCAGTTGGCCTTTAAATCAGGGGTTCTCAACTCTGGTCCGTAAGATCCACTTTCCTGCAGAGTTTAGCTCCAACCCTGTTCAAACTCAGCTGCCTGTAGCTTTCTAGTAATCCTGAAGACATTGATTAGCTTGTTCAGGTGTGTTTGATTAGAATTAGAGCAAACCTCTTCAGGACAGTGGATCTCTCTGGCCAGATTGGAGAACCCCTGCCTTAAATTTAGGTAGGCAGCTCACTAGGTTTTGGTGCGCAGCTATTGTTATTTGTCATTGTTATAGTCTTCAGCACGTGTGCCAGAACTGAAAGTTTGTCTCTAAAGCTTGTTTATTCTGCCCTAATCCGTTATAATCCCAATGTACACATATTATAAGTGTGATACAGAAGGCTGGTTTTTTCTTTGAGCTTGTAACTGTCGTCCTCAACACTCTGTCATGAAGAAGTCCACATCACTGGCTAGTCTACACTAGGGTAAGACCACATAGGGACAGCATTAAACCATACCCCCTGAGGTCAGGCACTTTCAGGCAAATGCTCAGCCACTCCATAGTAAACAAAGCCTTTGTTCCTCTCTGAGAACCTTTAAAGATAAACATCTGTTTTGGGTAAGTAAAAAACGCAAGTGCAATCTTGCCATCAGCATGTCTTTGATCACAATTGCCTTATGCACATCCCCCTTACGCTAACAATGAGAACGCTCGGCTCTTGGGGGCGCAAAACCAAATGCTGTTCACAACATGTTGCCATCGACTGAAATGTGTTGACATTCATTTATGCAGTTGTAACATAAAGGCTTCAACTTAACCGTTTTTGGCTTCCATGCATACATAGGGCTGCCCTGTTATGCTATATCATTATTTCGTTTGACATCTCAGCCTGTCCCTTTAGTTTACAAAGAGATAAAGAATGGAATTGTTTCTTGGCAAGTGTCCCTGCTGTCTTGCTTCATCTTTGTTGTGGCTATGCTGAGAGTCGACATGTAAACAGCCGAATTGTAGCTGACAGTTGCAGCCAGCTGCTAAGACGTTCTTAATCTTCTCTCAGTCTCTGTTTCGATCGTTCGCTCTCTCTTTTTCCAAGTAAACGAGACAGAAGCCCAAGCAGTCTTTCAGGTATTCAAAAGTAGTTGCTTTAGACAAAACAGAACTGCTAGAATGTGAACCCTGTAATTCATTAGCATTAGCATTACGCCAAGTAGGGCATAAGTGTTCAAATGGCGCAATAGTTGGGTTTCAAAAGTAAAAATTAATACATTTTATACATAGTGAAATTTTTGTGCCATAACGTATAAACTTTCCTAAACCTTTTTGAAATACTAGATCAAGTAATGATATACATTTAGATTGTCACTCTTGCATTAAAGTATTATTATATTAAAGCATTATTACATTTGTACCATTACAAGGTACAAAACAATCATCCGAGATGATGAACATTAACAATATTACAAGTATTAACACTGAACTCTGAGGTCATTTCCACTGAGATGCAACATGGAGGCAGTTGTGTTTATACTGTATGAAACAAGAACGGGTCGGTGATGTGATACGAGAGACATAGTTGTGCCACTTTCAGTTACCTGGATGATCAGTCTGACGCACAGAAGTCCAATCTGAATCAAGTATTCAAAAAGGTGTTTAAAGGTGCACTATGCAACTTTTTAGTTTGCTAGAGAGAGCCTATTCAAACCAAATGAGTAGCTTGATGACGCCAAGTTTAAAAGTAGAATCTTGGGACATGTGGTCTTCACCTGACAGCTGGTGGAAAAGAATCGAGACAGGACGCAGCTCTGTTTATCAGATTAGATACATTTAACATGATGTTATGACGTTACTCTGCATTCACTCGGCGGCTGCTGTGACACTTGTTCACACTGCAGTAAGAGTAAAGCGTTTCTGCCAAATAAAACCAGAAACCGAAGGTAACGGAGATATAACCCAATTGACAGGTGACTCCCTCACACATCCCAGTTCCTTGGTTAAAATAGCAATTTTCTCACGATTTACAAATAGTTGGAAACATTTGGGATATTGTAAGAACTCAACTGAACAAAAAATAACACTGGCCTGGTGGTTTCTGGATAGTCCTACATAGTGCACCTTTAACAAGTCATGTTTGAATTCCAGTTGAAGAACTTCACTATCCATGATGCTAACGAGAGAGATCTACCAATTAGAGAAGTTGCTGGGTGTGGAAATCGCAGCAAATTGCTCAGCAGCAAGCATTCAATCTCATGAAGCATTGCGAAGAAAATCAAGTCCCTCTCACTCAGTTGGTCAAGGTTTGGCTTGTTAGCAGGTAGTTGCCGTGACTTCATACTCTGCGGACAAAAGTAACTTTATCCACTGGTAACCATTCAATCACAAGTAGACTACTTTACTGACTTTTTTCTTTAAAGATTCAGAACACCCTGGACACTAAGCAATATCTTCGTGTGTGTTCGAAGGCATAAAGCAAGCAATTTGGTTTTGGAACAACATGAGGGTGAGTAAATGATGACAGAATTTTCCTTTTTGGGTGAACTATCCCTTTAATGAATGAGCCTGTCGTTCTCAGGCAGTAAACTCATTTAGAATTACTAGGCATTTGTGGGAGACCACAGGAAAGAACATCTAAGCAAACACAACCCTTTTAAAGTCATTTTATTGATCCATTACATATTGTAGGATTCACCAAGGGTACAAGGCAAAGGACTGAGAATGTTAAAGTTAATATATTTTTTTGCTTACCCTTTGACACCTTTTACCATTATTTATTATTATTATTATTATTTTTGTGAGCACTGGCCCTCGTGAAACAGTGCAGTAATACCATACCAACATACACACACACACTCAAACTCACTGACTCGCACAAAAGCATTCTGACGTACTTTAAGTAGCGAAAAAGACACATTCAAACTCACATTTTACCAAGACTAAAACAAGATCGTGAAGGGTGTTATTCCACTGCATCGTTTTCACTAGACTAGATTTCAGTTAGCATGCAGTGAAACATACATAAGACAAGTGACACATGGCAATAAATTAGCATATAATTTACAAATGAAAAAAAAAGAAAAAAAATTAGTAACAGTGTACCAACATTAATAATACTGAATATAAAATGTAAGCAACTATTCACAAAAATGCAAAACTCTCTTCTATAGGTACAGGTTAAACAATGTGACATTCAAAGACACAAGTTCACAGCGATCAGTACCAGTTTCATTGAGTGTCTTATTGAGAGTCCGTGTCCCAAAGCCAGTAAACTTGTACTTCAAGCCTTAGGATTTTACAAAGCACAATATCAGGATGCTCAGCGTGTTGGGCCTACAGTTCCGCTGTTCGAGTTTCACTCTTGAATAATCCCAGTTTAAACATTTCATAACAATACATAACCAATTGATGTTGTTTGTGGCTACAAAAGAGTAGCAGCAGCAAGAGTAAAATGGTTGTATGATTAAAAAAAAAAAAAAAACTGTCCCATAATTCCTCAATTTCAAGGAATTGTGTCCCATAACAGGTGAGATCTAAAATTGAGGTTCCCCAATGCTCTATAATTTGATGTTCCCTTGGCTAAGAGAGCAGGGTGTAAAGTCACTCAGTCATGGATGATGGAAAAATGCAATATGTAGTTGGTGGAATGTTTATATATACAAACTCAAACCAGTGTGAGGTAAAAGGACAGAAAGGAAGGAAAGACAGTAAAAAAAAAATGCTAAAGCTCTGTTCCAAAACGTAGCTGCTTTCTATGTCAAGAAACATGGTTTCAGCAGGCGCATGCGGTCCTGTTGAACATACTTAGCATGTGCTCTTGCATTGCTCTAGTAGCTCTACTAGTAAAGGCCCAGGTAGACTTCATTTCCCACGTTACGCACAGTTGAGCACGCAAGCCTTTCAAAGTATACTCCTTTGGCCACGAGCGTGGAAAGACTCGTTCGGCTCTTGCAGACTATCTAGTGGACTTTGTTTTCAAGAGCTCAGATCACTCGCATATGCGCTGTTGTACACATTCCGTACGGGAATGTCCGCGGACCCTCCTAATGACGAAAATTACATCACACAGACAGTGCGCGAAGTATACTTTGGTTTTAACAGGAATAGAACCTATTGACTTGTTGTCTATGTAGAGTGTTCCAAATCAATAACTCCATATGCCACACAAATAGCATTCATAAAGTGCAAAGGAAACTTGATTCACAATTTTTCCAGTAGAGTTTAATGATAGCATGTTGCTAAGTTAATGCATAATAGCCCAACAAGCATATATATAAATTGGGTTTTTATACTCTTCAGTATTGAGTCAAATATTTATATTTCTCTGCTATCTAGAATTTTTCACACTGAGATCAACACAATGCATTCTAGGATTTCCTTTGTGAAGGTAATATGCTGTTCCGCCTTTGATTTAAAAAAAAAAAAATAGGACCTGCTTGCTTTTTGGAACAGCCTTCACGTCAGGAACGCACCTATGATCCCTTTAAAAGCATGCCTAGGCAGGAAACTCACTAGAATTTGGAACAGAGCTAAAGTATTTTTGGTTTTCTGTCAGTTGCTTAGACCGCATACCCAGAATGCATCAAGGTCTAATAGCACCATGGGGCCAGAAGAGCTGCCCACTCAAAAGATGAACTGAAGAAGGGCAGTGGAACAAACAGTTCTCCACTGAGGGAAGAAAAGCACCATTGAGTGTGGAGGGTTTAAGAGTGTGGGCTGGAAGCACTGCGATCTCAGGGAAGGAGGAAGAGGGGGTGTTTTGGAGGTAGTCGATGGCAAACCGGATCTGCGGGATCTGGCAGGTTACCCAGGCACTGGCCCTTCACTTAACTTAACTAATGCATCAGCATCACAGACCTGGAGATCTCCAAGCAAGTCATCCCCGTGCTGATAAATTGTCTGTGTATTCTGCTGATAATGTGGCAGATTGTGGCTAGAGCACGCATTTTATGTGAAAATTATTGCGTCTGGAACACGCCGGGCCCCGGAACAGACGCGTAGATGTCAGAACCCCAGAATTTAAAGCAAAATACGGATCCATAAAGCAGAATCACAATTAATGTCTCTCTGGTGTCCACAATAATTCTAGAGACACAATAGTAGAAACGTCCCTTTGGAACTAATCTGATTTTCAGGCCTTGTTCGAGTGTAAGACAATGGTGGAATTCTTTGGCCTATGGTCATGTGATTCAGCTCAGTAAAACAGGTGGCTAGCACAACTGAACATCTGGACTCAGAAGCTTTAATTGAGATTTCTCCTGCACAAATTCAGCACCAAAGCGCCCAATCGCACTACCCTGTTAGTCTTTGGCCCTTGGGTCTTCATGTTATTTAAGAAATGTATTGTCCAAAGTGTAACAACTAGGGCTGTCGAGTTTAGGAGCGCCTCATCTGGTAGAGCCTGCCGCTAACAACGCGGAGGTCAAGGATTGTAAATCACTTTGGATAAAAGTGTCCATGCATATCTTGAAACATTTCGAGCTGACCAACACTGGCCCTCCATGAATAGGATTGGACAAGATGGTTAGAGCCTCTGTCCTGCAGAGTTTAGCTCCTACCCCAATTGAACACACCTGAACCAGGATCACTAGAACTTCAAGACAAGTGTATTGAGCAGGTTGGAGCTAAACTCTGTAGGACAGTGGCCCTCCTGGAGGGAGCAGGATTGGACACTCCTAGTCGATGCTTTTAAATTCAAACGTCAATTTAATCCCTACCAGGGGTACACAACCCTGCCTTTTAAGGGCTACCATCCTGCAGAGTTTAGTTAAAATTACAGGGAGGTGTGTTGGAGCTGGGTTGGAACTGAAGTCTGCAGATAGATAAGTAATAGCTGCCCACGATCTATACCTATTTGTTTTTAGGGATGGAAAGTATCATTTAGGTGGAAAATGCCCTTAAGAGTCGTTCATGTGGTCACCAAGTCGCTGTACTTTCCAATGCTTGGAAACTTTCCAATTGTATCAGGTGGCAGATCACGTGAATAGCAGTGTTTGCACTCTCGTTGTTGGTTGTGGTACTTTGCCACATCATCATCAGTCTCTGATGCTCATGTTTCCTCAACTCGCCAACTCTTATTGAAAACAAATGACTTCCAATTGCTCTGATGCTGCCAGTGCGAGCAATCGTTATGGATTCGAATGCCTCTGAATGCAGGGTTGCCAACAGAACCGTAGGAGTAGTGTTTATGCCAGACACGGGGATAAACCAACAATCCGAACTGTAGATGGGCGCTTCTACCGTGCTACTTCTGTGAGCGTTGTGTCCAGCACTTTGGATTATAACAACAGATAATAATAATAACCATTAGCAATTATTATTATTATTATTATAAAAATAACAACAATAATGATCATTTTATACATTCCCACTTCACAGAAGTGAAAATAAAACAGGTGTCAGTCAGCGCAGTGCTGAGCAGTGGTTTGGGTTCCACAGGGCTAAAAGCAGTTATGTGTGTGTTGATGAGCAAGAGAGAGTGGCTTCCTTCTCCATGCCCAGCGTCGACTCCTCCGACGCTGGTCTGCTTTTCTCTCTCTTTCCTTGTTGCAGCATCTGTCTCTGCTTCTCTCCGCAGGTTCAGTGTCCTTGGCACGTCTTGCAGCACATCTGCCTGAAGTACGCACGACTGCAGAACTTGAACTTCAGCACCAATGGGCAATATGCCACCTTATTTACGTCTTTGCACTCTAGAGGAAGAGAAAAAAAGGTGGAATGAGAAAGGATACGAGAAGGAGTGAGTAAAGTGGTCGATGCTGGGGAACCACAAAGGGGAAACTTGAAGGCTTGTGTTAAAGGGATGATTTACCCCCAAATTAAAAGTCTTTTTTTTTTTTACTCACCCTTATGTCTTTCCAAACTTGTATAACTTTAGTGGAACACAAAAGATGAATTTGAGTTGGGACTGTCAAGCTCCAAAATTAGAATAAAGGTATCATTCTGCGCTGTATTTTAATGTGGATTTGTCTGAGAAACACACTTCAGTTGAAGTTGCTATTCACTCAAAATCTTTTCAAAGTAGCCAGGATGTTCAAGTGTTCACCATTTGAGTTCCACAAAAGAAAAAAGACAAATGGGTCTCAGAATCATACCTTTATTCACGGAATGATGGTACAGTGTCAGAGGGATGATTTACAACTTGGCCTTTGCTAATGTTCATTTCCTGTCTATTCCAACCTCTTGTTACATGGTGTCCTAATCAGATGCAACAAGATACATTTCCAGTGAGTGATTTTTGTTGTGCAAGATTCTATCCCTCTAGTACCCCAATACTCAGTCTCAAAAACATTATAACTATCTTCTTCTTGATAATCCAATTAGCCTTTCCAGTTATCCAAACAAATAGCAAATAAGGCCCCGTCTCAAACGGCTTCCTAAACACTCATGGTCTTCCTACAAGTCCGCACTTTTGTGACGTAACACCGCTTTGACTGTTGAGAAGAAGTCTGCTGTAGTGCTCGCACCAGTGCCCAAGCACCCTTCTGAGACCTAAAATGACAGAGACACGCACACAGCAATCATTGTAAGTCCACAAGACCGAAAGTGCATATGAAGTGTGCCATTTGGAACAGGGCCTAAGCATTGATAGTGTAGCAAACTCCATATATGCTAAGCTAGAATGATAATGAGTTTATGGTATGCTAATGTATCAGGCTAATCTGTTAACTGAATATTAAACTGGAAGACTCAGACCCTGTTTGTATAAGATGCGCTTTGGACAATCGGATCACAGATAGAGGAGTCCCGTTTACACCTGGTGCTTTAATCCGTCTACTTCCATTTCTGTAATAATTTCTTAAAGGGGAGGGTCTATGGGCGGGTAAATTTAGCGTCATCTTGTGAGCCGATCGACCACCAGACCAGTATTCACCACAAGTTTTTATAGCACATAACTTATCGTAAATGGACATGGCTATGCACATTGTGTAACTGATATGTTATTTAACATATCAGTGTGTGTGCGCATTTTATCATAGTACTTGAGGTTGTGTCTGTAACATAAAATAAACATGCTTGAGAACATTGTGTGAATATGAAGGACAGAGGGTTATTCTGCGGGAAACAAAGGCACCAAGTTTAGGAAAAATAAAAAAATAAGTGGCCATATTTTGAATGGATCTCAATAGAGGAGAGGCTTCACTATGCTGAATGAACTGCTTTTGTTGAGAAACAGCTTCTTTAATGTATCGGCTATCTTAAACATTTTTCCTATTTAAAGGGTTTGTTCACCCAAAAATTAAAATTCTGTCATTAATTACTCGCCCTCATGGTTTTCCAAACCTGTGAGACCTTCGGTCATCTTCGGGAACCCCTCCATAGACAGCAATGCAACTAACACTTTCAAGGCCCAGAAAGGTAGGAAAGACATCAATCAAATATTCTCGTCGTTTCATAAAATTAAGGTTGAACCACTGGAGTCACATGGACTATCTTCTGGGCCTTGAAAGTGTTAGTTGCATTGCTGTCTATGGAGGGGTCAGAGAGCTCTCGGATTTCATCAAAAATATCTTAGTGTTCCCGAAGATGATCGAAGGTCTTACAGGTTTGGAACGACATGAGGTTAAGTAATTTATGACAAATTCATTTTTGGGTGAACTAACCCTTCTACATTAATTTTGGATTGACCTATTTTTAGCGATTATACCTGAAAAAAATGCTGTTTTAAGATCAATAAGCTTAAACTCAACGATGTCAAGGTTGTAATGTTATTTATTATCAAGGCATACATGATCCAAGTTGACCATTATGATTTTTCCTTCTGGTAGAGCAGTGGAGGTTGGTATCTCCCAATAATAAGACCATCTCTGGAGGGGGACAGAATCTTGCATGACCCTGTAGCACTGGAAAACTAATAGACTTCCTCTGCATGAAGGCCAAAACTCTCCCTTAAATGAGGCCATGACTCAGGGCCTGGACACAAGCCTCTTATGGTAATTACAGCATAAAAAGAGAGCGACCTGATTCACAGCGCAGGCAGACGGCCATCTGCATTAGCATGGCAGCTCACTAACTGGCCCTATCGCAATTATTGCAACTCTTATTAGAGTCTCTAAACTGCCATGGCTGATGACAATGAAAGTAGACATTCCATCACTGCTGTTGATTAGGATACAACTAATCCCATTAGGGTCCATTAGGAGAGATAATCTAAAGCTGCTTCCCCAGTGAAGGAATCTGAATAGGGATCCATCTCGCAAGGGTTTTATTGAATCCATGATTGCCTAAATAGTGTCCTGCCTCGATTCCAAACAGAGGTAGTTAATAACGGGCAAGAATAGAACAATATAATCCTTTGTTAATTCAAAAGTGAACACAGAGGCCACAAAGTTTGTAAATGTCAACACTATGATCCAAGCCAGATGCAGCTCATACGAAAGTTGTCATCGCCACTCTTTCATGGGATTAGCAGAAGGGTGATTGACTTACCGTCGCCATTGGAGGTGGGCGTAGCGTCACACTTGCTTTCACACTGCTGCATGTCGTTGGGCCGTAGTGAGTCTGTACATTCGTTGGAGGGTTGTCCTGTATACGACAAACACTGAACCGGTCGCTTCTGCTGCCCTAGTCCACATTGAGCAGAGCACTGTAAAAAACACACAGAGCCATAAATTCAGCCTGTAATCCATAACTATAAACTGATCAATTATGTTATGGATTATAAACAATGATTTATTTATATTAAAACTGTATTATTTTGTCTAAAATAATTGAATGTTTTAAATGGTACAGTACAAATGAATTATTATATTTTATTACATTACAATGTACAGTATGGAAGATTGATATTCATTTTGAGATTTGCTAGATTAAATATATCAGTTGATAACCAATATGGTGGCTCATAACCTTACAAACAGATTATTCAACTTCTGGGACCTGATTGCAACATTTTTGTTACGAGAAGTTCAAATTAAAACATGGAAACTTAATTAACATTCCTTAAACATTTATTTTACCTTCTTGCAAACTACTTAGAATTGTATCGTTTTACCCTTGTCTCAGAATTATTACATGTTTAAACCAAGATGATGAAATAAAATGTTTTAATAGTTATTGTGTGAAAGTAATATTAATCATCACACAATAACTATCACCCCTTTTTGTGACCAGGCATTGTATATAATATTCTATATTTCAATATACTTAGTTGTGATCGACAGTTTGCTACTAACGCAGTTTGCTATGTGAGATTACTATTCCGGAAGCTTCTGTGGTGCTGAGATTTTAGTGTGCATTGAGTCCATTAACCAACCAATTAGACTGGTTTAAGTGATTTTAAGGCATTTTTGTGTGTGGTGTATGTCAGGCGGGCCGTGGCAGGCTTATGAATTCTGGCCCAATCTCAATGCTTAAAAAAACGAAGGACCTAGAGTTACTTGCGGAATGTCATTGTAATAGTTTAATCGAATCTCTGACTACTGTCAGCTGTTCTACATTAGAGCTCTCGACGTTGCTGGAGGGAGTAAATTGCGACTGTCTGAAGTGAAACTGAGATGTATTCCAGTAGTCTCCTACCATGATGTAGCACAGTGATTCAATGGAAAAACCAAAGAGTTGCCTAGCAATCCAATACAACACACAAATTTAGCTCATTAGTCACTCTGCTCTAGCGCCTAGTGTGAATGCCACAGAAACATGCCAAGACAAGGATCTGATGTGGATTTAGTCATAAACACGTGTAAGACCCACAGTGAAGGACACCTCACGGGACTTGGAGTGCGGACATCTCAGATGAGTTTCCAGCAGCCTTCCCATTTCATCTCCTCTATATTAAACAGACTTTATTAGAGCACGAGCCCCTGACAGACGGGATATGTCAGTGAAGGCTTTAAGTGTGATTTGAACCTGTGACCTTTTGGCCCATGCTCCCTTCAACAGCCACTCCATTATGTGAGTCCCAGTTTATTGCGGGAATCATGGGACAGCGCAAAATTCATAGTACAGTTTTTGCCACTTCATTTGGGAATGTGGTTAAATCTGGACTTTTGTTTGATATATTTTTCAGTTCATTAATTAATTATTGTTGTCCTTGTAACCTTAATTGTTGCTTATACTGTAGGTGATGTAAGCAAATTTTTCTGTATTATATTATATAATAAACTATACTATATGGCTGTTGAATGCTTGATTTTGATTGGTTGGAAACCAATTTTACGGAAAAAAACCTGACAAATAAACTATACTATATGGCGGCGCTTTAAATAGCTGCGGCTCAGAGGCTTGCTCCAAACTCATTTCGTTGCATTGTACATGTGTAATGACAATAAACTTGAATCTAAATGTCTTGAAATACACCATCTGAACATGTTTTGAGGTGTGGTAACCGTAGAATAAGCGGAATAATTGACAGCCACTAGGCTTTGCGCAATTACTACTAACTCAAGTGTGCCTATAAATAAATAACAGCCAGTCGTCAATTATTCCTTATATTATATGAATTATATATTATATTATAGTGCTTCCAGTTCTATCGTCATAAAGTCAATGTTTTCTTTTTTTAATGGGTTTTTGGTTAAATGCTTGAAATAAGGTCTGCGGTGAACACAAGCTCAATATATTTTCACATTTTATTCTATATGACAAGACATACATCAATAATAAAAAGCGATTGCTAACAAGTGGCTAAATGGGATTACAGAGGTTAGCCGTGATGTTAAACACCGTCAGCCGAACTGGTTAACTCATCTATTCACCAGTCCACTTTCACAGCCCTGTTGTGTTTATAATCGCGCCTTACAAACTATTCTTCCTTAGACTTTCCAACTTGTAGATTTTAAATAAAGACTGAAAGAGTTGTTGGAAGCTGGATGGTGATGTTGAAGTCATATGACCATGGTGTAGTTTGTTAATCATCTACGTTTAGCTTTTTATTTCTGGCTGTTGTGTTTAGGCTTCAAAAGTTGTTCATTTGTGAACAGAATGTGTAACAATCAAAGTTTTGTTGGTCACAGAGCTTATTTTCTGCAAAAGCAACTGGAATTGTTGAGGAAACCAGTGTTATGCAAACAAATGTTTCAACCTCCGCTTTTTAACTGTCTGACCAATTAATTCCTGAAGCGTAAGATCATACTTCCTTATGGAATACTACCTGTAAAGAGGCAGGTATTATTATTATTGTTTATGTGGCATTTAAAAAAAAAGATTTACTTCAAGCCAAAACTGAAAGTATCCATATTTTCAGGAGAGAAACCACAGGACCATCTGAGAGTGATATGTTTCGTCTTTTTAAAAACATATTCTTGGCACTGTCAGAAAACCTGTCTACTGCAGAGATAAACTTCAAACAATCTGGATGATATTACCGCCACTTACACACTCTTGGGACGTTATACTCGCTGTCACTCACGGAAACACACGTCACTGGCTTTCCAGAGGCCCTAGTTCATCATGCGAGTGTAACTTCTGTTGACGTCAACTAAACGCATGGTCTTTTTCATGCCTTTACTCCGCCATTGTCTTTACGAATGCATTGCACAGCAATTCCTGATCCAAAAATTCAAACTGTTTTCTTTATTTGTTCTAAATCTTAACGACACCTTAAATACTTATACAAGGGTGGATTTGCTTGTATTTTAGTCAACCGGAAGCTGCAGAGATTTTACTTCCATAATATGAGATGTGTATTGGAGTGAAACAGTATTCCATGAGGAAAAAAAGTAGGATGGTACTTGATTCTATTGAATGTATTGGATTGTCTAAAGTGGGTATTAAATACCAAAATGAGGCCAGATGAGATTCAGACGTATATCAACTACCGTTCTAAAGTTTGGGCTCAGTAAGTGACAAAGACATTTACAATGTTATTTCAAATAAATGCTGTTCTTTTGAACTTTCTATTCATCAAAGAATCCTGAGAAAAGTCATCCTACCTGTCCCCATTCTCCAGGGATCCAGCGAGGCGGCGGACAGCGGCCAAGGCTGCAGCGAATGCGGACCGGAGGTTTGTTATGATCCGAACAGAGGACTGGTGGGAAGGTTTTTGTCAAGTCGCTACTTTTACATAGAACGATGCGATGCTTGAAGCCGGAGCCACACTTTGGGGTACACTATAAACAAAAACACAACAATATGAAAACAACTTTGCAAGAAGATTATCAGAAGAATTTCTTTATACATGAAAAACACATCAAGTCACCTCAGACCAATCCAGCGTCACCCACTGGGGTGGGCAGGACTGATTGTTGCAGGATTCTTGCTCTATTGGTTGATGGGTCAGACAGTGGCTGTCCTGCAGGGTCTCCTCCTCGCCAGGTCCGATTTTACGTATACACAAAACAGTACGTGTTCGGATGCCTCCATCACAGGTTTTCCCACATTCTGTCCAGTCACCAATAAACCACCTGAAAACACAAACAATGGGAATTCTCCATCCATAAATATTAACAACAATCAATTTTGCATGATTTTTGCATAAATGCTACTCTTCAAAAATTTGAAGTTTTTTTTTTTTTAAAAGAAAGTAATACTTTTAATCAGCAAGGATTGATCAGAAGTGACAGTTAGGACATTTATAATGTTACAAAAGATTTCTATTTCAAATAAACGCTGTTCTGGTTTCTACAAAAAATCAGCATATCACAATGATTTCTGAATGATCATGTGACACTTAAAGGCCCACTGAAGTGCCTTGAAACGCGCAGCATTATTCAATGTGTTGATGTAATTTCCCCTGAAACGGCTCCAGCTGTAAGCAGCTCCTCCCCCTTTTAAAACAGCCAATAGCGCTTCGTTAATATCACAGTTTGACTAGAGCCTTTCTGTTTGGTAATCTCTAACCATTTCTCATCATAATCTCCTCTATATCGCTTTGAAATACAGCATTCTGTGCAGAATTTAAATGGGTCCGATAAGTTTAGAGTCTGCGCCGACTCGCGCATATGATCCGCGTTGCGCTCCCGTGTCTATGGTCAACGGCTCTGCTCTAGACTATGTGTGAGTGCTTCGGTGGTGCGCGTGAAACTCCCGCAAAACCAGACATCATTCGCTTCAACTGAAAGCATAATAATACACTGTCTGAATCGTTCCCTATTGCATATATAGTGCGCTGTGTGCCATTCACCATGTAGAAAATAGTAAATGTGTGAACAGCTGACTGATTTCAGCCGCAGCTTCAGCGTATATTTATATTGTAGGGGGCGGGGACGCTTCAGATTCTAGAGAGCATTTGATTGGACAAAAGATTTGATAAGAAGTCAGCGATGATGTAATCAAAATCTGTGGTCCATTTTAACAGATGTGAGAGACTGTAAGTTTTGAATGCTTATATCTCCTAAATGTGAATTTTGAGTTTTGCAACACACCAGCTTATTCATAACCTTAAGGCTAACATTTTCTCAAAAGTTTTTTTGCTTTTAGTATGACAGGTAATGAAAATTCAGCTTCATCATATTCAAATAGAAAACATTTTTTTTTAAACTGTAATAATATTTCTAAACATTACTGTTTTTAATGTATTCTTCCGGACCAAACTTTTTTAAATAACAAAATAAGTGATTGTTGTGTCACTCACAGCTCCATTTACAATCTCCTTGTGAAAAATCCATCAAGATTTCGATTGTGATATATTAGTTTCAGGGGCTTAATGCAAATAATGTCTTGCCACATAGCAGCCTAAAATTACCAAGAGGAAAACATTTGGCATAAATGGCCTGAAACACCATTTTATTTGCTCCCAAAACCCATATTTGTACTCTCAATTGGTTTTTGGACCCTGCAAACACACTTTGTTAAAGTTCAACGCCTGTGAACTCCACACAATTGCAACAAAAATTCCAAATTTGCATTCAATTTGTCTTAGTTTTTGGCAAAATTACTCCTACACTTCAGCTGGGCTGTGGAATACAGACATTTTATATAACCGTCTCTTTTTATCATTTGTTACGGCTGAATTAAGTTTTGTGCGGTTTGTTTGCATTCTCTTGGCGATGCTCGGATAAAGCCACGGACGATGTGTCTTATGAAACACTACAAGTAAAATAAAATTAAAGCTGAACATAAATTATTAATGAAATAAAATCTGTCATTATCTGCAAGATCATTAGAGAGAAATTACCTCCCCAAAAAAACAACAGGGTGTTCTCAAATGACCATTTTGACCCTTTCTGGGCCAGAGACTGCATTCCTCTGACATCAGGTGGAGATGGAAATAGATTTTAGATGATGTTATTAGCGATGCCCATCTTGGGGTTCAGGTTCACTAAACCCTCCACTGGCAAGATGCAGGAGCGCAGAGGCCAAAACCATTTAATTCCTCCTTCCAATTTAAAATTTGCAGACACAAGTGAACTTTGCTCAGCTGCTCGCCCCATTGAAAATGAGCGTTAAGTGCGTCCGCGCACACGCATACTCCACACACGTTTATGGATTTTGTCCCTTGAGGGTTCATAAACTCTGCAAGCCAATACAATTAAACGCAGGTGATCACTCATACTTTTTTTGGATGCCTTTAGGATTTTGGCACCAAAGTCCAAATGAAAACAGGCAACATATGAAGAAATAAATCATGTTGCTTAGTTTTTAAGCTGTCTTCAAAGAAGCTCTTTATGGTCTGGGTGCTATGAAGACAAATGAAACATTATGGGTTGTGGCCCTTTGCGCTTTTATTGCTGGGCAGTTACATGTATGTACTATTCTGATAAGGCTCATCAAGACAGAACATTTCTGTATTTTTCTATATTTTTTCATCCCAGACTGGCAAAGAGAGCAAAACTTGAGTATAAACCATGTGTTTGGAAAATCATATAAGGAAAATGATTAAAAACTAGATTTTGCATGAAGTAAATGAATGAAGCTTGTTTTTATAACAATTTTTGGTTACACTTTATTTTGATGGTCCACTTTAGACTATATGGCCCGGTTTCACGGACAGGGTTTAGATTAAGCCAGGATTAGGCCTTAGTTTGATTAGGTAATTTAAATAGCTTTTATAAATGTGCCTAATGTGTAATACATTTCCATTGCTGTATTTTTGTTTTGATTTACAGTTGTACATGATGTAATGGTTATAAATAGGCTATACTTTAATTATGCAATATATAAGTATTAGGGCTGTCAAGCGATTAAAATGTTTTTTTTTGGGGTGAACTATACCTTTAATGTTTTTTTATTAATATTGAAATATGATTTTTTTTTAAAAATGAAATTATACTTTAGACTGGTTAAACCCAGCCTGTTCTGCCGGCGATTTAATTTCGCCCTGCAGCTCAGGCTGGAAACCTGTACATCGTCCTTCGGATCAGACGTTAAACCGAGGTCCTGACTCTGTGGTCATTAAAAATCCCAGGATGTTCTTCGGAAAAGAGTAGGAGTTTAACCCCGGGATCCTGGCCAAATTTGCCCATTGGCCTCTGTCCGTCATCGACTCCTTATAATTCCCATATACTGATTGGCTTTATCACTCTGTCTCCTCTCCACCAATCAGCTGGTCTGTGGTGATCACTCTGGCGCAATATGGCTGCCGTCGCATCATCCAGGTGGATGCTGCACATCGGTGGAGGTTGAGGAGATTCCCCCTTCTATATGTAAAGCGCATTGAGTACACAGAAAAGCGCGATATATATGTAACAAATTATTATTATTATTTATCCTGCTTCTGTCACAGTTTTGCGGAAAGCAATCACAGACTGGCTAATCCACTATTGGTGGGTTTAACACAATGACGGATAGAGAAGGATGGATCGATGCACATTGATCACGCCTCTTGTGGTCTGATTGGTTGAAGGACAGAGTCATTTAAACTATGCCCATTGATCACACCTCTTGCGCAGCAGAAAATATATAGCAGAATCCTCAGACCAATGTTCAATTATAAATTGAGCTTGGTCTGGTGATAGCCAGACAAATGATACTCTAAATATTAAACTAAAACGGCCAAAACAGTAGATGGCGGTAAATGTCTAAATGAGTCATTCATTTGACTCGTTCAAAGGCTGATTCATTCATGAATGAAGTTAATGGGTCTCTTTATGAATCGGCCATTGAATTATTGGTCACCCAATTGATTTGCTCAAAATGCAGATTCATTCAGAAATGAAACGCAGCTGGGTGTTGCTTAGAGATGCACAACAGTTCTGCTCTGGCTATATTGGTAATATTTTCGTTGGCAAAATTGAGCAATAGCAGACAATATAGTGTCTAAAATATAAGACAATATTAACTTCTTATTTATTGAACTGTTATAAAAATCAGTATCACATTTGCACTCAAATGCTATTTGGGGTCAAAAACAGCAGTTGTGAGATATTGCTTAACTATATCATATCACACAAATATGAGACAAAAAATAATTTTTGCCCTGAAATTTTGAATTTTAGGGGCATATATCGCATTCTATAGGCTCCATCACACAGTGAGCTGTGCGTTAAATGAAGTCATGATTTTAACACATCATCAACAGCCCTAATAATTCCTAATAATAATAAAAACCTCAAAGTTGCTATACTCACTCCGGAGGGCAAGGCTCAGTGTTACACAGTCGCTGGTTCCCTGGCGGTTTGCTGTCTGGGTCACAGTAGCTGTTTTGGACCACGGAATTGTCATCCAGTCTTTTACACACCACCTCCTGCTTCTGCGAGCCTGCAAAAAGACAATAAAACATCACTTCATTCATCTGCCTCACGCTTTCAGCTGCAAGGTCGTTTTCGACACTTCAGCAGCTTGTGCGTAAAGCGCTGTGTGGTCAGCATCGGTCCCTGAGGTTAAACTAGCTCGGTGTCTCTTCTCTAGGGGTCCACTTGCTGACAGAGCACTCTGTGTGGATAGAGGCACGGAGGCGATATTAATTTTCCCTCCGTATTATATCTAGGTGTGTAAATGCCTCGGTTGAAGTGAGTGTCTTAGTGAATGATTTTTACAGAGAAGCCGATCTTTTCTTTGGCTCTTGGTTGTGAAAAGTGAGCATTACCACAGTAATGGCAGAGTAGTGCGCTATGCTGTATGCTTAGCGCTAGAGGCCATTGGACTCTTTGGGGCCCATAAGGAAAGACATTAGCCTCCAGTTAAGCCGGTTTATGCCAAGCTTGGCTAGCGCGCAAGGCCACCTTGTGAGGTGGATCTTATAGCTGCCAGTACGGCATTCTTGACTGGGTAACCGAAATAACAAACTACTCCGGTGGGAGCTTGATGACCCCTTTCGAGAAAAGAGATTTTGCTAATACGATTTGATTCGCTGACACCAAACAAGGGGGTGAATGTTAAATCTCATGACTTCAGTTCATGATGTAAGACCGTTATCTGTGTTGTTGCACATAACGATCAAAACAATAAGACGGCAACACTGAAATTTTATGGGAGTTTGTAAAAAAGCAGGAATCAAGTCCAAGCATCTGAACCACAAATCATTTCTAAAAGAATATTGCTGAATTTTATGGCAGTTCGCTGGGTGTTCAAACGCTCCCTGTGTGGTTTGCCAACAGAACAGCCGGGAGTTATATTAATAACACAAAATTTCACAAATGACATAAGTGTTACTCTGGGGTATTTCCATATAAACTAAAATGTCTTCAAATGAATTGAGCAACAAATGAGGTTGAGTTCGCGGAGCTCTGTGAAAACCCTCCGTGGACTAGCCTGCGATGTTTGCATTTTTTGGTGAAATATAACAAGTGCTTTGAATGTTTTCAATGGCCATAACTGAAAAAAGGAGAGAGGAAAACTATTTATTGTTGTAAGAAAGCCATTTATTTCGGGGGAGCCTGAACAGTCTGGTCATATTTGAGGTGAGGGCTCACATTTACATGTGGTTACGACATTCAGATGTTGAAATAAGAGGCAGCCAGCTCACTGCACAACTTGGCGGCACAAAATTGGTGAACCATAGTCATGTGTTAGATAAAAATACAAACTTTTATCATTCTGTAGGATTTGTTTTTGTAATAAAGAAAAGATTTAGAAAAGAACAATCCAATGCTTTATGTAGCAAAGCAAAACAGAGCTTTCAAGCTTCAAAAAGGGCACAAAAGTACCATAAATGTATCAAAGGCCCTGTTTACACCTGGTATTAAGAAGTGTTTTCGTCAATCTGATCACAATTGGACATCTAAATACAGGTTTAAATGGGTCTAAAACGTTTTGAGCTGGTCCTGTTTTGACCACTTACAAAGGTAGTCGAAAATGCATTAACCGGATTGCTTTCGTAGTGTAAACGTTCATGTGGTCGTTCGAACACCAACAAAAGTCCTCCTACTGGCCTAATGCATAAACATTATGTGAAGCACGCTAGCCAGATGAGATTTAAACTTTGTTGGCTAAAGACCAAAGCTTCGAAAGATCTGAAAAGGCCCATACATTTACCCGCCCATAGACCCTCCCCTCGAAAGAAGGGAAGGACAGAATTGGTCAAAAGTGGACAAAAGAGACGGAAAGCGATCCGAAGGACTGAATGCTTCTCCAGAGAGGAATCCTTTTATTTTTAATATTTAAAAAAATTTTGTGTGCTGCTGCGTTTCTCTGTGTATGTAATAAGCAGAGTGTACACGCGTTGTGCACCCTATAGGCGCATATTACTAATTGCGCCCTTTAAATAACACAAAAATATTGACTTTAGACCAGGTTTTTGTTGGTCAATGGCGGAGTCGTTTTAGGTTGCTTCAGTCTCGATAGCAATGCGTCAACAATGCGCCTGAACACACCTTGTTTTTAGGCCAGCAAGCCAGTGGGCGAACAGATGGGTGCGATTGCATTTGCTATTTAAACAACATGGCGCAGGACGTGAAAATGGCAAAAAACACCTGCGTTGCACCTGGCGTCGAATCGCGCAGAGTGTATGATAGGGCCCAAGGTGTAAACAGCAATGTGTCTCCCTTAACTACTTGTGATATGATACCAAAACGCATCTTAATACCAGGTGTAAACAGGGCCAAAATACCCAAATTTAAGTTCTTATTTGCTGATAATTATGAAGAAAATCATTCCAATGTACGAATGAATCATTCCAAAATGTTATGTGAACTGGATGAACCGATTAATTCAAAAGATCTGTTGTTCAAGAATCGGTCATCAAGAAAACTATTTATGATGCCTGGTGTGAACACTATCAAGAGCATGTTTTTGTCAAGTCTGTCCACTTATTTTTCACATTTTCTCTTTACCGATCAGCAGATAGGTACTACAAACTTTGTTATTAAGTATGAGAGGAATTGATTGGCTTACCTCCTGCACATGTTGCTGAGCACTCAGACCAGGGCAGATGGTGCCAGGAGAAGCCCACTTCATTGTCCCCACTTCCTGTACGCTGGATGGGCACATTGAACTTGTAGTGGATGCCCAGGTTCTGTTCCTGTAGTAGCACCTGTAACATTTAAAATAGAATAGGGGTTATTTTTCTGTTTCTAAGCTACAGGCTTAACAAAGAGGTCAGGGTCAACCTAGTCTCAGCCTCAGACGTCACGCCCACGGACCGTTGGCTGATTCTGATGCTTATGGCACACTTATCTGGAAAAACTTCAGAAGTTTCAAAGTCGTCATCTGATTGGTTAAATTTTTTGGGTTTTTAAAAGTATGTGAAGTTCGCGGCTCCATTGTTGCAGTAAACTTGCACATTGTTCTTGATTGAATGCACTCTGGTCTGTTAGCGCAAGAACATCAACTTTACATTTTCACACCCCTAAACATGAACAAAACAATCTGTGATTGGTTGCTTTACATGTCAGTCAAACGTCTTCTTGGGCAGTCCTCAACCAATGAAACCTGCAATAGACTCCCGACCTGAAGGTCTGGCTACACGAGACTAGGGTCAACCTGGTTCGTTTTTTTCCCAAATTGCCTCAAATAGCACATTGACGGACCTAATTATTTATAGTAGATGGGATGTTGGAGTATTTTATGGTGGGACTGTGCACATTCTTATGGTGGCATCAGCCAGTCAGTGTTGTGACGTAATTTCCCTGCCTGACTGGCTCAAACAAGAAAATAATAATAATAATAATCACTGGAAAAATTCACCTGGATGCAGGTCGCATACTTCCGAAGCTAGATATGCCAGCTGAGCAACTGTCATTGAGATTAATGGGAATTCTCCAGGTATTATAGACCTCCATGGTCTTAACCAAGGATTTTGGCAGAGGAAGTTGGTCTTGGATTAGTGACAAAAGGAAAAATACTGAGGTCTTAAAATGTATGGAATAGAGCAATCAAATCATTAGCAAGAGGATTTTTTGGATGAGCCTAACCTCAGTTCAGCTTGAACGAGCACATATTTAGCATATCACATCAGCTTTATTCCTAAATTACTTAGTCAGAGAGTTATAATTGTGTGTGTGTGTGTGTGTGTGTGGGTTATAGATTGGAAAGCCCTGTTAACCAGTGTGGCCCACAATGGAATGGCTTGTGGTGCATTGGCCACTTGTATGTTTTCCAGCGGTGCTGTGACCAGGCCTGGTATTTCCAGCACTTTTGTCCAGGCGAAAGCGATTGTGGTTGCCGAGACGGGGCTTTTCAGAATGAACACACACACGCGTGCTAAAACATGTGCACATGAGCAGCACTCACATTTGGCCAGACAGAGGTTTTTAGTGCAAACATATAACGGTTAACTCTGAAACCGCTAGCTAGAGTTCATGTGAGGTTTGTACACAGATGTGGACTTTATTTAGAAGGAGCCAAACAATTTCAAACTGCCCATTCAAAACACAAGCCCTCTCTACAGTATCACTACTGTGACCTTACTACATAAGCTTTTATAGTCTGAAAATAACCAAAGGTTGTAATTGTTGTAAAATAGCTTGTTTAACTTTATTGTTTTTATGTTAAAACGCATTTAAAACTGGTGTTAAAAACTACTTCTTGTCATTAACATTTAAGGAGTTGGGCTAGTATGTGTGTGTTTTAGTTGATCTCCTTTTTGGGTTTTAACTTGTGTTATGTGTTACGGTATTGTATGTAGTTGAATATTGATTGTACAGCACTTTGGTCTGCTTGTTGTAAAGTGCTTTATAAATAAAATGATTGAATGAATGAATGAATGAATAATGTTTAACAAAAAGCTCTACTACACTAGCTCTCAATTTTACATTGTAGCTCAAATGTAAATTCTGTCAGGATCACTGTCTTCAAAGATGATAGACAATTAGCATATAGTTTAGATTGCTGGTATGGTTCTGTTCTCGGAAAGAACTCCCTGCACATCCATGCAGCCTAGCATGGATAAGAGCACGGAGAGCAGCGAGAACCCCCCTTAGGGTAAACAAAAAAAAACAGAACCAACATAATGTATTGCAGATATCATTAATGTTGACTGGACGAGAGGTGGAGCTGGGGATGGAGGAGGGTAAATGAGCTCTGGAGAAATGCGATAGCTGCTGATACTACTGAAGGAGCTTATATATGTATGCTGTAATCCTATAGGTAGACGTGATCAGCTGACAGTCAGCTGATGCGAGCTTGACTAACGTGACCTGCCAGACCTAACTCTATACGCTGGATGTGTGTCCAATCAGTGCTTGAAATGGGCTAGTATGCTACAGTACGCAGTACCGGAACTTCTCTATTTTAATCAGTAGCCTACCCTTAATTTTGCATGAGCGGCACGCAAATCACTGTGGGCGCGTTCACCAGTGTGCTCCAAACCTGTTAAGACTTGCCCGAGCCGTTCCTATGCCACGCTGATGATAAAAAGTGCAACCCATTTGAATTATAATCTAAAACAGCCACTAAAATGACTGATGAAAACATCATCCTCCAAGCTTTTTAAATTCATGATAATCACATTTACTACAATGTATCATGTTCTTTGGTATTTATTGTGGTACTTTTTGACTAGTTGTAGAATTTATAATAGACTGTTATGGGAATAGATTTTTCACTAAAGATTTATACTACAACTGTGGCATGTTGTAGCTATAGTTTCTAACTGTGTTGCTATTTTTCATAACAAATGCTATAGATGAAAAAAAAGAAAGAAAAAAAGAAAGACTGGCCTAAGCATGGTAATGAGGAACTGGTATGGTAGGAACTAAGCATGGTAATTAATGGTCTTACTTGTAATTAAATCCTTATTGTAACAAATGCTAGTTAAACAATTACAAGAACTATGTTACTTTTAAAGCCAAGTACAAGTTAGAAAGAGCTTTAAAATATGGACCTTCTTGAGTTATTGACTATTCAACAAAGCCCCGCGCCCTTTGGTAAGTACCGGCACTTTATCAAGCACTGTGTCCAATTACATGAAAACTCTAATTTAAAAACAAAAACATTTTCAAACATAACACTGCAGTCTGTAATTTTAAATAATAATATATATTTTAAATATATATTTTAACAATAAGATTGTCACATACTTTTAAATGATGTTACATATTTTAAAACACCAGCCATACTAAACGTAAAAGTATCTTTACTAAAAAAATCTTTACTAAAAATTTGATCAACAAATGGAACATTGTTACACAAATAATTATGTTTTATACTTTCAAACAACTTTGTGTTTAACATATAATAATTATTTATGTGCTAGTGTTCATTTAATCAGTTATGTCGTACTTTTAAACTGCGTGTTTCAAAACACTAGCAATAAAATGTAATACAGAACATACAATTTTCTGAGCCTTTCAAACTAGCGTATTAACAGTTACACAAATAACTGCAATGAACTTTCAAACGGTCATGTACAGGTCCTTCTCAAACAATGTGCATATTGTGATAAAAGTTCATTATTTTCCATAATGTAATGATAAAAATTTAACTTTCATATATTTTAGATTCATTGCACACCAACTGAAATATTTCAGGTCTTTTATTGTTTTAATACTGATGATTTTGGCATACAGCTCATGAAAACCCCAAATTCCTATCTCAAAAAATTAGCATATTTCTTCCGACCAATAAAAGAAAAGTGTTTTTAATACAAAAAGTCAACCTTCAAATGATTATGTTCAGTTATGCACTCAATACTTGGTCGGGAATCCTTTTGCAGAAATGACTGCTTCAATGCGGCGTGGCATGGAGGCAATCAGCCTGTGGCACTGCTGAGGTGTTATGGAGGCCCAGGATGCTTCGATAGCGGCCTTAAGCTTATCCAGAGTGCTGGGTTTTGCGTCTTTCAACTTTCTCTTCACAATATCCCACAGATTCTCTATGGGGTTCAGGTCAGGAGAGTTGGCAGGCCAATTGAGCACAGTAATACCATGGTCAGTAAACCATTTACCAGTGGTTTTGGCACTGTGAGCAGGTGCCAGGTCGTGCTGAAAAACGAAATCTTCATCTCCATAAAGCTTTTCAGCAGATGTAAGGCATATAGTGCTCCAAAATCTCCTGATAGCTAGATGCATTGACCCTGCCCTTGATAAAACACAGTGGACCAACACCAGCAGCTGACATGGCACCCCAGACCATCATCGACTGTGGGTACTTGACACTGGACTTCAGGCATTTTGGCATTTCCTTCTCCCCAGTCTTCCTCCAGACTCTGGCACCTTGATTTCCGAATGACATGCAAAATTTGAGCGACAGTCCAGTGCTGCTTCTCTGTAGCCCAGGTCAGGCGCTTCTGCCGCTGTTTCTGGTTCAGAAGTGGCTTGACCTGGGGAATGCGGCATCTGTAGCCCATTTCCTGCACACGCCTGTGTACGGTGGCTCTGGATGTTTCTACTCCAGACTCAGTCCACTGCTTCTGCAGGTCCCCCAAGGTCTGGAATCAGTCCTTCTCCACAATCTTCCTCAGGGTCCGGTCACCTCTTCTCGTTGTGCCGTTTTTTTTGCCACACTTTTTCCTTCCCACAGACTTCCCACTGAGGTGCCTTGATAGAGCACTCTGGGAACAGCCTATTCGTTCAGAAATTTCTTTCTGTGTCTACCCTCTCGCTTGGGGTGTCAATGATGGCCTTCTGGACAGCAGTCAGGTCGGCAGTCTAACCCATGATTGCGGTTTTGAGTAATGAACCAGGCTGGGAGTTTTTAAAAGCCTCAGGAATCTTTTGCAGGTGTTTAGAGTTAATTAGTTGATTCAGATGATTAGGTTAATAGCTCGTTTAGAGAACCTTTTCATTATATGCTAATTTTTTGAGATTTTTGATAATTTTGGGTTTTCATGAGCTGTATACCAAAATTATCAGTATTAAAACAAGAAAAGACCTGAAATATTTCAGTTGGTGTGCAATGAATCTAAAATATATGAAAGTTAAATTTTTATCATTACATTATGGAAAATAATGAACTTTTATCACAATATGCACATTGTTTGAGAAGGACCTGTATTTTAAAACAATAATCATGACATAAAATGAAATTTTTACATATATTATTTTTGACACTTTTACTGAAAGGAAAGTGGAGAGATAACAGGAAACTACAGGTCGAACAGAGGGGAAAGGGACATTACACTAGATTGAAATCACATAAGTGCTTCAGTGCCTCTCTGAGAATCTGAACGACCTGCCAGGCCACATCTCTGGCATATACTTCTAAAACACTAGAACTACAGACACTACTGTGTTCCTTACAGTAAATATATAAGGATCTAGATCTACTCACCATAACCACCAAATTTTCAGTGGTGGCCCCTAGAGCTTCTAACGACTCGGGTTCATCAGTCGGCCTCTTATAGTGGAAGGCTGTTCCCGTGATGTCAAATTTGCGGGGCCAGTCGATGGTCCAGGCTCCGTTGATGTAATAGTCATCCCCCTCCGATTTCAAAGCTGTGACAAGTGAGAGCACCAGTTAATAACCCGACACGAGTGAGATTCTGCCAAGCTGAGAGGGTGATGTCATCGCTGTCATTCGTCAACATGAAGATCATCATCTTACAGAGTAGCTCAGGCTTCCTGATGTCATGGGTAATTTTCACTCGCGCTTTCAGACGCAGTGCAGCTTTTAGATCTAACTTACTAAGTTCAGGTGAAAGTCTGCTTTCCTCACGAATGCCATAACTGCTCAGTTGTCAAAACAAAGATCTCATCTCAAAGCATAATTGTAGAAAAACGTCTGAATTGAGATAGGGCCAAATTGTAGAAAAACAAGGTGTGTTTTACTCACTCCAGCTCTTTTGCACCATTGATTTTTCCTAAAGGTACTTCAAATATTTTTTTGTTGTTGTTGAATATTTAAACAAAGAAAGAAGTACCTTTGATAAATCTTTAAACGGATAACACTCTCATTGAAGATAAATTCTACATGGGGCAAGTCGCTCCATCATGGTGTACAAAATGTTAGCCAAATATTATCTTGGTAATAATATTTGGTTAAAATAGCCAAAAATAGCACACTATCAATTACTTAAAACTAATGCCAAAAATAGCACACTATCAATTACTTAAAACTAGTGCTGTCAAATGCATCTAAAATAAAAGTTTGTGTTTACATAATATACACTGATCAGGCATAACATTATGACATTATTGTAAAGTGAATAACACTGATTATCTCTTTATAACGGCACCAATTAGTGGGTGGGATATATTAGGCAGCAAGTGAACATTTTGTCCTCAAAGTTGATGTGTTAGAAGCAGGAAAAATGGGCAAGGATTTGAGCAAGTTTGACAAGGGCCAAATTGTCATGACTAGACGACATCAACGAGTTTGCGGTGTTGACATAGCCTCCAATTTCCATAGATCTCAATCCGGTCTAGCATCTGTGGGATGTGCTGAACAAACAAGCCCAATCCATGGAGGCCCCACCTCGCAGCTTACAGGACTTGAAGGATCTGCTGCCAACATCTTGGTGCCAGATACCACAGCACACCTTCAGGGGTCTAGTGGAGTCCATGCTGTTTTAGCAGCAAACGGGGAACCAACACAATATTAGGAAGGTGGTCATAATGTTATGCCTGGTCATGTGCCAGATGACTGATGATGCAAAATGCTAATTGGTTCTGAAAACAATGACTATAGGTAGACGTGATCAGCTGACAGTCAGCTGATGCGAGCTTGACTAACGTGACCTGCCAGAACTAACTCTATACGCTGGATACTGAAGGTGACATGGCAAGTTTTAATATGAATGCATATGCATTTGTTTTATAGGAAGGAGCTGCATACAAATTCTTCAAAACATCTCCTATTGTGTTACATGGAAGAATGAAAATCATATGGGTTTGGAAGAACACAAGGGTGAGTAAATGATGACAGAATTGTATGCCCTCAAACTGTCAGTTATATAATAAGTTGGGTAAAACCAACCAGAGAGATAAGAAGACAATTGGAATTAAATGATTGATGTTAAACATCAATAAACCAATGCTTTCATTATTAGACATTAAGGGTCATTTTAAAAGATCCTCACTTTAAACAGGGCCATGTGTTTATATTTCACAAACATGGCATGCGACAAAATGTGTTTTACAATTTCCTTAAATGTGTTGCTAAAGCCAGCCACCTCTGTGCCAGAACATCAGACAACTTATCTTCCTTTCAAATGGCAAAAAAAACCTCTATGTCAACGTGATAGACAACAAAACTCAACAAGCTGTCATACACACTAGCTAAATTTATGTTTGCACTCAAAACAGTTTAATTGGAGCCGCTTGTTTGGTTGTTTTAATTAGTTACATGGCTGGGAACCATGATGGTTTTACTCAGCTTGCGGTTGGGAAAAGACAAAAGGCCCATCTTAAGACAATGAACATAAAAACGAGGACGGCTGTCAGATTGATCCAGATTTACACCCACAACAAAGCCTAACTCAAACCGCTTCACCACTTTTGTACCCAGTAGAGCTGCACGATTCGGGATCAATTAAGAGATTTTTATTTTTTCAAACAGAGATCACGATTCTGAACAAGCAAACTAAACTAAATAACATGTAATTTAATAGAAATACTGCCAAAATGTTAATTGATGCAGTATATTGTTTAATTAATCTAAATGAATTATTTAAAAAAATCTTTTGAATTGAATGATTCAATGACTCATTTATAAATACTTCACTTGTTTTGAATCAGCATTTTAGAACAAATCTCTTGAATGAATGATTCAATGATAAATACATTTTTTTAACAGTCACTTGTCGCCACCAACTGGTGCAACGATGTAATTGATACAATCTCTATTTGATCGCTACTGTAGACATATATCCATGTTTATGTTTATCTGAACTAAAAACTTTTTTCCCAGTACTTCTATGATAATTTTAATATTTATTACACAAGAATAATGATACTGTGATGTTGAAAAGACTTTGAAAAGAAGCTGTTTTATACTTATAGGCTACACGAGAACAGCTCTCTCTGGGTCAGTGGCAGCGCAGATCTAAATGCCCCAGTGTAATTTTATAAGGTTTAATAGACATCGAGATTGCAGGTTTTTTTTTTTTTTTTTACTGTTAATCGTGCAGCTCTAAACAATCATAAACAAAGCTTCAAAAAGATAAATACAAACACTCACCAATGTAGTTCTTTGACACAGCCACTTCCCTGATTTCAATATGAACCGATCCTTTAGGTATCTGGACAACCTCCATGTAACCTGCAAAATGTAAATCTCATTAAAAAAAATTACAAAATAAAGCAAAACCAAAGTTTTACTCTTTGAATGGCACATTCAAAATGTTTTTGTTGTTGTTGCGGCGGTTCTTTAAATTTATGCTGTAAAACTCTCTGAAGTTTTTCCTTTAAATTTATCCACAACTACAGCGGATGTCCTCTGCCATTGTATCATGTCTTATTGTTTTTTAAGACATTTTTTTAAAGTTTTGTAGTTTTGCAGATTCTTTAAAGGATTAGTTCAACCAAAAATTTAAATGAATCCATAAACCCACAAACCATCATAGGTGTAAATGACATTCTTCTTTCAGCTAAACACAATCAGAGTTATATAAAAAAATATCCTGGCCCTTTATTGTGGGAGTGAATGGTACCTTGTTTTTTGAAGTTCAAAAAAGCACATCCATCCATCATAAAAGTAATCCATGTGGCTCCAGGGGGCTAATAAAGGCCTTCTGAATCTACGCAATGCGTTTTTGTAAGAACAATATCCTTATATATATATTCATTCACTGGCTTCTGATAACGGCCGTATACGAGTCTAGTTCCTGTGGGAGAGTGATTTCTGCCCCGAAGCAATGACATAGGATGTAGGAGTAACGTAACCTTAGGTGAGAGTGGATGCCTCTCACGGTTCAAATAAATAGGGCTGGGCAACAAACTTAAGCTCCTCTGACATTTCTCTTTAAAAATTCTTGTTTTATACTTTCGCGTTCGTCAAATCATCATGTATCGGGTCAGAGTTCACTCTTCGGCCGTGTACGGCCGTTACCGGAAGACAGTGATTATAGTTTATAAATGGTAAATGGACTGCATTTATATAGCGCTTTCAACAGACCCTTGCCCACCAAAGCGCTTTACATGTTGCCTCACATTCACCCATTCACTCACTCATTCATACACCGACGGTGGTGTCAGCCATGCAAGCCGCCATCCAGCTCGTCGGGAGCAGCTGGGGTTAGGTGTTTTGCTCATGGACACCTCGACACTTGGTCAGGTGGAACCGGGGATCAAACCACTGAGCCACTGCCGCCCCCTAAATAAACATATAGTATATAAATATGGATATTTTTCCTTACAAAAAAACGCATTACTTCGCTTAATCGCTTAAGGCCTTTATTAACCCCCTGGAGCCATATGGATTACTTTTATGATGGATGGATGTGCTTTTTTGGTCTTCAATATCTAAGGTACCATTCACTCCCATTATAAAGCTTGGAAGAGCCAGGATATTTTTTTATAAGAAGAAACTCATATACACCTAGGATGACTTGAGGGTGAGTGAATTATGGGATGATTGTAATTTTTGTGTGAACTAACCCTTTAATTCCTAAAAAAGGAAGGGTTGTAGTTGAACACTTTTTTCTGCATTTTCTCTTTCAAGAACTTCTTCATTTTGTCCTTTATGGCTAATTCTAACCATTCTAGCCATGTCTAGTGTTTCGTGTAAACTAAACAGACCCCGAGCACACAGTTGTATTTGAATAGAATCCCAGCCTGCTAAAAGAAAACCTAACTAACTTAGCAACAGCAAATTCATTACAAGAGAAGAATCTACACCGTACCCTTCACTCCCCCTTAAAGTTTCAGATGATTTACCAGCTATACCTTAAAAGGAGAAAACAGTCCCTTACTACAGAGAATACTTTTGGATCCGGCCCGACAACGCGTGCAATATTAGAAGTTTTATTGATTCTCTCACTGGATGATGCAATTAATACTCGTATATTGTGTTACCGCTTCTATTTTGACAACTTGTTTCTTGACCCAAAAACAAAAGCTTTATCATGGTTGTCTGATGAAAAAACCCCACTGCATTTCCATGAAAAATGTCGAGCTTGGCCAAAGCACCCCGTTGGCCCCCTGACAGGAGCCACTGCCAAAAAGACAATGCGTTCCTCCACTCGCTTGTGCTGGGCTTTCTTCAAGTGGGATTTCTCTAGTGGAAAGCGATTAAAAACTTGTCGCGTTTGGCAGGCGTACGACGTGCTCTCTGGAATGGGATTCTGAGGGGAGAGATCGCTCTGCGTCGTGCTCCTCTTGTTCCATACATCTCAGCAGTGGCCTGTGGATTTTGCCACACTATATTTTATGTTTTTGAAAAGCTTTACAAACTTTAAATATCCCAAGCCATATGGACATTGACGGCAGGGACAATTCCCCTAGATCAGGGTTTCCCAAACATGGGTTTGTGAGAGAACTGCAGGCCATTTATGAATTGATGAAAAGCTAATAATGAATAATATCCAGTGTGAAATTCAAATAACTAAATGGAGCTGCATGATAATCGTGACATGGCTTAGTATGATTATGAAATCAAAGGCTGGAACTAAATTAAATAACTAAAGGTTGATGCGGCGCATGTTTCAAAGTGAAGCGCAGCACTGTGTTCATGTGAGCAGCATGTGATCCACTGTATTCAGCATCTCAGAGCGTCCCGGTTCACAGTAAATGCATGTGCTGCGAGTTTAACGTGCATTTGGGAACTCAACCTGCGCTAGGAGGATGGAGTAGATCGAGTCCATCAACTCCCCCAAAGCTTCACAGTCCTAAATCTCTTCATGGGTCAGCATTTCATTCAGTAACATTAGGCGGTTTTGATTTATATGCTGTTTAATGTTTGATGATCGCTTTATTTGTACATGTATGTAAGCAATGCTTATATTTCTTATTTGTTTTTGGATCTGTAGATTCTGTACCATTTCAGAAGATTCGTAATAGCGCCCCCTCCCCGTATAACAGTGAAAACATGGAATCGCGTAAAATTTCCATCAATGGCAGGGAAAGAGTAAACTGAAATCAGAGAACTGTGAACATGTAAAAGTGTTGTTAAATTATTGAAACATTAACTTCTGTTAAAATATCAGAGTGTACTTCAAGTAAACACCTACATGAGGGGTTCAGCTTAGGACAGGAACGCCTGCCCTAAATATAGGCTCAATGGCCTGATAGGACATTTTAGTAACTCACGGTTCATGGTTAGATGCTGCCTGGGGTCAAACCTTCCAATATTTGTGTTACACCAACCTCCTTACCAACTCGATAGACCTAGTAGGTTATGTCCAACACATTCTCATGACAATTCATATGATAAGATACTGAATGGGTGTTATTTGTGAGTGTATAATCAGTGACCTCCTGACCTCCTCTTGGCAGTGAATCGTTGAACAGTCCTTCGGTGACCTCACACGTACTGCCGTCCCCGCCGCACACACGGCATCTGTCCTCCTTTGCATCCGAGCCCAGGATGTTATCACAGCCAACATGCTGGAAAGACACACAGGCAGGGTGTTTCAGTGAAGGGGAACATGGTTGAAAGGTTCTCATGTCAAAGAATAACATGTCATTCGCACAGCTGTATTGAGTCATATTATGACATGAAAAGACGAATGGTTCTGGTTTTGCTTCGGGACCATGATTTTACACTGGACATCAATACAGTACCAAAATTATTTACAGCATTGTACGAAATTAAATAAAAATGTCCTTTAAATCAAACATTGTCAATTTTCATAATCAGCCTGTCATATCAACAAATTTCAATTTTGTAAGAGCATAAACAATAGCAGAAGCATGAGTTACAGTATTTATAGTTCTAGTGTTTTGTTTCAAAATGTCTATATGTCAAATGAATTTTGTTGGTTTTCTGCTTTCAGCAGCCAATAATTCACCACACAAAGCACACTGTGGTCGGCACAAACCATGTTTATCCAAATTTTCTTTCATCTTGCATTTTGTTCATGAGGGCATGTCACGCAACCTGTCCATGTTGGCATTTATCTGACTTGACTGGCTTCTACAAAATTACAGGTGAATTTGTGCCAAAATTCCATACACTGGACACACAACCTTTGAGTATACATATGAAATATCCATATCGGTCATCAATATTACAGATATAGTTTCTCATTTAGCCTGTTTTTACATTTTGATTACCTTTACCTTCATCTAATGCCCACTTAAAGTGAATCTTTGAAAACACTGATCATTTAATAAATTTTAATTTAATAAATTTAAATGTAATCTTTATCCAATTTCAAAATGACTAATCATTTTTTGCAGTTCACACTATAATGCTGTGATGCCTAAATTCACTTGTAGCATTTAAAATTATTGATTTTAAATAAATTTTTAGTATATTTAGACAATAGTAGATCATTTTAATTTGAGCCATTTGTTGGGTTTCTGCATAACATGAAAATAATTGATTCTAAGTTAAAGGGCTTGAAGATGAATCTGTATTTAAACTCGGTCATTAATGTAGTAGAAATATAAAATTATTTTTGAATTTAGTGCCTTCTAGACTGAGAAAACACAGAAAGTTTATTTTTGTCTCATGGGGATGAAAGACAACAATTCCCAGAATGCACTTCGCTGCCCGAGGCTGCTCTAGGCACGACATGGTTTACTTGCCCACCGCGTTCATTTTCATAAAATCAGTTCAGTTAGAGACGCTACAATTAAAAACTGAACGTGTCTGTCAATATGAGTGAGTCGATTGAATGTCACAGCCGTCATGGCACAAACGCAGCAGGATCGGATTACATTCATCACATGAGCTGAGGTAATCGCGGGATTCGCAGCTGAGGCCGCATTCACAGCACGCGTTCAGTCTGAAAAGTTGAAAGACTCACTTTGCTCTCCACCGCTCCGTTTACATGAATCTCCGCAGCTCCCGAGCCGAGTACTACGAGTGCTGTGAGTGCGTTGTTGAAAACATGTGGAAATAGCGCCCTCTGCTGGCTGTAGTCTTTAGCCTTTGGACAAAAATTCCTCCGATGATGCAAAATGACGTTATTTGCGCCATCGGAGGAATTTTTCCAGAAATAAAATACATATTTATCTCGTCTCAGGGTCATATGAGGGGGGAAAGTACGATAATTCATATATACTCCTGGGTTTCTACTGATACAAAGCTTAATGCTAATCGCTGAAGTAACCCTTTAAAAACAGATTTCTCCTTCCTTTTAAAGGTTTATTAGCTATTCTAACTACACTGTAAAAGCATTTTTTTCAAAGTTGTCAATATAACAAAGATGACTGTAGTATATTTTACATCTAAATACTATTTCAGTCTGTCTACTTTAACATCTCATGTTTAATTCAATGTGTTACTTATTTGTTAAAATCGTTTTAGAGTAAATCATATACCAAATTTCTTTCAAGGAATGCACAACTATGCTGTGTTGCAGTTTACTATTTGAATTGAACATGTTTTTCCCTGCTCAGAACTGACATGAGACCAATTTTTGGGTTGCACCCCAGCAGTTGCGAATCACTGGACTAGATATAAGATTGATTTCTGTTTTATTTTGTTTTGGATATTCCCTATAAAACCCCTGTACGTGCCTTTACTTGCATTGTTATTATAGTCCAAAAGGCAATGAGAGGTTGTTGGGCGCAGTACAGATTGATTTCTTGGAGTTTAAAAGAACATTGTGTGCATTTCATCGCTCCAGATCAGATCAAAGAGGAAACCTTGGGGATCAATTAAAATAGTATCTTAAACCACATAAATCAAGGATGCAGACAACAATGTGTGAGACTAACAAATACCAAATTGCAGACAAAATCTTCTCTACACAGAGTTTAAAATCCATTTTAACCCTAAAATAAACAAAGCGTCACACTATTACGTCAATTTGGTTTGTTATACAAATGATATTGTAAGCGAATTAAATATCATTCTCGAGCGGTTTAGCCTCCTTTTTAACCAACTTGGGGAAACAATTCGATTCAAAACTGTACTGTCCTGATAAGAGGGTCAGCCCTTTCAACTGCAGCCTATATTTAGGATTCATTGTTCTGTGTTAGTGATTGGCTACGTTCTGTAGACTGTCCGTCTGAGACTGTTTGTTTCTGATAAACAAAGATAATGCAACATTTTAGGCCACAAGTGCCACATGAATATAGAAATATATGAAATATACTAGGAAAAAGCCATTTGTGGGAATGTCAATTTACGATTTTTTCACTGTAAATTATAAAATGACTTGCGTTGTGGATGAAATCGAATAATTTCCTACTATATAGCATGTGAAAAACAATACGTCAAAAGAGAAGTGTGTTGCCATAAATATTAGCATTTAGTGTGTACTGCTCAGTATGCACTTCGCTAGTACTCCATTTTAAACACTACTACAGGTCCTTCTCAAAAAAATTGCATATTGTGATAAAAGTTCATTATTTTCCATAATGTAATGATAAAAATTTACTTTAATATATTTTAGATTCATTGCACACCAACTGAAATATTTCAGGTCTTTTATTGTTTTAATACTGATGATTTTGGAATACAGCTCATGAAAACCCCAAATTCCTATCTCAAAAAATTAGCATATCATGAAAAGGTTCTCTAAACGAGCTATTAAGCTAATCATCTGAATCTACTAATTAACTCTAAACACCTGCAAAATATTCCTGAGGCTTTTAAAAACTCCCAGCCTGGTTCATTACTCAAAACCGCAATCATGGGTAAGACTGCCGACCTGACTGCTGTCCAGAAGGCCATCATTGACACCCCAAGCGAGAGAGTAAGACACAGAAAGACATTTCTGAACGAATAGGCTGTTCCCAGAGTGCTCTATCAAGGCACCTCAGTGGGAAGTCTGTGGAAAGGAAAAAGTGTGGCAAAAAAAGCTGCACAACGAGAAGAGGTGACTGGACCCTGAGGAAGATTGTGGAGAAGGACCGATTCCAGACCTTGGGGACCTGCGGAGTCTGGAGTACAAACATCCAGAGCCACCGTACACAGGCGTGTGCAGGAAATGGGCTACAGATGCCGCATTCCCCAGGTCCAGCCACTTTTGAACCAGAAACAGTGGCAGAAGCGCCTTACCTGGGCTACAGAGAAGCAGCACTGGTCTGTCGCTCAAATTTTGCATGTCATTCGGAAATCAAGTTGCCAGAGTCTGGAGGAAGACTGGGGAGAAGGAAATGCAAAAATGCCTGAAGTCCAGTGTCAAGTACCCACAGTCAGTGATGGTCTGGGGTGCCATGTCAGCTGCTGGTGTTGGTCCACTGTGTTTTATCAAGGGCAGGGTCAATCCAGCTAGCTATCAGGAGATTTTGGAGCACTTCATGCTTCCATCTGCTGAAAAGCTTTATGGAGATGAAGATTTCGTTTTTCAGCACGACCTGGCACCTGCTCACAGTGCCAAAACCACTGGTAAATGGTTTACTGACCATGGTATTACTGGGCTCAATTGGCCTGCCAACTCTCCTGACCTGAACCCCATAGCGAATCTGTGGGATATTGTGAAGAGAAAGTTGAGAGACGCAAAACCCAGCACTCTGGATAAGCTTAAGGCCGCTATCGAAGCATCCTGGGCCACCATAACACCTCAGCAGTGCCACAGGCTGATTGCCTCCATGCCACGCCACATTTAAGCAGTCATTTCTGCAAAAGGATTCAAGTATTGAGTGCATAACTGAACATAATTATTTGAAGGTTGACTTTTTTTGTATTAAAAACACTTTTCTTTTATTGGTCGGATGAAATATGGAAAATTTTTTAGATTTTGCCTAAATCATCAGTATTAAAACAATAAAATACCTGAAATATTTTAGTTGGTGTGCAATGAATCTAAAATATATGAAAGTTTAATTTTGATCATTACATTATGGAAAATAATGAACTTTTATAACAATATGCTATTTTTTTGAGAAGGACCTGTATAGGGTATTGAAAATAGCATGCCTGGATAATAAAATATTTGTGGTGGATTTTAGAAGTATGCATTCTTGCATACTTTACCTACAATCCCTTGCACTTGAAGAGGAGAGGTTTGTCATAGAAGAGGAGACATTTATAACCATTCTCTTTTTCAGTTGCTAAAAAAAAAAAGGGATAAAAGGATAAAGCTACCACAAATTTCATATGCCTCCCACGGACCATTGGCTGAGTGTCTGATACAAAAAGCTGAAAAACTTGGAAACAGTTTCGAAGATCTGATTGGTTGAATCCTATAGGATTTTGGCATGTTTACATGTTTCGTCATTTTCTTCAGGAACTGTGAGTGAGATTTGGGCAGGAGACTCACCTTGCACTCTCCATTGATGCATATGTCCAGCGAGTCGGCCTGGCAGCGCGTGCCGTCGATGACAGCGGGGGAACGTTCGGTGTAGAAGTTGTAGCCCTCAGCCAGACAGTTCAAAGCACAAGGCTTCACTCCACCTGAGACACACGCAGAGTTTATCATCAAACATCTCAGCTTTATCAGGTTATTGATTGTTCCCAAAGTCCTCGAGAACTCCTTTACACCCCAGAAGTGTCTAAGAGGTGGCCACGATTTATGTCATACGATAAACCGAAAATCCATACGGAATAACAGAGCCTCTCGTCTCACCAGTGCATTGATAAGTAATTTGCAGACTGCTTTTCTTGCAACTGTCTCGAGCCAGGGCTCTCAGACGGGGCCCACAGTTTTCTTTTATGCCTTTGTTGATATTAACAATCCAGTCAAAGCACTCGAGCACAAGAGAGGCATTACTCATAGTGGAATCTGAACGTTCTGCCTGACATCATTACTGCACCGACACAGGGAGAGATTAACACAGCTGCCAACAAAAATCATGGAGACATCGACAAAGGTTATCGCAGACTTTACAAGTGAAGTTCACCTCCAAAATGAGTTTTAAGAGCCAAACAATTGGTAATGATAATGCTTATTACAGGGCAGTGAGATAAGGAGATGATTGAGTCGACTGTGTACTTCCTGTCAGAATGTTTTGGAAATGCCTCTTGATCTCTCGCAATTTTTCTTGTTTATTGGGTTCGGGCCATTTTGTTGTAAACAAGAAATACACCCTTCCCTCTGGGTTTCCGACTGCACTTTTTCAACGCAGTCGGAAAATGTGTCAGAGAAGGACCCAATGAAACAACAAAGGGGACAAAGGTAGGGGCATAGGTTGGTATAGGTGGTATACATATGTGTGTTTGTTTCAAACTTGTATGACTTTCTTCTGTGAAACACAAAAGATTTTCCCACACAATGAATTTCAATGGGGTCCAATGTTGGACCCCATTGACTTTAATTGTATGGATGAAAAAACAAAAACTGAAACATTTATCATCATCTTATTGTTCTACAGAAGAGTTTAATAAAGGTTTGGAATGACATGACAGAATTATCATTTTAGGTGAACTATCCCAGTAAATTGACAGGCCTAACTGTCACACTTTCATTTGCAGATTGGATCTCTCTGACAGTCAAAAACACACACACACACACACACACACACACACAAGCGATACACGGTGTTCTATCTGGAATCTAAAGAATTTCAGACCATCAAAGAGACTTTCACAGTGTTGGTCTTAGCAGGGTACACAAAGCAAGCCAGTATGTATACTATCACTGGAGCCCAGACTTTGGGAAGGCTGTGGGAGAGAGCGGCTCCCTCTGTAGCCTGTCGTTCTGTGTTGCGTGCTGGGAACTTACCTCCAGTGTATGGCTTCCAGTTGTAGTACTTCCCACGGAAAGGCATGCTGTCAAAATCGGCACACTGCTTCTCCCTAAAGTCACGTGATCCTGCTGGACAAGCCTGCAAATGAATGAGCCGTTGAGGCCTTGTAAAAGCATTCAGATGGTACTCTCAATACTTACATTTTTTTTTTTTCAATTACAAATCATACACTGAACATTTTTAAACAGTGTCAGAGATTCCCAGCAGTCACTGCTGATGAAAAGTCCCATAGCATGGTGCTACCACCACTATATCACCACAGGTATGATGATGTGGCCACTAGAGCCAGACATATTATCTTTAATTTTGACAACAACAAAAAACTCTGCTGGTCTCATTTCACCACTGGATCTTTTTCTCTGTTGCATCTGGGTTGATATTAACCCTCTCTGAACTCCAGACATGGTTGCACAAAGGTTCATTTTGAGTGATGGCTATTTATGTCCAAGATAGGCCAATGTGAAGAGCTCTTAATACGGTTGACACCGGTGTGCCTTTAATTCATTCTTAACTCAACTCCTACAAACTTCTCATTGTCTCTGTGTGACTTTTCTCACAGGTCTCATTCTTCAGAGTTTTATATAAAGATATATACAATATATCTTTATTGTATTCACTTATAACACAACCAAACTATGCTCACTGAGGCATCCAAACTCTTGGATATTGTTTGAATCCTTATTCTAATTTATGCATTTTTTACAAGCTTTTACAGATTTAATCTGAATCTGTTGGTAAATGTTGTTCACTATCTGTTAGGATTTTTTCCCCCAGAAGATGGTGATGGCCCTAGTGTAGGACTGAGAGGAGAATCCTTGGTTTCTTTTTGTTTTGCCACATTTTCAGAAAAATAACATAACAGACACTTCCTGGGTCACAGCCTGCAGACCGGACCCTCACCGTCGCATGTTTGGTTGCAGCACACACGAAACCCCACACAGGTCACTGTGTCATGTTCAGAGGATGCAAAGCTTCTTTACCCGGCACCTGCCGATTACAGTTGGAGATCGCAGAGCAAGGTAGGGCTTCCAGTTAACTTACAGCCACGGAATTGGGACACAGCTTCCCAAAATGGAGGCCAATTCTTTACTGCACCGCCCTACCATAAGTTTGTCAAACACCATTGTTCCTCTGGTGCCACTCGTACAGAGTTAAGAAGCCACCAAGGTTCAATCGTGTCCTCTTTACCTCAGGGGCAGGAAAAGACACCTTAGTTCTGTGTGCGGAAATTGTGGTCCTATTGCCAAAGGATGCAAAAGAGCCTGTCCCTCCAGCTGAGATGGAGGAAGGTTTCTACAGCCCTTACTTCATCGTATTGAAGAAAGGTGCTAGATTATGACCAATCCAAGACCTGTGAGTTTTGATTAAGACCTTGCACAGGCTCCTGTTCAAGATGTTGATGCAGAAGTGCATTCTGATATGCATTCACCAACAGGAATGGGTTACAGTGATAGACCTGAAGGACGCATACTTTCATGTCCCAATCTCAGCCCAGACCATTTCCTCCCCTTCAGGCTGTTCCTGTCTCTTCGTTTCTTCCTGAAAGTCGCAGAGACCACCATTGCCCGGTTAATGGCATTCTTAATTATCTCAATGACTGGCTGATTCTATTTCACTCTCGAGATCTATTGTGCACACACAGGGACCTAGTGCTCAAACACCTCAGCCAATTGGGACTTCAGGTCAACTGAGCTCAGTGCAGAGTATCTCTTTTCTCAGGATGGAGTTGGACATAGTTGGTCTTTATGTCCAGGCATGTTGTGGTCACAACAGATGTGTCCAAGATGGGCAGGGCAGGACCTCGTCTGTGCTGGCATATCAATTGCCTCGAGTTGCTGGTGGTATTGCTGGCCCTGCAGAGGTATCGGCCATTGATCCAAAACACAAAACATGTGTTAGTCCATATGGATAACACGGCGACAGCATAAATAAACTGCCAGGCATCTTAATCGTGTAGCAGACATGCTGTCACGGCAATTGATGTTCTAAGGAGATTGTAGAACCCCATGTAGTCCAGCAGATCTGGAGTTGATTCCATGACGCACAGGTAGCTCTGTTCTCTTCCCAGGAATCCTCCCATTGCCCTGTAAAGTATTCCTTGACTGAGGCCTCCCTTGGCATGGACGCACTGGCACACATCTGGCCCCAGGGTCTGTGCAAATATGCGTTTCCCCAAGTGAGCCTGCTTGCACAGACATTGTGCAGAGTAATGGAGGACAAAGAACAGGTCCTGTTGGTTGCATCATACTGGCCTACCCGGACTTGATTTTTGGAGCTCATGCTCCTGACGACAGCCCCTCCCTGGCAAATCCACCTGAGGAAAGAGCTCCTTTCTCATGGACAGGACACAATTTGCCACCTGCACCCAGACCTCTGGGACCTCCACATCTTGCACTGGACAGTGTCTATCTCTGTTTGTGATAGCCCACTCATCACTCAGGCTAGAGCCCTAGAGCCTTAGTCTGTTCGTTACGAGTGCACTTGTTACCCGGCACACAGTGGTTTTCCAACATATGCATCGCAAGCACCTTGTAACTCAGATCAGCAGTTGTGGCATTTCAATAGGAACCCTAGAGAACCCCTATCTATCAGTTGAAGTGACTGATAGATAGAGAATGTTTTAGATACCATTGTAACCTCCATTCCCTGATTGAGGGAATGAGACGTGGTGTCCCTCCTGCCACAATGCTGAACTACCTGCTGAATGGCCTGGACACTCTCTCAGCTCCTCAGCACAAACCTGATTAAATGGATGTACGCCAGCTTCTTTTATTACCATATGTCCGGGAAAGCGGAGCGTGGAAATCCAACTCGCTAAATTCTCATTGGCCTTTTCTGAACTATCAAAGATGTTTGGGGCTCCCAAGTGTGACCCCTAGTATTCAACACCACGTCTTGTTCCCTCCATCAGGGAACTGAGGCTACAATAGTAACTGAGACAGTAGTCACAGGGATATGGCACATACTACCATTTAAAATTTTGGGGTCAATAAGGTATTTAAAAAAAAAAAGAAATTAATACTTATTCAGCAAAGATACATTGTAGAGCAAAAGTGACTGTAAAGACTTTTACATGGGAACAAACGATTTCTAATTCAAATAAATGCTAATCTTTTGAACTTTCTATTCATCAAAGAATCCTGAATAACATTAAATTTCACAGATTCCACAAAAATTGTTTTTCAATGTAGACAATTATAAGAAATCTTGATCATCAATTCAGAATTTTAGAATAATTTCTGAAAGATCATGTGACACTGAAGACTGGAGTAATGATTCTGAATATTCAGCTTTTGAATTTACATTTTAAAATTCAAATAGAAAACAGTTATTTTCCAATGTAATATTTCACAATATAAAATTACTTTTTTACTGTAAAATATCTCTTTTAATCAAACTACCTTTTTTTCTTAAAAAAACCCAAACTTTTGAATGGTAATATACAGTGTACATTATATACATTTCTTACTAAATTAACTTGTTTGTGGATACAAAATTATCACATTATTAATAGAAAATTTGTCCTTTTGCCTTTTTTAATTAAAAAAATCCCCTCTCCAAAACCCCCCCCAAGAATGAATGTGCATTGTGTAATGAACTCACATTGTTATTTAAACATTATTGCCCTAAATCCAATTAAACTTTAATATGCGACTCGACTTGGCCTCTTTTCATCACAGCATTGTTATTAACCCTAGTCTTCATGTAAACTGGCGGATCATGGAGTCAGCAGTGAGCAAAGGGGTGCGGATTAGCTCATTGTTTTGAAAAGTAGAACAAATGATAGCAGACCTTTGCTTGGTACTGAACAATGGCTGTGGCTGGAACTAGAGCCACAGGGGGGCCGTATCCTCAATGACTTAATAATTTCAAAGCCACAGCCATAATAAATCCAGACGTTGGAATGCCCCACATAAACACACCAGAGAGTGGTCTTCCAACCCTTGGTTGTCTCCTTCAAAAAGCTTAATTTGGGTTCCATGAGGTCAAAAAACTAATTACATTACATCTGTGATGGGGTTGTTGTTTTATCAGCGCCTAACCAGCGCCGGGCTGCTGTCTAAAGCTCCCAAAATCTGATCAAATGTCACCAATAGTCCACATCCAAAACATTTCATTTTCAGTGCTTGGGGGGGGGGTGCTGTTTGTTTTCCAAAGTACACATTCGTTGCTCTGTGCTTAAATTTGTTAAGATTTGTGGTAGGATGCCTAACAAGCTCAAATTTCCCCCATAAAGTCCTGTGGTGACGTATTTCCTTTAAATCAGGAAGTCTGGATGGGACATATTGAAAGGCTTGCCTATTATTGAAAGGCTTGTCACATTCATAAACCACGATTAGCTGCTTGCTGGTCAGTTGCATGGAGAGAGACTCATGAGAGCATTCGAAACAAAAAAAATGAAATGTCCAAAATGAGTCGTTAGAAGAGAAAAGTAATCTGTAAAGATGTGAAGTGAATTTTTAGATTTAGACTTGAATCTAGAAAACCTCAAAGCTAAGACACATCAGCATTAAAGCTATATGACTTTTTTTTAACGAATAAAACATTTTTTTAATTTTTAAAAACCCCACCTTGAAATAGAATGGGGGGGGGGGTTATAAAAAAAAGATTATTTTTTTTTACATTTATGTAAATGTATAGATTGTGCAGCTAATACTGGGTATTCCAAAAGGTCAAATGTTCCCAATTTGAAGCATAAATCAATCAAATCAATCAGCATTTAGATTACAAAAAAAAAAAAACACTTACGTCAATGTTGCACGATCTGTAACGCTTCCTCTCTCCGAGACAATACTTCCCTCCACCTGTTGGCCTGAAAGAGTTTGAATAAAAAAAAGACTCATGAGGTACCATTATGAGAGACAAGGAATCTATGTAAAAATGCATCCACACACCATTCCAATCAACACCAGACAGCATCTGTACTGCATTTGCTTTTGCAGAGGAAGGCAAATGGTCCAGTAACCTCAATCTCAACATGCCCCACACTCGCAGGACTCACACGCAAGCACATATTTCCAGATTGAAGTTTAGTGAGACTGGATCATCAGATCACACATTAAGCCATCTTTCAGATCTGGGTTGACTTTGCTCTTCTGTGCTGATCTCAGATCAGTTTAAAGAGAATGCGTTCTTCAACATTAAAATACTAATTTCTATCCCAATTCAACATGCAAAGACAAGTTTAAGTAAGACATTCATAGGATAATTTCCCATAGAGTGAAAACACTGGTGTTTTCAAAACATTGCTCTGTTTAATGGAGCAGGCCAACATAGCAACACTGCCTCAACCAATGACGCGAGTTTAGGGTGGTGATATCCATTATAAGCTGTTTAGTCTAGTGTGAATTTTTTTAACAATCCAGTTAAGCACAAACTCCACCCTGAAGCTGATTTAATCATGCAACTTAATCAAGCAGTCACCTATCTAAAAAAAGGTTTGGATCAGTCAAATGGATGATAAAGCATCAGACAGTAATCTATCAGTATGTGCTACAAACACCATACTAAGGTTGAGGTAAAGTTTAAGGTTAAGTCCAACCCTGCTCTTGGAGGGCTGCCGTCCTGCAGATTTCAGTTCCAACACTGCTCCAACAGACCTGTCTGTAATTATTAAGCAGCCCTGAACACCATGATTATCTGGTTCAGGTGTGTTTGATTCAGGTGGGAGCTAAAATCTGCAGGATGGGAGCCCTCCAACACCAGGGTTGGACCCCCCTGGTGTAGGTAATCAGTACTATGATTGACATGACCAATTAAATCATTTGAATTAGCTGCGGGGTGAAGTATGCACAACTTGTTTGGGGAGAGAAAATAAAAATCACTTTAGCATGGCATTGATGGGGGCGGGGGAAACCTGTTTGAAAACAATCATTTAAAACATTTAATTAGAAACCGCACCAACATTTAGAATTTTTTCGAACATGCCTTTTTTAAAATAATCTAAGGCTGTTTGATCAATTCACATGAAATTTGGGGTGAATCATCTAGAGACCCACCAGACAAAATTTGACCAAAAGAATTTTGATTTGTCAAATTATTTGACCCCTACAATGAAATACATTTTCGTGATGTCACCCTTAATCCCTAATTGACCTGTATATTGTAACACAATGTCTGTAGCGCCCACTTTGACTGTTGTTGGGCGGTTAATATTACCTACAGTTATCAAACAAATTGTTTTCATCAAGCCGGATGACTTTCAAAATTACAATCATCAGCTCTGACCAACAGGACGTTAGCCATTTTGTATTTAATGTGAAATATGAAAAAATGTATGGCAAAAAAATTAAGCGAGAACAGGCTCATATTGTCTTATTTAAATAAAATTGGGGTTGTGTGTTTGGTCATAGTGGCTGATTACATGAATATAATATGGCTGTTGTGGGTCAAGGTTATTGCGCCACCAGCTGGGAGCAGGAAGTGTGGCACTCAAAACATACTTTGAAATAATCTTATATTCACCCACTTAAATGTCAGTTGTTTCATTGGAGGTAGTCATCGCCGATTGCAGCTATATTATATTTGCAATTACGCTCTGTGCCAATAGGAGCACAATAATTATGCACTTAACCTTTAAATATATCCAATCCAGACCCTATCATTTAACTGAATCTTACATGTTACAAAGTAGAATCAGAAAATGGATATTTCAGCCAAAACCACTGATATACTGCTCTAAACACAATGTGTAATTCATTTCAGCCTTACATGGAGTTCCATTGTTCAAGAGCAAGATGCCCCTCAGGCCAGTGATTTCCAATTCTATAAACAATAATCCCCATAATTAATAACCGGGCCCCTAATAAGCCCCTCGAGTATCCACGTATTCTATCAAGGTTGACTTCAGTTCCATAAATGGAAATTCAGAAAACTCCTCAACCCACAAGCAAATATGAAAAGCAGTTTCCATTTGTGTTTGTTTGACAGAGAGCTCAAGACATTTGTACTATCTCCAGTGTCTGTTCAGGTTGTTATGACCAGCAGGGCAATATGCACTTTTTCTCATTGCCTTATAAATACTTGATGTATGTATCCAGGTCTCTCTCAGTGAACGGCTAAGCTGTTTGGCCATTTCTCAGCAGGTTATTTAAACCCATGAGGGCAGCGTAATGAGGTTTGCCAAGCCTTAGGTGATTCTGGCCATCTTCCTCTGCCTCCCTCCGTGCCGTCTGGCGGCTGGTTGTGCTGTTTTCTCAGGGCCCGCTCTTAATGAATGCTTTCCAGGGCAGCTTGGCTAGAAGTGCTCGGGTTTCCTTTCTCTCGGGTAGCCAGGTTTTAAGGGCCGATCATCTTACACAGGTGTTACATATTACACCGGCCACACTCCCGCCACTGTCTGCAGCGAGAGTGTGAGGATAGACATTTCCGCAACCGCCGGGAATGAAACCTAAACTCCATCTACAGCCAAACCTATTTTGAGCTCTTGTGGCTACCTATGAAAAGTTTGGAGAAACTGGCAAGAAAACCCCCGCCACCGGCAAAAGTCGAAAGTAAAAAATCATTTTGGACCAACAAATATCTATAACATTTGCTTGACAAACTTGAGTAAGGGTTTTCTCAACATTGCAACATTTAATATTTTAGTTAAATATTAAAATCATTTTTAATACAGTGCCTGGGATTGCGACACCTTTTCTGCAGTTGAAATACTTTACCGATTATGCAAAAAAAAAAAGGTATAATTCAAGATCAAATGGATTCCTATAAAATCACAGAACAACAGTAAATGTGACCGCACTGTAATAGTATGTCCCAACCGAGGATGTGTAATCAATCTAGTTTTGATTTGTGTGAATCTTTGTGCAGAAAGGTGAGATATTAATAATACTAGTGTGAGCAGTTGTGAGATGGACCAAATAGGGACCTGTTCAGCTTTGTTCTGGCTTACTTTGCCTACTTACGCTGGGCTGTCACAATGTCGCATGGACGAGGAGACGCCACCACCGCAGGTACGACTGCACTCGCCCCAGGTTGTCCATGGTCCCCAGCTTCCGTCCACGCTCTGCGGCCATGTCCCAAACGCCACACATTCACCCTGATAACACCACTAACACACAGATATGGAGAAATTAGTTATTCTAAAATCTTCCCCTCTGTCATAGCTCTCAAATCTATTTTACCATAGGTGCCGACTTATGTTTCTGCCAGTGGGTGCCCACACCCCATACCACCCACAACCCCCATTCCCTCTTTCTTTTGTTATTGGAAACTTGCAACTGCACCAACACCAAAAATAATCTGCGTCTATGATTGACACTGCATTTTAATAGAAAGATTCTATAAATGTCAATACAAAATACTGAAAAAACATGATTATTACGACATTTGGGTCAATGACAGGATTTCTTTTTCTTTTTTTTTTGTCCGATCTACTAATTTTTTTCAAAAATACATTAAAAATGTCAGGGTGATACTGTACAACTGCTGCCATGTGTCCAGATAATTAAGTCTTTTATAATAACAGATACTTGTAATGTTGTAAAATGTCATGTGGTGTGATTCTCCAAAATGTTTATGATATTTGTCTTAAGATATAAGGAAAACTCTCTTTTGACTTGATGGTTACACAACATGACATTTTGAAATTAAATGAAACATCATTAACTTAAAAAAAAAAAAAAATCAGAAACCAACATGAATACCAAGAGTAGATTACATTTTTTTTTAAACCTTGGCACATGTAATAATTTTGTAATGATTGTTCCATTTATTATATGGATACTCTTATGTTATTGACCCCAATGCCATTTTCCATGTCCATCGCTCATCTGGTGAAATGCATCTTGAAATTAATGTAGTAAATAATGACGACATTTTTGAGTGAAATATTTTTTAAAACAATAAAAAAAAATTGGTCCAACATTATTAATCCATAAGCATTCCCTTGCTCATTATTACAGTTATGATTATAATAAGCATGTCCAAAAATAATTTAACTGCAGCTGCAATTTGAGAGAAATCACCTGGCTAAATCTTGTTTTGTGTAAACAGCGCATTCACCTACTGTCCCTAATCTAAATCTACTTCAGAATAAAAACAGACTCAAGGCTTTGTAATGCTTCGAGACCACATTAAATCTTCTCAACACTCGACCTCATAATCCATCCAACCCATGGGACATGAGGACAAGGATTGGAGGCGCTAGAAACTGTTGTCACTGTGCAACTGTGTCAGTAGGTTAAGTTCTGTCTCTTTCTCACTCTCTCCCTCTGACTGGATAGTTTGTTCTTGTTCTCAAACTCTATTTCTTTCTCTCATTCACAGACAGGAAGAACTTGGCAAGGGAGAGGCTGTGTCCTCAGCTACCAGTGTCTGAAATCAGGGTAGTGTGCTAAGACACTAGCAGGCAGGTCCAAAATAACCTCTTAAAGAATGTCTTATCTAACAGACGCTCTGTTCTGAAGCCTAGTGAGCTGCCTCCGTCAGCATCATTTTAAGGTACTGTATCATATGCATGCTTTCAGGGTTGTTTAAAAAGTATTCAGAATGATTATGCTGCTTCCTAATATACTTTGTTTTTAACAACACTCAAAGACAGCCTCATACTGCATTGTAACTCAAATATAAATTATATAAAAATTAGTAACATAAGTTACTAAGTAAATAATAATAATTTTTATTTATCATATAATTGATTAATTATGAAGGGATGAGTGGCTGCCTAAGGAAAAAAACACGTTGAATATATAAATTGTTATAATTTGTCTTCTTGTCTACTTTCAGAAGACTATGGAATTTCTAAGTAAATAAAATCTTTTTTTATTTATACTTTAATTCATAAAAAAAGAAGAAATTGTTTATTATAAATTGGCATGACGGTCAGCAGATTATAGAACTGATACAAGAGTCAGCATTTTTTAATAATCTGCCCAGTGGACATAATTGATAAATCAGGGCATTTATTAAAGAACTTATGGATTTTTGAAAATTGTAGTGTGTAACATCGTCCTAACTGAATGTAAACATCATGCAAAGTTTTAAATATGAAAGTGCAGCGTATATAAAGTTATTCTCTCTTAAAAGTAAGAGTCGACTCTGAGTCAATTGAATGAATCGTTTTAAAAACGAGTCGCAAGCCCTTTCGTTGTGACGTCACGATGAAACAATAGCATATTACCCGTCCACTTATTGCATGTGCACGCTGCACAAAGACCAGGGAAACCTCAAACACTGCAGCGGATACTGGATAGCATCATGTTGAGAAGACACTGTGTTTATTGTGTTTCATATTTTGTGATGCTGCGTTCCAGGCAACCCATAACACGTTTTTCCAACTTTCTACCCGTGCACTCGTACTAGATCGATGTACGCAGTTACGCGCTCTGATGTCAAATTAACCCGCGAAACAACAATGGCAGCCCCTAGGGATATACAAATAACGTAAAATAAAAGATGTATCAGCTTATCTTGCCTCATGTGCCATTTTTTTCTCCTCTGTTTCCCTCAAATAAGCAAGGAGTAAGCACCTTTGGCATTAGAAATGATTGTAAATTAGCATAAGCCCTGTACGGTCCGCCATGCTTTGTTTACATCTAGCTACCACAATACCTTGCGCTCAGGCAGTTTGGCGTAACTTTGACTGGAATGCTACCAAGTCGTGAGTCGTGGCTTGAAGTCGTAACTTACGGGCTCAAAAACCCACCTTGGACGCAGCTGGCTAACCGGCTAACTAGGGTTATTAATGTGTTACTGAAATACTATTATAAATACTATTATGGGCTGCAGTATTACCTAGAACTGTGTCTATTAATGCAGGTTGTCTGTCATTCTTACTACTTTGAGTAAAGATAAAGGAGCAAGATTTGTTTTGCAAACGTTAATGTTTACAGTTCCCACATGTGCACCGCAATACATTCGACACACACACACAGTTCATGCTGATGGTGAGGAATTACAGTTGAAAAACTTCAATTTACCTCAAACAGAGTAGCATCACTGAGAAACGTCCTGCTCAAGGTTCGGGTAGTTCTTCCGATGTTTCGTCATCGATTCGGACTCGCCGATGGGGTTTAGTGTAAAATCGTCATCATCATTACTATCTTTACAGTGTGTAAGTTACAGTCGCTGAGGTTTAGGAATAGGAAGCCTCCTGATGGAGGTGATGATCAGTTATGGTAACGGACAGTTATGTTTCCGAAATACGCGCTGTACACGGTAGACCAATCACAACAGACTGAGCCATCTGACCAATCAGAGCAGAGCAGACTCGCGGAAAGGAGGGATTTAGAGCATCTGATTCATCCACCGAGTCGTTTGAGAATCATTGAACATTGTGGTGATGTGTAATGTATATTATGAGAAAATGTACAGTTTTTTTTTACCTTTGATGCATGTAAACATGTAGGAGACCTCCAAAACAAAATTAGGAAACTTTAAAATAGCATAAAGGGGCACTTTAAGAAAGCAAGTTGAGTCAATTTTGATTTCATGTTGTTACATCAACTGAAAAAGCGAGTCCTAAATAGCAGATTAAGAATGGACTCTGCCTTAGAATGGGTGGCTTTCTGACATTGTGCTTCCTGGAGTGTTTGACAGCCATTCTTTACAATGTGACAAATTCATTATCAGTGCTGATGGTGGAAAGCACATTCATTAGCATGTGTGGTCACCCCTTTTTCGCTGCCTTTCCATTTCTCATCTTTCTGGAGCTGGCAGGGCCTCCACTCTATTACACGCTGGGTGAGAAATGGCTGACATTCGTATTCCTTTGATGCTAACCCAGCCAGGGGCAGACATAAGTACGCCACCCGCTAAAAAAAAACAGCGGCTCAACCTGGGGCTTGCTGCTTGTCCAAGACAACGCACAAGAGCTTGGCAGTAAATAGATCCACTGAGCGAATGGTAACAGAGATAGACAGCTCGTGTTCCTCTTCCATTCTTCCTCTTGAGCCATCCTACGAGTGAGGACAATGGCCACCCTAATCTTTGTTAAAACTGTCTCTCTAACCTGGCCCGGCAGAAATGTGAACTGATGACCCAAATGCTGCGTGCATGAGTGAACACTGGAAATAGGTACAATGAGAGCAGCGCCAAAAGCCATGAGAGGTACGTTTCCCACTACCTGCCATTCCATAACCTTTCCCATTGCATAAAGTTTCCTCCCTCATGGCACACTGACTTACCCCCTTTTCAATGATGCTGGTCTGGCACAGGGTTCCTTCTGCGGCGGGGATACTGTTGGTGACACAGCGATTACTTTTGCTAAGGCACCAGAGCTCTCTACACACTTCCTAGGAAAGAAGGCAAAAGCAAGTTGGTCAGAATATATCCAATATATTTCCAAGAGAGACTAGAAAACATGGACACAAGATTAGCATTGTGCAGTGGGCTGGTTTCCCCAGCAGACTTTATAGAGACCCAATGAAATCACTCTCATGCGTTGACATATTTTCTGTTGAAACAAGATGTTTAGATGGGGCATATTGAAAGGATACTCCTCTTTTTAATAGCCAATAGGCTGTAGTTACGTCACTGCTATTTGAAAATGCTACTTGCTAGTCAGTTGCAAGTGGTTTTCGTGGAGAAAAAGGTTCTAAAAAGAATTTGATTGAGCAAAAACAGTTCACTTTCAAAGAACTTAACACTGTATCTTGGATTGACACTCTGCGGAACACCATCAGAGTGATCGGTGTCTGAAATAAATGTGCAAATGACAACCATTTCATTGGCCGACGACAGTCTATGGCGTCATTACCAGATCGCCAGCAAGTATAAGAGGACACCTGCAATGTACGTCATCAGCTTTTTTTTCTTCAGGAGCCATTTGTTTGTAGTAGCGTGTGGTGAAGACGATTCACTATGGAAAACTCAGACATGTGTTTCAGAAAGTGTGTGCCTAGGTGTCCTATATTTTTTGACACTTGAGGAAACACAGTCTGTGTGTTTGGTGTTTAGATGAGGAGCATGTGCGTTTAATTCAGAATGCGGCCATTGTAAGAAATTTGCGATGAAGGCCCTTCAGCAGCCGAGGCACAACAGAAGACTGTCTGAGGAATTTGAAAAAGGTATGGCTCTTTCACATTCTTTAGTAATCGGTTTGAGCGATGATCGGTTTGTTGGATCAAGATGTGTTGTCTCTTGAGCGGTTCAGTGGGCCGTGTATATTGCTTGTATTGAACCCTCTCAGCCTGCCAGCCCCACATACAAGGAGTTGTTGCATTTTGTGGCCACTAGATTGGATCTGGTGTGGGGGTGCGAGAGACAGAAGGAAACTATATTCTGCTCGCATCTATCCTTTCCAATGTTCAAATGATTCAAATGTGGGGGGATTGCGTGAGCGGAGAGTGGATCATCCTCTTTGAAGGCTCCAACTCTGCCGTCTAGGCCACTACAGTCCACCTTGCATTTAGATGGCAGGGCGCATGCGGCAACGGGTCAGGCCGCCATGCATATGATGACGTGTTGCAGGCATACCAGGTGGATCCACTGAGATATTAGGATCAGCAGCAGGGATTGTCTCCTGAAGCGATCTGCACCACGGATCTGGCCCTCTGAGTCACCAAACAATTAATTGGTCAATTAATAAAAATAAGTTTTGTAAAGAAATTGATTCGCTGAGGAATAATATACCTCCACCTTCCCCTTCCAACCCTCCCTCTGAAGTAGGGTCTTTGCTCCCCTTTCAGTACCTTACTCAAGGTGGATGCAGGGTGAACTAGTATTGTAGGGCATTATCCCCTCTAGCCTCTACTGTTGGGTTTTAAGAAGGGATATATGCTCCCCTTTAGAGGGATTGTTTCTTTAGGCCTCTCTAGTTGACATAGCAGACATTGGTAACATGTTGAGGATGTTCGCTGTAATTTACTTTTGTTGCTAATATAATCAAGTGCAGGCTATAGCAGGTCTTAGATGAGTGCCTTAACTAAGAGGGTTGAGCTGCCTCCCCCAGGATTCTTGGGTATTTAAGTAGGGTTAGCTCCCCGGTGGCTCCCTTGAGGTGGGCCTCATGTTTCCTGAGGCCCTCTTTAGAGTTAAATGAAGAATGGAACCCTCCCCAACTGCATGGGGTTTTAAAGTAAGGTCCTCCACTCCCTGTTGGAGTCTTAGCCAATCCACATAGAACATAACAAGTTAAGGTAATATGCCTTATAGCATCTCTTCTCGTTATTGGGCACCTTTTCGAGTACTGGGAGTCTTTGGCTCATGGACAAGTCCAGGAAGGGTAAGAGCGCTTTTCCCAGATTGCTTTGGTGTAGTAGGGCTGAATATCCCCTGCAGTTCCATAGGGGTTGACTTTTTAGGTCAAGAATAGTGAGAAACAATTTCTTTGCAGTTCACATGCAGAAGGTAGTGAAGGGCCAAGGTCGCAGTTTAAAAGTTCTCCTTAAGCAAGTATTCCCTATGGGCTGTGTCAAACAAAAGACATTTACATAGCTTAACCTTAGAGCTTTGCTCTTGGACCTCATGTAAATAATGCCTGGCCCGCAAGGATGGGAGGAAGGTTGTAAATGCCAGGACTTTCCTTGTCCCGGAGCAAGCTTGGGTAATGGCAGAGGTAATATTACCACTTGACAGACTTGCTTTTACCCATAATTAGGGCTGTCAATAAATAAAAAATTGTAATCACGATTAATCACACCCTTTTCTTGCAATACAAAACAAGACCACATGGAGATGTCAAACCCTAATCAAACCACTTAGACCTGACTGCATATACCTACTACAGTACACAGATTCATTCAGAATTACTAAACACAGCAACATATACATGACAAATCAAAACATTATCCCGAATGTGTGTAGAAACAACAAGAATGTCGAAATGCGGCTATGCATTAATACAATGTACGATCAGTACACATTCATATAATTGACTTGTGCATGCTTAGTTTACGACTCCTGAACATCACCGCAATCTTTACCTTGATTGCAATCCTCAAATTACAACAACTTTACTAGCAAGGTGTTGGTTTGCTTTACCTAGCTGAGAAATGTGGTTTGCGTATCATCTGGCCATACAGCAGTGGGATGTTTTGACATTCCATTCAGTCTTCACATAGCGCGATGCAGTAGGGCTCGCACTCTTCAGAAACAATCTCAGAATGTGACAGAACTTGTGAAACACAGAATGGAATGAAATATTCAATGATAAATGGAACTCAACTCTGTATTCTCTTTGCCATCTCTGATGTAATCAGCCTGGTTTTCTTTACATTAACGCTGATTTGCACTGATTGGTTAAATTAATTTGCTTACTGGATCATTGGACAGAATTTTTTTTACAGAGTTTAGCAGCTTAAAATGATCTGATCACAAACAGAGATGCAAAATCAGGTTAAAGGGTTAGATTAAAAATGTCTGCCTACCAGGGTTACAGGTGCTTGCGCCATTGTAGATGGTCATTAAATATGCAATTTCACATGCTTCAGTAATTAAATACGTCATGTGCATTAAATTATTTTAACACATTAAGGATGTTAATTTTGAATTAATTGCATGCGTTAACACATTAATGTTGACAGCACTACCCATAATTTATTGTATATGACACAAATACACAGCATTTCCAAATATAAAGCTGCTTGGTTTGGAAGTAAACACTCAGTAAGCAGTACTTCGTGGACAATGGACATACTTTTGCCTGCAAAATGTAGCCAAAGTTTTGCGAATGTGACCGCACCTTAAGTATCTAAGCTTTATTAGAAGAAGTTGCTCATCTAGTTAAGTCTCAGAATCTAACACACTCAAATTTACATTATACACTTTGCACATGACTGCTGGAAATGGGACGATATAGTATTATTCTAAGTTTCAGCACAGAATTTGAAATTGTCAGGACTCCATCATAAGTAGCTGACAAATGTACCAAAGGACTAACTTCCATGTGCTCTAAAGGAACTATGTTGGGTTCTGAAGTTTGAACATAGGAAGATATAATGCTCTCCGTATATTACAAGTGTAGCTTTGCAGAACCCTGCATTATATTTCCCAATAAAGTGCACTACGTCCCTTTAAAGCTTGAACTTCACAGGATTTACAGGACAGAGATTGTGCCCCCATGAAAAAGACTTATGATAGGGAGCACCGCCATTGACCCCAGGTCAGTAAATAAGACTCAGCTGCCTAGCCCATCCAGATTAAATAAAGCGGCAAACTGCCACTCTCAGGTTGCAAAAGCTCCACCTCTGCAGCTGGTTTTAATAAGGTTTCCTGCTGGCCCATTCAAGATGCTCATGCTGAGAAGGTCAGAGGGGTAAGCTTGACCAGCAAGACTCAGGCACTGACGGGTTTAAGCTGGGAGTGCAGGGTAGCATAAAAATTGGCCTACTTCACTAAGACCAAAGTAATTACTATCAAACTGTTTTAGAATTTCCAGAGCCACTTCTGGTATGAATTTAACTGGAGTGATCAATGGATCGATTGACAGATTGCTATCTATCTATCTATCTATCTATCTATCTATCTATCTATCTATCTATCTATCTATCTATCTATCTATCTATCTATCTATCTATCTATCTATCTATCTATCTATCTATCTATCTATCTATCTATCTATCTATCTATCTATCTATCTATCTAATTATCTATCTATCTATCTATCTATCTATCTATCTATCTATCTATCTATCTATCTATCTATCTATCTATCTATCTACTAAATTCTCATCAAATAAAATCATATTTTCATCGAATAAAATTAGATGGCATTCTAGTTAAACTGTACTAAAAGAGTAAAATTGACTTACATCAATGTATATGACAGCTGAGTCAGGTGCAAGATGTAATGTAATATTACGCATACATTATGTTGTGCATATATGATAATCACATATGTATATGATGTTTGAGTTCCTAAACAATTCATGCAAAGAGGTCAAATCGACAAAAATCAGCTGAAGGTCACAAAAAGCTATACAATTATTTAATGTCTTGAAGTGAAGACATTTTATGACTTAATTTGCTCAACATAGATGACGTCAGCACAGAAGTTATCACAAGTTCACTAAATATCAGAAAAGTCCAGCCTCAACATGACCCAGTCACATTGAAATTGCTGAATACACTTTACCATACTAGGTGCTCTCCACCACCACTAAATATTTTCTTTTTTGATGTTCCCATATTCCTTGGTGATAATCTCGTCATATGCAATGCTAATTAACTGATGGTTTAATAAACAGAAGGATAAAGTCTAATGCCTCCCATATCCTCCCTATAGTCACTAGATCCAAACACCGCTGATCTGAAGCTAAATATATTAAGAAATACATTTCCACTGACTTTGTCCTAAACACCCAAGAGACTCTTTTCTTAACCCCTTACCTGTCACCCCCCTTGGCCAGCGGGGCATGAATGACATACCCAAAATAAAAAGGCTTCTGCTCATAAGTCATTCTGAATAGTCACATAACCAACATATATCTAGAAAGCCAACACTTGAGAATTTACAGTTCAAGACAGTTATATATATATATATATATATATATATATATATATATATATATATATATATATATATATATATATATATATATATATATATATATATATATATAGCCACTTATCTGGTCCCTTTGTTTTATATTTAAAGAATTTAGTTTGACCCGTTGATGATTATCATTCTTCTCTTGTGATTATCACTTATATTACTCACTATCACAGAGCTTTAGTTCATCCAGTTTCTGACCTCTCTCAATTCAAATTATTTTACACATATAACATTTTTGTCATTCACTATATCATGCTCGTTCTATTGTATGACACAAAGATATAGGAAACGAGAACATTTATTGGACAGTCGGCTGTATATAATTTAAAAATACAGTATGTGAGTACGGCTTAGGAAAGAAAACGCATTAGGCAGGCAGAACAAAAGTACGTCATGGTGACGTCACGGATATGTTAATAGACGCATGACGTCATCTAGCGACATATAGTGACTTTTTGGGCAGGCTTGAGCTACTTTCCTTGGAAAATATTGGGCAACACTGACTGGACAGAGCTTGATGTGAATACGTTTTTAGCTCTTTAGATCGGATAATTCAGTGGTATATTAATACAAATTGTATTCTGTATGATGAAATATTTAGCAAACGTGATAATAAATCAATATTTGTCCAAATATGTGGACTTTTGAACTAAGAGCCCAAGCAAACTCTGTATAGTGCATGTATATGAACACAACTGAACCACAGCAGATTCATTTGCGTGCGTATTAAAAATATCTTATATTACAGATTTTGCACTCCTGACATAATGTCCAGATCAAGTAAGAGTGTGATGTTTTAACAAGCAGTGAATGTTGAACAACAGTAATCTGTGGCGAACTTTGACTGCAAAGGGGTTAAAAAATGGGGTCAAATTCCACCCCACTCCATTCAGGATGTGTATGATAGCATTCCAGGAAGGCAAAAGGTGGTCATGTGCCTTATTAGGTCTTTGATATTAATATATTTTTAGGTCTCAAATTTTTCGTCCACCCCCTGGGTGTGTGTTTATCTCTCCGTAACAGTTTTTCCAAACCAAATTCAAACCTCTGGTCCGCTGGTGTGGTTATAATTCTCCAAAGGCATGTATTAAACAGACAGTTGGCAGAAAATAATAAGATTGTCAGAATCCACTAACACTACACGCTGTATTAAACTTGAGCCAAGGGAATGCAAGACTTTTTTTCTTTACATGACCGTCTTCCATGCTGATCTATACCACAGTTATGAGTTTAAGAGAGAAATTACAGGGTTCTCTTTTTGGCATGCGTTCATCCACTGTCGGATATATCTCTCAATGAAACAAAAGAACTCTGTAATCTCGGGTAATTTAATTCTTTTCTGGTGTAGAAAGCAAAGCCGCATATTTGTACTAAGCAGAGCGCCATCTCTTATTGATCATTAATTTTCCTGGCTTCATTCAAGCCCTTTTTTTCCCCCTGTGTCAGTTTATTTGCTTAAGTTTGTTATTCTTTGGGTAAAATCATTATCATTTCCAAAAGTCTGGGGATTCGGCAGGAAAAGAAACAAACCTCAAGTATGGACTTTCTCTGAAAGATATGTGGCCCGACTTCAAATGGTCCTCGGCAAGCTCGTTTCAGGTGCTGATAAAACAACGATCTTTAATTTCGACAACATGAATGGCATCATGTGACATACTACAAGAGAGTATCAACTTGGCAGCCTCCCTTATAGCCCTCAAAGGAAGTGAAAATAATCTCAGCTGATTGCTATCACCTGTGTTTCTTAAAGCTTCCAAAAGTTCTCCACAATCAGGGCAAGTGTTACAAAAACTTAAACTCGATATATTCTTTACAAGTCCAAATAAGACACTACAGCACTCACTCACAGCACGTTTTTTCCCCTCACTGCTCTGTTCATCAGAGAGCTCTTCTTGTAATGCTGCCTGCTGAACAAATCATGTCCTTTGGCTAGTCTCCTCTGGGTCAGTGGTAAAAATAACTGCTTGACCTCCGGCATCATGTCTCCTCAGAGCTCTTTAAGTAGCAGTCTTGCTCTCTTTGTCCAAACCGCCTTCTGAATCGTCCAGTGTTATTAAAATCAGCTCTTGGATTTAATACATATATAACAGGTTCTGAACTCACAGGTAAAGCATCAAGAATGTAGCAAATATCTGATCACATCTGATGTGTCCATGTTATATTACTCAGTGTCCTGGAATTTTCTTGCAAAGCACACATGGTTAGGACAAAAATTTGTGTTTACATTGAATATTTAGCGCTTTTCACTTCATTGTATTGGTTGCAGTTAGGTAATGTCTCAGTAACCTATTTTAAACATTCTTGAAAGCAATAAAAAGTGCTTTTAGAATGTTTTGAAAACACCTAAATGGTAGGTTTATTTAAGTAGACTCAAAATGTCAATGTGTGTTAACGATGAAAACAAAACCAGCCTTTAAAGTAATGCAATCTGTACATTTAAATGAAGCGTTTCAAATACAAGAAAATACAGCCCATGAACTACTTACAAACAGACTTCGCCCATTGTTGGCATTAATTTGGGATATTTAACACAACAACTAAACATTTAGCTTAAGTAATGCTAACAGAGTCAGAAAACAACATTTCTGCAATGTTTAAAAATCCAGTATTTACCACATTATGTAAATCAACTTTCATCAACTTAATAGTTGTGCTTGCTGTGATGGTCGTTAATTTTTGGTTCTTGATATGTGCGCGGACAGTAGGGATTTGACGTGAGGAAATTTTCCCACCGGTTAATCAACACATGACAACACCGGTAATACCAGTATCACAGAGTTTTTTAAATTGCTAATTCTAAACCGAAAGTAAAATGCGCACGGCCGCTCAGGCATTCATAACGGTGCGGAGCTGTGCGAGTGTTTTCAATTAATTCCTATGAAAAATTAGCTTCCATAGGAATGAACTGAAAAACGCGCCAGTCAACACGTGCTATTGATGACAGTGTGGCCGTAAATGCGTGTGCTCTGTGCACTTGCTTCAATGGTGGGTTCGTTAGCCTATTATTCTTAGTGAAAAACACAACAACAAAACAGTACAATGATAAACTCACTTAGGCGCTTTTACAATTCGCTTTGAAACCAAATCTTCTACCGTCATCTTGTCAGTCTCTCGTGATAAATGAAACGGTGATGGTGGGTGCGGTGCCACGGTGGGAAAGTGATGTAACCGGTGTTGCGCCTAAACATCGCAGCAAGCCTAGCGGACAGGGATTAACATTAACCAGTCAAATGCGGGTGGATTTCAGCAGTGGTGTGTGACGCAGTCACTCCTGCTAGCCACTTTGGCGGGTTGAATATTATATATATATATATATATATATATATATATATATATATATATATATATATATATATATATATATATACACATTTTTCAATTCTAGTCTTAAAAAGACATCTGAAATAATAATTTAAGTTCAATGTAGTCTTGCAATGTGATGTAGCTGCGCTTTCTCGTTTTCTCATCTTTCTGACAGTGAGTTGACACACAAACCCGGCTCCCCTCACTCACTCGTTTCATTTGTGCTGGATGAATATTGTTGGTGTTACAGGGATTGAATTTCAGCGTGAGATTGCACATATTTTGCTCATTCCCCCAGATTTTGTGCTCACACACCCAATGTGTGCTTACATAAAGCCACCTCTCATTTCTCATTTCTATTTCACTGCTTATTGCGCTCAGATACACTCAAAATAATGTCTAAATGCCGGTCTTGGTGAGTATTCATGTAAACACAGGCACTTATGTTTTAAGTGAATGTAAACAGTTGAGAAAGAAAATGCATGTGTAACAGTTTAATGGATCCGTGCATCAGGTCTAAAAGCCAACAGCCTAGTATACCTGCTGACAAATTATGAGATAATATTAAAAATATATCTACATGGCAGTTTTCTCGATTCATGGTATCGATGTAAAAATGGTGGCCAGTGAAAACGCTGAGTGGCTAGTAACTTTGTAAAACCACTAGACACCATGGCTGGTGAGCAAAAAAGTTAATGTCAAGCCCTGTGTGCGGATGTTTATGTTTAGTGACTGTAAAAGAAGACACAGCAACATTGCCTCAACCAATAGCATGAGTTTGGGAAACCTGTTTGAAAACAGGTATTATTTTTGCAATTCCATTTGGTGAAACTAGTGGCAAAAATATTACACACTATTTCAAACCGGATTAAATCTATATTGTTATTAAAAAAAAATGTCCTGGTTTAAGCAAAACGATCTTGTTTACTAAAACAAAAATGCCAAAAATTATTTGTGTCTGAGCCAGCATGTGTCACCATATAAGCATGACATTCCCAGAGCATGATAGTGTGTTGCAGCCTTCTTACCCCATATTTGCACTGACGGGAGGAGGCACCGTACTGGAAACGACACTGCTCATCTGCATCGTACACCTGCCCTGGAGCCACAGTGGGGTACAGGAAGTCTCGTTTCAGAGGCTCATTGTCCAGACACGTTCCCCGACCTGAGCTGTCAAAAAAACAAACCTTCAATGGGATTGGCTCCTCAACAGAGGTTTCATTTGTGTCCAACAACAGCAAAAAGTGTCTCATGCCAAAATCTCAGATGAAACGAGATGGGAAGGTGTGTTGGTAATGGGAATTAGCAAGCGAGAAACCTGGAAAATACAGAAAGCAAAATGAGGGGAGGAAGCATGAATGACAAACAGTGGCCATAAAAGGCTGAGATTTGGACTTATATGGTACTACGGTGCGCCTATGGAATCCTTTGAAGAGCCAATAAAATGACGAAAGAGACGAAAGGAGCAAAAAAAAAACAGAAGGTACCGGAGGTCACACGTCCAGTCAAGAGTTGTGTTTAGTCTGTTTAGTCAGCTAGAAATATGAACGTTCCCAAGAAACCCTAAAAATTTTTTTTTTAAAAAGGCCGCTGCTCCGTCTGCAATGAACAAAGTCAAAAAATAAAGCCTAGGAAGAGGCCAGACAGTGCATGTTTTGTTGGACTGTGTTTATTCTGGGTTCAGAAGTGGATCTTGTTTTATTCTCGGCGTCCCTGTTACGGATGCTTTTCCCCCCTCCCTGGCGTGTGCAAGCGGCTGAGAGACGTGTCCGCCCCACGCCGCTGCTGTCCGCTGGAATAAAACAGCCAATTATTATCCCGCTCTCTTTGCCAGCAGCATGCCGCGGAATACGCTCTCCTTCTCTCTGAGGGAACAGTGGGCTCGCTAACAACATAAACGTTAACATTTCATACTGCTGGAGAGCAGGCGGCTCTATTCTAGGTCCTGTCTGGCATTCGCATGATTGCTGCAACTGAACGCGCAACCTTAAGCATGTTAACCAACCACCCCACCGTGCGCTGCTAAAAGCAACATTGCCTCTAAAGAGAGTGAGTTTACATTGCATCAGCCAAGACACACTCACCCTCTGACGGTATGCCATTACATTTTCAGACACTTTCTACATGGGATACGTGTCTAACTCGCACTTTTATTGGTCTGAAGATGGAAAAATGGGAAGGAATGACTTTAAACTTAAATTATAACTATTTGTTTTCATGTAGAAGGGCCCGAAGCCAGATGTCACTGGGGCTTTAGCTCATTTAAGTTCTTATACCATTTTCATTTGGAAATTTTCATACATTTGATGGTAAAATAGTTTGACATTTTTATGTTCCCTTATACATTTTTCCTTTTTCATGAGCTATTTTTAATTAATGTTGTGTAATGGCAGGTTTCAATGTGACAACATGCCCCGCCATTGCTTTGTATTGTAGTTTTATAAGTAAACCTGTAAGTAAATAGTGACAATCAGCCCTGATTTCCCCTACTTTATTATTAGCTTAATTAATATATTGAAATAGTTAAAGTAGTTAATAAAATCATACATTACATTAAGAAAAAGGCATTCAAAATATTTTTAGATGTCTAAAAAACATCCTATGGATCTAGTTTCGGTAGTGCATTTTTAGAGGAAGCATTAGGTGAAACAGGGATATCTGGCTTCCCACCACAATACTGGAAGTCTAATCTAATTAAAAACTAAACCAAATACATTGGAAAGGAAAGAAACACATGAGCTCTAGCCTGGGGGTAACCAATGTTGTATTTGGTTTCATCCATTTAGTTTTCTATTTTTTCCCATGTGTTTTGGTAGAATAATCCCCTCGCTGGGGAGAAAGACAAGTCTGAATATGTCCTCTTGTATTGGAATATACACAAACAAAGACTGTTTGTTTCTTTGGAGAAAGACAAAAATGGTCACTTTAAAAATGGACATGTTTATTTGACATGTCAACAAAGCGTCCTTGGGTAAACTCATTACAGCGAGCAGATATGCCAGCAATGAAAGGAAACTTAGTGACTAACTATTTACAATTTTTCAGCACAAAAACAAATACTTGAATAGGAAATAAAAAAAAACATGATAGTTTTTCCAAGGAAATCAATTGTGTTTGATCGATAACAAAAGATTTTTAATCTAGTGATAAGATAGATATCAGTTAGTTCTGGTCCTCTTATCTAATTAGATAAGCAACGTTCCAAGAGTGCTGATATTTAGTATAAAACACAGAGACACTTTACTCTTTGTATCATTCAGTTTGACTGTGTTTGTGTCAGTTTTTCTTGTTCGATGACATGCAATGGTTGATCCTGCTTTATCTTAATTTGGAATAATTTTCTTTGGCAGAGCAAATGTAGACAAAATAACTGGCCATGTTGTGTTTAAGGCCGTTTACACCTGGTATTAAGATGCTTTTTGGTCGATTGGATTTGGTTGAAGTGGACCAGGTTTGTCGAAAGTGGACAAGCTCAAAACACTTTAGACCATTTCCAGAGGTAGTCCAAAATGCATTTGACCGGATCGCGTTTTGACTGTAGACACTCATGTGGTCAAGTGCGTTCAAACAGACCTCCTACTCAACGCCTACTGACCTAATGCGTAAGCAAAATGGGAAGTGCACTAGCCAGGCTGTATTTAAACTTTGTCGGCTGAAGACCCAAGATTGGTTTGAAGACGGAAAACGTACCAAGCACAATGTTCTCACATAATGATTTCTAACACGTACTCACAGCGTTCGTTGCAGAAACTAAATCTGCTGCTCTCTGTATGTTTTTCCGTCATCTCCATTCGCATTCATATGTAAATTGTGCAAACTTATTTCGTCCATTAGATAGAAAGATCTGAAAAAGCCCATACCTGCCCTTAGACCCTCCTCTCAAATAAATCAGGACAGATGTGTTTAAAAGTGGACAAAAGAGATGGATTAAAACACTAGGTGTTAACGGTAATGTCTCCCTGATTTACTTGTGATCCGATCGACCAAAACCTTTATGCAAGTTAAGCGATACTACCTTGTCCAAGAACAGGGGGGCTGATGGTTGAGAAAGTACAGAAATCCATTCAAATGCTTATTTGACCATTTTTACCATCATATTTATAGTCATTATAGTTATTGTATACTTTGGAACCGACATGATTCATTTTCAATCGCCCAAAAGGCATGTTTATTGCCAGTGTCGATCCCAAATGAGCATATATGTTCGATAAGATCAGTCTAACAATAATAATAGTAACAAACAGTAGGCATTTTTCAAAAACCTCTTTCTTTATTGAAAGATCCTACTGTACATGTACAAACAAGTACACTGAAATAAGTCAGAATCGACAAACCAGACCAGTTTCTGGCGAGAAAAGACCCATCCACACATCCAGAATTTGCTAGATGGGGATGTTGCGGAAATAGACTTGCATTATCATAGCAAAGCTTTTTTACTGCCAAATATTACATCAACCTGAGATTTCAGAGAAGGTCCATTATTGATGAATTGCTCTGCACTAAGCAAATCCAAAAAAGGAAGGTTAGTATTCAACCTCAATCCGAAATGGTCACAGATGACACGGTGTGATTATACAACAGGGAGTTCATCCCAAACCAACAGAGCAGCGTTTCTTTGTGTTTGTGTGGGAAGTTGGCACAAGATGATAAAGCTTCTGATGCCAGTGATGGCTGTGATGTTAATCTTCTTCCATGAGGTCATTCACCAGGAAAACTTTTTGACAGCCATGGCAACCACTATTCTTTCCTTTCGTCTTACGTTAGGCTAACAATTCACAGTCTAGCCTATGACTGCCTACTACAGATCAACTTCCACACTCTCGTCTAACCATGAACGCACTCTCTTTCAAATCAAGCACATTTATATGGTTATAAAAAATAGATTCACAATTGTCTCAATTGTAAAGTGGCATAATGCAAAAGTGGGAAAATAAAGAGTAAAAGCATAAAAAGAATCATCTACCTGCACACTCTAAATTAGGGCTGTGGCTGTGCGATTAATCATAATTGATTATGAAATCGAGGTAAAACGATTATTGAAAAAAGTTCCATTGTCTTTTGTCAATAGTGTAGCAATGTAGAAATCACTTTCAAACGAAGACGCTTTCTGTTGGTCAACGCAACCAACCCACGAATCTATGTAGGGAAATATTTCACCCCTAATCGCATTCCCTTATTTTAAAATATGACTGGATTTCACAGACAAAAATTTGCCAAACAACAGTGTACTTTAAAAAAATTGTGATCAAAAAATTGTCATACGTCACCTCTATCTTTCGTAGCCTGCACTCAACTCAGAGGCCAATCATAGTTTGATCCTTATCTAGCTTTTAGCGTGACTGTGCACAAACTGAACTGGTACAATTCTGTCAGATTCAAATCAAACTTTTAAAGTGCCAGGCAAAGTGATTTATTAAATAGTAGAAGTATTATCCAGTGCTAAATGATGTATAAGTAAAACAAAGTTTATACAAAGTTTTATTTTACAGGTTGCGTCTAGGGGCCAGATTCATTAAAGGTCCCGTTTTTCATGTTTTTGAAGCTTTTATTGTGTTTACAGTGTGCAATATAACGTGTTCATGTTTCGCGTGTAAAAAAACACAGTATTTTTCACATAATTTACTTATCTGTATACTGCTGTTTTCACTGATGATTTCCTTGTTCTATGAAGTCCCTCCTTCAGAAATACGTAACGAGTTCTGATTGTGGCAGCGGCTCCCGTGTTGTGATTCGACAGCAGCTTAGCGCACGTTGCCCGGAAAGGTCACGTCTCTTACCATAACGGGGAGATATGTGCGCTCAATGTTATTGTAGACATGGCGACAAACACACTCTACAAACGCAACACTTCTTCTTCTCCAAGTGGGAGAGCAACAAGACCATGCCCCCTTTTTTGCGTATTCTTGTGGGCGGAGGTTAGTCAACAAACTGTTCTAGTGACGTAAATATCTCGCTTGGCATTGAGCTTTATGATTTTACAGGTATTATTTATGCTCTAACAGCTACATTACACATTAACTAAAGTTTGAAAAATGGGATCACGAAGAACAGGACCTTTAACAGTTTGCTCCAGCGCAAACCCTCTTTTGGTGTTAATACACTACTGTCAGGATTTAATAAAGGCACGCAGTGAAAAATTGCACTGAAAAGCCAGGGACATGGTTATTTTTGCGGCTGAAATTATTGAATATGCATTGAAAGGAGTTTCCCTTTCAGACGCAAAATCTAGAGTATTTAAATGAATCACGCATGGTGATTTACTAAGGTTTGTGCTCATCAATTTACTAGTCTTAAGCCAGACACTAATTTGCCCTCTTGGTAGATTGCATTGGTCATTATGGAAATTAAGTGGCTAAGCGTCTGTGTGTTATTTACTTTGCGCGTAGATCACGTGCTGAACTTTCCAATCCCATCAACTTTTTTTTGGAATTGTGCTCTTGCGCTAATTTGGCCTGTTTAGTAAATCTGGCCCAAGATGTTAAGCATTGCTCTGCATAAATTTTGTAAGATGTGTGTTTTCACAAACAGTTTCACATGTTTTGTAGAACAAGGGTTGCTATTTCATGATGTTTTCAGATGTGATGCAAATAGTAAAATAGTTAGTTAAATAGTATTATCTAAATAGTTAGCTAATAGTGAATCAGACTTTAAATGATTCTCTGATCCTTCTTCGTAACCTTTACGATAGATAGGTTGACCAGCTAGTTTAGCCTATACTTTGTGTATGTCAAAAATGTAGAAGAAAATGTTTTCAGTGGATTTTTACCAATTGTTTTGTTTGAGGAAAAACAGTAAAATACAGTTATAATAAATTTTCTGTTCATTTGATTTAGTTGATTGCATTTAGATGGTTTTCTAAAATCTATATCTGGCAACAGTACACTGTTTTTCTGCCTGAACGAGCAATAGATAAACCGCTCACAAGCTTTATGTTGCACCTCAAATGACAAGGACATTTATATTATTGCTAATATTAAGCAAATCCCAGCATGCATTCTCTCAAATGCATCAGGTTTTGCAGATTGTATGAACCGCACGCCGCTACTGCAGGTCATTCAGTAATTTACACATAGAAGCGCAAACTGACTGGGAACAAAGAAAGGGGATAATAACATTGTCATAAAATAATTTAATATGTTTTTTTTTAAATAATAAAATATTGTTTGATGCACTAATTCCTTTATTGTTTAAAGGAATTAGTTTCTTCTCGGTCCATTAGGTAAAAGCACATTTATTCAAAGTCGGCGTGAAACGGAAGTTGCGATAGTCTTTTGTTCCCTATTGTTAAAGTTTTTGGACCCGCTCGGTTCTCTGGTCGGTCCTCAGGTTTTCAGATCAAAGTGGACCCTTGAAGACCTCTACAACAGGTTCCATATATATGGATTATTAAATCTTGAGCGTTACAGATAAAAGAAGCATTCTTCAAATCCTATTTTCACTTACTCCAAAAAGCTGGTGATATAGTCCTTGCTGCAGGCTGACCAGGAGAAGGGGTTGGTGTTGGCTGTGATATGGGCCGCCATCAGCTTGGCTGTCTCGTGACCTTTGGTCCCGCAGGAGTTCCCAATCCCATCATGGTTCATGCCGAAACTGCGAGACAAGCGGCAGATCATGAACTTTGATGGATCATGTCAATCACATGGCCCACCCCGCACACAAACAACAAGCTTGGGCAGCTCTGAAAGATCAGGAGCGGAGGACATCTCCTTCAGCTAAGCTGTAAAGAGAGGCTTTTTTCTGACTCGGTAACAGCTGTGAGAAGAGGACAGATGGGTCAAAGGCCAGGGGCTGTCTGGAGCTCTGAAGGAGCGCGAAAGTTGTAATCACCACCCTGATCCCGGCCTGTCAATCAATAATTACACGTTTGAGCAGACCTCAATCGGACGGTCATCTCTTAATGAACCTGGCCTGCTTTTCCCCTTCCTCCAAGCTGCTTTCATCTGCTCATGGGCCATCGGCATACAAGACTGCTGAAGCATTCAGCCACATTCCTTGCCGGCAACTCCACAAATACATCATTTGAGCCGTGCAAATTTTGTTCCCTTACATATCTGTCTGGATATTGTATAAAAAAGTTAGATCACCTTACAGCAAGACCTCGAAGCTTTCGTTGCCGCCGGGGTCTATCCAAAATCAGAAGTCAGCCTCTAATGCATATAACACCCCCCATCCTCCACCACCACCACATCACACAATTCCTCTGTGTTTTTTTAAGGCGCACATTTATGACATTTCACTCTACTCTCAATATAAATCAGCGCGGGAGAAACCTTCCCCACAAGAAGTAGAGGCTATTTTTACAACTGATCCACAACAGAAGCAGACGCAAGACATAATAGAGGAAATTGCCATCTCGCTGAACTTAGCCGAAAAGCTACGTAGACCAATAGATCATGGTTATTTTTCTAAGCTTTCAGGATAGGGTTCATTTGTCCAGACTGTCATTTGCATAAAGATGTGTGTGCAGGCAATTCACGCTTTGCATTTTGGCTTGAGGAATATACATAATGATGACCACAATAAAACCAGACACAAATATCCTATGAGATCGGAAAGCGCCATATGTAGAATATTGAGTAATTTTTTCAACCACAAGGGCTCTAATAGAGTCCTGACCATTTCTTTAAACATTCAGGGGTAAATTCACTAAACAGTTACAGTTATAATTCCATTTATTCACTTGCTACCTGCAATCCAGTTCAACTGGACACTGCTCTGAAATAGAGGTCAAATAAGACAAAGAAAAAAAATGCAATCTAAAAAAAAAAGAAAAAGAAAAGATGGTTAAAAAACATGATTTTTACACCCTGCCATCTTAAGTGTTTATTACATGTATTTATTAATTTTTAAAGATTAAGAAAAGTTTTTGAGGAGTCGAACCACGTGACATTTTACAGCCTGAATAAACTGTGCCTTGTCATAAAAGTTTTAGAGACATAAAACATTTTTAGAGACTTGTTGGCTTTGACAGAGTCATGAGGGTCTGCATGCATGTTTGCACCACATTACATCATTTGAAGAACAAAAGTTTTTCAAATAAACAGTTTTGTTAAATTAATAATTGTCTTTAACAATAATAAAAACAAAAGATTACATCAAAATACTTTTTAGGTTTTCTTTTAGAAAATGTCATTATTTGAATTAAAACAATGAGTCATGGTGCTTCTAAAGGAAAAATGAGTTTGAATCTGGCTTACAACATTCTCGTATACTCGTATTTCCTCTCATGTTTTTGATTCTAAAGATGAAAATGCCAAAAGACCAGAAATGTATAAACTCATAGTAAATTTAGTAAACAAGAGGTTTAAGGTACTGAGGAAAATAAGCAATAGAAAGTGATGTTTACCTTAGCACTAATTAATAACAATTAACATATTACGATGTATATCTGACTGATCGTACTAATGCAAATGGTCAGCCAGAACACAGAGACAAATAGAAATGAAAGAGAAAATATACTTACTTGTGTCCAATCTCATGTGCAATAGTGAAGGCAGAGCCAAGACCTATATCTTCATTAATACTACAGCTCCTCTCTGGCTCACACATTCCGGCTACGGACGCCAAACCTGGCCACACACACACACACACACACACACACACACACACACACACACACACACACATATGAGGTCAGGTCAAGGTGTAGAAGTGCTACACTGAGTCACCACCATAAAATTAGATTCTTCACATTAACCTCGAAACCACTGAACTTGAAGCTGGTGAAAAGTTTATGCGAACGTTTTTTTTAAATCACTAGGGGGTGGGTCAACACTGACGGCTAGACGATTAAATAAAAAAACAACTGATGTTGTAGCTGGAAAATGTCTAGACAAGGGGGTTAGATTTATAAATTCTACATCTGGTAACAAGGGACCACCTAGTAAAGCAAGCCAGAGCTCGGAATTCAAGAAAACATTTCACTTTATGCCCCTAAAAATATAAATGTTTTTATTATTCAAGGTTTCAAGAGTCAAAGAAATCATTGTTTTCTTAATCCTGTTATGTTTATTTTGCTCCAAATGAGATTTAGTTGACAATTTTTGGGTATTAACACAAAACCGACATAAGCTGAAATTTACTACTGACAGTGTTTTGGTCCCCAGCCCAGTGGCGTGCACAAGGGGGGGGCTCGAGCCCCTGCCCCTTTGAAAGAGAAAGTGAAAGTGCCCTTTTCGATCGCACCACAGTGCCCCCGTGAACACGATTTCCACTGAGCGGGACCCCCAACCACCCCCCCACGGAATGCGATCGGTACTGACCCTGCCCCCGCGGAGGTCTGTGCACGCTACTGAGACTTGGCTTTCTGAGAGGTTTGTTCTTTAAGCGTTATGTTGCACTGTCATTTTCCTTGCCATAAATAAACAGGCCTGTTATTTAATTTGTATGAAATAAAGACTCTGTTTTTATGTTGCAACTTTTGTAGCAAGCCACCTCCGTGTGGCAGCACTGACATAGGGCACTTAATCTCACAAAACTTTCAATTCTCTGACTACATAGACAGCATGATAACTGAACTGATTTAGAACACTCTCCATAAACAGCAACTCAAAAGTCATGCATGGAGACTCGACTCAAGTACTTTAAATATAGGTTTGGGTTAAGATGTTGATAACCTAAACATATTACTCTAATAAACATAGAAATACTAAAAAATATATTTGGGGTAAAATAGGCCATTTTAATTCTCTGGAACAAAAACTGAGAAATTCTAAGAAACTAGTCGCTCCACGTAATTACAATAAATGGGGCTTTCAAGCTACAAAAAGAATGCAGTCACAAAATGATCATAACAGTAGTCCATACGAGCACCTTGTGCACTATATTCCAAAATGTAACTAATTATTCTTTTAATTTACCTAAAGAAGTCTTAATTTAATATAATGTCTTACAAAACATATCAGATGTTTCTTCCTGACAAAGAAGAAGAAGATGGAGCAAAGATTGAGTCTTCACAGTCTCAAAGCCAGCTGCTTCTGTTACGGGGAGGGGGTTCCCTTGAAGCTATGAAGTGGGGAAATGGGCTTTTGCAAAATCCAGGTGTCTCTTAGTTCTTTTTTTCCCCCTATGTCCAGCCTGGGAGAGAAGAACAATTCTCACCAGATTACATCTGTTGGTGATTGGTGGGAGCAAAACACAAAACCCTAAAGCTAGATGCATGGAGGACCATCCAAGATCCAAGTAGCCTGCTCTGGCCTTTGATTGAATCAAAAATGAGCAATGAGACCTTGGTCCTTTAAAGTTAATATTTCAACAACAGGTTCTTGGGAAGGTTTAAAAGTACCTACTTGTGGGGGCTAATAATATTAAATAAGTACTACACATTAACTAAAAGAACAAGAAGTAAATGTCAACGCATTAATTTAATACGAGGCATGTGAGAACCAATGGCATTTGGGGTCTTAACACGTCAACATGTCTTGAAGTTTTTTACAATGTCATGTGGTCTATGAATGAGGGCTGGAGAAGAGGTGCGCTAAAGTAAAACCACTTGGAAATACGTCACAACACTGAAATAAGGTTGGTTGCAACTTCCGGTTCACACAGACTTTAAGTAATCTGAATTGTTTCATTGTTTTGAGTTAAGAACTTCTTTTCATTTAGACAAACTTAAATGTAACTAAAACTGGGCTGGGATTTCTATTTACCAGCATGCAAGTGTTATACAATGTTTTTTTGTGTGTGTGTGCAAGATTAATGTTAAATGGGAGATTTAGTAATGTTTAATGTTTATCTATGCTAATTTAGAAGAGTTTCCACTGTTTTTTTTTTTTTTTTGGTGGTTACCATCATGGTGACAAGTGGAGTATGAGCTTCGAAAATAGGTACATGCTAAATTATCTATATTGCTGTACTCATTCAGCCATGCTATGCTATGCTAATGCTATCAAAGCATTGGCTGAACCTGAACTAATCATGCCTTAAATAATAATTCATAAAAAAGGTCAAATTATCTAATAATTTAACAGTCTTCTGGGGTATTAGTGTTTCCTGCAAGTTGGTTGCACCACATGACATTGTTTTCAAAATAATTAGCAGTTTTGTTAAAATATTTTTTTCTAAGATATAATAATGAACAAAAGATTATTTCAAACTATACATAACAAGAATGTAATTCTTTTTTAATAGTTTTCCCCCTTAATTTTAATATTAGGACTATCAACTTTACTTTTTTTCACTTTATGCATCACCATAAATATAAAAAATAATTTGATCCAGAAATTAAATTTATCCTGCATTAAAGATTAACTGAATTGTAATGCATTTTGAAAGAAAGAAAGAAAGAAAGAAAGAAAGAAAGAAAGAAAGAAAGAAAGAAAGAAAGAAAAAGATAGAAAGAAAAAAAGCATGTCTGACCCCTGTTCCACAGAGAGAGAGAAAAGAAAGTAATAGATTTGGAATGGCATGAGGCTGAACTACTCCTTTAAAGTTGATAATATAACAAAGGAGTATTGGAAAGGTCTAAACCTGACCTCCTGGTGGGCAAAATATTATTAAAGATATTGCATAATAATATGGAATAACAAGGGAGGCTTGTGACTGTTTGGGAGCCATCGCTCCAACAAAGCACTTCTGGCCTCTTTATCTTCCTTATCCAGAGGCCCAAACAAGAGCGGACATGCAAATCAAAGGCTAATTAGACACCGGCTGGAGGGAAGGGTAGAAAAAGGAAAGCGATACAGGATGGAAGAGGGCTAGTGGGCCCAGGCTGACTCGAAAGCTCATTGGTGGGGCTTGTTTTCCTAAGCCAAGGGTCGCGTTGGTATTATCCCCACTCTGCGATGACCCCCAGAGGGCAACACGTTGACCCGAGATCATGACGATGCCTCTGGGTGAGTGGGGGGTGTTGAAGTGGAGATGGAGGTGGAGAAAGAGGAGGGGGGCAGCAAGGAAGCAGAGCAGATGCCAGGGCAATTAAAGGGACCCGGGGAATGTGACGAATGCGGTCAATCTGTCAAACCACCCCTGGAGTCACAATATTACTTCTAAGATATACGGTTCAGCCCTGGAGGAGGCTGGTTCAGATAAGACGAGGCTTTGACACAGACCATTTAGGGGGTTAGTTTTTTCCTAAGTTATCCCGACTTCTTTAAACATATTAATTCTTCTTTTATCATGTTGTTCTCTGTTATATATTGTATAGTCTAATTTTCTTCACTCCTTTTCTTTTTTGGCTTGCCCAGGGGAGGGGTAAACACCTCCGTCCCGTAGCGGACAGAAGTGGGAATGTTAGGAAATGAAACAAGAGACAGCGGTGTCTGTAGAGGCAGGCAGGCTTTGAGCCATGTTTGAGCTCAACGCGAGCCAAACAGCTCAATAAAGACAGGGCCGTGAAGTCTTTCTCAATAATCGCGCTGAATTATTTGTTACACCAGTAAAACAAAGCATGTAGCATTTGGCATTTAGTGGCGTATGTTTAAATCAAAGAATATTTGGTCTTAGGATTCATTTTGGGTACTTACCCAGAGTGCCGCAGGGTTTGTTCTTATAGGTGCAGATGTCATACCTAAGAGAGAAAAGAAATCAAAAGTGAGGTCTTTACATGACAGAAATTCATTGGTACTCTATGCAGTAACCTTTGAAGAACACGTGAATGGTGTTTGCCCATGGAAAACTCGCGGGCCAGCGAGTTCGAATGGGACTACACCGATGCAAGTCCACTAATTATATCTTGTGAAAATCTAAGTATTAGCCAAACGCATTAGCACATTATGCGATTATGGGTCATACACAACTGTTACGGCATGAGTTATGTGTTGATGTTTATTACTACTTGTACTTCTTTTAGGTAAGTTTAACCGCTTAAATGTTACGGTCCACATATGGGATTTTAGAATGAACAGTGACGTCACATTCTGCCGGTTTAAAATCGGCTTCCGCTTCAACACAGAGGACCCTATCATACGCCAGGCACGACGCAAGTGTTTTTTGCTAGTTTCATCCTAACTCAGTTATAATTTTCACGTCCTGCGCTACGTTGTTTAAATAGCAAATGCATTTGCGCCCATTTGTGCGCCCATGGGCATGCTGGTCTAAAAACAAGGTGTGTTCAGGCGCATTGTTGGCACGTTGCTATTTTGAGGCAACTGAAAAATACTGCGCCAATGACCAACTGAAACCTGGTCATAAGTCAATAGCGCAGTATTTTTGTGTTATTTAAAGGGCGCGTTAGTAGTATACCCCTATAGGAGGGTGCACAACGCGCGTACACTCTGCTTATTACACACCCAGGGATGCGCGGCAGCACACAAACATTTTTTCTTTTACATTTTTTCTTTTACATGCAATGTAGAAGATTATTATTGTGTACATAAAGATAAAAATGCCTACATGTCATAACGGATAGTCATTGCATGTATCAGAATTACCTATTTAAAGTAATGACGAATTAAATTTGCTACTTATTAACCAATCGTGACTATACACAAATGTATTTAAACTGACTCGTCAAATTGAGGGTGTCTATATTCCACCATGTATATAGCGAATCCGCCATGGTGTAAGCTCAACTGGCTTTTAAAGGGAATGGAAGATGAGACTCTGATTGGTTAATAGGGGCAACTCTTTTAGACCATGTACCGGGCGTGCCGACAATTTTTCCCGTCATTAAACTAACAAAAGTGGATTCGGACATGCCCCAAGTGCACTTGAGCCGTGCTCTTTAGACCATGCACTTAGATCGTTAAAATAGGGCCCAGAGAAAGGCAAGCTGGAAAAGTGGCAGTCATTCATATTCAAACAGCTAGCTACTCAAACAGGGTTTTTACCGGCACATGATGTGTTTATTTTATATCACAGACACTCAAATTGTCACAGAAGTACTGTGACAAAAGTGTATAGGGCATATAAGCACAATAATATCAATATATCAATTAAACAGCCATCTTTGTTTTCATTAGGTGGTTGAGTGGCTTCATTTACGTTCACTCAAACTGCAGATTACAATCCAGAAAAACGATACAGCTAACATGGCTGCGCCCATTGCGTATTATAGATCAGCTAACATTATCATTATAAAGGTGTTTAAACGTTGAAACATACACTGTAAACCCTAATACATTACAAGTATTGTGGAGAATAATTAATCCGTGCAAGTCAATACACAGATTTGTTTTAATCTTTAATCAAAATCTGCAAATTTGCTTCAGCTCTGGAGTGTCATTCCTTCTCTGATGACGTCAGTTTGACAGCTCCTCTCCAACCGCCAGTCTTCTATGAATGAGGGCTGGAGAAGAGGTGTGCTTAAGTAAAACCACTTGGAAATACGTCACAACACTGAAATAATGTTGGTTGCAACTTCCGGTTCACAACAGACTTTAAGTAATCTGAATTGTTCAATTGTTTTGGGTTAAGAACTTCTTTTCATTTAGACTTTTCATTTGGGCTGGGATTTCTATTACCCAGCATGCTTTGAGTGTAAATGGTAAAAAATATATATGTTATACAATGTTTTTTGTGTGTCTGTGTGTGCAAGATTAATGTTAAATGGGAGATTTAGTAATGTTTAATGTTTATCTATGGTAATTAAGAAGAGTTTCCACTGTTTTGTTTTTTTTTCGGGGGTTACCATCATGGTGACAAGTGGAGCATGAGCTTCGAGAACAGGTACATGCTAAATTATCTATATTGCTGTACTCATACAGTACAGCTATGCTAATGCTATCAAAGCATTGGCTGCGTCTGAAATTGCATACTTTCTTGAATAGGTACTTTATTAAAATAAGTAATTCTTACATGACTGCTAAAAAAGTATGTTCTATATAGTATGAATGTAATCTGGACGTACTACATTTGCCATGTTGTTATCATGTGACCTACTAGCGTCAGTTACGTCACTTACGTGGCCTCATGGGAGAGTAAAGTGTCCATCGTATATAAACTTCATAATCTAGCAGGAAGAAGTAGGTCATCTGGGTACTTTTTGCCTACTCTTTTATGAGTACTGTGAATTCAGACTAGGGGTGTGCGATATCGTAATTGTTGTTTTAACGATGTGCGATCTGACATTATCGAGTATATCTCACACACACCCAGAAAGTGCACGCATACCCCACGTGATGTTTGTTGATTAGACTAATGCGGGTGCGCATTTCACTTTCCGCTTTCACTGCGTGGAGTGCGTGCTATATTTATATCATATAATATAGTTAATGTAATATTGATTTTATACAAGTTTACTAAACAAGAAGTTAGTGACTTACAGTTTAGACTTCCATATTGCCTATTTTTGCTTTATTTCGCCACCGAAAAATTGTTCAAAACAAACACACAGCACTGTATCTGCGTCTCTGAGCAACACACAGCGGTGTTTTCATACTGAACGAATCAGCTTTTTGAACAAATCAATTGAATCAATGACTACGATAGATTAAAAGAGTCAAATGCTTTGTTGCTTGAATGAATCGGTTGAATCTCAATGACTCACTCATTAAACGTGACTTGCTGCCACCACTGGCGGTTTTAATTTCACAGTTAAAGTATCTTTTCATGTTTTAAATAATTTCAAATATCAATATTATTCAACATTTTGTTTTAAACATCAAAACATTTATGCATAACTGCAGGATATTAATTTTTTACTTCTGAGCTGTGTAAATTATCTAAATGTCACTTCAGATGCAGCTTCTGTGTTTCCTCTGCACTGCAAAGATACATTTTGTTGATAAAAATTATTTAATTTGATGGTAACAGCCCTAGTGTGTCTTATTATAATTGATTTTTATTAATTTTATGAAATCGACACAAAAGATGGAAAAAAAAATGTATCAAGGTAAAAAAGATTATTTCTGTCACTTCTGTGAACTGACCAACACACAGAATATGAAGAATATCATAAACTTTAGGAGTCAGCTGACCATGGCAGTCCTACACCTGCCAAAGTACCAGCACAAAAACACACTCAGCGAAATATCGTCCAATTATCATTATCAAGAAAATCCCAGAAAATATCGAGATATCTTTTTTTGTCAATATCGCACACCCCTAATTCAGACATACTTCTTTTGTCACATACTGTTTTTAGCCTACTACATAGTATTGAAGTATGTGATTTCAGGTGCAGCCATTGTTGCCAATTAGCATGTAAGCATTTACTAAATTAGCTAGTCAAGGTTCTACTATTAAAAATATTTAAGTTGAGATTACATGATCATTTTAAATGAGTTAGGTAACACATACATTTTAAAAGCTTTTAACTTGACTGCCTACTTTTTTGAGTTTTGCCAACTTTTTTGGGTTTACAGTGTATTTGAGAATCTAAATATCACATAGTTCAAAACATAGCTAACAAGTTTGTGAATATTTTATATATAAAAATATATAATAAAATAAAAAGTGATGATACAGCTGTCATACATCGCTTTTGTGGCTGTGGTGTGTCACATGACAAGCATAACGCGTCGCAATGGAAATAATAAGGGGTTGCGTTCCAAAATAATGGCCGACTTAAAAAAAACTCACGCTGGGGGCCCAGCTAGATTATTTTAAAGTTAAATGTGAAATGGTTACCACTTAAAACTAAAGGTGCTTCACATTTACTGTTGCTCTGCAAAATTTCACAGGCAAAATCCAATAGGAATTTGCGCAATCTGGAGTTTTGCATGAGGGCAAAAAAATGTCTTCCTGAGGATTTCACTCATTTTCAAGTTGGTCACACAAATTTGTCACACTGACCAATCCACATTGACAGCGTCCACTAAAACGTAACATCTGTTCGTGCTTCTTTTTTGCGTGTGTTGTTGTTGTTTATTTTGTAACCCAAACTCTTTCTTTTTCCCCAATGGGACTTGTCATCAGTCGGCTGAAATTTTCGACGGCAGGCCTATATGAAAGAATGCCAAATATTTTCTTATTCCCCAACTGGGGCATTTAACACCTCCTGAAAAATATCACAAGCAGTTTGGGCTGCTGGGTCTTGCCAAAGGCAGGCAGCCAGGCTTTGTTTGACATTGTCCTCAGCACAGAGGAAAGACGCAGTGCCTGATCTGAATCATATTATACTTTCTTAGAAGCTTTGTGTTTTGCGTCAGGGGCTTGGTTTGGGGGTGCAGACGTTATGCACGTATTGAGTCGGACTGGTAGTTGGAAAGTTCCTATCGGCCTTCTATTTTGGTGTCGATCTGAAGATATCCATGTGCTCTGTTTACTGTGGCAGCTGAAAAGGGTCAGAAGAGCCAAAAGATCTTTGAATCTGGAAAATCATACTGGAATATTGCAGCCAAAAAATAAATAATAAAAACAAGGGTTTCTTTGTGCTCCTTTGCACAGTTTATAAGCAAGTAAGACGCTTCTTATACAATTTATACAAATGTGAAAAAAATGTAAACTTACTGTGAGACCACACTCATACAAAATCGATAAAATTTTCTTAAGAAAATGTGAGCGCTACTTGCCCATTCAAAACATGCTGCCACAATGCTAAGGTGTTGTGAGTGGTTGCCAGGGCGTAGCTAAGTACTAATGTGCCAACACCAGGAGGGGGGGGCTGGGGGGGTTAAATAATCTATATTATATATTCTATGGGCTCTGTATTCTAGCTGACCCCCCAGCATGAGTTTTTTTTATTTTTAGAATGTTATTTTAGAACATTGTAATTCCAAATAAACATTATGGGGTTGAAAACACTGAATAGTTGTGATTCATGAAAGTGCGTCCGTCTCTGGCTCAGTGCCAGCAAAAGCGTGTAAGCATGTTTAAATTATCAGTGACGCACTAAAAAGTGTGATCATACGCGTCAAAGGGTTCAAATCAATCACAAATTGAAGCTGAGGGGACACAAGTCAGATCTAAGGGGGCAATGCCCCATGTTGCCCCCGCGTGGCACCGGCCCTGCTGTTGCCGTGTAGATGTGCAGTTGCTAGGTGGTCAAAAGAGCCTATCCATAAGTCTCTATGATAGTCTGGCAGCTTGATATTGCTTGGGGGGTCCAGGTAAACCCTACATTATGAGGACAATTCTGTTGGTCCCAATAAGACCAGCTTATAAATCATACTGTGAGAAACTTTAGGGGTAGGTTTAGTCTTAGAGGATAGAATATACAGTTTGTACAGTATAAAAATCTGAAATGTCTATGGAAAGTCCCCATAAAACATGAAAGCACAACATGTGTGTCTGTCTATGTGTCTTTCACTTTATGTCTAATTGATGTATGTACTTTACTGACAATCCAATAATAATAAAAAATGCAATGGCATATACGGCATACACAAGGAATGATGAACAAGGTCTCTGCCTTGAATACAGCATTTTAATGTATTAGAAAACCAAGGACAATGCAAATTCAATTTTAGTGGCTCCTGCCTCATCCCACGACTCCCCAAACAGAGCAAACTCAGCAGCATTAGGTACTGTCTCATGAACTTGTGTCGAGAAGCTGACCTCTTTGGACATCGATTTATTTTGATTTAGTTACTTTAATTTCCCTCAGCTCTCGCAATGGATCGTGTTCCAAACAAGCAATATTGCATCTCCCCATCATGCTCCGGCCAAAAGTCTAGGACTGGAAAAACATTGCTGAAGAGGTCATAATGGACAGTCCGTCAGGATGATGTGGTCTTTATCCTGCTAATATTTCTTCCTCATGCACCCGCAGCGGTACTGTAGCAAATGTGGCAAATGCCATCACTCGAAAGCTTCTTCCTAAATAATTACAACCCAATGAGCAGGACAGCTGACCACAGGAAACTTGTGTCCATATGACCTCTGCTAAATTGAAAGTCATTTTTACTACAAATATATGAATATATAATGTCTACCATGAGGGCAATGTCATTTCAAACTACTACTGGAATTTGATTAAACTCTGTAAACTATTTAAAAAGTAACACTTTTAATTGAATTAAATTAAATAAACTACCAAAACTATCATACGCTTGTAAACTTAATAAAATCTACGAACTTCATACATTCAACTACACAGTGAATGTCACAAAGTGTGCTATATGAGGAATGTTTTATGTTGTTTTAAATTGTAAAAGTTGAAACAGTATACAACATTTTTGCAAAAGTCATAAAGTTTACAACAATTTCAAAAGTTGGAATAGTTTACAATGTTTTCTAAAATTATGATAGTTTGCAACATTTATTAAAATTGTGATAGCTACAATAGTTTAGAGGTCTAAATGTGATTCTTCTGATCATTAACAAAGTTTATTAAAAGTGTGATAGTTAGGATTGTTAACTAAAATTGCGATAGTTGCAGCAGTTTACAAAGTTTACATGAAATGCGGTATTGTGGTAGTTTAAGAGGTAGTATACAGTCAAACCAAAATGTATTCAGGCACCTTTAACCTTTTTAAAAACACATTATGACAGTTAATTTGCTATAGTTTAGAAAATGGTATAATAAAAAAAAACATGACAAGAACTCAGAGTTAAACTGTGTCAGAACAAATTCATTTTGATAATGTCAGATAACTTTAATAGAAAGGTATGTAATGGATTACAATTAACCAATCAGCTGTCAGCTATTCAATTTAAGAACACAATTAGATAATACCAATTTAGGTCAACCAATTACCAAGCAATGCTTCATTTTGTTCAGTCTGTGGTGTAAAAGGGTGCATTAGCAATTAAAGAAAAAACACTTTAGCAAAACAGTCAGGTGTCTGAATCATTTTGGTCCCAAATGTTATACATTTTACTGGTAGTCCACTGTATGAAGAATTTTTGTGTATAATATATGTCTCAGTTTACTTTATCTTGCTATCCTCACTTACATAAATGAACTACAGTGTCCTGCAGCCACTAGTAAAAATATATATCTGGTGTCTGAATAAGTTTTGGTTTGACTGTATATTATAGTACATTTCATACATCAACTATCGTAACTATCAGAATTGTAAACTACAGCAACTGTCACAATTTTAGTGAACTTTATAAACTATTGCAACAAGTAAACATTGCACAGTAAGTTGCAGCTATAACCATTTTAGTAAAATTCATAAACTAATTCCTTTGCAGCAAACTCACAATGTCAATTGTAGTAAACGTGACTAATAGCATGACTAATTAGAACTATAGTAAGCTATCAGTGTTCCAAGAACGCTATGATGCTGACTTTCACAAAAAATAAACAAATAATCACAATTGGCTAGAGAGCTAATGAGCAGAGAGGTTAAGTTGTATGGTATGCTGGTGAGTTTACTTTAACAGGCTTTCAAGGAAACATCACTCTGATTGTTAAGCTCTCCTCCAGGCTATCATTAGTCATATATGAATACACTCCATATAAATGTCTGCTGTGGTCACAAAATCACATCGCTGCAGGGGTTCTCAATAATACACTAACCACACAAAGCTAATCAGCATATTAGCCTCTGTGTAAATAAGGCTTTGTTCATGCTGCACTGCATTTTTTAAATCCAGTCTAGGACCGACTACGCTGTCATTTTACAGCTGATGAAATCTGATCTGTTCATTCACACAGTGTAGTTGATGTCCGGTGAATGTCAAATGATTTTCAAATAGAACAGTAGCTTACACTGAAACTACGTCTACATTAATCCAGATACATTTGAAAACAACGTTTCTGTTTCAAAATGCTCCATCCACACTAGTGTTTTTCAAAAGTTTCGTCCACACTTAAACATTAAATTCACCCTACTGCGCATGCTTGAACCCTCATAAAAGCTCACTGAGATGATACAGACGGAACAGACATCATGCAAATCTTCTGGCAGGATTATTTTATTTATCAAAATATCTCACCATTCACAGATACGTGGCCAGGTCGCACTCACTCAACATTATGTTTGGTCTATAACCTAACTGCTATCATGTTTTTTCGTAGGACAGCAAATGCAAGTAAATTTTTGCAGGACTTTGATATGAAGAGTGCGCAAAGTAATATATTTTAGCAACTGTTCAAGTGAATAGCACATAACAGACACAATACCGGTATAAACATGAATATCTGAATATCTGCGTCACATGACTAAACATGCATCGTTTTCAAATACCTGCAGTCCACATTTTTTAAATGTATCCATTTTAGAGAGCATTTTCAAAACGCTTAATTTTAACCCTCATACCCTTATAAACTTCATATAAGCTACAAACTTCATAATTTACCAAACTACATAGTGAATGTCAAAAAGTGCGCTAACGTTATATGCGGAATGTTTTATGTTGGGGGGTTCGTTTGCGTCATCAAAGCAGCAGCTGTTTACCCCGTTACTTGGTAACGACGTCAAGCAAGAACGTGGCAGAATGAATAGCGTTGTGCACCTAACTTTTATATTTTTGTTTTTGAACCGTTAGTTTTGTTACCAAAGCTTCAGTACGTAATGGCACTTGCGTCTATCTGCCGCGGATGTACTGCAAATGCTCTAAAGAAGGCTGACGACGAGCAGAAATGATATGTACAGACAGCTCTGCTTGCAGTATGTCAGTCACGCTCATCAGGACTCGAGAACGGTTCACGGGTGCGAACCCGAGTTCTGAAGACAGCGTCCACGCTTGATGTGGTAATTTCACAGCATACACGGTTACACGCAGGTTCAAAGATTCGTTCTCGCTCCCTACAGTGCAATTCGGCTAGGTAGCTATACATCCGCGCTAAAATATCACTGTGAAAGTCATCATAGCTTGCGTAGTATAGACCCAGCTCCCAACCCAACTTTGAGAATAGATTAACGGCGATATTTTTTTATCGCCCGATAAGAGTCTCACGTTAACACCGATAACGGCCCACCACTAATAAATACACAGTCCTTCATGTATATATATATATATATATATATATATATATATATATATATATATATATATATATATATATATATATATATATATATATATATATATATATATACAATTTATCTTATATATAAAAAATGTTTTGCGTGCATGTGTGTGTATTTATATATATATATATACAGTATATATACAATTATACACAGTACACAAACACATATATTATGTAAACACAAACTTTTATTTGGATGCGATTAATCGGATTAATTGATTGCCCAGCACTATTTAAAACGTTTACTAAAATTATTATAGTTGTTGTAGTTTGCAACATTTATTGAAATTTTGATAGCTACAATAGTTTAGGGTTTCCTGCATTCATTAACAAAGTTTATTAAAAGTGTGATAGTTACAGTTGTTTACTAAAATTAGGATCATACAACAATTTACAATTTAACAATTTACAAAGCTACTAAAATTGTGATAGTTGCAGCAGTTTACAAAGTTTACTTGAAATGTGATATTGCGGTAGCTTAAATATGTTATTTTAGTGAAATTTATAAACTATTGCAACTAGTAAAATTAATACAGTAAGTTCCAAATAAAACAATTTTAGTAAAATTCATTAACTATTGTTCCTTTGCAGAAAACACAGTCCACACTTTTTAAAATTTATCCACTTTGGAGAGCATTTTCAAAAAGTTTAATTTTTGTTTATAAAAAACCCATCTCAGTGTCGACAGAAGACCAAAATGGAGGGGAAAAGATGCGTATAACGTATTAGTGTGGACAAGGCCTTTGCTTATGTCTATCATGAAATTTCACTCATAAGCGTATTTGTATTTATGTATTTATGCATATAACGATATACAGCTGGGTCCAAAAATCACTGACTCAGTCACTCATTCACTACGCAAGTAAATGTCACATAATCCACTACATCAAGAATGTGTCCAGACAGAGTGATGAAAGAATATGTTATTTTAAATAAATAAATTGATGTCATTATTTCTTTCTTTAAAGACATCCAATCTGAACATTCAGACTGAGACAGAATGCAAACCGCATATTAATGTGGTCTGGATCGAGTTTGTAAACATGTGTTTTTTTTCTGTTCAGACTACAAAAAACTAAATAGATTAGAGTTGGAGACACCAACAAATCTGCAATAGGTTCCACACATCGACTTGGGATCTAATGAACATTCTCAGCTTTGGATATAATAGCTATCCACTGTTTTACTTAAACTATTGTTCATTCTTTTGAGTAAAGCCTCAAATTATCAGAACAGATCTCATAAAACAATAGCTGTAGATCCAAAGAATACAATAGGAACTTTGGAGTCATTTATATTTAACTGAAGTTTGAAATGTCAATTCCTCCACCACATGTAGTATAAGACGACACAAGCCTTTTTTTCTGAAAGAAAAACTTTCTGACTAAAGTTTAAAGCTGCACTTAATTCAGAATGAAATCCATTTATAGCGGCGAACCAGCAGCATTTGTTTGCCAGACTCAAAACCAGTCTGCCAGAAATTAGCAGGACAGCGGCTAGTTGTTTACCGCCCGGCTTACTTTGGCAGATTTCTGTCTGTTCAGAAGAAATAAACCTAAAATGAAACGTTCTGTAGACTAGCGTCAGACACGCCGCCTGTTTCAGTCAATTCAAAAAGGTGTTTGGCCTCTACGTGTTTAGCAAAACACTACCGAGTTAAACAAATTATATTTATAAATAGAAATACCCAATAACGTCTACAGTATCAGCTGACTGCGTCAAGGCTCACACCTGTCCAAACCACACAGTCATGCATCAGTGAACAGCAATTAACAATGACATTAATAACCAGTTTAGTCTCAGTTGTAAATGACCCACCCAATATGTTTCCAGTACAAACTGTCAAACTTGAATGCCAAAATGTCAGCTAGCCCTAAAACGAGCCTTTCTTCTCTAATTTGAGCTAAATTGAGGAAGTTAGTAAAAAATGTTAAAATCGCTGAGCTGTCTGCCATTTAACAGATCGCTCGCCCACAAACTAATCACTGAAACAAACTACTGTTAGACGCTTTTGGCTTCTGGATAAACATAATGAATTAAGGCAGGGAATTCAGAAGGGTATGTATTTAACAACATAGACTGACTCAGGAAAATAAAATAAGACAACCTCCGGTCAATAAAAAACATTTTCAACAGACATGTTTAGTTTGCTGGGGTTTCGTGGAAGCAACTGTAATGACTTTTATGCATTAGTTCTTAAAGGGGATCTATTTTGCCCTTTTACAAAGTCTTGATTTGTTTTGGGGCTCTACTAGAATTGATTTTCATGCTTGAATGTTCGAAAAACACATTATTTTCCCCATATTTTACATTGTTGCAGCACCTCTCTTCCCAGTCTGTCAGTAACACTTTGTTTAGTCCTGTCTCTGTGAAGCCCCTCCTTCTGAAAAGCACAATGTGCTATGATTGGTCGGCTGGATCAGTGTGTTGTGATTGGTCAGTTGCTTTGAGTGCGTCTAGGAAATGTCCTGCCCCTTACAATGAGCGTTAGTTACAACCAAGCAGCAAACACCTCCAGTTTCTCTTGAAGCCAATACAGAAATTACTTAAACTGCAATTCATCGACTGGCCACTAGACATGCTCCATAAGGGAGCAGAATCTCATTGAGCCCCATGTTAAAAAACTCAACTATACAGCAGGAAAAAAAATGGGTAACACTTTACGATAAGGTTGTATTAGTTAACATTAGTTAACGCATTAGTTAACATGAACTAACCATGAACAACACCTCTGTTCAGCATTAGTTAATCTTTGTTAAGGTTAGTTAATAAAAATACAGCTGTTCATGTTAGTTCACAGTGCATTAACTAACAAGATTTTATTAATGCATTAGTAAATGTTGAAATTAACATTAACAAAGATAAATAAATGCTTTATAAGTGCAGTTCATCATTAGTTCATGGTAACTAATGCATTAACTAATACAACCTTATTGTAAAGTGTTACCAAAAAATTTTTACAGCCTGGTACAAATTGTGGCTTTTGGCTGTAAACATGAAGAGCAATATAATTTTGCTCTTCAAGACAATTGTGAGGAGGGGGAGGGGGTTATAACTCAATCGTTTACATTATATAAAGCCTTAAAGTTCTGCATAATTAAGGGCGTGGCCACTTTGAGTGACAGGTGGATAGCCATTTATCTGCTGTCTGTTAGTCATCGCGTTATCGCCTTTTTGCCAATTTTCTGTTATCCAGGAGTGACGTGCGATGACGCGTTGCCAAGATGGCAACGGCCAGCTTGTCCCCCTTTTACACTTCAAAACTGCTCTTCAGAATCCTATGGGTGACGTCACGGACACTATGTTCATATTTTTTTACAGTCTATGGGTGATTACTTTACAAATCATTTTCATGCTTAAACAGGAACATTACACACATTTAACAGACAGTGAAAATGTAACAAAGCATAATAGGTCTTCTTTAACTAGTTGCTAATACTAAAATCAAGCTGAATAAGCAAATGTAATCATTTTACCAAGTGAAGTATGAAAGTGAAGTATTTGCACTTTGCAACCTTGTAAAATTCTGTAGGTTATGGAAAGGTAACAATACTAACCTAATTTATCAAATATTGGCTAAATAAATGTTTGTCATCGAACATGATTTCAAACAGATGAAGTGTTAGTGACCCAGTAGGATGTGTTCCTGGATCAACATCTTGGCCCTGGAAGAACATTCCTTTCAAACAAACATAGTCCTAACCATATTCCCAACCTCAATCATGAACTACCCCTAAAATCAGATGGAAATAATAGCAACCGACCTTGTAATGAGAACAGCATTGTCGTGATGGGCGATCCCATTCTCTGGGATACTGTTTCCATCTCCCTGATGAGAAAGAATGGATTTCTGCCATTTACAGAAGCTGTCTAGAGATTTGTCCGCATGGTGGTTTATCTCCAAGTTGGGCTGCAACGTAGAACACCAACGTAACATATCAAACTTTGTTTGAGACGACACAATCTGACCTGCAGTATTTTAAAATTAAGTCACAATTTAACAAAGGATGCTTCAGATCGTTGAGTTATTATTTTATATACCATATTATATATATTATTTGGCTGGTACAATGTGAATTGTAGCTCTAATGACATCATCTTTGTGGTAGTTGGATCTTTTGGTTGGTTTCCCAGTCTGAGAAGAGTTATTTGACTCTTCCAAGAACAAAAAAAAACATAGACAAACGCCCTGGCTCTCTCATTAAAGACGTTTATTTAAAATCTTGTACAAAGTTTCCCTAAGGGACAATGTCTAGGCATATCTGTTCGAATAACTTCTATCTTTAAAAGTGGTCAGACGATTCATGATTCCATCTGTCTTATTCAGGACAATAAAACAGCAGACTACTGTGAGGTGTGTTTCTAAGCTTCTAAAAATACTCTATGCTAATGCAAACGAAAGACAAGAACGAGGAATTGTATGCATGTGCGTGAGACTAGGGAGTAAATATCACCTAGCCCGAGTCTTGGGAAGTACAGCTGAAAAACAATGACCTTTTGCTAAACCAAAATGCAGCTGTAAACTGTTTAAACGGTTTGTTTTTGCAGAACAATGCAACAAAAAAAAAGTTACACCATTAAAGGGATGTATGACTTTCTGTTATCTGTGGAACACAAAAAATAAATATGTATTGTTGTTTTTTGTCCATACAATGAAAGTCAATGGGGTCCAAAACAACATTAAACCCCACTGATTTTCAGACATATGAACGTTCTTCAACATATCATCTTTTGTGTTCCAAAGAAGAAAGTAAGTCGTCCAGGTTTGGAGCAAAATTAGGTTGAGTAAACAATGACAGAACTGTCATTTTGGGTGAACTATCCCTTTAAGACTTCTGAATCACATTAACATTAAAACTTCTGCATCACATTAAAACACTGACCTGATCTTCTGTCAGAACAATAAGGCGGGTTACAATAATGTTCACAACGTTTCCAAGACTGGCATCACGGTAAAGTTTGGCAACCTGACCTCCAGAAAAGAAGAAAAGACACAAAGTCAGCCAAATGCTGTTCAAGTTCCGATGTACCCTTAAAAAGGAATGAAACATGCATTTGAGACAAACCCGCATGAGAAAAGCAGGACCAAACTTACAATATTCATTACGGACAGGATGTAGTGCTCAATGTCTTTGCGACCGTGGTAGCCAACCATCATTTTGTCCGCCACCACTAGGGTCTCCACAAAGCGCTCAGAACTGACGGAACGGCGCTGGCGGTGGCCACCCGTCGAGCTTTCGCCGCCCGGGACTGGGTAAGGTGGGTTTGCTTCAGGATTGTTATCGTAGCAGGGTGTCCTGTTTATTGTGAGGTCTGGAGAAAACAAAAATGATTCACATTTTCATCAAAAAAAGCTTCATTAAGATCTCAGTTGTTAGTAAAAATGAGGTTTAGCTGAACTTTAGAGTAGATCCTTCACTCAACGTTCATGCCTAGGCTGTTTGCAGAGACTTCCAGCCAAAACCTGAACCACTGACCATCATTTCCTAAACTGCTATCTATAGCTGTTTATGTCACAATGTGGCCAAATGGAGGTTTACCAACCTGAAACACCACAGCTGAACTCCTCGCTTGGCTCTTGTGGAGAAGGAATGGAAGTCTTTTTATAAATAACATGTGGTTGTCCTTCGTGGTTGACATCACTGAAATTTCTGGATATATTTTTTAATGGCTCTATTAAATATTGCTCGTCCTCTGTGGTTATGACACCATGCTTGATAAGAAAGAGAAAATGATAGGTTACACAAAACGCACACAGGAAAAGCAAGAAAATACATTCACTGACAAGGTTTGAAATATTCCATCTGCAATGTCAAGGACAATAATGCATTTTAATGGCTGTATCACATGCTTATCATCTCTATAAATAGTTTATATTTATATAAGTTTATACCAGAACGCAGATAATTATAACTCATATTATTTCAAGTAATTCATCTCATTCAGCATTGCAAGCAAATGCAAAAGCATGACACAATACAAATCAATCAATCAGATAAATCACTCAAAACCACCAATTACATAAAGAACAACACCGGAATTACCTGGACAGGAACCAAAGCACACAGATCTACGCACTTGAACACCCCTAATTTAACATAAATTCAAAAAGTGCCTCAGAAATGTGTTTATAGAAAAAGAAGGGGAAAAAAGCTCTGGCGTGTTCTCCAAGTCTGTAAAACTCCACAATGAGACCAATTAAATCTTTACAAAGAAATAGCAAACGCTGCATACGCAAAACAAAAGCGCAGTTGATATAAGCCGTATGTTGTGTGATGCACGGTGAAAACTGCTAAGGCATTCAAAGGATTGTTTTTCCATTTTTGGTTTCAATAAAATGACTGAGGCAATGAAGACATCTCAATTTATGAAGTAAAGTGAGCCAGTACTTTTGGCTGCAACAATAACAATATAACATTTTAGCATCATTGCAACTGTCTCGTTCTCCATTATGACTAAAGGGGAATTATGGGGAAAAAAGCTAATATTATGGACCTGATAAAGCAGAGATGATTGGAATTTCTCAAGCTTTTGTGTCAGTTATCTGGTTGCTTTAATGGTGGAAGTGGAACATTAAGTTTACTTTTACTTTCAGAATGAGTTTTGGTCCCAGCCATTGGGAAAAATCTAACTTACATGAGATCAGTTGATGCATGAGATTAGATTAATTAACTGGTAGAGGTTAACTGATTGGTGTCTTAAAACATCTCTAAGCTCTATTGACAGCAGTTGTGAATAAAAATAATTTACTCTTGTCCCTTAGTAAAAACTCAAAATTATGTTTACAAGTCACTTACAATGGAAATCTATTGGGCAAGACAACAGACCAGAATAAATGCTAAAATATACATAATTTTAAAGGTTTAGTCTACAGTCAAAATAAAAGTATTAACATAAGACTAGTGCAGGAGTTTTAGCCTTTACAGGCACAGGAAACTCGGCCAACAAACCACCAATAAAAAATAAAAAAAGTAAGTTTTTTTTTGAAAGACTTAGCAGTACATCCCTCTGCAATGTCTTTTCTCATAGACTTTCATAGTAAGAACATTACTGCAAACACTGTTTTTTTTTTCTTTTTACTAGTGAAGTAAAACTAAGGCTGAATCCGAAATCACCCCTAAACCCTCAATCACTACTCCCTACGCTAGTCCACTAATACAGCACACTTGAAGGAGTGAATGAAAACAAGTGAGTGAATTCAGACAGCTGTTGAGTGTACTTTGGCCGTACACTCATTATTGCGGTGCAATGTGGGATAGAATGAGTGCCCTCGATAATGTCCACTATGGTTTTGGACACCACTACAAATGGCTGTCCCCTCAAATAACGGCCAATTTCATAGGGGGTACAGGGGGCGATTTCGGATTCAGCCTAAATGTACTTATTGTTAGCAGATAGCACCTGCTGGTAGATGCTGTAACTACACCATTCTGTGTGCAAAGAGTCTCCTTCACCTTTAACAACCTTTCAAAAGTAGCTGTACATTCTGACAAAATATTGTTTTCATTATTTCATTTTAAATTTAATTTTCATTCTCACAAACTGTTTATAAATTAACAGAAACAGTCACAGGTTATAGTCTAAGAGACCCAATTATGGTCATAACTTGGTGTTTAATCAGTACCCTTTTTTGGATGTCCCTTAAAGGTAGGGTAGGCAATTTCAGAGAGGCTAGCAATAGTAAGCTAGCTTTGAAGGCATAAGATCCCACCCTCCCTTCAGAGTGTCTCCAAAGCAGCCTCTTCCAAAACACATACATCAGAGGCTGCAAAGCGTCACTAAAAGGCGGCGTTAAATTACAGCATGTCTCAAAGCACATAACATGACAATAATAATGAATGTAAACAACTTACAGAGCTCTAGTTGTACCACCTGACTGCTGCAAATTCATTTTGCCATTGATAGTGGTGACATAGAAACACATAAATCAGAGTCTAAGGGCATGAACCGCTCCAGGTAGAACGTTGCCATGGGTTGCCATCTCGTAATTGTGTTTATTGAAACATGACGCATAAGCTCAGAGTTTTGGTTCAGGAGGAACTCTAAAAGGTGCTGCTGTTTGTTTGTGGCGCTCAGTGACTGTCTGTCTTCAACTCTGAATAGCCTTACTAAGCACACTGATGACATGTGATATCTGCACTGAGGTATGGAAATACATTGGACCAACATTCCACAGAAGATATATGTAAAAAAAAAAAAATATTTCTACTTCTATTATACTTCTATTGATTTCTATCAGAATGTGAAGAGAGTTTCAACCAGTACAGGAAAAGTGTTTCTAAAAAATCTTTAAAACTTAAAACAGACTTTTATTTATCAATTTCTAGGTCAGAATAGTTACAGCTGAAAGCCTCTGCATGTTTTTTGTGGTGCAATCAACCAATTTGATGTTATGACGTTATTCTCCTGCAGCTTCAGAGTCATTAGTAGTCAAAAGCTATAAGTGATTTGCCTTAAAAAATTGGAACAAAACTGAATGGCCATGAGCAGCAAACAGGTGAGGTCAGATACTTCCTGGGGGTCATGTGCCAGCCAAACAACTGCCACTGATATTGACTTAGGAACAGGAAATGATTTGCTGTGGTAACCAACACCTTGTCACAAATGGTGCTGGGAGATCCTGAGGTGTATGGTTTAAATCATTATTTTGTTATCTCTTGCAATATCCAAAGGTTCAGGTAAAGCTCTCTACAGGCTTGCTATTTACTGAACTCCTGAAACTATAGGTCTGCAGAGTGGTTTAGGGAGAAGGTTTTGTGTTTGCACGCAGACACGGTGACTGCAGGAAATGCCTCAGGACCAGCAGAGCCACTCTAAATTCTCATAGATTTATGCGAGGGTGCTGCTGATACCAGGGTGGAATCCAATATCGAGGCCTGTCCTCCCACATGAACACACCAGTTTAAGGTAATTGCACAGGGCTGGCTTGCTTGGGAATTTTCCTCTCAGTTTCTCATCAAGTTAAAGACACAACATGCACAAACATCTAAGTTTCACTGTTGGGTAAGTTACTTTAAATCTGAAGCCTACCAAGATACAAGATACAAATAATTTAAAGTATTTAAACTACAGTCAAGTTAATATTTTGGAAAATCAGATAAAGGTAACTGCGTTAAAGGGTTAGTTTACCCAAAAATGAAAATTTTGTCTTCAATTAGAGAATACTTTTTGTGCGCAAAAAAACAAAACAAAAAGCGATGTCTTTACCTTTCTGAGCCTTGAAAGTTGCAATGACATTGCTGCCTATGGATGTTTCAGAAACCTCTCGGATTTCATCAAAAATATCTTAATTTGTGTTCCGAAGATGAACGAAGATAGACTGGGTAAACCCAGCCTGATCTGCAGGCGATTTGATTTCGCCCCGCAGCTCAGGCTGAAAACCTGTACATATTTCTATCCTGTTTCTGTTACAATTTACGGCGACCAATCACAAACCGGCTTATCCACCTGGCGCGCTATTCTTGAGTTTAACACAATGACAGATAGAGAAGCATTGGATCGTTGGTCTGATTGGTTGAAGGACTATCCAATTGCGTACACAGTCATTTAAACTATGCCGGTTGATAACGCCTCTTGTGCAGTAGAAAATACAGAGCACACTCCCCAGACCAATGTTCAATCTTAAAAGATTGAGTTTGGTCTGGTCATAGCCAGACAAGAACAAAGGTCTTACAGGTTTGAAACGACAAGAGGGTGAGTAATTAATGACAGAATTTGGATTTTTGGTTTATGACCCTTTAAGGTCACAATTTACCAATATTGTTCCAAACCTGTATGACTTTCTTTGGAACACAAAATATGTTTTCACAATGTTTTTTATTTGTCCATACAATGGAAGTCAATGGTGTCCAATATTGTTTCAGACCCCACTGACATGCACTGTAGTGGGGAAAAAATGTTCCTACCACGTCTCTCGCTCATCTACCTCGCCACAGTAACATAAGAGTAATTTAAATATAGCCTTTCTAAAAATATAAAACAAAACATTAAATGTGCAAAAAAAGTTAACGACTAGTATTTTCAAGTCAAATAGCAGCAGCAGTATCGTTTAATCAACTAGTCCATTAGTCTTGCACATCCCTACTCGACAGAGGCATTCAAAAGTTTTTTTAGTGCCTCAACAAGCTAAGCTGTTAAGCTGTGCAGCATTAAAACCCTTTTAGTTACTTACAGAAGCTAGTTGTCGGGGCAATTTAAAATGTCACACTAGTTTATACTAGTCAGAGCAATGATCTAACATTACAATGATCACATTGCATCACAGGAAGCCACGTTTCACAGCAACCGTGAAGTGCGGTTTAGTCAAGTGACGTCAAAGTCCCCTCCAGATGAAATGCTCAGCGTGAGATAGGAATCAGCTGGCAACAGGCTTGCAGGTGCAGGAGGGATTCAAGCCCGACGCAGAGAGACAGCTAAGCTAATATTTTGCTGTCACTCAGCAGTCACTTTAACAGTGAGCAGAAGCAGCCATGTACACAGAGACAGGGACATAGATAAGAACTCTGGCAGCAACACAGACAAGGTGCTCTCTCTTCTTTGTGTTAGTCACACACGTGAGGCATGAGTTTCTTGAAGCTGCCTAAGCTTTATTAATGTGATATAGACACGCTGAGTCATTCTGAAAGCTGGCCTGAAGCTCTGGAGTGACATGGACAATGAACTACATTTTTCAATGTTAAATCCTGTCTCCTATATGAGTTTATTGGGCTTAATAGACAACTACAAAGAAGCCATTTGTAGGTTGATTCCCAAGAAAGGGAATCAGCTTCCCTGCATAGCAACATCAACTCAACCAATGCTGTGTGTATAGCAGAGTGTATAGGAAACCTGTTTGACAACAACCTTTACTTTTGCAGAAATTACATACTTTGGCTTTGAATTTATAAGTATTCTGAGTCGTTGTGAGGGCGCTGCAATGCAGTTACTTTTTCTAAGGTGTTCTGAGTGCAAAGTAAAGCATTTTTCACCTACTTCTTTGCCAGATGAAGATCATAAGTTCGATCACTAAAAGTAATACCACATATTCTCGTGGTTTAGAAATAATCGGCCACAGAAAGCACAGCATATCAGTCACATCAAAAAAAAAAAGGCTAAGTCAGCAAATATGGGGCCCTTTGAGGAAGTAAACACTTCAGCTGAAGATCTTTAGATATGTGGGCAATAAAATGCAATGCATATTCCACATGTCATTGGCCAGCATGCTTTCATATCCCTGTGTGAATGTACAATTTCCAATCTGTTCTTTTATGCAGAAAACAGTTTGTCTTTTCCTGAGGTATTTTGGAGAAAAAACAGCATACCTTCTCATACACCAAAAGCATAAAGATTCAAAATCCGTTGTACTCACCAAGCCTTTGCAGTTGCTCAATGCCACTTTTGTAGTGCTATATTGATCCAGTAGATATCCAACATAGTGGCAGTTATCGACCACTGAATGCTGCCAGTCTAGTCCGTCTTTGCCCCAGTATTCTACTGTGAAATGTTTAGAAACCAGATTGGGGTTGAGTGTCAGGTTCAGGAGAAAGTGCTTGCCGTAGGCTGAGAGTTTGTAAAAAAGCCTGGTTTCAGTGTGGTCCAGCTCAACCTGGTCCAGTCCACGTCGCCGTCGACCGGGCCTGTAATGTTTCACAGTGTAACTCATGAACTGGCCCCTCTCATCCACCCGCACTGGTACTGTTAGCTGATAGTGCTCCAGCGTGGACAGGAATTCCGCTTTTGGTATTGGGGAATAAAGTGAAGCAGATAACAGTGAGCAAAACAAATGAGAGGGTGATCATGGGAAACCACAAGTCAACAAGCAATTTCAGCAATTTCAGTGGCAGGTGTGCTCGAGGTTTAATTGCTCAGAGGTTGCTCTTTCACGGGTAAGTTGCGTTTAATTCTAGTAGCAACTTTGTTTCTGATGTTTCTCCTAAAAATCCTTTAGAGCAATGTTTCTCAACTGGTAGGTTGTGACCCAAAAGTGGGTAGTCAAAGGAATAAGAACAATACAAATTTTGCAGCGTCTTTTTTGCAGCGACATTGACATGAACAATGAACTACATTTTTCAATGTTAAAATCCTGTCCACTATCTGAGCTTATTGGGCTTAATAGACAACTACAAAGAAGCCATTTGTAGGTTGATTAGAAAGGGAATCAGCTTCCCTGCATAGCAACATAAACTCAACCAATGCTGTGCGTATAGCAGAGTGTATAGGAAACCTGTTTGACAACAACCTTTACTTTTGCAGAAATTACACACTTTGGCTATGAATTTATTTACAGGCGCTTTTTTCCCTTCCACTGACCTGCATCTTGCATTGTCTTGTTTACTTAGCTAGTTAGTTAAATTACGTAAGTGGTATGTTGTGTGTTAGCTGGAAAGGATTACCATGCAGGTATGATGTTCATTATATTATTCAGGATCAGTTCATAAGCTTTATTAATAGTTTATGTTAGTATTGTGTATTTACCACGGTAACTGTAATTTCTGTAACCTTAGCTCCAAAAAAAAAACGGTTTCACTTTATTTTGATGGTCCCTTTAACATATTCTGTTGACTATAAGTAGCGTTGCACCTACATGTCCACTAAATATCATTCGAGTGTTAGTAGAGTTTCAGTAGACTGGTAGGATTAGGGTTAGAATTAGGCGACATGTAGTTGCAAATTTACTAATAGTCAGCAGGATGTCTGTAGAAAGACCATTAGAATAAAGTGTTAGCAGATATTAAGCAGACAGTCTACTTATACTCTAATGAGAGTTAGTTGACTTGTAGGTGCAACGGTACTTATAGTCAACAGAATGCTCAAAAGTGACCATCAAAATAAAGTGTTACCAAAAAAACTCAAAATCTCATTATTGTCTCAGTTGTTTCTCCTTCACAGCAGTGATATTCAAAGGGAGCAAATGGAGACTTTTGTAAGACTTCTGCTTCTCAAATTTCTCTCCCTATTTCTCTGTATTTACCACAGTAACTGTAGTTTCTGTAACCTTAACTTAAAATGCCATCAATTCTATAATTTTGATGACTGTGGTGGCTCATACCAACTTGCAAAGTAGTTTGGGACTGCTTCCTTACCTTATAATACTGTTTATTCACCATTGTTAGTAAAATTTGAAAGTGGGACAGTACTTGTGTGTATGTCAACAATTTATGGGAAATTTGCTTGGTTCAAATACCTAAAAATTTGTGTCGCGGCTTAAGGGCCATGGGAAATTGTGGCTGCCACAGCCAAACCAGTTGAAAACCACTGCTTTAGAGAAATACAAATATACATAAATAATGTGGATATTTGAAGAATTTGATGAGAAATGTTGCATTTATTATTAAATCTCTGAAATTTGATTGCAGACATCTCTTTAATGCTTCGGTCAGTTTTTTCTCCCTCACAGCAGTGATATTCAAAGGGAACAAATGGAGACTTTTTTGTTAGACTTATGCTTCTCAGATTTCGCTCCCGTTAATCTCACGTGTCTCCTCTTGTTGTTTCAGAGTAGATCAACAATGTCTCAAACTAGGGTTAGATTTGATTAGTTGAAAGTCAGATGTCTTAATTTGAACACATCTTTTAATCAAATTTATCTTAAGGGTCCTGCACACTGTGCAATTTTTCAAAATCCTTTGCGAATGTTGCTCGTCAGACTGTACGAACATGATCCCCGATGTAAGCCATGTCACACTGTAAGATCTAAGTTGTCATAAATGTCAGACTGTACGATAGTTGAGCCGCGCTAAAACGGACGCACGCAAGAAAATTGTCCAGAGTTTAATATCATCAATTAATGACTCGTTCGGTGACAGAGAGCTGCATTACATGTGGGATTTAAATGATGGCTACAAAGAAATCTCTAGCGCTCATTTTGTTCATGGTTTGTCTTGAAAAACACTGCAGGATTGTGTGCCAAATCGTCTGACACAGCCAGAGGTAAAATTTGATTGCAGCGGTCATTAATCAGCTGCCGGTGAACATGTCAAACTAACGATCAAAGACGTCAGATTTGTGCCTAGGATCAGAGGAATCTTTTAGGATTTGCAAAATTTGTCTCAGATGGCCAAATCGTGGCCAAAATCGCAAAGTGTGTACCCGGCTTTAGGCATGGTTTAACAGACAGGGCTTAGATTAAGCCAGGATTAGGCCTTAATTTACATTTTATAAACATTAAAAACATTACTGGTGTGCATCTTAAGACAAAACATTTGCACTGACAAAAATATGCCAGTGCAAGTTGCTTTCAGTTAAAACAGCTCAAACATGCATTTTAGTCTCGATCTAGGCTTAAGCCTTGTCTGTGAAACCTATCTGTAATGTTTTTTCAGGAGCAACACCTGCAATAGGCACGTTTCCACCACAGGAACTTTCTCCAGGAACTAGGTATTTTGGGGTGGTAGTAGGTGTGTTTCGACCACAGGGACCAGGGTCTAAAAATTTCCCCCTTTGAAAGTCATTTCTTGCAAGGTAGTACTTTTTCAAAGTTCAGGAACTTTTGAGGCTGGGACTTGGGCGCTGAACATGCTGATTGGTTGAGTTCACGAAACATTTTGATTGGTTGACCCCACGCAGCATTTTATTTCAACCACCATTTTTGAAAGTCTGTTGCGGTGCGTGCAGTAAGAGTTGTTTGCTATTCGAATTAACAATGTTTTAAGGTCAAAAAATATGACTGCCTAATATACGCAGATAGCAGCAGGTCTGAGCACAGTCTGAGACATTGTTGAGATCACTTTTGATACTCAGAGTCAAGAAGAAAAGTGAGATTACTGAGGGGGTATTCTCAGGAGAAAATCAGAAGTAGAAGACGCAAGCAAAAATCTCAGTTTGCTCTCTATTTTGTCTCGCTGATGTCTCAGAGAAACAAATGACATATTGAAGAGATATTTTACTAGTGTGTTCATATAATAAAGAAACAAACGAGATCTCTTTAACGTCTTATTTGTTTCTAATAGGCATAGACATCAGTCAGTCGGCTTCTCTGATATTTCTTCTGTAGAGTTTCAGGGGAGATCTAAAAAATGTCTAACACTGTGTTCAGGTCTGCCAGATATAAAAATCAGAGATCTCAAAATGAACTCAAATATTGCTCATGAAATTCTTCAAAGATCAAATCATTGCTACCCACATTGTACTCTGTACTTTTGCTGTATGTCGATGATTGTCTCATTTCTCTCAAGGTAGTTTAGGAGAAGCACCTGAGACAAGCTTGATACTTTCCATGAAACATAAGTGAGCAATAAAAGTTTCCTCTTGGTAGAGCTGAAAGTGTCTTAATGACATCATTGTAGGCAGAAATGAGTTATGGCTTGTCTGATGAATTTTAAGATCTGGTATGATATCAGCTGTTACAGTTACAGTCATCTATTTCTGTTAAACTTACCTTGAGAGTTGTATGAAAGGATCTGAGCTTCAGCAGCGGCCAAGACCAGGCTAAATATCCAAGTCAGCGTCTTCCAAAAAATTTCCATAATTTAGGGAAGATCTGACATGGGTGTGGGGGTAGGGGGGTTGGGGGAGGCTACAGGTGGATTAAAGCGATATGATCAATCCAACTTCGCACCATAACATATCCGTGACAAGCATCCTCGATACAATCTCAGTTCACACTTAATCCCAGGTTTAAAAGTCTTCCTAAAGGTGAAGTCTCTAGGTAGGACTTGTGCCTGCACTTTTGTCAGCCATGAGCAGGGCAAGAATCCATAAGAACTCTCTTCATGTTATTCCAAAGCAGCGGATCTATATTAGGAGCTTGTCCCAAACGATCCATTTGTTTGCCTGGAAATAAATGAGAGTGGAAAAAAACCTTGTCAGTGGAAAATTGCCAGTTTCTAATCTTACAAAATGTTCCTAAAAGATGACTGAACACAAATTTGCAACTGTGTTTTATCAAACATCAAGAGCAGATTGCAATTCCACAGCTGTAACATCTGGACTTGAACAGGTTTGATCACACACACACACACATAATGATGAGCTCATAGGTGTTGAGTGGGATGCCGTAACTTCAGGTTATCATTTTCACACCTGCACTTGACTATTAGCAGCCCTGCCTGTTTCCGATTCAAGGCATGAAAACCTGTTGCAAATAACATGACTGGATGATCAGACTGAAGTTTCACCAAACGGTTTGAACTTTGAAAGGGATCCACAAGTATTTCTTTAATATAAAAAGTATGAAATACAGTGTCATCTGCACACTTAAATGCTGCTAGAGCTTTTTACAGAACTAATGTGTTTTCTGAGCCATTTTTTGCAGTACTATCTTCTGGTCTCAAGCTGATTTTTAGTGGATGTATGAAGTCCGTTCTCAAGTTCACACCAGTGTCTAATCAGAGAAACTACAGGTGGAGAACATGATCCGCTAACAATTGACATCCAGAAAGTGTCAAAATATTGTAATTTTAAGCAGCATTAAATGTTATTATTTATTTGTTTTATTACTTAAATTATTATTTCTTACACAAAATTATACTTTTTAAAGTGTGGCTAAAAGGTATAGTTTACCCAAAAATTAATATTCTATCAACATTTACAAACACCCATGTTTTTCTCTCTGTCTGTCTGTGTGTCTATCTATCTATCTATCTATCTATCTATCTATCTATCTATCTATCTATCTATCTATCTATCTATCTATCTATCTATCTATCTGTCTGTCTGTCTATCTATATGTCTGTCTGTCTGTTTATGAATGTCTATCTAGCTATATATCTATCTATCTGTTTATGTATGTCTGTCTATCTATCTATCTATCTATCTATCTATCTATCTATAATAATAAGCGCAAGCACGACTGTATTACAGTACCATTGCTAGACTAGTGTTTCGTAGCTCTATGTGATAATAGTAAAGGCAACTCAAGAAGTAACTCACCGGATGAACATCAGATCAAATACCGGCTTTTCTCTAGAACAGCCAGCAGAAGAGTCCAACAGATATATCCTGTATCACCTCCTTTTGCGTGTATTTCTTACTATCGCAGCAGAAGCGGCAGTTACTGTGCAGACGAACATTCATGGGTTTAATAAAGCGGCTTCTTCCAGACAGCAGCTCGAGTCTAAAACGTGTCTGACCCAGACAGCTGGCAACTGCCCAACACTATTACACTGACCGCTGAAATAAAAACACACAAGCCCGGTGAGAAGACTACAAATGTGCACCAAGGGACTCTTTTTTTTATTTGATGAAGTATCTTTCATTAATGCTGCGTTTGAGATAAAGCAGTCACAAAAGGTTACTATTAAAACAGACTCCGTTATGGCGTTATATTGTCATGCATTGATATTTTATATGCAAACTCCACTGGGAATGCCCAGACTATCCTTCCTGTCTGAAAGACCGTAAGAAATGATAGTTACCGTCTTCATCCTTTTTGTAGAACACATGCAGACAGTAGAAATCTTCATTTGAATCCACTTCAGTGCATTCTTCAGCAAATCTCTAGTTTCGCTTCAAGCCATTCTACCTCTCATGCCAACAAATGTAGTTGTGTCCTTGTACAGCAACAAAAAAAAGCTCTCACTGCATCAGCAATGCAATGAAAAAGGCTGGAAAAAACTCCATGCACTCATCTCCAAAATATGAAAAAGTATAGTTGAATAAGTTTGTGTAACTCAGCTCATGTTTAAGTTAACTGTTTACGTTTCCAGCGTGTGTGGTGGCTTATTGTTTGGTCTCGTGATATTTGATTCACCAGAGATGAATAATAACAGTAATGCACATTGGACCGGTGCGCATGCAGGAGACTCGCAGCCTTTAAAACTGAAGCCGGATCTGAGCCAGCACTCAAACTCAAACACTGGCAGCGCGAGAGAGACTGGGAGGTTCGCCATGACGTCATTGCAGATGTGCCTGCCCTGTGCGCGCGTGCTCATTCGGATCGTCAGGTGAATAGTGCACGTAACAACGCGAACTTTCATTCAATTAAACATTAAGACACATCTATATGCTTAACATTCAAACATATCCAAGAACACGTCTGAGGAATATTTTAAAGTCATATTCTGAATCGTAATCATTTACTTTTCTTTTGAAATACTTTCACAATAAATGACAATTAACCATTTCACACACGTCACCAAATGTTACTGACAGTCATATATAGTTATGTCTATAGCTTATTGTAATTGTTAGACATGGTTACGTTTAAGTCAAGCCTGATTAATTTTGACCGTCGAGGTTGTTGTTTTTTATGTCGCAATATGGTTTGACAATAAATTACAATAAAAGCAAAACTCATGATTAACTAGTGTCTTTTTTTCCAGACATAGAAGAAAATAATTGGCACACGTAGACAATAAATCAACATCAGAAATAAATACATGCATATTAATATCATTATTAATACAATTAATATAAAATAAAAAGTATATTCTAGTGTTCTGAAGAAAATGACTTGTTAGTGTTGATGAGTTGTGTTTAGCGTTAGATGTGTGTCCGCTGATACGGAATTGTTGCTTAGTTTGCAGCGACGCCACGTGGTGACTATGTGAAAGTGCACCAATTTCTGGGCTAATACAAAACTAGCATATTATATAAAATAATACGAATTTACAGTCTCGAAAAGAAAATATAGTTGTTGTTATTTGGAGTTCACAGATTAATTTTGCATTTACACTTAGAAATATAATCTTTTGCTTCAACATATCCCTTTTAAAATGTTTTCATAAAATAAGGGAAGGTTCGTTAGGAATGATTCAGCATTATTAAGTGCTCTTTCCACTCCATTGGCCTATCAATATTTGTATTAGGCTGTTGGTAGTTTGTTAATATATCATCATACATCAGTGATGAAATTATATGCAAACGATTAAATTAAATCTGATTAAATCTATATTATTTGATTTTTACGAATATAAGTTAGTATATGACGAATTCGATTTTTAAAATAGCTATAGTATAGGCTTTTTTTTTTCAATCAAAATGTTTGAGAACTGAGAAATTATACTGATCAGTTTCAAGGCTCACAATTAGGCTATTACTTATTTCAAATGAATATTGTTTGTTTTTAATTAATAAAATAAATAAAACAAGATTCTTGGTCAATCTCGCTGACACGCGCCCCTCCCCCACCCAATGACGTAAACTCGAGGTAAATTCCGTTACTGAGCGCGGGCTTTTGGCAACCTCGCTCACACTGAGACTTCTGGAAATCACAGGTTTGTGTATGTTTTTATTTCATCTTTAAAATCGTCACTGTGCTGTATATATATATATATATATATATATATATATATATATATATATATATATATATATATATATATATATATATAATGCAAAGCAAAATACAGGAACGTCAGCCACCTAAACCAGTGTCGCATCGGCCTTTTAGCCTTATGGCCTATCCCTTGCATAAAACAAATAATTTTTTTCCCCTAAAGATACTGAATATAATTACTGTGGATGTTAAAAAGTTCTCAGAACTGTGCAGTTTGTTTATGGGCAGGTTGTTGACTGCAGCATTTTACGCTAACGAGTGAAACGACGTTAAGTTAGCCCGAAGTTAACTAACTTAACTTAACTTACCCGCCGAACGAGAACCAGCGGTGGACAAAGAGATAACTTATAACAGAGACCTATTAATTACTCTTGAATTGCTTTTTAAAAAAAAATACTTCTAATGTGTAAAATATGCTGTATTAAGAACTTTACCAAAGACCTTAGATACAGCGACGGTGCACTCGTATCACTGCGCCATATGACGGGAAAGTCCCGCCTTTGAATTAAAAGCCAGTCGTACCTGAGACAACGCTCTTGTTTTTCCCGGGAGTCTCCCGTATTTCACACCAATCTAAGTTACTGCCCCCCTCGTAGAAGACTCGGGTGGTAAATAGCACCCGTTTGTTTCTGTCATCCTTTGGTTAGTTACATTTACTGTATTTATTCATGCAAATGCTTTGAACACACACGACGCGCGCCAGTTTTCAGATCTTAAGGTGACAGTAACCACTTATGATGTCATTAATGTGATAAAAAAAAGTAATTATTCACTGCTCTTGACTAAATAACGTTTGTAGCTTTAATAAGGATTAATCTATGTATAACTTTATTTATTTATAGCCTATTTCTTACTTGTCATACATAATGTAAATGTGAACTGTATTATGGGTTTGTGTGAAGATTGTTTTTAAAAGGCGTTCTTCAGCGCTGGGAAGATGAATCTGTATTTAAACTCGGTCATTAATGTAGTAGAAATGTGAAATCATTTTTGAATTTGGTGCCTTCTAGACTGAGAAAACACAGAAAATGTATTTTTGTCTCATGGGGATGAAAGACAACAATTCCCAGAATGCACTTCGCTGCCCGAGGCTGCTCTAGGCACGGCTTACTGGTTTACTTGCCCACTGCCTTCATTTTCATAAAATCAGTTCAGTTAGAGACACTACAATTAAAAACTGAACGTGTCTGTTCAATATATTATGAGTGAGCCGAATGAGTGTCACGGCACAAACGCTAACACTGGAAATAGCGCTTCCTGCTGGCTGCAGTCTTTAGCGTCTGGCCAAGAACTCCAAAATGACGATATTTACTTCATCGGAAGAATTTTTTTGAGAAATAAAATACATAATTCTCTCGTCTCAGGGTCATATGAGGGGGGAAAGTACGATAATTTGTAGGCATGCACCGAAAATTTTCGGCCGAAAGACTTTTATCACGAAACAATACGGCCGAAATGTTGTGATGACGCAAACAGAAACTGCGACCTGCACGTGCTTGTCTAAACAAGCAACATGTCTGCGTTGTGGACATATGTGGTTCATCTGACATCTGATGATGCATCTTTACGGTAATATGGGTTGTAACTTGAAAATAATGCTTTGTTTATTTTTCTGTTGATGGATACACGTGCTCCTCAGTGATACACTACAACAATAGCGATAATAAAAGAAAAACGTGATCAAAAACGGTCTCTCTTTGTAAACTTTGTTCAATGAGTGCTCTCGTATGTTCGAATATGATCAGTCGTTTTCGCGCCATCACCGGGTGTAGAGCCAGAAGACGCGAATGAGAACTCGCGCAAATATTGAGTTCTCTTTCAAGTCTTGCGCTTAAACGGACTAACACACAAAAAGTATGTCAACATGTCCATCTTGATGGGTATCCTTGCAGACATAGTCTGAATAATCCTTAAGTGAACTGTACAGTCGAGAAAGATAACGCATATCCCTGCATTAGGTCTTAAAGGGGCAGTAGCCTTTACTGCGGTCTGTTTAATTTCAACAAAAGACAAGGACATCACTCATTGCTCTTGAATAGCTTTTGTAAGTTTAATAAGGATTAATCTTTCATTTAAACAGTTTAATAGCAGCTATTTTATGTTTGATTACTTAATTAAATTGCTGTACCTTTCTGCAGGCCAGTAGGCCTGTACATTATTATTTAATGTACACTGTCACATGCCTGTCCTGTCTTGTGTGCACATGTGGGTTTTGTTAGTGTGGCCATGTGCCTCTGTCATTGTTAGTTCCCACCCCCTTGTTATCTCGTTATTGGTTTAATTTGCCCCACCTGTGTTTGCCTCATTCCCTGCTTGATTTCTCCCCTTTATAAGTTCCTGTGTGTTTGCAGTCCTTGTCGGATCGTTGTGATGTCTACGTCTCCCGTTTCCTGTTCCCCAGTTGGTATGTTAAGTTTATGTATTTCTAGTTTATGTTTTTCCCCCCTCGTGGGTTTTGTTTTGTGTTTAGGTTTTATTTTGTTATAATTAAATATATCCTTTCCCTGCACTTGAGTCCTCGCACCTGTTTGTTCCTTGTATAACGTGACATACACATGAGTGGAGTCAAGATACACATTTTTAGTTAGAATTGTATTTTATACTGTGCATTGTTGCAATGTGCTAAATAAATATTTGCATAATTTGTAATTAATTTATTATTTGAAACTTTAATATTAATTTATGAAATTGCAATGCCATCATTTTTAGTAAAGTTACACAGTCATAGCCATAAATGCAATGGTACTAATAATTGGCATAATTTATTTCGGTGTTTCGGTTTTCGGCTTTTGGCCTTGGTTTCCTCTTTTTCGGTTTTCGGTTTCGGCCAAGGATTTTGATTTCGGTGCATCCCTAATAATTTGAATATACTCCTGGGTTTCTACTGATACAAAGCTTAATGCTAATCGCTGAAGTAACCCTTTAAGTTCGCTTAAATTAAAAGTTGTTATATTTTTGAAGCCTAATAAATGTAAATTTGTTATTTCATCGAAATGTTATTTCATTGAGACATCAGTAGCTTTATTTGTATCAGTGATACTAGCCTTCATTCATAAAAAGATGCCTTTAAACAAGTATTTAAAATATACTGTCTTTATGTTGTTTCTACATTAATTAGGAAATTATTACATTATAAAATATATTTAAAGTGTTTAATACCGTGTTTTAATAGTCATTAAGTGTTTTTAATGGCTATTAATCGCAGAAAAATTTTGATTTACCCTTTTTTTTTTAATCAATTGACAGCACTAATAAAATAAAAGAAAAAGAAACATGAATGTCTTAACATGAAGAAACATATTCATGTTTCTTTTTCAGTAAAAATTATTTATGTTGATATCTGCATATTTTATTTGTATTTAGCCAGCCTCTGCCATCCAGCTTGAAGATGGAGCTGACCTCCCCCAATCTCCCTCTTTCATAGCAGCCCATCCAGTCCATAACTGCTGTGGGGAAATCCAATTGTAACAATGGGTGGGATAAGGACATGGAGGTGCTGGTGTTTTCCTTTACTGACTGGCTAAAGATGCAGCATAGTGTTACCGCCCTTCGACATCCCCAAGTCCACTGTGCTTTCCCCACCGCAGATGACCTTGAAGCAGTGAAAGGAAGTCTTGCTCAGCTGGCTGTCACATCCGCCCAGTGCTACTTTAGCAGGAAGCTGTTTCATTCTGTCCAGCTGCAGGCCATCACTGACCACCAGGGAAAGTTGACTCAACATTTTTGTTGGGTATCCCAGGTCTGTGCACGATGCCAGAGAGCTGAAGAACAGCCCTGTTTAAACTGGTCACCTGTATCCACCTGCAGGAATGTGCATGCTCGGAGATGGTGGGAATCCTTGTTTGAGTGCGCCCATCTGCCCCATCACCAATATAGAGAGTCTGTTTAGAATCCTGTACAGGCTGGCTTCAACAGTAAGCATTCCTGTGTTATAGCACTCAATATTACATGTTTTACTATGGTAACTTTTTAATGTTGTGTTAGCTCATGCCTTTGTCTTGTTGTATTGTGTTTTCAGGTGAAAACATGCTGGCGTTTCATTTTCTTACTCTGGGCCCGGCTGCATGAAAACCCTTAAGCACGGGTATCCCTGAGGGGAAGAAAAAAAAAAGCCAAAGGCAAGTGATTTCTTTAAGAGTGCTGCAACAAATGTCTTAACCGTCGCCCTTACCTAAGTGTTTATACTAAGCATTTCACTGTAGTTCTTGGCAACGTACGGCAATGGGATCTGCGGTTGCTATGGTTACTACATCTCAATAAACAGAATATAACGGACCGGAAACCTAACCTTTGCTACAACCACAGCTGTACTAAAATATTTGAGTTATGGAGATCAAGCATAGTGTCAGTTCTTGCAGGTCACGTCAGTCGCATCTGCTGATCATGTCTACCAATAGGAATATGAAGTCTATCACAGTATACATATATACAACTCCTTCAGTAGTATCAGCAGCTATCGCATTTCTCCAGAGCCAATTTACCCTTCTCCATCACCAGCTCCACCTCTCGTCAGTCTGGATTTGGTATTCTGATTCCCCCTGAATCAGACTAAATTCCCAAATTATTTTCAGGGCTCCAGACTAACTTTTTGTCTTGGTTGCATTGGTGCGCCTAAAATTTCCCCTGCTCGCACCGCCATTTAACACCAATTTAAAGGTCACCTTTTTATCACACTTCATAAACATGCATATATAGTATGTAAATGACAACATAATATATGCAGTTACACAGGAATTAAAATCAAAGAAAACAATGCTTTGACAATGATTAGCCTACTATTTTAAACTACTGTTTTAACCAAGTGTTATAAATTAATTTAAAAAAGAAAATGAAATAAAAAACAATGAAATACAAATCATAATAAATAAAAATACGGATTTTTAATTTTTTTAATATATATATATCCTCTGCCTGATATCCCGCTGTGACGATTGTCATAATGTGGTAATGTTACTGAGGGATATTGTAGGCTACGGTAGACTATAGTTTTTTACAACCCAAACCAGAAAAAGTTGGGACAGTATGGAAAACGCAAAAAAAAAGAAAGAAGTGTTTTCTAAATTAACTTTGACTTGTATTTCATTGCAGACAATATGAACACAAAATATTTCATGTTTTGTGTGGTCAACTTCATGTCATTTGTAAATATGCATCCTTTCCTGTCATTCAGACCTGCAACACATTTAAAAAAAAGTTGGGACAGTTAAGCATTTACCACTTTGTAATGTTGCCATTCCTTTTCACAACACTTAAAAGACGTTTAGGGACTGAAGACACCAAGTGATGAAGTGTTTCAGGTGTAATTTTGTCCCATTCTACAAACAAGTCTTAAGGTGGGCAACAGTACGGGGTCTTCGTTGTCGCATTTTGTGCTTCAAAATGCGCTACACATTCTCTATTGGAGACAGGTCGGGACTGCAGGCAGGCTAGTCAAGTACCTGTACATTATTCCTCCGCAGCCAGGACTTTTTAATGTGTGCAGAATGTGGTTTTGCATTGTCTTGTTGAAATATGCATGGACATCCCTGGAAAAGATGTCTTCTTGAAGGCAGCATATTGTGCTCCATAATCTCTATGTACTTTTCAGCATTAATGGTGCTGTTGAGGAAAATGTAATCATAGAAGAAGATTTATGTTTGAGTTCACCCAGAAGTCAAACATCTGTTTTTATCACACTAAAAACACCTCTAAGCAGGAGGTCCCGGAGCTTGGAGAACCAAAGGTGTCGGGAGGACCATTGTGTTTTAAATTAGTTGTAAGAGAGAAGGGGGGCCATTTGTGTGTCAGTGTGTTTCTGCCCTTTACTCTGTGGAAAATTACTGGGGGGGTTGCTTAAACATTGGGAGTATAAGAGCTGACTTCTCTTTGTTCTAGTCAGTTCACACCCGATGCAGGCATTATCTGGTTGTATTGACTGTGGACTCATTCTTGCAAGAATTAAATCTTTATAAAGACGCAATTGGCTAAGGTTTGTCTCTTATTCAGAAATGCAACGGAGTTAACGTTATTTTGCCGCAACAATTTGGTGTCAGAAGTGGGATTCCTTGGATGTGCCTTCCGGAACCCTGAGAGCCGACGGTGACTGATCATCCTGGACTTTAGAGTCACAGCCTTACCTCGTCTGATTAAGGGAGAAGGGCCGGCTGCTCTAGGGGTTCTGGAGGGCCCGACCACTGGAATTAGAGAAAAAGAACCCGAGGTGGCGACGGGACACTCTGGTAAGAGACAAACTTAAAAAATTCTGGGAATTTTAATGTGAATTTGGTTAAATTAAGATTTGGGAAACTAAGGGATAAACCATAGGGGGAGTCTGAGTCTGTGGCAAATGCAGCGTGAATTTATGTTTTTCTAACTGAAATCACGTGGGCGATTAAATAAGACCTAGATTGGTCTGAGAAATAAGACCTAGATTGGTCTGAGATTAAATAAGACCTAGATTGGTCTGAGAAATAAGACCTAGATTGGTCTGGGAACCATACCTAGATTGGATTGGTTCTCCATGCGTCAGGTAACCAGGGCACAAAATCGGGCACTATTGCGCAGTGTCCGCCCGGCTGATCTTGGGTGAAGAGATCAGATCTGTACGGAGACGTCCAACAGATTAATAGCGCGCGCGCGAAAAAGCCACAGAATCAGACTGCCACTATGGAAAATCCCAAAGAAGCTAGCAGAATATGATACACCGGTATTTTGTCAAATGAAAAAATTATATGGCCAGAGATGATTGGGGATATAGAGAAATTAATTAAATATCATGATTTCCAAAAGAAAAGAAACTTTGAGTCAACAGGATGAGAGTGGTGAAAGAATCTGTTGAGGAGAAAATACAAATCTAAGGGCTTTTGTGGGGGATGTGTGTGTGTGAGAATGCAAATGAAGATTGTTATAAGAAGCAGATAACAGGGAAAGGAAGATGTTGTCTGATCACACAGAAACTACAGCTGTTTAAAGATCACTGGTGAGTATTAACTTTGATTAAGCTATGGATAACAGTTTGTGGTAACAAAATTAGAGCTAACAATTTGAGAGACATGATCAGTAACTTGATCAGACCGGATAAAGATTTTGGGACGAGAGAGCTGTAAGCAGCTCTGCTCTGAAGCCAGCAATTTAAATAAATAAGTAGAACTTATTAAGAAAATGGGCAGCAATGTTTTAATTATGTTTAGAAAATAATACGGCAATTTAACTGGCTATAAATTAATTGAGAACAAGAGAAATTCAAATTTCTAGATGTTAGTGCATAATGAATAATGAATAATCATGGGTTGTAAAATGGGTGGAATAACATTAAACCCTGAAGGAAAGACCCCAGTAACTGTGGGAATCTGATAACATTAAACCCTGAAGGAAAGATCCCAGTAACTGTGGGAATCTGATGTGATTTTTGTTTTGAAAAAGCAGATGAAAGATACCATGAATTGCTGAATGACACAGAGTGTTTTAATTGTGGTCAGCGGGCGTGTCCACTCACCCATAAGGTGTCGAAGGTGTGACAAATGAGGCCACCACACTAAACCCAGTAAAAAGAAAGAAACAGAAGAAAATAATGAAATAACAATAGGCTTATAATAAATATGTTCTTGCTCTTCTCACTTTTGCAAAACTCTGATAATGCTTATTGGACTGAATATTGGGTTGTTGAAATAACTTTAGGTAAGTTAATATGTTGGAAACCCTAGAAGTTGATTTGGTTTCAAAAGATAAGCTTGTGCTGAGCTGTAATAAATGCTGATTTGCTTATCTGAATCTGGCACCACCACGTCATTTCTGGTGCTGTGGCCTAGCTTGAGTAACACACACTCAATCTGAGGGTGATTTGAAAGTGTGATTTCAGTCTAAGGATAGAGTTTAAAAGGAAAATGTCTGAAGTTTATTTGAAAACAATTTAATTTCTAACCAGATCTCACTAGCTTGTGTAAAGAGTGAAAAGTTGCAGTGCAGATGAAGATGCAGTGTGCCAGCCCTGAAGGCCTCAGAGTCTCTCTCTCTCATTCAAACCCAGCACAAAGCTGTTATCTGAGCATGTGTCATAAGTGATGAGATACTTATGGTTAAGCACAGGGCATCAGTTGAAAATCATAGAGACAATGATTTGATAAAAGGACATTTTTGACTAATAGTCAAAGGATTGCCATGGAGGGCAATGATAGATATTTTGATTAAACAAAATGAGATGTTTTTACAAAATGAGATGTTTTTAAAATATAGAACTGAAAATGTTGTGTCTGATCTAAGCCTTCATCATGTAAAGGACCGATGGATCGAGACACAAAGGTAGCAGAACATTAAACTGAATGGACAGTTGTTCTGGCTAAATTCACTGAGTGGTGGATTTTAGTGATTTAGTTGTATTGTGATAATTAACCATGTTTTACCTATAGTAAGCAGACCAGATGGCTCTGATGACTCTTGAATGCACTTTCCACAAAGTTCCAAAACACAGCTGATCCTGTTGAGGGTCAAAGATCTCAAGGCGGGCAGTGGGCACGAGTGGTTTTCTCAAAGACGGGTAAGATCCCCTTTTGGCCAGCGGGGGACGACCTAAGACAGAGAAATCACGTAGACACTGAGACTCCGCCCCAAAAGGAGGGTGGAGTCTATGTGAGGTGTGTATGAGTCGAGCAGATGTCTGTGAGGCCAGCAGCATCATTGTGTGGGGGAAACTGTGTTTTGTAGGGGCCGAGAGTCCAGACAGACACAGCAGTCCGCCCAAAAGCAAGGTTCCTCAATACCGCTCACCAAAAAAAAAAAAAAAAAAAAAAAAACCCCGCATATATTGTGTTTGAATGCCAGGGAATGCCAGGGAGCACCCTGAGGGAAAGTTATGATGGTAAGGGGCATTCAAGAGCCAGCTGAGACCATGCTGTGAATTGTCATAAATTTTATGGAGAACAGAACAAAATTTATTAATTGGTATAAGTAAAACTGTGTGATATTGAACTAATATGTCTCTATCATAGTCTTAAATCCTGCAGGTCATTAGATATGGCATAGGATCATTCGGAAACATGGTGATGGCTTTAAGATGAGGACAGCTTTTGAAGTTCAAAAGAGAAGGTCTGGATAACAAAGGTATTTAAACTAAAGATTATAGTTTGTTCTGAGGTAAAGTCTCAGAGGCTGTTGAAAAGATTATCTGTGTAAGAGAGACAGAGAGAGAGAGAGAGAGAGAGGCTGCTTGTGGAGGCGGGATGGCACAGTGTCTGTAATCGGCCATGTTAAAGCGTAGACAAAACCAAAACAACCCAGCTGACTTTTCTAAAGACAACTTAATAGTGAACAGACATGATTTGAAAATGATTAAGAAACCAAGTAGAAGCAAATTTTGAGAATGAGCAGTTCATATTTATGCCCTGATTGAGCGTAGTGTTTTATCACTATGGGTTAAGCCAAACGACAAACTTTAAAAGAAGCGTATTATTCTGAGTGATTCTGATAAAAGATGATCCAGAACATGGACGAGCTTTAAGTGGATTGATATCCAGCTTGGTCTGTTACTGGTAATAATAATGACTACTTTTGTCATTTATGATGAGGATTTGAATTACTCTCTGGATTAGTTAAAATAGTAAGCGTAAAAATTATAGACTTGAGGACAGAGACAAAATGACAAATTGGCTTAAGTCATTATCTAAATTATCCAGAGAATCCGTCACAATTATGAAAGGCCAGAGGGCGAACAAAGGAATATAAACTTTAAAATGAAAAGTTTTATTTTTGTGTTTCCTCCATTAAATGGAGGCAGGACATTAATTTATCTAGAGAACTACAATTAATGTAAGAGAACAAAAACAAAACAAGAGGCTGTGAGGCTTTCTGTGTGACTAGGATTGAGATGGAGGACAGTAATATTTTGGATTTCTGCAGAGCAGTGGACAGTGGAAAGGTGTGCCGTAGGTGAGACAGAGGACTTCACGGTGAAGGTGAGACTGCATCAAGGATCGGCTCTGAGCCTCATCTTGTTCGCAGTGGTGATGGACAGGCTGACAGAGGAGTTCAAACAGGAATCTACATGGACTATGATGTTTGAGGATAACATTGTGATCTGTAGTGAGAGCAGGTGGACGAAAGTCTAGAGAGGTGAAGAAGTGTGTGTGTGCAGGCAGGTTGGAATGGTGGAGAAAAGTGTCAGGTCTGTTGTGTGAGGGTCACAGTATGAATGAAAGGAGAGGTGTGCAGGACAGTAGTGAGAACAGTGATGATGTGCGGTTTGGAGACAGTCACACTGAGGAAAAGACAGGAGGTTTAAGGAAGACCAAAGAGGAGGTTTATGGATGTAGTGAAGAAGGAACATGAAGGTAGGGAAAGAAGGAAAAAGAAGATTCAAGACATTGAAAGGAAAATGTACTTTAAAATCCTAATTAATTGGAAAGATTTTGATAAAGAATTGGGTATTGAATATGATTAAGCATAATGTCACAAGAGATAGATGAGTGAATGAGCTGATTGAATGTAATACGAATAGATAATGTATGTTTTGATGAAAAGTTTTCAACATTAACAAATTTAGGTTTATGTTATAAATGGTTAGATATGATGAGTGAAATTGCAGTTGATGGAAACAGTAATTTTGAACAAAAACAGGGTGGTTTGTAAAAGAATTGTGTTGAAACAACGGACTGGAGGAAGTTTGACAAGAATATGATGTTCAGTGAGAAACTGGGAGCATTTAGATCTGAATATAAACATGAAGTTGAGTTAGAGAGGATAATGACAACCATGACAGATGCACAAAAGAGAATCAGTGCATGTCAAACATACGGCCTGCATGGGCAGAGGAGTCCTCTGAACTGTGGCCAAAGCACAAACTGAAGGATGTTTATATGGAGATTTAAAGCGCTTAGATGGATTTTTATCTATCTTACTTATTTTTTTTGTCGTTTAGTTTGAATTGGACAACATTGGGGTCTGTGATGATTTGGAATTATCAAGAGAATCAATGATTGTTTTTCTTCCTTTACACTAATCATGTATTTGGTCTCTGAGGAGTGACTGAGGGTCTGTCCTAGGGATGTGTGATGTGTCGTTAAAACACTTGAAAGCAACAAGGTGTCGTGTGGATTTTGAAGGTATCACACACCCCTAAATTGACAGGAGTGCAGTAACAGAGCTTACTCATTTAGCCCGGCTTCCAGATTTGAAATACAGATTTTATATTAACTTTCACTGAAACACGAAAGAATCAGGATAAAGATTGCTTGGTTAAGACTGGAGCTTGTAGCCCTGACTGAAATATGCAAGCTGATGAAAGGTAAAAGTGTGTAACAATTTGAACAGATTTGCGTTTTGAGTTTGGAGTTGGGCATAATTTTGGGGCATTGTGGAAACACAGGAAAATTGTAATATCGGATGGGCGCCCAATTCTGAATGGTTTAACTGTGTCTGCTTCTCAAGACACAATTTTCTTGACTGGCCAGGTTGATATCTGTGAATGCGCACATTAATAATAACAAAGATTTTATTTAAACAGGCAGATGAGATTGCGAAGGCCGAGGCAGAAGCAGTCAAAGGAACCATAATGTCTTTTTGATATTTGAAATAACCACAAAAGCTTTCACTTCTTTACAGAGAACGGAGACCTTCGCCACAACAGCGGAGAAACAGCTGTGGAAACTGTGGCTGCATTTTTCAAAATGGTGTGGTGATGGCAAGCCTTGTTTACCCCAAACATTCTTTGACCATTATGTTTAGATGGCTGCATTTATGATCAGGCAGCCAAAGGGGAATTAGTTAAATGAAAACTGATGAAAACTGTCTAAACTGATGAAAACTGTCTGAAACTGATGAAAACTGTCTGGGGTAGGCAAGGCAAGGCAAGGCAAGGCAAGTTTATTTATATAGCACATTTCATACACAATGGCAATTCAAAGTGCTTTACATGAAAATGAAATTAAAATAGTGATAAGAATTAAGAATACCACGTGTAAGACTTAAAAATAAAACAGGATAATTAAAAACAGTTGTAAAGAGAATTTTTAAAATAAGAAGACAATAGAAATATATAGTTGTAAAGATATTTAAAAGAATAAAATTATTACAGTGTATATATAGATAAAAATAAAATAAAAATAAAAATTAAGATGATGCATAGATTAGAATAGGTGCAATCAGTCGGACGTACAGTGGCACAGTGCTCATTCAGTAAAGGCACAGCTGAACAGATGTGTTTTGAGTCTAGATTTGAATGTGGCTACTGTTGGAGCACATCTGATCTCTTCTGAAGCTGGTTCCAGCTACAGCTGGCACAATAGCTGAACGCAGACTCTCCTTTCTTTGAGTGAACTCTTGGTATTTCTAACTGACTTGATCCTGATGATCTGAGTGATCTGGGTTTGTATTTAATCAGCATATCTGCAATGTATTGAGGTCCTAGGTCATTGAGTGATTTATAAACAAGTAATAATTTTAAAATTGATCCTAAATGTAACTGGAAGCCAGTGTAACGACCTGAGGACTGGCGTGATATGGTCATATTTTCTTGTTCTGCTCAGAATCCTGGCCGCAGCATTCTGTATGAGCTGCAGCTGTCTAATGGTCTTTTGGGAAGGCCGGTTAGAAGACCATTACAATAGTCCACCCTGCTGGTGATGAAAGCGTGAACGAGTTTCTCTAAGTCTTGCCTGGAAACAAAGCATCTAATTCTTGCAATATTTTTCAGATGATAGTAAGCTGATTTAGTTATTGCTTTGACATGACTATTGAAACTCAGGTCTGACTCCAAAATCACACCAAGATTCCTGACTTGATTTTTGTTATTAGACCTTTGTCTCAAGATATGCTCACCTTGAGAATTTCATCTTCGTTTCCAAATGTAATGATTTCAGTTTTGTTTTTGTTTAACTGGAGATAGTTTTGGCTCATCCAACTGTTAATTTCATCAATGCATTTGCACAGGAGTCAATGGGGCTATAGTCATTAGGTGATAGTGCTAAGTAGATCTGGGTGTCGCCAGCATAGCTGTGGTAAGCCATTTGGTTCTCTCTCATTATTTGGCTCAGTGGCAGCATGTACAGGTTGAATAGGAGTGGTGCTAGAATTGACCCTTGTGGGACTCGCAAGTCATGGATGTCCAGTCAGACTTATGGTCACCTATACTCACATAATAACCTCTTCCTTCTAAGTACGACCTGAACCATTTAAGGACCATCCCAGAAAGTCCGACCCAGTTTTCCAGCCTGTCAAGAAGTATGTTATGGTCAACAGTGTCAAATGCGGCACTGAGGTCGAGTAGCACCAGAATTGATGTTTTGCCTGTATCTGTATTGAGGCGAATATCATTTATGATCTTTATGAGCTGTTTCTGTGCTGTGATGTGGTCGGAAACCAGATTGAAAATTGTCAAAGTATCCGTTTGAGCTTAAGAATTTGTTCAGCTGACTGAAGACAACTTTTTCAATGATCTTGCCTATGAAGGAGATTTGAGATTGGTCGGTAGTTGTTCAATATGGAGTTATCCAGATTTCTCTTTTTCAGAAGAGGCTTAACTACTGCGGTTTTAAGGGAGTTTGGAAAATTCCCATTGAGAAGTGATGAGTTTACCACTTCTAGCAGATCTGCTTCTAAACAGTTAAACACACTTTTGAAAAAGAAGTGGGAGTGTGTCAAGGAGGCAGGTTGATGTTTTAAGGTGCTGCACCGTTTCTTCTAAAATTTTATAATCAATTGCTTCAAAATCAGACATAGTAACTTTCCGAGGTTGTGGTCTGATCTGACTGACCCCAAAGCAACTCACGGATGTGCTGATCGCCTTCCTGATATTATTTATTTTCTGAGAAGAAGGAAGCAAACTCACTGCATTTGCTGTCAGAGAGCATTTCACTGGGAATGTGACTCGGGGTTTGTCAGTCTCTCTACAGTAGCAAAAAGAGTGCGCGTGTTGTTTATGTTTCTGTTTATAATATTTGAGAAGAAGGTCTGTCTAGCCTTGCCTAGTTCCACATTGAAATCATGAAGGCTGTCTTTATAGATGTTATAATGGATTATAAGTTTTGTCTTCCGCCACATGCTCAGATTTCCTGCATTGTCTTTTCATTATTTGCACTGCCGTTGAGTTTCTCCAAGGTGCTTTCTGTCTTCCACTCTTTTTCTTGACTTTCTCAGGAGCAATATTATCAATTACACTCTTAACTTTTGAGTTAAAGGAGTCAAGGAGAGAATCAACAGAGTCTGCAGATATGCTTGGTGTTAGAGATATAGCCTTCATAAATAGCTCACTAGTGTTCTCATTTAAGCTTCTCTTTTGACAGCGACAGATCTAGCTTCAATGGCAGGAGAGATTGAAATATCAAAGAAAATACAGAAATGATCAGACAATGCTACATCTTTAACAACAATTGATGAAATGTTTAGACCCTTGCTGATAAGTAAGTCTAGAGTGTGTCCACGATTGTGTGTGGGACCATGTACATGCTGTGTCAAATCAAAAGTGTTAATAACAGTCATGAGCTCTTTTGTTGTACTGGATTCAGCATTGTCTATGTGAATGTTAAAATCCCCAGCAATGGCAAAACAATCAAACTCTGAGGAGATTATTGATAACAGCTCTGTAAAGTCCTCAGTAAAGGATGGAGAGTATTTTGGAGGCCTGTAAACAATGATAAGCAGGATGCGTGGAGCACCTTTAACACAATACCCAGATATTCAAAAGACAGATAGTCACCAAATGACACTTGCTTACATTGATAGACATCTTTAAAAGAGCAGCAATACCCCCACCTCTTCTAAACGCTCTGGACATACTCATAAAAGTAAAGTTAGGAGGGGCTGTTTCATTGAGGACTGTTGCACTGCAGTTTTCTTCAAGCCAAGTTTCATTTAGAAGCAAAAATCTAGGTTGTTTGTGGTTATTAAGTCATTGACTAGAAATGATTTGTTCTTAAGTGAACGGATATTTAAAAGTGCTAACTTAACAGTATTAATTTTTCCCCACAGTAATCTTAGTTTGACATGTAATAGGCAGCAGATTAGATGGGTTTGCTATACGGTCTGAGAAGGTCTTACACTTTCTATCACGTAACAGAACTGAAATAGAGAAAGAGACAGGCACACTGGGTTCCTGCTCTGTAAACATTTGATAAAGTTACTGTTATCATGGCGGGACCCAACACACATCACTGAGAGCTGGTATCAGTTGTTTTGGGTTCACCTACAACAGATGGAGGAGGGTGTTGGCCCTGGCGTTGTGACCGAAGAAATCTCACAGGAGGAGGCTGAGAGCGAGCTGGGCCCACAGGCTTTGATGGTTGTGGGGCTCGACGCTCTTTGGTTGATATCTGGGGCTCGCAGAAATCGAGTGTGATAGTCTGGTTCCAGCATAGACCATTTGCTCCATTCTCTCTGAGAAGCTCAGAAGCGGGATGCTGGTGAGAGGGATAACATGTCTGGTGAGGGTGGCTGTTGTTCTGGTGTTATCGGAGGCTGAATTATGTTATCATCCATTTCATGGAGTGACTTAGACATTTCATGCAGTTTCCTGTTCAGACTAGTCATAAAGCGTAACAGTTCACTAGTCTGACCCCCTTAGAGCCCACCCTTTCGTGCACCTCCACAGTATGGGCAGAGATGTTACTGTTCAGTCCCTCAATCTGTGTTAGTTCTAATATGTCACAGTCTGTCTGTGGTGAGCACTGTGGGGGACTCAGATGGGAGTGTGTCCGTGAGCAGTGGCTGTTGTGGCTGCGTGATGTTATCAGTGTCCTTGTGGAGTGTGTCAGCTGCATGTCCATTCAGATGCTGAAATGAAGTCCTGTAGTCGTCCATAGTCTGTTCAGGTGTGTGTGCCATTCAGGTCGAGTGAGTTAGCACACACAGCTGAGGGATGGTGTAGGGAAAAGTGAATATTGTCCTTTAGCACTCTTGCACCAAGTTTGTTTGGGTGAAGGCCATTTGATGTAAACAATTGTCTCTGGCTCCAGAATAGATTAAAGTTGTCGATGAAGTTCACTCCTTTATGTTGCAGGTTTTTGCAGCCATGTATTAAGCCCAAGTAACCGTGAAAACCTATTTGTTCCTCTTGCTGGAAGTGGTCCACTGATGAACGGTTGAACTTTTAGTTTTCTAAGTGTTTCAAAAAGTACATTGAAATCCTCTTAATGAGTTCTGACTGCTCTCTGAATATCGATTTTCCCACATGAATGACAAGTCGATTTGCAGTCTTATGTTTCATCAGAATGTTCTGAATTTCCTGTTTACGTCAGAAACTGTAGCTTGTGGAAGGCAGCATGTAGTTGTATCCCTGCTGCTAATGTTTCTGACTGTGGAGTCCCCCACTATCAGAGTCCTGGGCTCGGCTGCACTCTGAGCTGAGTGCCGCTGTCTGCTCGACCTTGAGCGCCTTTTGGTATCAGTGTTAGCTGCTGGCTGATACGATCTGTGTTCGTTTACATTCATCACATTTGGGGATTCATCACCCACATTCATTAATACTTCAAATCTGTTTTCAAGTTGTATAGTTGGTGGTAGGAAATCAGCATTTGCAATCCTTGTGTCTGGGGTAGAGCATGCTAATGTTGCAGTATGTGACGCTCGTGACAATCTGATGTCTCGGGTCCCTTTGGGTCTTGCTCCCTGTTTGTGCCATCGATTAGTGTGTTGATCAGTTATTTGTTTCCCCTGTTGGGTAGCACTATGTTTATGGGACTCACCGCAGTGTGCTGAGGGCGCTTCATTTTGAAGCTCTGTGTGATCTGCCTGGTTCGGTGGTTCCGCAAATAACTTTGTTTCAAGAACTGCAATCCTCTGTAAAAGTCTGTGGCAGTTTGTGCAGCAAGTAGATTCTAGAGGAGGCATTTTCTTATCCTTTTGAATGTAGGCAGCTGTGTTTTCCTTCTCCGGAATGTAAGCTGATGGCAGTGGGAGGCTGGTTGGATGAAATATTCCGCTTTTTTGTAGTAATCCAGTCACCAGAGTTTCAAATTTTATCATTGAAGTCAAGCTTTGTTGTTTGAGCACTGTGCTGATTTACAGAAGTTGAAATTACGAAATTACGAGATAAAATATAGAAGCGATAGAGCAAAGCGCGGAGCAGTAAGCAAGAGCGTCCAACAGTAGCAAAGCAGGAAGCATGTTGTCAGTATTTTTATGAAAATTTTGTAGAAGCAAAGGCCTAGAGCAAATCCGAGTCTGTTCGAGACTGTTTAATAGAAGGGGTAAACAATAGCTTACATCGATATAATTTGTGAATTATTGCAAAAGAAATGTCCTCTCTGTGTCTAAGATCTGTGTGCAGGTTAAGGGACTCCTTTACATAACATCAGACCAGATGTTTGATGTCGTGATACGGGACTACAGAAGGAACAGATGGAGAGTGAAAAGGTGCTTCTGATGACAAAAACCGCCATCAAGGTAGCTGAGAAAGATCCCACCAGTGGTCGGGGAGAAGGAGCCGAGAGGAGCTGGACGCACACGTCTGTGCGGACAGAGGTCACACAAACATCATTTGCCGCTATCATCTCAGGAGCAGAGACACTGGCACAACGTGGAGCTGAGACAACAAGTTTAGAACCTATTGCAAGACCACAGAATCAGAGTTGCACAATCTACAGAGAGGTGGCGTCCTTTCATTAACAAGAGCAGAAAAGACTAATCTTCATAACTCTTTCTGGGCGTACAGCTGTGCAATTGGAGCAAAGCAAAGCCGTGGTGCCCTTTTCGATGCTTGGACTGTGCGACTAGAGGGGAACAACATTCATATATACATTTAACATTTTTTCTTGTGAATTATCAAAGAATGATAAAAGGGGGAATTGTTGAGGAAAAATGTAATCATAGAAGAAGATTTATGTTTGAGTTCACCCAGAAGTCAAACATCTGTTTTTATCACACGAAAACACCTCTAAGCAGGAGGTCCCGGAGCTTGGAGAACCAAAGGTGTCGGGAGGACCATTGTGTTTTAAATTAGTTGTAAGAGAGAAGGGGGGCCATTTGTGTGTCAGTGTGTTTCTGCCCTTTACTCTGTGGAAAATTACTGGGGGGGTTGCTTAAACATTGGGAGTATAAGAGCTGACTTCTCTTTGTTCTAGTCAGTTCACACCCGATGCAGGCATTATCTGGTTGTATTGACTGTGGACTCATTCTTGCAAGAATTAAATCTTTATAAAGACGCAATTGGCTAAGGTTTGTCTCTTATTCAGAAATGCAACGGAGTTAACGTTATTTTGCCGCAACAGTGCCTTCACAGAAGTGCAAGTTACCTTTGCCAAGGGCACTGACACAACCCCATACCATGACAGACCCTGGCTTTTGGACTTGTTGGTGGTAACAGTCTGGATGATCCTTTTCTTCTTTGGTCCGGAGCACATGGCGTCCATTCCTCCCAAAAAATACCTGAAATACTGATTCATCTGACCACAGTACACGTTTCCACTGTGTGATGGTCCCAGATGCCTCCGAGCCTAGAGAAGTCGACGGCGCTTCTGGACACTGTTAACATAGGGCTTCCTTTTGGCACAGTACAGTTTTAACTGGCATTTGTGGATGTAACTATGTATTGTGGTACTTGACAAAGGTTTGCCAAAGTAGTCCTGAGCCCATGTGGTGATATTGCTTATAGATGAATGACGATTCTTGATGCAGTGCCGCCTGAGGGATTGGAGATCACGGTTGTTCAGCTTAGGCTTGCGCCCTTGTCCTTTACGCACTGAAATTCCTCCAGATTCCTTTAATCTTTTAATTATGTTATGCACTGTTGAATGTGAAATATCCAAATCTCTTCCTATCTTTCTTTGAGGAACATTGTTTTTTAACATTTCAATAATTCTCTCAAGTATTTGTTGGCAAACTGGCGATCCTCGGCCCATCTTTGCTCCTAAAGGATTAGACCTTTCTTGGATGCTGCTTTTGTACCAAATCATTATTACAATCACCTGTTGACATCACCTGTTTCAAATCACATCATTATTTAACCATTTTACCTCATTACTACCCCTAAATTGCTCCTGTCCCAACTTTTTTTGAAATGTGTTGCAGGTCTGAATGACAGGAAAGAATGCATATTTACAAATGACATGAAGTTGACCAGACAAAACATGAAATATTTTGTGTTCATATTGTCTGCAATGAAATACAAGTCAAAGTAAATTTCGAAATCACTTATTTTTTCTTTCTTTTTTTTGCGTTTTCCATACTGTCCACACCATCTCTATGAGGGTGATGGTGATGGCACCTGTGTGTTGGGCTTGCCGTCTGCCGCTCTGGTGGCTGCTTGTCTGATTCTCTGTTCTATTTTTAAACTGTTACACACTCTTAACCTACGACCGCCAAGCACTTTTGGATATCCGCAACTCGGTGGCGACCTCATTGTCAAACTTTTACACCTTAGATGTGAACTGCTCTTTTAACGAGACTTATGAGTCGTCCACATCGGCTGTCCCGGGACATATCTGCCGTTTGCCCTTCAGCATCCCGCAGAGAAAGCGAAGGAGGAAACGACGAGGAAACCGCGGAGGGTACATCGTGAAGCTAAAAGCTTACCTGTGGGCTGGTTTTCTCTCAGATCCTTCCCACGAATCGCTTCACGGCGGTGCCACTACCTGGCGCCCTCGGGATGGGGCATACCGGTGGCTTCGTCATGTTCTCCCGGTGCACCAGAGCCCTGTTTTTCGTTCCGGTCTATACCGCGACGGCATCGGCTTCGGGCGTCGGGGAGTGATTCACAGAAATTTGCGCACGCTGAAAAGAGCGTCCTCATCTCCTACTATCATCCCTCCACCGAAGATGGCATTATTAAATGCCCGTTCTCTGGTGGACAAGACCTTTTTACTGAATGACTTTTACTCAGCTCACAACTTGGATTTTTATGTTTATCACGGAATCATGGATAAAGGTTGGTGATCTAACGCTGTTTTCTGAACTGATCCCTGCTGACTGTACATTTTTTAAAATTTTTTAACAAAAACATTTTTGTACTCTCTTACGGGTTTGATTTGACTGATGTTGTGCTCTCAGATTGTATGATTTCTGATCATAAGCCTATATTATTCACACTATCCCTTCCAGAGCTCTTTCATTCTTCCAACACATCTGCAAGACTTTCTCGCTTCTACTCTCCTCGGTTTAGCAATAATTTTAATTTGTGTTTTGTTGACTGCTGCTCACAATTGAACTTGGATCAATCACTATCTGACTTGGATGCTGATCAACATCTGAGCCTCCTGAACTCTGCCTGGCTTAAGGTAGCAAATGCAACTGCCCCCCTTAAGCCTTACAAACAGAAAACAAAATCTGTTCTGTGGCAAAACTCTGCTACTCGTCTTTTAAGACAAAATTGCAGGAAGGCAGAACGTAAATGAAAACAAGACAGGCTGCATATCTCCCTTCAAATGTTCAGAGACTCTCTTACCAGACCGCAGCCAAATCTGCAAAAGCTGCATACTTTTCCAACTTAATTGAAACGATTAACTCTAAACCGAAGGTTTTGTTTTCAGTTATCCAATCTGTTATCAATCCTCCTGTTAACACTCTGCCAGTGGCTTCTGATACTCTCTGTGAAAACTTCTTGAGGTATTTTAGTGACAAAATTACGAACTTAAAACTTGAGGTCCGTCCCACCTTAACATTAGTCAATTATCCAATCATGTTACCCGCCTCTGCATTTCTGGATACTTTTGAACCCATCAGTCTCCAGGAATTAAAGGAGATGATTGAAAATCTTAAACCCTCATTTTGTCCGAGTGATATTATTCACCCTAAATTTTTTTAATTAATTTTTGACTCGATTGGGCCTGTCCTTTTATCTCTTGTTAATAAGTGTCTCCAAACGGGCTCTGTTCCTGCCGACCTTAAAGTCGCTACTGTCACTCCTCTGCTCAAAAAGTCTTCTCTGGATCTCACTGTTCTAAAAAATTTTCGTCCAATTTCCGTTTTGCCTTTTATTTCAAAAGTTTTAGAGAAAATTGTGCTTAATCAACTCCAACACTTAATGTCAAGCAATTCTATTTATGAGGTTTTTCAGTCTGGCTTTAAGTCCGCTCACAGCACTGAGTCCGCCCTTCTGAGAGTGGTAAATGACATCTACATCTCCACTGACTCTGGGGACTCTGTGGTTCTTATTCTTTTAGATTTATCAGCTGCTTTTGATACTGTAGACCACTCCTTACTTTTATCTAGACTAGAGTCTTGGGTAGGTCTTAAAGCAAACGCTTTGAAATGGTTTCATTCATACCTATCTGAAAGAAATTTTTTAGTGAAACTGGGTAACTTTTCCTCTTCCACCGCTCCTCTGACCTGTGGCCTTCCTCAAGGCTCCATTTTAGCTCCCTCCTTATTTTCTCTGTACATGTTGCCACTAGGCTCTATAAGAAAGCATGGTGTGTCCTTTCATTTCTACGCAGATGATACTCAAATCTATCTTCCAGTCAAGAAAAACAATTCCACTGCAATCACCTCTCTTCTCCAATGTTTAGAGGAGGTTATATTATGGCCCAAAACTTCCTCTTCTTACACGAGGACAAGACTGAGGTGATTGTATTCAGTCCAAATGAACTTTCTCAATGTAGAAGCCCTGAACTAGACAGTTTAGCCGCTTATAGATCGTCACGGTTGCAGAATCTAGGTATTATTTTTGACCAGCATTTAAGATTTGACAGACATATCTCATCTGTTGTTGGATCCAGCTTTTACCAGCTTCGTCTACTATCTAAAATTAAACATTTTCTCTGCGCAAAAACTCTCGAAATGGCTGTTCATGCGTTTGTCACGTCACGTTTAGATTACTGTAATTCCTTATATTGCGGTATATCTAAATCTCAGATTGCGCGACTTCAGTTTGTCCAAAATGCTGCTGCCAGACTTCTTTCAAAGTGTCGTAAACATGATCACATCACTCCTATCCTTAGATCACTTCATTGGTTGCCAATCTGTCAGAGAATAGATTTTAAAATGCTCCTCTTTGTTTATAAATCCCTAAATAACAGAGCTCCGGTCTATCTATCAGAACTCCTTTGCTCCTATACTCCACCTAGAAGCCTCCGTTCTGGTGATCAGGCTTTGTTGGTCGTTCCACGTGTAAGACTAAAGTGTAGAGGTGAACGTGCATTTGCGGTGGCTGGGCCACGACTTTGGAATAGCTTGCCTTTAGAGATTAAGCTGGCTCCTTGTCTATTTTTAAGTCCTTACTAAAAACTTTTTTATTTTCCTTAGCGTATTGAGTACTGTGTTAGGTTATAACCTTTAAATATGTGGTTTTATATTCTTTTCTGGTTTATTTATGTGTGATATTATTGCTCTTCTGTACAGCACTTTGGTCATCCTGGGGGCTGTTGGAAATGTGCTATATAAATAAAATTGAACTTGAACTGTCCCAACTTTTTCTGATTTGGGGTTGTAATATTTTTAAATAAAATTGTGCCGCTGGAACAAATGGTCGCACATGCACCCAAAAAACTCTCACACACGTGCGCGTCAAAGGAGAAAAAACGCTGCATTCGTGGAGGCAGATGAGCGGATGCAATGACGTTAGGTGCACCGGTGCGACCTAGGAAATATTTTAGGTGCACCCTTACAAATTTTGGGTGCATGTGCGACCAAATTAGTCGCACTCTAGAGCCATGGTTTTGTACATTAATATTGACATTAATGATATCTGCAATACATTATGTTGGTTCTGTTCTGTTTACCCTAATGCCTGGCTCACACTACAGGAGTTTTAGACCGATTTATACCCGATTTCCCCCTCCCGAGATTCAGAGAAAAAATCTTGTCCACGACCTGTTCGGTTCGCGCTCGAGCGCTGCACGATGTATCTGGGGTGATTATAAAACGGTTCTCCCGATCACAATAATTGCCCTGTCTGCTCACATAAATCGTTTCCTCGATCATATCAAACATGTTTGATATTTATCGTACATGAGTTGCGCTGTGTGTGTGTGTGAGTGAGAGAAAGCTGCAAACCCTTGTTTCTTATAAGTAGACACATTTCATAATACATACTATACTAGCATCAATTGTATTTTATATTACAGCACAAATCTACACTGTAAAAGGTGACACTATCGCTTTTGAACTAGGCAGGCAATATTATAACGGTAAACATTCTAGCACACTATGATACTAATATAAGGTAGGCTACATTTTACCTCCATTTCTCGCTGAAGAACTGACAGTCCATGTTGATCCCGTCTCCCCAAACATTTTCTCATCCACACTCGTTTATTTTTCCACTTTTGTTTTTTTTTTCACAACAAACGATCATTATTGATAGAGCAAGTTTTCGGTTTACAGTATCCATTTTCCCCGATTCCAATCTGTTGCGTAGATCACGTGATGCGCTTCCTCTGTCACGATAATCTTAATAACATTTTGTAGTGTGTGATGCTTGTAATTTCAAATCTTGTAGTGTGAGCATGTTTAAGATTTGAGGGAAGAAAATCTGCAAAGATTCTCCTGAAGTGTGAGCTGCAACCAGATTTTACAATCGGATAGGATTTTAAAACTCCTGTAGTGTGAGCCAGGCATAAGGGGTTTTTTTGCTGCTCTCCGTGCTCTTATCCATGCTAGGCCGCATTGGATGTGCAGGGAGTTATTGCCCAGAACAGAACCATACCGCCAATCTAAACTATATGCTAATTGTCTATCATCTTTGACGATAGTGATCCTAACAAAAATAACATTACAGGAAACAAAAAAATGTAAATCAAACTGGACAGAGGACGAAAGGTCCATTCTTTTAGATGAATACAGTAAAAGAAAAAACTCCCTCCAAATTCTATACAATTCATTTGCACAAGACGAAATGAGTTAATTTTCATACTTTTTCATGACTTCTTAGGGTTTTTTCTTCTGTAGTTGTGAGCTCAAGAAAAGGAAAAACAATCTGGAAAAACCGGTGAGTTACATTCCATCTAAATTGATTTACGTGACACACTGTATCAAAAAAGTTGCACACTTGATGTAATACAGTTTAATAAATGTTTTATTGTGTAAAGGAGGAGGGCCACCGCCATAAGGCCTGGGACAGTGAAATTGGTCCAAGACACTAGGGAAGGATTCTCCTACTCGGTATTGCTGGTGTTCCTCAAAGCAGCAGTTAAAATAGTGCAGATGAGCACTAATGCATTTTTAAAAATGTCTTGAGCTTTCAAAGATGGTCTCTTTTTTGTAGTATGATGTGAAGATACAGATTTTGGGTAAGGTGCTATAATAATAATAATTATAATAATCTTTTTTTCAGCCTATCCACCCCAAACAGGAAGAATGTTCCTGGAGCGACAAGCCCCACTCTCAGCCATCCAGCCGTGAGGTTAGCTCAGTCTAGGTTATAAGTGACAGCTGTGTCACATTCTGTAACGAGTAAAAGAGTAAAAACTAAAAAGTTTCACAATTCCATCATTGATATTATGTTAAATACAAAGTTATCTCTGTTTTCAGACATTCATCTGAGGAAAGGGGATAGGGAAGTGTTACATCAGGGCTAGCTGAACTTCAACGAGAAGTTTCTTTTGCTGCAGAAGAGGAAAGCAGAGTTGGAGATATGTATTGTCTGTATATAATAATCCAGTGTAATTTCACTATTGTAAATGTTACGATGTCTGTTGTTGTTTTTTTCAATCTATAGCCTAAATAAAAATGGTTTTATATATTGAAGTCTTGTTTCATTTGACTATTTTTATAATTAACATATTCATTTATACAAGCTTCTAATCTGGGGGGTATTTCAACCATACAACTTGTGTGTTGAAGTAATAACTGGCCTGACCAGGCTTGCAGAAAATTGTTTTATTTACTAGTCAAATATTCTGAGGTGGCAAGTTGGAGAAAACTTACTAGGTAAAAACAATGTGTGTCATAACATCTATGTATGTAAATTCTTTCATACATCGAGGAAACAAAAAAAAAATCTATAATTTTAGTGATTTAAATAGATATGCTGAGGTTATTTGAATGAATTTTACCTGTGCAGCTCTTACTGGATTGCTAAAGGTGTCTTTAACCTTGAACGACAGGGATAATACTTAAGTGTTGCTTCATGTTACTAAAGAAAATAATATTCGCAGCACATTTTGCTCGCAAATGCCCTTGGATTTTACTCTCATTTTTCTAAATTTTAAGAGGATTGCTATTTTGGTTTTATTGACTGGACTGTGCGCGGGCTAGTCTATATTCTCCCATCCTGTAGACGGCAGTGTATGATTGGAGAGACGTGTGTTAGGTTAAAACCACCATCGAGGAAGAACTATAAACTTTAATTTGAAAATGGCGTCGGACGTGAGCCGTGATGGTTCTGAAAATAAACGCAAACTAGACGAAGATGAAGGGGAAGGCGAAGGCGAATGGGTCGGGCCTCTGCCCAACGAGGCAACACAAACAAAAAAGAAAAAGGGTACGTTATACTGACTTACAAAAAAAGGAAAGCGTCAAGTGAGCTGCCTACCTAGAGTCCTGGACAGCATTGAATTCGGTTGTATTTTGATTAAAAGTTAATAATTGTAGACAGCCGTTTCTATAACCGCTTGCATGTCTTGTGTTTTCATAACAGCTAAATTGTTTCATTTTATAGTTTTGTTTACAACGAGTTGTTTTATTAATGGAGCATATGTCTTCTGCTGCAGTTCTTGAGTTTGAGAGATTGTACCTGGACAATTTACCCTCTGCCTCCATGTATGAAAGAAGTTACATGCACAGAGATGTTATAACACACATTGTTTGCTCCAAGTAAGTTTTCTCCAACTTGCCAACTCTCTCTCTCTCTCTCTCTCTCTCTCTCTCTCTCTCTCTCTCTCTCTCTCTCTCTCTCTCTCTCTCTCTCTCTCTCTCTCTCTCTCTCTCTCTCTCTCTCTCTCTCTCTCTCTCATTCATATATATATATATATATATATATATTTTATATTGTAAATTATTTATTATTTCAAGTGTATTATTAAAAATATATCTTTATTATTTTAACACGTTATTACTGGACATTTCATGGTAATTATAAATATACAAGAAACTCCAAAAAAAAAAGTCATCAGCCAGCTAGATCATTTCATCTAATTGACAAAGTTTTTAAAAATCCAGCAAGCAGATTTTACAACCTTCATGTAGCAGAAAACCAAATGTTTAATTTCACAAGCTGAAAAATGCATTTACTCAATGATTAAATAAATTGTATGATATCGTGCTGACCAAATAGGGCAAGAGACAGAAACAGTCTCACACTAGCCCTGGTCAAGCAGGCTTCCTTAGTGCTGTGTCCTGGAGCTTATATGTAAATCAATACTCCAGATGTCCTGGTAATAATTTTCTACCATTCTAGAACAGATTTTATTATAACAGCAAGTCAAGATGGGCATGTGAAATTCTGGAAGAAGAAGGAGGATGAGGGAGTAGAGTTTGTCAAGCATTTCCGCAGCCACTTGGGTAAGTCTAGCATTGTGGTAGTGGGTTTTTCCTTCAGAAACTGTATAAAAATCTGGCTGCGTTTGTCTTTGGTGCGTAGGTGTGATCGAGTGTATTTCCGTTAGTGCGGAGGGTGCGCTTTTCTGCTCTGTGGGTGATGATCAGGCCATGAAAGTTTTTGATGTCGTCAACTTCGACATGATCAACATGCTCAAACTCGGGTAAAATCTGGCTACTCTGTGTGTTTGTTATTGTGTTTTTTTTAAACCCTCTGGTATTCCTTATTTAGTCTCATCACATTTATATAGCGCTTTACACAAAACAGATTTCAAAGCAGTGATAAAAGGAAAATGATTCATTTTGGCTGTGCAGCAGCTCTAAAAGAAAATAGTGCCATGGTTCAGCTGAAGATATTTCAGTGTTGATTCAGTTCTGTTGTAAAGATCATCAATTCGATCAAAAGATCTTTTAATCTATAAAGCAGTTCTGCTAAAATCGGTGTGGTTGACGTCCAGGTCAGTTCAGTTCTCATCTGATAATGTCAGTGCAATCACTATTGTTGAATTTTGTCCCCAAGTAAGAAAGCCAGAGGCGACAATGGCAAGGAACCCGAACTCCATCAGGTGACAGAAATGGAGAAAAAAGCCTTGGGGTCATGCTTGTTATCCTTGGCAAAAGATTATTGTGGAGGGTTTTTTTTGTTGTATGTTTTATAATATATTCAACAATGCTTATGTTGTATTTTTAGGGAATTTCATTGTACTAAGAATATTCATGTATACTATGCACAATTTATTTCTATATAAAATAATGCCATTTATCAGAAGACATATTTAAAAATATTTTTTTAATTCATACTGCATTATTTGAATGTTTAAAAAGGTATTTAAAATCCAATGCATCAAAGGTGGATTGTGGTCATCTGAATTGTCCTTAAATATTGCTTTGTTTTTGTTTTTTGTTTTTCTCATTCATTTTTCTTATTCATTTCCAAATCACCAAACCAAGCTCAATTTAAGATTGAACATTGGTCTGGGGAGTGTGCTCTGTATTTTCTACTGCACAAGAGGCTTGATCAACAGGCATAGTTTAAATGACTCTGTACGCACTTGGATAGTCCTTCAACCAATCAGACCACAAGAGGCGTGATCAACGGGCAACGGCCCACCGCTTCTGTCATCGTGTTAAACCTGCCAATAGCGCGCCAGGTGGATAAGCCAGTCTGTGATTGGTTCCCGCAAAAGTGTAACACAAGCAGGATAGAAATATGTACAGGCTTCCAGACTGAGCTGCAGGGCGAAATCGAATCGCCGGTAGATCAGGCTGGGTTTACCCAATCTAAAAGCTCACATTACTATTATGTCCACATGCTAGAATCATGTCCACAATTTTTGTTGGTGTATTTATACCGCAAGTTCTACAAAAGTCCCCAAGTTCCATACTATTGCAATGAAGTAAACAAAAAAAAATTGGTTTAAATTGCTTAAGACCACCAGAGGCTTAAGAGTTTTTATTTATTTTTTTTCAGCTTCCATCCAGGCCAGTGTGAATGGATCTACAATCCGGGCGACGCCATCTCTACTGTAGCCTGTTCTGAAAAATCCACAGGAAAGATTTTTGTATACGACGGACGTGGAAGTAATCAGCCCCTGCACAAGTTTGAAAAGATGCACACCTCGCCACTGTCTCAGATCCGCCTGAATCCGAAATATCGTGTCATAGTGTCGGCTGATAAAGCAGGAATGTTGGAATACTGGGCGGGGCTCGGCAATTCAAATTTCCACGGCAGGTGGGCTGGGAGTTCAAGACAGACACAGACTTGTACGAGTTTGCCAAATGCAGAACGTATCCCACCAGCCTGGTGTTCTCCCACGATGGCAAGAAAATGGCCACTATCGCCGTTGACCGCAAAGTGAGGATTTTCCGTTTCCTCACGGGGAAGCTGATGAGGGTGTTTGACGAATCATTAACCGTAAGTTGGTGTTTTATAATTATAATGATTATATATTCTCAGATTTCAAGGGTTAAAAAATTTACATTGGAAGAAGTTTGAGTTAGAATTTGTCGTCTCTGTGCAATGGCAGATGTTCACGGAGCTCCAGCAGATGAGGCAGCAGTTGCCCGATATGGAGTTTGGCCGCAGAATGGCGGTGGAGCGCGAGCTGGAGAAGGTGGATGGCATCCGACTGACCAATGTAATCTTCGATGAGACCGGACACTTTGTGCTTTACGGCACCATGCTGGGCATTAAAGTCATAAACGTGGAGACTAACAGGTAGAGAATACACAGCTGATAATGAACAGCTAGCATAATGGGTTGTTAATTTTATGTGTAAATGTAACCTCTGAAAATTTAAGCCAAGATAACAGCATTGGCCTACATTAAGTGAATACATGAGCCATTTTGAAAGTCTTTTACTCCTTGTCTAAACTGTTTTCTCTGTCAAGGTGTGTACGGATCCTGGGTAAACTGGAGAACATTCGTGTGGCACAGTTGAGTCTGTTTCAGGGAGTAGCCAAGGCCATGCAGGCGGCACCGACCATTGAGATGAAGGCCTCCGACAATCCAGCACTGCAGAGCACTGATCCAGACCCCACCATCTTCTGCACCGCCTTCAAGAAGAACCGCTTTTACATGGTGCGATTCCAAAAACCCATAGCATTTCTAATGCTATCCTGAAGCTTTGATTTCTGTATACGTTACTATGGTGATTTATTTTTTAGTTTAGTTATTTAGTTACCCATTTAGTTATTCTAGTGATTTCTGTGTATATAGGTCTTTTCTCTAACTAGTTAACCTTGGGTTTTTGTAAACAGAATCCTGGGTTATCTTGTGCTGTGTTAACGCCATGTTGTAATTAGTGTAAAAACGCAATTACAACACAAAGTTGTTCACATCCACATTATGTGTTTCCATGGCAACACTATCAACATCGGAGTTTAGAATTATGATAACCTGGGGTTGTAAGCGGGGTTTAGAACAAGGATTAATCGGGGTTAAAAGTGTGTTTAAGCACGAGTTTAACCCGGGATTAAAAGCGGGACCTGGGGTTGTAAGTGGGGTTTAGAACAAGGATTACCTGGGGTTGTAAATGTGGTTTAGAATAAGGATTATCCAGGGTTAAAAGTGGGTTTTAGAACAAGGATAACCCAGGATTAAAAGCGGGGGTTAGAATGAGGATAACCCGGGGTTAAAAGCAGGGTTTAGAATGATGGATAAACTGGGTTTAGAATGATGGTAACTTGGGGTTGAAAGCAGGAATTTGAACGATGATAACCCAGGGTTAAAAGCGGGGTTTGGAACGACGATAACCCAGGGTTAAAAGTGGGATAGAGCAGAGTTTAATAACCCCAGGTAAAAAGATGTGCTAACCCTCCTTTTAAATTATAAGTGTGAAATGTTCCTTTACCCTGGGTTAAAAGCAGGGTTAAGAAAGACCACAGGGTAGAGAGCAGTGTGAAAAGCCATTATGTTACTTTCCATTGGTGTCCAGAAGAATCTGACACTGTATGCTCTTAAAACTGTATTTTGTTTTTGAACAGTTTACAAAGAGAGAGCCTGAGGACACCAAGAGTGCTGATTCTGACCGTGATGTCTTTAATGAGAAGCCTTCTAAAGAGGAAGTGATGGCAGCCACACAGGCAGAAGGGCCGAAAAGAGTGTCAGACAGTGCTATCATTCACACCACAATGGGCGACATTCACATCAAACTCTTTCCTGTGGAGTATGTGTATGTTTTATGTGACAGTAGTTTGGTCTGAGATGGCAGTATGTTTATTTATTTTTTTGCATCTCAGGTGCCCCAAAACAGTGGAGAACTTCTGCGTCCACAGCAGGAACGGTTATTACAACGGACACATATTCCATCGCGTCATCAAGGTATGAGCACATGTAGAGCATTTAGATGTGTGCCTAAGTACAGTAATTGGGGATGTGAGTTGAACAGTTGGCTTCTCATGTGTAGGGCTTCATGATCCAGACTGGAGACCCGACGGGCACGGGGATGGGTGGAGAAAGCATCTGGGGTGGAGAGTTTGAGGACGAGTTCCATGCCACACTGAGGCACGACAGACCCTACACCCTCAGCATGGCCAACGCAGGCCCGGGAACAAACGGATCACAGTTTTTCATCACAGTCGTTCCAACTGTAAGACCATAATTTTTGGGTTGTTGATAAAAACATGGGCTTTTATTTTTTATGAAACATCAAAATTTAGGATATACACCTACCAATCAAAAGTTTGATCAAAAATAACTACACTGGTTTCTGATTTGCTGTGTAATCCATGTAGTATGACTTTTGCCATTGGGTTATAATTTCAGCAGCTGAGGCAGGAAGCACCAAATCAATAATGAAATTGTTCAAATTAATAGTAAGAATAAAAAAAATCAATATTTTAACCCAGCCCTAATTATTCAATTGTCAATGTAGTCATAAAATAAATGTCTCACTGCTGTCACTTCTTGAATGTCATCAGTTTCAATGACTTTGGGAAAATCATTTTGAACTAACAGTTAATCTAATTGTTTTCTGGTTCTCTCTCCAATTAGCCCTGGCTTGATAATAAGCACACGGTATTCGGAAGGACCAGTAAAGGCATGGAGGTGGTCCAGCGGATCTCCAACTTAAAAGTCAACCCCAAAACCGACAAGCCATATGAAGACATCAGCATTATAAACATCACTGTCAAATAGATGTGCATTCTCAGCTGTACTCTTCTGATTTTGTAAAATAAAGTACCTTTTTTAATAATACTGATTTTCATTAGTGATGCATCATTCAGCTTTGTTTTTAATAGTGTAACATTAGGAATGGTTTTACAAAAAGCCGACATCAAATCAGCAACAAATGTGGGTGGATAGTGTGCTTTTTGAGAGGCTTCCAAAACTCTCATTAACAACAGGGAAAAGTCTTCTTCACATTACATGGCAATGAGGACCAATGTTTCAAACCAAAGGATGGTTGCTAAACCCGACTAATGCAGATGTTAAATATTGGGGCGTTTACGTACGGCACAGTTGCGTTGTACATAAAGTATACAAATAAAAGTAAATTCATATAATGTAATGTTTTTGCTTTTAAAATAAGAAATGCTTGTTCCAACAAATACGTTTAATAAGCAGTGGACTGATGAAATGGAAGCAGGTTTATACTTTTTTTTTTTTTTTCATGAACTACAATTCTTTAAAATATAAATAATCAGTAACATTGTTTTTTGCCACAAACACATCCATCTCTCCATACAAGGTGAAAATACACCAACACCCATGCATCAGTCTTAAGACCACAAAGTACATTTAAATAAATATTTACAGGCTCATTTAAAGCCCCAAAAATTCACAACAGCCATAACAAACAGCTGGAACCATTAAGAATAATGGTATGCCTTTAGGTGAATGTCACAAAAAATGTTAATTTTGCATTAAAAAAAATTAACTGACATTTTCATAACCATTATGCACATTATACTCCTTACAGATGTTTAAATCCCAGCGATTTTAATATTTATTTAATAAAGATCCATAGTCAGTACTACCATGTCTAAATACTTGAACAATTCCCATTATATTATGGTAATGAGAATATAGGGGTTTAATGTGCTTGATTGTAATGAAAAATGCTATAATGCAAAAAGTTACTTTTTTGATTGTATTAAAGGGAAGCATGACCTATACATGATGTTAACAGGTTTTGTGAAATTCACCCGATTTACTTGCATGTAACATTTGATCAACGGCAATGGATTGGATCACATGACCTTTCCTATGTTTTCAGTAGCTAGGGTTATTCTGACACAACAGGCACTTCACATTGCAGTAAACCATGAATCTGGTGATTGAACCTAGCTTCATCCTTATCTAAGGGGCTTTGCCTACGATTAAAACATTTAATAGATCTATATAAACCTTGTGCTGTTTGCACACATGATACTACAGGGATTTGATGTATGTCTGTACAAAAATGACCAGTATATTTTGCTTAAGCACATCTAGAAATATCTCCAGGCATTAGTTATTATTAGGCGAATGAGCAAACTGACCTTGAAAAGACAAGAATCATAAACCAGATGTTACATTTCTATATTTTGACAGAAGGGACAGTAAGTTAAGTTAGTCATGTTTGTTAACTTCTTTTCACAGGAATAGTTCAAGTTAAACAACGTTATGGACTGCATCTGTAAATACATTTTTATTTACCAAACACAATTTCAACTCAGACTTTGTAAAAAACTTTTTTTTTTTTTATACAGTAAAGCATTTCCAATGGAAGTCTATGCAACTACACTTGCCCCATAGGCTACCATAGTAAGTGTCAAAACTATTTTTATTTACAAACTGAGTGACGAGCTGAAATTATGTTTGGTGGCAACCATGTTGCCTTGTATTTAACCTGGAGTCCTCGCTTAACGCACTCCTATAAGAGCTCCAGTTATGTACACCATTGAGCCACGAGCGCACAGCAGCAAGTCTACTAATGTATGGTGGTATGACGTGGGTGAACATGAGCAGGGTGACTGTGCAAATGAGACGGACAAGCTTGAAAAAGTCTATTGAGAGTGGGTCAGCATCCCTCAGGCCACATCCAAAACTCCTGCGGCCACCAGCTGACGTGAGAGCCAGTCCAGCCCCTCGTGTAGACCCATGCCGCTGCGGGCATCACAGCCCTGGATGTGCCAGCTGCGGCCGCAGCACAGTTTGTGTAAGCTCAGAAGCTCCGTCATCTCCTCCACGGACACCGCGCCGGGAACGTCCTACAAAGAGACATCAAATAGTCTTGGTCAAGGGTTCGATTCACAGCGAACATACACATACTGGCAAAACCTATGTTACATGCCTTTTAAGTATTTTGGAATAATAGTATCTGCCAAATATGGAAACACTTTTCTTTTTACACATGCTAAATGTACTTACTATAACAATACCAGTAAATTATGCCTAATTACAAGCAACTAACCAACCATAAACCAAACCTAATCCTAACCCTATAGTACATATTAATTAAAGGTGCACTAAGCGATTTCTAAAAAACGCTGTTGAAAGTGGATCGGACCGTGCAGCACAACACATTTGCAGCCAATCAGCAGTAGGGGGGCGTGTCCACTTATGATGGGGGAGGAGAGAGAGTGAGCAAGAGGGAGATTTGAAGAAAGAGAATAACTCGAAGGAGGGTTTCAGATCAGGCAAGAGCTTTAGGACCCGCGTATCAGAAAAGCTTTCCAGCGCTGGAGAGACCTAAGTGGGAAGTGGGTTTTGAGTTCATTTCTGGAAACTAACTATGAACTCTTGCTTTTATACTTGTATATTTTTTTGTTCTTCCTTGTCGTTTGTTCATCATCTTCACTTTATTTTCCTTCGCTTCTGCTATGATAAAGAGACATCCATTCTTGCATTGCATGTTGGTGAATTTTGGGGGCGGAGCAATGAAGGGAGGGGTGTGTTAATATCAACAGTGTTTAACAATGATTTTTAGAAATCACTTGCTGTACCTACTTTTTTTTTATTGTAATTTCTACAATCTTGCTGATAACGTTTCTTTAGTCATTCGGCAACCCTGCAGCCTGAACCACTGTAAACGATCCACCCTTACACGAATCTCCAGATCAAAACAAATGTGAAGAGGCAGCAGAAACAAGCGATAAAAGCATTGTTCATGCACATCGTAGTCTTATGAAGATAAAATAAAAAGTTTTTTGTTTCAAAAGACAGAGCATTCATTCAATTAAATTTTCTAGGAGCCATGAAAGTTTTATGAAAATGATCAAAAACACTGACAGAGGCTGGAAAATACTTTAAAAAATGCTGGTGGGGAGTTCAAATAAAATGTAACCCTAAAATTATTACCGTATTTGTAATTACTAAAATTAATTATATGTAATTAAAGGTACACTATGCAACTTTCCGGTTTCGCTAGAGGGCGCCTGTTCAAAACAAAGGCGTAGTTTGATGACGCCAAGTTTGAGCGCAGCATCTTGGGACTTGTGGTCTTCACCTCACAGCCGGTGGAAAAGAATCGGGATAGGACTCAGGCAGAAATCATGTGCGATTATTAACATTACTGTAGTATGAAGCAGACAAGGACAGAGTGTTGTGGAGCTGAGCAAGGCCGCTGGAGCGATTGTTACACAACACACGGCTCGCGAGCAGTGAAACTTTTATTATGACGGGACGCCGGGCGCTATTTCTGCTTTTCCGGTCATGAGTATGAGGTAACCTAGCTCTGTTTATCATATTAGATACATTTGAGTGCCTTGAAAATTATGTTATGACATTACTCTGTTTGTTCGCTCAGCGGCTGCTGTGGCACTTGTTCACACTGCAGTAAGAGTAAAGCGTTTCTGGCCAAATAAAACCGGAAACTGAGGGTAACGCAGATATAACACAATTGACAGGCGACTATGCTCAGACGTCCTGGTTCCTTGGTTAAAATAGCAATTTTCTCACAATTTACAAATAGTTGGAAACATTTGGGATATTGTAAGAACTACATTGTACAACTTTAACAAAAATGTAGTGACTCCACAGACAATCTTTTTAAATGGTGAAATCTTCCAGTTTGATAAAGGAGATTATTAAAGTACATTATTTATTTTTTAATACCATGTCTGCATTAAAGGCTATGTTCAAAACAAAAATAACAATAAAACATGTTCACATCTATTACCTGTTTGTTGGCAAAGATGAGCAGCAGAGCATCTCTGAGCTCTTTCTCTGTCAGCAGTTTGGCCAGTTCACTGTGAGACTCCATCAGCCGGTCTCGGTGACAGCTGTCAATCACAAACACCACCGCTGGGAGACATAACAAATGACCAGCTTCAGTCATACACACTCATTTATGTGCAAGTAATGTGAATTTCATTTTGAAGCCGTACAGAAGCAGCAACTCTGCAAGAACGCGAGTGGTGTGTTACCTTGTGTGTTCAGATAGTAGTGTTTCCAAAGTGGACGGAGTTTATGCTTGCCACCCACATCCCAAATGGTGAATTTCAGGTTTTTGTATTCAACAGTTTCGACATTAAAACCTAAAACAGAAATAGAATCATTTATTATCTAAACACAGGTTTGCATTTGTGTACATTTATTGCCGTTACATGAGGTACCTATGGTCGGTATGGGCTGCATAAACTCATCTTGCTTCAGTTTGAAGAGAATAGTGGTTTTGCCAGCTCCATCTAAACCCAAAGTCACAACCCGGATCTCCATCTTTGGACCAATGTGCACACGGTTGTCCTGAAAAAAAAGCCATACTCGTCTGTTAACTACGGACACTTTAAAAGCATCTTATATGTAATATAAGTAATATAGTATATACTCTATATTATGAGTAATATAGAGCGAACGCAAGCATCTTGTATCTTATAAAATACACCCATCTAATGTATCTGCACTGGAGTATTTTTAACATGATGCACCATAACTATTTGAGGCTGTTTACACTAGACAGGGCAAAGTAAGCACTATAAGCTAGTAGATCTGAACGTGTGCATGATGATGCTGTATTGAAGAGTCCATTGTAGCAATTAACAACTCCGTTCGCTTTGACGTGTTCATGACCTGTTTAATTTTTGAAGCTCTAAATGCAGTGAATTTTGTTTTGCAATTCTGTAAACAAAATTAAATGTCTTTTCTCATGTAGCGCATCAGTCATGGACCCACAGCGGCTAAACAACCTCTGGCTCCGCCCGCACTTGCTACTGCTTCTTGAGCTGGAAAATTATTGACAGATCTGAGCGGACCAATCTCAATGTTTAGATATCCGTATCCCCCAGATTTAGATAAGAAGTTAGCCATAACTCTGTCTGACACACCCACCGCTAGCCTAGCTTAGCACAAAGATTTGGGTTAACGGCTCAAGCTAGCCTACTGCGCAATAAGTAACAAAATAACGCCAACATTTTCCTATTAACATGTTGTGATGTGTATAGTTACATTGTGTACTAAGGCCGACATGAAAAATCAAAATCAATTAAAATGAAAAGTTGTGATTTTCTAGACCAATATGGCTAGGAACTACACTCTCATCAAGGAACTTTACTGCCGTACCGTGGGTGCAGCGGCACAATGATATTACGCAGCACCAGAGAATATCTAACTCTAGACTTATATAACCCTGGGGGATACGGTGAATAAGCTAAAGTCCCAAAAAGTCGCTGTGTTCTTTTAATGTTTAGACTTCTGGGGGTGATAAACCCATGAATGGCATACTAATAATAGTCAAAGAACAATAAACTGGGTTAAGAAAATGTATTTTAACATTAAAATCATATTATATATTTAAATATTTTATAATAATAAATATATAACATTGTATTATGCTGCTTGATCTGTGTGCAGTGCACTGCTGGAGGCATCTGTTTGTTTGACTAAGGGACAGTCACACTACACTGACTTTCATTCATATGCATGTAAATGCAGGATATGCAAACTCTTGCAAAGTTTGCTGTGCACCAAGTTCAAGCAAAGTCCCGTTAAGACAAGTCATGGGCCGCCGTCTTTGAAATGCCGGGGAAACATCTCACTCTTTGATTTGGGAAACATCAAATTCTCCAAAACTATTCATCAAGCTTACGATTAAATTTCATATTTGAAATCACCCATGAAACAACAACAACACAAACAACAACTGTCTCAAATTCTGTTTCTAATCACTCAAATCATGACAAAAAAAGCATTTTTTCAGGCTGGACTAAGCTAATGCACATGCCCAGTCCAAAGCGCACGTCTCAGAACACTGACTGTTTCTATAGGAACTGGAGCTTCTAACAGCAGCTGCAGTGACACAATGACTTTACCAATCAACGATTGGCTCTTATTTAAAAAGGCGGGAATTCTTCCCCCATATTGTGTGTTGCACTTTCCCCCACTCATAGTAATATGAGTGTGCTGTCTTTCTAAATATAAAGTCTTTGGTTCAAGTTTGGTGAACTCTGATTTGAGAATTCATGTGGAGATGTGTGACCAATAGAAGATCGATACATCACAGCATGACCTTTTAACTGATTTCAAAGATCACAAACTTTGCAGAACTGCAGGAAAGTGAAGTAGGTTGTATAATTTCACATTTTGGGTTAATTTGTATAGGTATTTTATGCTTTAATAAAAGTCATCACTTAGATCACAAAGTGGTCTAAAGTACCTTAGTGAAAGTTACAGGGATGCCTGCATCCAGTTGAATGTGGTCGGCCAACTCTGTGAACTGCTGCTGCTGTTTCTGCAATGTCTCTAGAAGTCGGTTGATCTCCTGTTTCGCCAAAACCACCCTGCAATCATCCTAGCAAAAAACAAAAACTCAAATTCCTGAACTGCTTATGATCCAACTGATTCAGTCACGTGACAGAGTCTGTACCTGCTGCAGTGTTTTCTCGCAGTGCAGACAGGCAGTGGACACCTGCGACAGCAGTATGGTCATGTCCTCCTGCTGCTGTCGAAGCCAAATCAGCCTCTCTCGGACATGTGCGTCCACCACGCTGAGAGCCATCTCCTCTTGACGACACAATGTCTCGTGTAGATCAGCAAAGTAGGCACGTACGCAAGACCGGGCACTCTCTGCTGTTCCTGGAACCTGAGTAGAAACCAAGATGTGAAGGGAAGCTTACGCAGATGCAAAAGATTTAGGCGATTACGACCATCCAAAAACGCTCTCATACATGTTCAGTGTGGGCCATGCCCATGCTGTCCTCCACGATCTGCTCTCCTCCTTCAATCTGCTGCACAATGCCAACTAGTTTCCTGGAGTACTCTGACACTTCCTCTGTGAACGTACGGATGCAGTGTGCCATATCAAGGATGGACCCTCGAATCTGGTTGGCTTCACCCTCTAGTACAGCATGCTGGTAAAATATTTTCATGAAAAGAGATCAGGGAAGAAGTGATGGTTACACTCCAAGAATGGACAAGTTGGTGTTACATTCCTAAAACTAAGAAATTAAAAAAAATTACAAGAATTGATATGGGATTGAAAGAGAATCAAAAATGTGTTAATGAGAATCCAATTGAATCAAGAAATCCAAGCCGATATCAATGCCTAAAGATTAATAATTGATTTTGAATTGAGTTGCATTTAAGTTTTGTACCTTATGCCCTTGGTGTTTTCCATACTCCTTGCACACGCAGCACATGAGCGGCCCAGGCTGGCAGCCATCTTCCAGGCAGACAAACTCAATGGCGTGCACCTGGTGCTGCGGGCAGAGCATCTTCTCATGGGGCTTGTCTGCCAGGGGTACACGCCGGTGCTTGGCCAGCGTTCGAGTGGAGTGGGTGAGCTGGGAGCACTCAGCACACAGGTGTGTGGCACACACCGTGCAGTACATGGAAGCAGTGTGAGTCTCATCCTCATCACAGCGGATTACACACTAATGGAGGCATGGCAAAAAAAGAAACTCAAATTCATGATAAAATCACTAACACAGCCTAAATAATTGCTTTATGAGTCAACATCAATATGATAAAAAGTGTTTAATAAATAACACAATTATTCTTAAGACAAAAATATAATATACTTAACACTAATAATAATCATAAAGAATAATAATTTTTTATTATTAATATAAATAGACATTTTAAAACTGAAACTGCATATTTCTACCTCGCCCATCTCTCGAAGCGCATCCTCTGACATGCCTGACTGATTGGTGGCCCCATTCTGTAGCCGTTCAAGCAATTCTAGCAGGGCAAAGTTCTTCTTTAGGCCCCACACACCAGAGTCTCCTGCAGAGCAAAACAAGAAAATGTTTCTTCCCACTACAGAAAGCCTGACTACAGAATTATACCGTCATTATAAAGAATAATATGGAGTCGTTGTCCCTGTAAAGTCCCTGTAAAGTCAAAATTAAACATGGTGTTCTGAGTTGCTCACACCACAGATACATGTGTTATTAACCAACTAGCTAAATTTGAATCATAAAAAAATCAGCTAAGTACATAAAATATCTTATCGAAATCTTGAAAAAATAAGCAGCATTGTCTGCTCTCAAACGCTGGGGGCGTGTCCATTTTCGGCACCGAAACCACGCCCACTCGCGGGAAAGCTGCAGCTCACGAGTCACGACGGCACCAGATGTTGGTGCCAGTTGCCGGTGAAAGTTTGCAAACTATCCGGTGTAAAGACACTACAGAGGCAGGTGTTGGTGGTGATCCTCAGCACTCCATCAAGGTAGCTGTTCTCAAATTAATCCACCTCTTCTTGAGATCGTATTTTTTTTTGTAGGCTGTTTTGTAAGTTGTAAGCTGTAGTAATGGTACTGACAGTAACTCGCAATCTAGCTGGTGAACTGATGCGAAATTGCAAATGCGCTCTAGTTATGGGGGAGGGGCCACATGCCAAGTGGCTCCAGTGCGTCATCGAGCCACCGTTTTAACCCCGCCCAAAAATCCAGAACACAGCAAAGGTGAAACTTCTTAACGGTCTAACTTCTGAATTCAGTACTACATAGTTCACAGTCTTTGTAATGTGTTTCAATAATACATTTCTAACATTCCTAATGTGTTTAGAAACAAATCTCAGAATTGCCTTTACAGGGTCTTTAAGCTCACCCAGTTCTGTGACCTGTCTGTCAAAGGGGCAGCGAACTGCCCTGCCGTGAAGAGGCAAACGGGTCAAGCAGTCATGACACACCGTGTGTCCGCACAGCAGCAGCCGCGGCACCTTGTCCCCTTGTAGAGAAAACACATCCTCGCACACACCACACTCCAACACCTTAACAATAACATGCATACGTGTGATTAAAATTTAGTGACTTATTTTAAAGACCTAACAAGCTTCTTTTGTTACTTTAAATGTTGTTGCTTGACAAATATATATATATATGGTTCAATAACATGATGTGCATAATTTTGTCCAAGTGCATTATTTCCTTTTAAAATAATTTGATAAATGCATGACATACTAATTTAAATAACCTAGATTTAATTTAATATTTAGAAGCAATAATTAATAGCGTATATGACCTATAAAATCAAATGTTATCATGCAGCGACATTGTACGTATTTAAAATAATAAGCCTTGAGTACAACCTTTGTAAACATTCATAACTCCGTAACTATATCCATAATTCCTCAAACTAATGTTACCCTATAATTTAAGTATAAACTGCTGCTTAGTGTGTTTTGAGGCACAGTCCCCTTTCTAGTGCTTTGACCAGTTGGTCATTTAGCTAGACAGCTAACCTATTCAACACCACTGTCATAAATGCACATAACGTATATCAATACAACACACTATTTAATAACGACGTGTTTTTAATCGTGTCATGAGCTTTACAATGAGTATGTAACAGTGCGTTTAATATAAAAACAGCAGTTGCAGTTTTGAATGATGCTATCATTAGCATGCTAACGCCCTGCAGAATCTCTGCAGAAACTCCACCGGGACCAAAAAAAAACATCCCTCTGATGATTTTTATATGCTAAACATCTAGTGTAGGAGTTCTTTATGTCATGTGCGTCATACCTTCACAGCATTAGCAGCGGTTCCGCGACCGTGTCTCACACACGATTCCATCGACGCCTGTTTATTTACACCGACAGCAGCGGCCATCCTCGGACTGAACCATCTGATGACACGTCGGTGACATACTGCTTTTGGACAAGTTTAAGTTGTCATACAATTAATAACGAACATTAGTTCACAACATGTATTGCTTCATTTATTCGTATTATAATAAAAAAGTTTCTAATTTGTTGTATGTATGAATAAAAATGTACCGTTCTTGTACAAAGTCACCCTTGTATGGCAATGGATCAGTCCGTCAGCTGTTTCCTAGACGTCGTGCAGTAAGGTAGTAAACCTGTGTATTACAATTTACAATAGAGAATCCTAAGATTGACAAAATAGAATACTCAAGGAAATAATTTACATTTATGTACAGAACGAGAAATCTCAAACTGGTATTTATATGCAAATTTAACTACAACCTAAATTGGACAATATCTATCAAAATTTGGCGCTTAAAGGGTTAGTTCGCCCAAAAATGAAAATTAGCCCATGATTTACTCACCTTCGAGTCATCCTAGGTGTGTATGACATTCTTCTTTCAGACGATTAAAATCGGAGTCATATTAAAAGCAGTAATTGTTGCTGTTTTTGAAGTCCATAAAAAATGCATCTGTCCGTCAAATAACGTGCTCCACATGGCTCTGGGGGGTTAATGAAGGCCTTCTGAAGCATATCGATGCGTATCGATTAAATATCCATATTTAAAACTTTATAAAGTAAGGTTTGGCCGATCACCTTCTGTATTCAATTTATGGAAAATGTATTGAAAGTGCCTCTACATTATGAAAGACTTACGCAATCATTATGAATTTTTCTTACACAAACGCATTGATATGCTTCAGAAAGCCTTAATTAACCCCCAAGAGCCATGTGGAGCACGTTATCGTTATTTGATGGACAGATGCATTTTTTATGGACTTCGAAAACAGAGCAACAGTCAATGCCATTATAAAGCTTAGAAGAGCCAGGGCTTTTTTAATATAACGCAGATACACCTGCCTTGAGGGTGAGTAAATCATGGGCTTATTTTAATTTTGGGGTGAAATATCCCTTTTATTCGTTCTAGACGGAAATGGATAGAACATGGTTAAAGGAATAGCCTACAAAATATTTTCATAATTTAGAAAATTATTTGCCATAAAGATATCCTACCCAAGAAGAACTTAAAAATATAGAGTTGATATATAGAAAGTTGAAAGATAATAAATCTGCAGGGACCGATGGCCTCACTGGTGAATTTTATAAGGTAGACCTATTTCAAGATTAGGCCACATTTCTGAATTATTTTTAAGGAGACTATAGAAGCCTGTAGGCTTCCCTAAACTACACTATACTGCCAAAAGTATTGGGACACCCCTATAAATCACTGACTCCAATCACTTACATGGCCAAAGGTGTCAGAAGCAGAGACAAATTAAATAGTGGGTGAAAATAAAGATGTTTATTCAAACACATGTGATGGCAGGTGATTCCATCCTTCTCCACAAAAAAGAACCCCTAACCCTTCAAGCCTCAGAGAATCACAGAAATAAACTGCATTTTAAAATACATTCAAATAGAAAAGTTATTTTTAATTGTAAAAATATTTCACAATACTGTTTTTGCTGTATTTTGGATCAAATAAACTTTTGACTATATATATATGTAGATCTTAAGAGCACACTAATTTTAAAGAATGAATTAATATTTTTTTCTCAGTCTTTCAGAGAACCCCATATCTCTTTGGCCCCTTGGGGTTAGGGTATACCCTGAACCCCAGAAATAATTTCCAGATATAATTATCATCTGGAAATTTAATCTGTTCTAAGAAATACAGGACTATGTATAATCAGCTTAACAGTGAAAACTAATTCATATTTTCTAATATTTCCAAAAGGCAGCATGTATAATTATTTGTGTCTGAATCCCTTTCAGATCTGCATAAATGGCCGTTTGTTTTTATGTTTTTACCCCTGTTCAGAGTCCTGCAAATCACATGACTTAACAAAAGAAATAAAACAAGAAAACTGACACTAAAAATGAAACTGAAAGCAAAATAAAACTGAAAAGTTTAAAATGAACTGTTGTTTTATGTTAGTTTTAGAGATAAATCTATTACTCTTTAATCTTTTACTTAATAATAGGATTCTATGTGAATATAATTGATATAAGTTTTTATAACTATCACGTCATCCTCCCCGCTGTTGTTTGGTACAGTCCGATGAGATAAGAGAGAGAGGTGCTCGTGGTGGTTATCACGCCCTTCTGACATCAGAGAAGCATTTCGAGTTCAGGGTAAGTATCTGTCTTTTTTATGTAATATTAATATACATGGATGTTTGTAAGTTGTGACCTAAAGTAGGCTACTGGGAAAAGGCATGTTACATTTATATTAAATGTATATTATTGAGCCACTGCAGCAGAAGCCTCCTCCAGGTCCTAGTGCCCGCAAGGTAGAATGTTAGGCTATATTTAGTGGGGCCGCTGTTGTTATAGGCTACTAAAAAAAATGAAAAGTGTAATACACACTTAACTTTAAAATACTTCTGTTTCTGAATAAATAAAGCAGTAATTGATGTCATAAATCACAATCACGATTTAATTAAAAAAAAAAGAAGAAATACATTTTCAAATGAATGATGAAAATACCTTGAATCTAAAGATCTCTAAAATATTTGTACGATTTTTATTTGAAGCTAAAGATAGCATCAACTGAAGTCATGCCACCCACACTTAATATGTGGACGACTTCATTGTTAATCTAGATCTACAAATGTTAAATCCAAAATAAAATATTTAGGTTACAACAGCATCTGGGGGAAAAAAATGTGACTTTATTGTTGTTATTTTCAGAGCTTTTAATATACTCTTGTTATGAAAAGAACTTTATTACCATTTATTTATCCTTTTGGTTAGGAGCCCTCAGAACTCTAAAACTCTAAAAAAAAAAAAAAAAAAAAATTGTTTTGCTCAAAATGGTGTTCTGTCAAAGCAAAGGGAAAAAATAGATGTTGTGCATCCCTAGTTGCATTACTACAATATAATCATCTACACTATTTAAAAATACTTAAAAATAAATAACAAAATTTCAATATTCAGTGCACCAAGTCAAGAAACTGTAATTAAAGGGGTACTTCAGCGCTGGGAAGATGAATCTGTATTTAAACTCGGTCATCAATGTAGTAGAAATGTGAAATTATTTTTGAATTTGGTGCCTTCTAGACTGAGAAAACACAGAAAATTTATTTTTGTCTCATGGGGATGAAAGACAACAATTCCCTGAATGCACTTCGCTGCCCTACACGTTCATTTTCATAAAATCAGTTCAGTTAGAGACGCTACAATTAAAAACTGAACGTGTCTGTTCAATATATTATGAGTCGATTGAGTGTCACGGCCATCACGGCACAAAAGCAGCAGGAGTCGGATTACATTCATCACAAGAGCTGAGCTGAGGTAATCGCGGGATTCGCGGCTGCGGCTGCATTCACACTAATTTCAGTCTGGCACATTTTCAGTTCATGTCTTTGGAAGTTTAACTTTCATAGGAATTCATTTGAAAAGTTGACACACTCACTTTGCTCTCCACCGCTCTGTTTACATGAATCTCCACAGCTCCGGGCGAGTGCTGTGAGTGCGATGTTGAAAACATGTGGAAATAGCGCCCACTCCTGGCTGTAGTCTTTAGCCTCTGGACAAAAACTCCTCCGAAGAGCGCAAAATGATGATATATTATGTAATGTTAGGCTAGGCCTTTTTATTATACATACAAAATGTTTGATTTTTTTCACAGTTTAAAAACAATAACCCAATACAAAATGTTGTGATTTTTTTTACACAGATTACTATTTCTTCAAAATTAATAACTTAACACCAACTTATATGCTGTCATACTGTAGAATTGACAGTTCAGAAACCATTATATTTTTTTTATCTAGCCAGTAATATTGGATACAAAATATTTACCCGAAATTGATAAAAGCATGGCAAAAAAGATGGTTGTTGTTTATTATGTGATATTAAATAGATTATTCAAAATAAATAGATATGAAGAAACACGATTACAAAATTTTAGTTTTTAAAAAATAGTAAAAATTCAAAAATAGTTGTAATATATAGACAATGTGATATTATGTGATTCTTTGACAATGTTTCTTTGCTTTTGCTCTCTTTCTCCATTGACAATAGTTCCAAACTAGCCACAGCAAAAGAGTTAGGTGTCTCTCCAGCAAGCAACACAGTGGTGTTTCGTCACTAAACGAATCCGTTTTAAGCTTAAATCATTAAAGATTTATATAATTCATATAATAGATGTGTTAAACTTTTTATTTCGTAACAAGTTATAAAGATAATGTTGGAATGATGACACAGACATAGCCTGGCTACACCATCTCATCTTGACAGCGTTTGTCCAAGGCACATTTTACTTCAACTGCGCCTTTTTCTGAGATGATTCTTACACTTTACAACAAATTAATAGCTTTTATAAAACCGTATAAGAGAGTTGTTATGGCAACCGGGAACACATTCCAGCTGCTGGAGAGGACAGCGTGGGACATTTCTGATGCGGCAGACAAACTGTGTGTGCATGTCACAAAATGATTGCGATTGAAAGCGTCAGCACATGCAAACACCAGATTGGTTTAGATAACGTCTCATGTAAACAGTCTGTAAACACTGAATCATTCAATTGGAATGATTTTAATCGGAATGACAAAAAAGTGTGCATGTAAACGTGGCTACTGACTTGAACTGTGCACTGTGACTTGATGGTAGGGACTTGAGACTTACTTGTGACTTGAACATGTGTGACTTTCTCCCACCTTTGGCTCGTCCTGGGTCGACAGTTACTTCAGTAACATTAGGCACTTTTGATTTATATGCTCTTTAATGTTGATGATTGTGTTATTTTACATATGCATCTGCTTACATATGATAATGCTTGTTTCTGCATCTTTTTCACACACGTTTTGATCAGGAGATTCAGTACTCTATTAGAAGATGTGTAATAGCGCCCCCCTACTGTATAACACAGAAAGCCGGAAATTTCCGTCAATGGCGGGGAAGCGTTTGCTCACAAGTTACAGAAGTTTCCGTCAAAGGCGGGCAAAGATTTAAAATCATGCAGTGCTGACTGGGCAAGAGGCAGCAAATGTAACTAATTTTCTTCTAATTTACAGGGAAGATCATGAAGAAACTCCTGGAAAATTTGAGTTTGGCAGAGTATTATGACAAGAAACTCACTCTACACACAGTGCTGCAGATCAACAAGAACAGTGTGACAGATGTGCCTGTCCAGTCCCTTTCCGATCTACCATGGCTGCTCTTGAAGAGACTGATGTTGCTACAAAGGACAGCGAGGAGTGTTAAGTGTTCCTCATCAGATGGGGCAGAAGATTCAGAGTGGGATGATGATCAGGATAGTGCTGAGTCAGACTGTCCTCAGTCAGTAAACCCTTTAGACGTTTTGACTGCAGTGTTTCTTTGTTCTGACAGTTTTCTTCAGCAGGAAATGATCATGAAAATGTCAATGTGCCAGTTTGCGGTTCCTCTGCTGCTTCCAAACTGTGATAACAATCAGATCACTCTTATGCTTTGGGCAATGAGAGATATTGTGAAAAAATACAGACCACATTCCCTGTCAGACAAAAGTGGATTTGTAGAAGAAAGGATTGTTCTCTCAGAACTACCATTAGTGTCTTTTGTGAGACTTGGTAGGAGCAACATTTCCAAATCAGAAATTCTGAATAAACTGCTCAGCAATTCACAGCAGTACACTGATACCTTTGTGCACTTCAACATGGATTGTGGAAACATCAACAAGAAGATATCAAATGGCTTGGTTGAGATGGCCTGGTATCTTCCTTGTGGAAACAAGAACATTGATGTCTTTCCTGAGCCTGTAGCGATTGCAAACTTGAGAGGTGACATCCAGAACTTTGAAACACAGTACTCTTTTCTTTGTGAGGCTTCAACTGCTGTGTTTGTGTTCTTTGAATCCCAGCTTTTAGATACACAGTTAATTTCAGTGCCCAGTCAGAAATCTACGCCTCAGCTATTTTTTGTGGGGGACTCCAACGATGAGAACATAAAAGCAACAGTCAACAAGCTCAATCTGAAGAAAAGCAATTTCCTCTTTAAAGCCAAGCAGAACGATCTAACATTTGTTAACAAAATTCAGAGCAAGTTACAAGATGCCATTAGGAACAACGAACAGAAAATATCAGTTGTTCGTTTAGCTAAGATTGCACGAAATCTGGGAATCTTGGTGGATGAGGATGCTCAGGAATGTCAGTGTGCAAAAACAATGGCAGATGAAATCACTTCAAAAATAGAGGATATAGTGCAGTTCAAGAAGCAGGAGCTGCCCTTGCAAGGAGAGATCTTGATGAACCTGGCTAAGTTAGAGAAGGAGGAATGCCGATTGAAAAAAGTTGGGGATAAAAAGATTGATGACTACAAAAATGATCTTCAGATGCAAAAAGAAACTCAGAGAAGAGCAACGCAGCAAAGACATGTCTGCTTCTATGAGCTGCTTCCTCAGTGCAATATCAACACCAGAAAGGGCTTACTTCTTAAAATGGTTGAGAATCGGTCTAGAGAATCGATCTCATGAAGTACTGCCTCAACTCAGAGAACTGTACAAACAGAAATGTCAAGATGTTTGTAGAAACAAGCAGGAAATTGCAGAGCTTGATAAAAGATTTCTAACAGTTCTTTAGGAGTCGAACACTTCATTCGAGAGATGAGCCAGCTTTACGAGGCTGCGGTCTCGCTTCCAGAAGAAGCAAATTACCGAAAACAGCTGGAACACTTACCTAGACTCTGTGCTGAACTACTATTGGATGGATTTTCACTTGAACTAGTGGATGGAGATTCTTCAAATATCCCTGTGGAATGGCTTTCTAGTGTGTTTTCTGAATTAAACACACTGGTGGAATCCAAAAACAAGATTATGGTTGTCACCGTTTTGGGGGTCCAGAGTTCAGGAAAGTCAACGCTGCTGAACACCATGTTTGGAGTTCAGTTTGCAGTTAGCAGTGGAAGGTGCACCAGGGGAGCCTTTATGCAGCTTATTAAAGTAGCAGATGATCGCCAAGCAGAACTCAATTGTGACTATGTAATGATAATTGACACTGAAGGACTGAAATCCCCTGAGCTCGCACAACTGGACAACAGCCATGAACATGACAATGAGTTGGCAACTTTTGTTGTTGGACTGAGTGATGTAACAATTGTCAACATTGCCATGGAGAATTCAACAGAGATGAAAGACATTTTACAGATCACTGTTCATGCCTTCCTCAGGATGAAGCAAATAGGTAAGAAACACAAGTGTTTGTTTGTACACCAGAATGTTGCTGATGTCTCGGCTCATGATTCAAACATGAGAGACCGTAAATTTCTGTTGGAACAGCTGGATGAAATGACACAAGCTGCTGCCAAAATGGAGAACAAACTGGAATTCAGCAAATTTACAGATGTGATGAACTATGACACTAAGACTGGTGACCACTACATCCCTGGATTGTGGCATGGAAACCCCCCAATGGCACCAGTGAGTATTGGCTATAGCGAGTCTGTTTATGCTCTCAAAAAGCATATAATGGGAATCTTCAAATGTTACGAGTCCTACAACATCAATGAATTTCTTAAATGGACCAAAGACTTGTGGAATGCCGTGAAATATGAGAAATTCATCTTTAGTTTCAGAAACAGCCTGGTGGCTGATGCATACATGAAACTGTGCACAGAGTACAACAGATGGGACTGGACACTGAGAAAGCAAACGCACACACGGGCATTAGAAGCTGAAACCAAGCTCTTAAACCATGGGAAATATGAAAACTCTGAGAAGTGCACCATTGAAGACTTCCAGTGTCGTTTACTGCAGGAAATAGAAGCAAAGCTTTCAAAAGGACAAGATGAAATTATTGACAAGATCAAATCATACTATGAACAAGGGGAAGGTCATGTTGAACTAGTGGAAAATTATCGACAAAATTTTATAAACTCTGCCAAGTCTTTGAAGATGGAACTCTCACATTTGATCACAATAAAATTGGGTGCAGCTGTTTTACGTCGAAATGGAATGATCAAGGTGGAAGGAATCCAAAAGACATACATGGACACAATGGAGACGAAAGTGCTAAACCTGCTTAAAGACTGTCGTGAGAATGCTGAATGAAGCATTTGAAAAGATGAGGTAGGAGACAGTCAGGACTGCTTCAGAGAACTTGGGCATGAAAATGGCAGACAAGATGGTGACTGGTGAAAACAAAGCAATTTTTGGATCAAGGACAACATTTCAGATTTCAGTCTTGAAATATCTTCTCGATGAATCTAAATTTAAAACATGTGTGCATTTCATATCGTCATATGAGAGGTTTGTTAAAGACTTTATTTTGGACAAAATCAAAAAGCACTTTTCCGAAGACAACAGAATGTTCACATTAGAGGAGAACCTTGTCAAGGAAGTAATCAGTGAAATTAAACAGGCAATCGAAGCAACAGAGAAAAACCCAAAGATAAATGACATGAAGGGATTTATTGAGAACATTTGTAAGGAACTTGTAAATAGGCTTGTTTTTCCCAAGGACGCAGTGGACAAAATCAGCACACTGAACAATGCAAATCCCCAAAAATTTGCTGAATGCCTTCAATGTTCTTTGATGGACATGGAAAAATCACTGAAAGCAAGTTTACAAGCAAGAGATCTTCAAAGCAAAATATACAGTCTTCAAACCAAACCACAGGATGTGCTGTTCAAACGCGTGCATGGCTGTGGAAAACAGTGTCCATTCTGTAAAGCACCATGTGAAGCTGGAGGAGACGCTCACACTAAACACTTTGTCTCAATCCACAGACCAGAAGGACTTGGCCTCTACAGATTTGATCATTCTAAAAAACTAGTGACCGACATCTGTACATCACTAGTGCACAGCAACGCACTCTTTAAATGCTCAGACACCAACAATCAGTGGCATCCATATAAAGAATACAGCAAAATCTATCCAGATTGGCGAATTGATCCAGACCCCAGCAGAGATGCCTCAGCATACTGGAAATATGTGATGGCAGAATACAATGAGCAGTTTGCACAGGAGTACGATGCAAAGCCTGCAGAAATACCCTGGGGAAAATCACAAAGTCAGATGCAGAGAAGAGCCTGAAGTAATTATCAATTAACTATCTCTCTGACCTCTGTTTAAATTAGTTTGGTACATGATGGTAAGAAATGTTACCTTACTATCCAGGTATCCATGAATATTAACTATGACAACAAATGAAAAATAAAAAAAACTGCTTTTTCGATATTAATCATAGCATATCCTGACTAATGCATGAGTATAAAAAGTTGCTTGTACTTGCTCTTGCCATGTAATAAAAACCATGAAAAAGAATGAAACTAAGCTAAGTGTGTTTTTAAAATAAAATGAAGATGTGCATTATATATGTAAACCTGTAGTACTAATTCAAATGTTGTGGTCTACTTTAGTGACATAGTTATTTCACCTGTATTCATGAATTCTTTTCTTGTTGTTTGTTGACATTTATGACATCATGAATGTTACTTTTGAAATTAGTTTTTGACACCTTGTCCTCAGATTGCATTTTTAATGAACAGAAGCATTTACAACGTTTAAAATCTCATTCCTGAACCCTGGCTTAACGTTCTTATTTGCGATGTCAGATTTTACTGTATTTCCTTTCTATTGTTGTTTAATCATCTTATTGTGTGGTTTCAAGGGATGTTTGTCTTCATGAGTAAGAGATAAAATATGTCCATGTCAAGGTTTTTAACATCACAGAATGAAAGAACACTTGTTGGATCTGTACTGATCAGACAAAGAAACGAAACTAAGATAATTCAATAAACTCTTCTTCATTATCATCACTTTATCTCCTGTTTCTGCTCTTCCTGGGATTTCTTCGCTGGATTCGGACTTGTTAACAGGTTTTGGGTATTAGACAAAACTCTGCTGACTGGTTTTGGATACCAGACAAAATAGGATATATTCAGGTAGGGATTCGACGTCTGGGATAAATATTTCTGATGTGGAGACGTGATCTATTAGATCATTTTGGTGTAGTCAGCATAATAGAAAAACAGAGCAACTATTATCTCGACACAAGAGAGTCGGAGTCAGGATTGTTTCTCGCACAGTCAGAAGATGGAATGACTCCAGGCCAATCGGGCTACTGGCTCTGTTTTCAACTTTGTCCTTACGTCAGAAGTTACCCTCACTACTGGGTCAGATGATATCATAGAGCAGTCAGAGGTTAAGATGACATAATTAAGAACTTGACACAACTAAAGCAATGTTTTAAGATCAAATAAACAGTCGCATTTATACTTGATTAGTTGCTAAGTTTAAGTACCTCTCAGTACTTTTCCTTTTGCAATATATGCGAAATTGAGTCTTCTTTCTAAACTGTCCAGTCAAGGCTTTATTTTAATTAAAGTGGCAGATATGTCGTGACAAACAACACAACTAGGTGAGTTGGCTTTGTGTAGGCTATATATGCCTCCTCTCAAGCTGAATAGATAGTGCACCTCCCGAACTTTTATAAAAAAATAATGTTGCTTAAATTCTGCGAACTCTCGGGAGAATCTGACAATACGTTTACTTGTTTAATTAGTGACACTTTGTAGAAATCTTTATCTGAATATGGAAAAAAAAAGTAAAGCTTTATATGAATATGGCAAAAACAATCACTATTTCTAACACAAAAAAAAGTTATAATACATAGTCTTTGATATTTTTAAAATATATATTCAAGTCCATCCATCTATCTATCTATCTATCTATCTATCTATCTATCTATCTATCTATCTATCTATCTATCTATCTATCTATCTATCTATCTATCTATCTATATATATATATATATATATATATATATATATATATATATATATATATATATATATATATATATATATATTAAATGTGTTCAAAAGAGAACTAGGGAATTCACAAGCCGCTCCATAGAGACCTCTAACTGATTACATCCATGGTTGCATAATTTCTTAAATAATTCAAAAAGAGGGCACTAATCTGCCTTCAAATTTTTTTTATTTTGATGGCCTATACTCTATTTTAACCTGAAATACTGCAATAATAAAAAATAAAAAAATTACAAAAACATTTTTTTAAATAATTTTCAATGGCAAAAATAGACCACAATTATTGCATAAATATAAAAAAAAACCAACATACATACATCTCAAAATACAAAATTAAAAAGAAAAAATATTATTGAAACAAAATTAATTGCATTGGTTTTATTTATATATATATATATATATATATATATATATATATATATATATATATATATATATATATATATATATATATATATATATATATATATATATAACCAATGCAATTAATTTTGTTTCAATAATATTTTTTGAATATGTTTAATATATTTTTAATAATATGTTTTTACCCATACAAATTCCTGCAAATCAAATGACTAAAAAATGTTAACTGAAAAGTTTAATATGATCTGCTGTTTTATGTTAGTTTAAGAGATAGATCTATTACTATTTAATCTTTTACTTAATAATAGGACTCTATTGATATAATCAAATGTTTTGGTACTATCACATCATCCTCCCCTCTGTTGTTTGGTACAGTCCGATGAGATATGGCAGTTTTTTGTGTGTCTTTGGTCTTTACCCTGTTCTTCCTGAAAATCGCATGACTTCAAAAACAGAAACTGAAAAGAAAACTGAAAGCAAATTAAAACTGAAAGGTTTAATATGAACTGTTGTTTTATGTTAGTTTTAGAGATAAATATATTACTCTTTAATCTTTACTTAGTAATAGGACTGTATTGATATATTCAAATGTTTTTGTACCATCACCTTATACAGTCTATGACTATCACAGCATCCTCTGTTGTTTGGTACAGTCCGATGAGATATGACGGTTTTTAATGTCTTGTACCAATATCAGTGGTCTTTACCCCTGTTCAGATTCCTGCAAATCACATGACTTCAAAAAGGAAAAGAAAACGGACACTAAAACTAAAACTGAAAGCAAATTAAAACGGACAGGTTTAATATAACCTGTTATTTTATGTTAGTTTTTTGGAGATAAATATATTACTCTTTAATCGTTTACTTAATAATAGTACTCTATGAGCTGATATAATCAAATGTGTTTGTAACGATCACGTCATCCTCCCCGCTGTTTGGTACAGTCCGATGAGATAAAAGAGAGAGAGGTGCTGGGCACAATTCTGACATCAGAGAAGCATTAGGTTCAGGGTAAGTGTCAGTCTTTTTTCGTGTAGTGTTAATATGGCTGCTTGTAAGTTGTGATCTACAATAGGCTACTGGGCAAATGCATGTCTACAAATCCAAATTTGCATAATTTCGGTTTCGTTTAGACAGGATTAATTTTTACGATATATTTATGTAGACCTAAATAATAGTTACTTCACGTGTTATCTATTATGCTAATGGTCATCCTCCCCGCTGTTGTTTGGTACAGTCCGATGATATAAAAGAGAGAGAGGTGCTGGGCACATTTGTGACATCAGAGAAGCATTAAGTTCAGGGTAAGTGTCAGAAATTATGTTGCTGAAATTATATTGTTTTGGATTAGATTGTAAACCATGCATCATCTCGGAAATAAACCAGTCAGTTATTTGTCTGAATAAGTTAAATGATGCGTGTAATTTATTTCCTGAATGAGCATCTATTTCAGACTCTTAAGGACAACGCAAGTTTATGGCGTTTACAGTTTTCAAAGTGTTATGCTGTTATCAATTTTTAAATAATTAACTGCTTCGGAATGAAGTTGAGGTACTGCGAATGTTTCGAGACACTCCTCGCTGCAGCCTGAAGCACGATGACGTAGCTGGATCAGATCCAATACGTACTGGATGATGGTTCGTTATGGCGAGTGCGTAGTTATAATGCGAGTGCGAGTCTAGTTATAAAGCGTATGCGCTGGTCTTAAGTGACATGTCACTTAAGACCAGCGTATACACATTATAACTACAGGTTAGAACATTATAACTACACAGGTTAGAACATCATCTATATACAATATTGACCATATGTATGGTCAATATTGAATTGATGTTCTAACCTGTGTAGTAGTAGTTCTGATAAATAATACGTAATTATTGATGAATAAGTCATTGTGATGCTGAAGTTATCCTAGTTTCTCTCTACATACATGCAAAACAGTTAAAAGTGAAACATATTCTGGTCATGCAGTTGAGTGGAAGCAAAATGAGTCAAGTAGCCTAAATATCTGTAATTTTAATCCTCAAGGTACAACTGGTACACATTCAAGGGAAAATGCAAAACGTGTGTCCTGATTTCGTGAGCATGTTATTAATAATTGTTTTTGCGCGAGCAGTTTGAGTATTTATCCAGTTCACAAATCTCTCAACTGCGCGTGCGCATGTGACGTCATCAAAATGTGAACCACGAAACCACTGCGCATGCGCGTCCAGTACGTGATGGATCTGATCCAGCTACGTCATCGTGCTTCAGGCTGCAGCGACGACTTCTTGAATGTTTCCTTAGGCGAAACAAGTTAGCTTACAATAGACTAGACTAGAGGGCATGCATCGTCGATAGGCGGTTGTCAGGAGTAGTATGCCCGCATTCTCAGACCCCTCGATTTTTCGCGACAGCGCCTCCTGCTGTTTTGAGGATCGTTTTACACCCGTATCCAAATGCCATTTAAAACAATAGAATGCAATATTATGGTCTTATTTCATTTAAAGTTTAACAAATAAATATACTCAAAATAACGATTTTGCAAACATATTTGCGTTCCCTGCTCAATGCAAGTGCCAGAAAATCTCATTGTGTTCTCTGACAAAAAAATCTACTGGGTAATTTGTTAGTCAGTGTGGGTGGTAATTGAAAGAAAATAACTGATGGAAGAGATACAATTACAGATTGAACTTCTGAAAAATATTATGTGATATTATATTGCTACAATGTTTATTTTTGTTTATTCAAATTCCAATGTTTTTCTCATGTCAACCAATGTTAATGGTCTAATTAACATTTTATACCTTCCTTACATAAAAAACTGTTTTTTTTATATCTTGAATGCAAAGCAAAACTAAAATAACAAAAGAACAAAACACCAATAATAAACAAGTCTGTACTTTATTTAGCTTAAACATCATCCTGCTGTAAATAGGACAAAGCAAAGAAGAAAGGAAGAAAGAATTTTGTTAGTGACTTTACTTTTCATCTTAAATTACATTAGGTAAAATAATAACTGTTCTGTAATGAGCCATTTTGTTTGAATATACCTCAAATTTCTTCTGGATAAGTCAAAAATCAACTGAACTTCACAGGTGTTCATTTTTAGTTTTCTTTTTCCTGAGGTAGGCCCAAACATGTTTGTCAATTAGATTTATTTTCTGTTATTGCCATATATGCTATGTTTTATTTTTGAATTTTTTATTTTTTTTATACGGACAGGCCATCATTGATGGCCTATGTGAGATGTAGGCATATATATCACCCTAGGTATGTTTGTAATTTACATTTGCAAAAAAAATATACATTTATTATTACACAATATTTTTGACCATGGCATTCATCTTTTATTTTAGTGAAGTCGAGGAATTTGACAGAGAGATCACCAAACTAATGAAAAAAGAAGGAACAGTCTCCTACCAGAAAGTACAGTTATTATTTTACCTAATGCAATTGAAGATGAAAAGTCACTAACAAAATTATTTCTTCCTTTCTTCTTTGCTTTGTCCTGTTTACAGCAAGATGATGTTTAGACTAAATAAAGTACAGACTAGTTTGTTATTGGTGTTTTGTCTGTTATTATTTGAGTTTTGTTTCAGATTCAATATATATATATATATATATATATATATATATATATATATATATATATATATATATATATATATATATATATATATATATATATATATATATATATATATATATATATATATATATATATATATATATATATATATATATATATATATATATATATATATATATATATATATATATATATATATATATATATAAATAATATATATATATATATATATAATATACATATACATACACAAACAGGTTTTGTAATGTTAGGAAGGTATAATATGTTAATTAGACCATTAGCATAGGTTGACCTGAGAGAAATATTCGAATTTGAATAAACAAAAATAAACATTGTAGCAATATAATATCACATAATATTTTTCAGAAGATAGTTCAATCTGTAATTTTATCTCTTCCATCAGTTATTTTCTTTCAATTACAACCCACACTCTACGATCTACTGGGTAATTTGTTAGTCAGAGAACACAATGAGATTTTTTGGCACTTGCATTGAGCAGGGAACGCAAATATGTTTGCAAAATCGTTATTTTGTGTATATTTATTTGTTAAACTTTAAATGAAATAAGACCGTAATATTGCATCCTATTGTTTTGAATGGCATTATGATAAGGGTGTAATACGATCCTCAGAACAGCAGGAGGCGCTGTCGCGAAAAATCAAGGGGTCTGAGAATGCGGGACTCTTGAGTGCGGGACTGTAGGTGCAGGCTCCGAGTCTGCAACTTCATACTGTTGGTCTAGCGCGTGCAGCAGCCTCCTCCAGGTCCTAGTGCCCGTCTTTACAATGTTATATTTAGTGAGGGCGCTGTTATATGGAATATCAAAGCTGCCAATAAATTAATAAATATACAAAGAAATGTAATAAAAAGCGTGTGTGTGTGTGTTCTTTGTATATTTATTAATGCATTTATTGGCAGCTTTGACATTCCATATAACAGCGCCCTCACTAAATATGTGTGCGTGCGTGCGTGTGTAATGTTTTCTATATTTATTCCTTTCTATATTTATTTCGCTATTTATTTATGCATTTATTTATTTCTACATTTATTTGAGCGTAGGTTAATGAGGAGGGCGTTTACCTCAGACATAGCAATCGAGCTCAGAGTAGGCTTGGGCAAACATTGAGGCCACAGTGACACCTTGTGGTGTGGCCGAAATACAATAAGTATAGCATACTGACGTTGATACTGTCTGTGATGAATCTTATATCACAGGTTAAGTCATATAACTTTACTTATGTCAATTAAGTTAGGACAGCAAAGACTGTGATTTGGACTTTGACTTACTAGTCATATAGTGGTGTGTAACGCCCTGGAGATGTTGTCCGACAAATAAACTTTTGCTGATAATTTACTCACCCCCATGTCATCCAAGATGTCCATGTCTTTCTTTCTTCAGTCGAAAATATATTAAGGTTTTTGATGCAAACATTCCAGGATTTTTCTCCTTATAACAGACTCAATGGACCCCAAACAGTTCAAGGTCCAAATGACAGTTTCAGTGCAGCTTCAAAGGGCTTTAAACGATACCAGACGATGAATAAGGGTCTTATCTAACGAAACGATCGGTCATTTAAAAAAAAAAATCAAAAGTTTAAGTTTTATAAGCACAAATGTTCGCCTTGCTCTGTTCTGTGATATGTGTCATGACGTCACATAATACGCAATCACGCCGTAGGCAGAAATAGAGTCAGTGTTGAACGTGCACATACTGAAGTCAAACGGCATTTACAAAAAGGGGAGTTAAAAGGTAAAACAACAATGTCGGACGATTTTGAATCCTTTTTCCGCTCATTTGAAAACGCTGACTCGGTATTTCCGCCTATGATAAGCGTGACCTTTTCAACGTAACTGCGACATGCGTGATTTCACGTACACATATCACAGAATTGAGCAAGGCGAACATTTGTGCTTATAAAACTTTTTTGGTATCGTTTCGCCTGGTATCATTTAAAGCCCTTTGAAGCTGCACTGAAACTAATTTGGACCTTGAACCGTTTGGGGTCCATTGAGTCTATTATAAGGAGAAAAATCCTGGAATGTTTGCATCAAAAACCATCATTTATTTTCTATTGAAGAAAGAAAGACATGGACATCTTGGATGACATGGAGGTGAGTAAATTATCAGCAAAAGTTTATTTAAAAGTGAACTAATCCTTTAAAATGCACTGAATCAAAAACAGCATGACGTGTTAAAGCGGTTCAGCTGTAGATTTGTTTCTGATCATTTCTATTTACGCCTATGCATTATTAAAAAAAATGATGATAAATATAAATAAATAAATAAATGCATGATGTTCGGGGGCACAACATAATTGTTGATATGCTTTTTTTTATAAACTCTACTTGTTTCTGTTCAATATTGTAACTTGACTTGACCTTTAGCAGGACTTGACTTGCACTGTTACTTGTGACTTAAACATGTGTGACTTTCTCCCACCTCTGACTCGTCCTGGGGCGACAGTTACTTCAATAACGTTAGGCACTTTTGATTTATATGCTGTTTAATGTTGATGATCGCGTTTTTACATATGCATCTGCTTACATATAACGCTTGTTTCTGCATCTTTTTCACACGTTTTGATCAGGAGATTCAGTACTCTTTTAGAAGATGTGTAATAGCGCCCCCCTACTGTATAACACAGAAAGCCGGAAATTTCCGTCAAAGGCGGGCAAAGATTTAAAATCATGCATTGCTGACTGGGCAAGAGGCAGCAAATGTAACTAATTTTCTTCTAATTTACAGGGAAGGTCATGAAGAAACTCCTGGAAAATTTGAGTTTGGCAGAGTATTATGACAAGAAACTCACTCTACACACAGTGCTGCAGATCAACAAGAACAGTGTGACAGATGTGCCTGTCCAGTCCCTTTCCGATCTACCATGGCTGCTCTTGAAGAGACTGATGTTGCTACAAAGGACAGCGAGGAGTGTTAAGTGTTCCTCATCAGATGGGGCAGAAGATTCAGAGTGGGATGATGATCAGGATAGTGCTGAGTCAGACTGTCCTCAGTCAGTAAACCCTTTAGACGTTTTGACTGCAGTGTTTCTTTGTTCTGACAGTTTTCTTCAGCAGGAAATGATCATGAAAATGTCAATGTGCCAGTTTGCGGTTCCTCTGCTGCTTCCAAACTGTGATAACAATCAGATCACTCTTATGCTTTGGGCAATGAGAGATATTGTGAAAAAATACAGACCACATTCCCTGTCAGACAAAAGTGGATTTGTAGAAGAAAGGATTGTTCTCTCAGAACTACCATTAGTGTCTTTTGTGAGACTTGGTAGGAGCAACATTTCCAAATCAGAAATTCTGAATAAACTGCTCAGCAATTCACAGCAGTACACTGATACCTTTGTGCACTTCAACATGGATTGTGGAAACATCAACAAGAAGATATCAAATGGCTTGGTTGAGATGGCCTGGTATCTTCCTTGTGGAAACAAGAACATTGATGTCTTTCCTGAGCCTGTAGCGATTGCAAACTTGAGAGGTGACATCCAGAACTTTGAAACACAGTACTCTTTTCTTTGTGAGGCTTCAACTGCTGTGTTTGTGTTCTTTGAATCCCAGCTTTTAGATACACAGTTAATTTCAGTGCCCAGTCAGAAATCTACGCCTCAGCTATTTTTTGTCCGGGGACTCCAACGATGAGAACATAAAAGCAACAGTCAACAAGCTCAATCTGAAGAAAAGCAATTTCCTCTTTAAAGCCAAGCAGAACGATGCAACATTTGTTAACAAAATTCAGAGCAAGTTACAAGATGCCATTAGGAACAACGAACAGAAAATGTCAGTTGTTCGTTTAGCTGAGATTGCACGAAATCTGGGAATCTTGGTGGATGAGGATGCTCAGGAATGTCAGTGTGCAAAAACAATGGTAGATGAAATCACTTCAAAAATAGAAGATATAGTGCAGTTCAAGAAGCAGGAGCTGCCCTTGCAAGGAGAGATCTTGATGAAGCTGGCTAAGTTAGAGAAGGAGGAATGCCGATTGAAAAAAGTTGGGGATAAAAAGATTGATGACTACAAAAATGATCTTCAGATGCAAAAAAGAAACTCAGAGAAGAGCAACGCAGCAAAGACATGTCTGCTTCTATGAGCTGCTTCCTCAGTGCAATATCAACACCAGAAAGGGCTTACTTCTTAAAATGGTTGAGAATCGGTCTAGAGAATCGATCACATGAAGTACTGCCTCAACTCCGAGAACTGTACAAACAGAAATGTCAAGATGTTTCTGGAAACAAGCAGGAAATTGCAGAGCTTGATAAAAAGATTTCTAACAGTTCTTTAGGAGTGGAACACTTCATTCGAGAGATGAGCCAGCTTTACGAGGCTGCGGTCTCGCTTCCAGAAGGAGCAAATTACCGAAAACAGCTAGAACACTTACCTAGACTCTGTGCTGAACTGCTATTGGATGGATTTTCACTTGAACTAGTGGATGGAGATTCTTCAAATATCCCTGTGGAATGGCTTTCTAGTGTGTTTTCTGAATTAAACACACTGGTGGAGTCCAAAAACAAGATTATGGTTGTCACCGTTTTGGGGGTCCAGAGTTCAGGAAAGTCAACGCTGCTGAACACCATGTTTGGAGTTCAGTTTGCAGTTAGCAGTGGAAGGTGCACCAGGGGAGCCTTTATGCAGCTTATTAAAGTAGCAGATGATCGCCAAGCAGAACTCAATTGTGACTATGTAATGATAATTGACACTGAAGGACTGAAATCCCCTGAGCTCGCACAACTGGACAACAGCCATGAACATGACAATGAGTTGGCAACTCTTGTTGTTGGACTGAGTGATGTAACAATTGTCAACATTGCCATGGAGAATTCAACAGAGATGAAAGACATTTTACAGATCATTGTTCACGCATTTCTCAGGATGAAGCAAATAGGTAAGAAACACAAGTGTTTGTTTGTACACCAGAATGTTGCTGATGTCGGCTCATGATTCAAACATGAGAGACCGTAAATTTCTGTTGGAACAGCTGGATGAAATGACACAAGCTGCTGCCAAAATGGAGAACAAACTGGAATTCAGCAAATTTACAGATGTGATGAACTATGACACTAAGACGGGTGACCACTACATCCCTGGATTGTGGCATGGCAACCCCCCAATGGCACCAGTGAGTATTGGCTATAGCGAGTCTGTGTATGCTCTCAAAAAGCATATCATGGGAATCTTCAAATGTTACGAGTCCTACAACATCAATGAATTTCTTAAATGGACCAAAGACTTGTGGAATGCCGTGAAATATGAGAAATTCATCTTTAGTTTCAGAAACAGCCTGGTGGCTGACGCATACATGAAACTGTGCACAGAGTACAACAGATGGGACTGGACACTGAGAAAGCAAACGCACACATGGGCATTAGAAGCTGAAACCAAGCTCTTAAACCATGGGAAATATGAAAACTCTGAGAAGTGCACCATTGAAGACTTCCAATGTCGTTTACTGCAGGAAATAGAAGCAAAGCTTTCAAAAGGACAAGATGAAATTATTGACAAGATCAAATCATACTATGAACAAGGGGAAGGTCATGTTGAACTAGTGGAAAGTTATCGACAAGACTTTATAAACTCTGCCGAGTCTTTGAAGATGGAACTCTCACATTTGATCACAATCAAATTGGGTGCAGCTGTTTCACGTCGAAATGGAATGATCAAGGTGGAAGGAATCCAAAAGACATACATGGACACAATAGAGACGAAAGTGCTAAACCTGCTTAAAGACTGTCGTGGGAAAAAGTCAGACATGTCAGACTCGATGCTGAATGAAGCTTTTGAAAAGATGTGGCAGGAGACTGTCAGAACATTGGCATGCGCAAGACATGAACCACAAGATATCAGGACAAGAGTTTTTCATCAGTTGAGGAAAAATCTTCAATCTAGAGGAAGTTCTATTGCCCAAAGCTTAGACGAAGTGAAGGATTTAAACATTTATGGCCATGGGAAATTTATTGCCTACAAAGACCAAACAATCCAAGACAAGATCTCCAAGTGGTGGAATAAAAATCGTACAAAGGTGGTTCAAGAGATGTCAGACAACCTTGTCAGGGATTGTCAGCAATTTGCTGAAGTAAAGAGGGAAAGTAAGGATGATTATGATGACACGGACATCAGAGAAATTCTTAACATGATTGATGACAAACTTAAGGCTCATGAAGATCTTAAGCTAACGGAGGATTTTGAGCTGGCTCTTAAACTGCACATATGCGGCTTTGTAAGCAGAGAACTTCAAAAGATTCACAATCAATTTATCAAAGAAAACAACCCGCAAACAGCCTTGGAGAACTTGAAACAAACGTACCGCTCTGACTTCATTGACCTTTACCGTAAACGAGACCAGTGTCAGAAGAAAGCTGATGAATTCATGAGAAACTGCCTAAAACCTGCTTTAGAAAGATATATTTCAGAGAACTTGGGCATGAAAATGGCAGACAAGATGGTGACTGGTGAAAACTCAGCAATTTTCGGATCAAGGACAACATTTCAGATTTCAGTCTTGAAATATCTTCTCGATGAATCTAAATTTGAAACATATGTGCATTTCATATCGTCATATGAGAGGTTTGTTAAAGACTTTATTTTGGACAAAATCAAAAAGCACTTTTCCGAAGACAACAGAATTTTCACATTAGAGGAGAACCTTGTCAAGGAAGTAATCAGTGAAATTAAACAGGCAATCGAAGCAACAGAGAAAAACCCAAAGATAAATGACATGAAGGGATTTATTGAGAACATTTGTAAGGAACTTGTAAATAGGCTTGTTTTTCCCAAGGACGCAGTGGACAAAATCAGCACACTGAACAATGCAAATCCCCAAAAATTTGCTGAATTCCTTCAATGTTCTTTGATGGACATGGAAAAATCACTGAAAGCAAGTTTCCAAGCAAGAGATCTTCAAAGCAAAATATACAGTCTTCAAACCAAACCACAGGATGTGCTGTTCAAACGCGTGCATGGCTGTGGAAAACAGTGTCCATTCTGTAAAGCACCATGTGAAGCTGGAGGAGACGCTCACACTAAACACTTTGTCTCAATCCACAGACCAGAAGGACTTGGCCTCTACAGATTTGATCATTCTAAAAAACTAGTGACCGACATCTGTACATCACTAGTGCACAGCAACGCACTCTTTAAATGCTCAGACACCAACAATCAGTGGCATCCATATAAAGAATACAGCAAAATCTATCCAGATTGGCGAATTGATCCAGACCCCAGCAGAGATGCCACAGCATACTGGAAATATGTGATGGCAGAATACAATGAGCAGTTTGCAGAGGAGTACGATGCAAAGGCTGCAGAAATACCCTGGGGAAAAATCACAAAGTCAGATGCAGAGAAAAGCCTGAAGTAATTATCAATTAACTATCTCTCTGACCTCTGTTTAAATTAGTTTGGTACATGATGGTAAGAAATGTTACCTTACTATCCAGTAAAAAGTTGCTTGTACTTGCTCTTGCCATGTAATAAAAAAACATGAAAAAGAATGAAACTAAGCTAAGTGTGTTTTTAAAATAAAATGAAGATGTGCATTATATATGTAAACCTGTACTAATTCAAATGTTGTGGTCTACTTTAGTGACATTATTTCACCTGTATTCATGAATTCTTTTCTTGTTGTTTGTTGACATTTATGACATCATGAATGTTACTTTTGAAATTAGTTTTTGACACATTGTCCTCAGATTGCTTTTTTAATGAACAGAAGCATTTACAACGTTTAAAATCTCACTCCTAAACCCTGGCTTAACGTTCTTATTTGCGATGTCAGATTTTACTGTATTTCCTTTATATTGTTGTTTAATCATCTTATTGTGTGGTTTCAAGGGATGTTTGTCTTCATGAGTACGAGATAAAATATGTCCATGTCAAGGTTTTTAACATCACAGAATGAAAGAACACTTGTTGGATCTGTACTGATCAGACAAAGAAACGAAACTAAGATAATTCAATAAACTCTTCTTCATTATCATCACTTTATCTCCTGTTTCTGCTCTTCCTGGGATTTGGACTTGTTAACAGGTTTTGGGTATTAGACAAAACTCTGCTGACTGGTTTTGGATACCAGACAAAATAGGATATATTCAGGTAGGGATTCAACGTCTGGGATAAATATTTCTGATGTAGAGACATGATCTAACATTTTGGTGTAGTCAGCATAATAGAAAAACAGGGCAACTATTATCTTGACACAAGAGAGTCGGAGTCAGGATTGTTTCCCGCACAGTCAGAAGATGGAATGACTCCAGGCCACTCGGGGTACTGACTCTGTTTTCAACTTTGTCCTCACGTCAGAAGTTACCCTCACTACTGGGTCAGATGATATCATAGAGCAGTCAGAGGTTAAGATGACATAATTAAGAACCTGACACAACTAAAGCAATGTTTTAAGATCAAATAAACAGTCGCATTTATACTTGATTAGTTGCTAAGTTAGTTGGAAAAAGTTGCAAAAATTCAACATAACTGCTAACTAAATTATGAACTTTTGTCAAAACAAAATGTAATAATTTATACAAAAGAACCTAATAAAAGAGAGTTGATGATCCTCTTTCAATCCATTTTCTAAGTTAGTGGATCTCAACTCTGGTCTTGGAGACTCACTGCTCTGCACATTTTGTCTTCTTAATTTATCAAACCAGGGAGTAAAATTGCAGTCTTAAGTGTGTTTTACTCTTATTCTAAGACTTAAGAATAAGTGGGATTCATAAAGGTTCCTGTGATAAGACTAGGTCTCAGCTCCTAAATTATTTAAGAGAGCTGGAGAGGTCTCCTAACCTAGTTAGGAGCAACAAGATGGCAGCAGAGAGGAGGAGACCACACACTTTCCAATGGAAATATGCATTTTATTGGATTAAATGATGACATGGGGAGTTGATAAAATTATAAAAGCTTGATTGTCAAGATATTATTTTATTATTTTTTGACATAGTAAGAAATGTAATAACTTATACCACTCTACAAATTAATGATCTAACTGCAGAAATAAAAGTAATAATTACATATTTTGGCAACAGGAAAAATGCAGCAGTGCACCGGTGATGACTTGGGCCCAGCAGTGCAAGCATTATACAGGGTTTAAATAGCACTATTGTGGCACTGACCACATCAAACATGGCCAAAAGTGATGTGTGAAGATAAAAAAAAAATAGACCAGGGCTTAGTTTGCTTAAACCAGGGCTGTCCAAAGTCGGTCCTGGAGGGCCGCTGTTCTCCAGAGTTCAACTGCAAATTGCCTCAACTTGGGTTTAATTGGGGTTGGAGCTGAACTTGGACAGTGGCCCTCCAGGAGCAGGATTGGACACCCCTGGCTTAAACCATCAAAATATGGGGACAATATTTTTCTTCTTATATATTTTAAAATATGAGGGAAGAACAAAACACTAAACTTGGTGAAGGTATTTATCTGACAAAGAAATGTGTCAAAAAGGTCAAACTACAGCTACAGGTTTTTAGAAAACCAAAAACCTAACAGGAAAAAAACATACATTGACTGCAACATAATCAGTTATTAATATTTAATGTGTCCTCTCTTGCTTTTGCATGTGTTCATAATTTCTTTGTATGACAGCCTAGAAAATTATATCCATACAATTTGGCATGTTTCATTGTGTTATCACAAATAAAATAACATTGATTCCAATCACAATTATGCAACATTCTTACAAAATCTTTAACACATTTTTTATGATATTTGAATAAAGGTTGAAGATCACTTTTGGCCACTACTGTATGTCAGTTCATTGACTTCCGAACTTACAATCAAACCATGTGGCAAAAGCAAGACACATTTATTATGATTTCAGGCTTCCCTGGAGTTGTTGCATTGTGCCAAGTGTAAAGTTTGGTGGAGGGAGGAACTTTTTGTCCTCAAAGTTGATGTGTTAGAAGCAGGAAAAATGGGCAACTGTAAGGATTTGAGCGAGTTTGATGGCTAATTGTAATGGCTAGATGACTGGGTCCGAAAATCTCCAAAACTGCAGCTTTTGTGGGGTGTTCCCGGTCTGAAGTGGTCAGTATCTATTAAAAGTGGTCCAAGGAACAGTAGTGAACACAGAATACACAGTGCATCACAGTTTGTTGGGTATGGGGATGCATAGCTGCAGACCAGTCAAGGTGCATATGCTGACCCGTCCACTGCCGAAAGCACCAACAGTGGGCAGGTGAGCATCATAACTGGACCATGAAGCAATAGAAGAAGGTGGCCTGGTCTGATGAATCATATTTTCTTTTACATCACGTGTGTGTGTGTGTGTGTGAATCGTTTACCTGAGGAACACATGGCACCAGGATGCACTATAGGCAAGCCGGCAGAGGCAGTGTGATGCTTTGGACAATGTTCTGCTGGAAACCCTGGGTCCTGCCATCCATGTGGACTTTGACATGTATCACCTACATAAGCATTGTTGCAGACCAAGACCCTTTCATGAAAACGGTATTCCCTGGTGGCTGTGGATAATTCAGCAGGATAATGCGCCCTGCCACAAATCAAAAATGGTTCAGGAATGGTTGAAGGAGCACGAGTCTGAGCCCTTCAAATTCCCCAGGTCTCAATCCAATCGAGCATCTGTGGCAGTGGTCTCAAACTCAATTCCTGGAGGGCCACAGCTTTGCACAGTTTAGCTCCAACCAGCTTCAACTCACACCTGCTTGGATGTTTCTAGTAATCCTTAAGACCTTGATTAGCTGGATTAGGTGTGTTTGATTAGGGTTGGTGCAAAGGAATTGAGTTTGAGACCACTGATCTGTGGGATGTGCAGAACCATGGTCCAATGTTACTCCAATCCATGGAGGCCCCGCCTCTCAACTTACAGGACTTAAAGGATCTGCTGCTAAAATTTTGGTGCCAGATACCACAGTGAACCTTCAGGGGTCTAGTGGAGTCCATGCCTCAACGGGTCAGGGCTGTTTTGGCAGCAAAAAGGGGACCATCACAATATTAGGTCATAATGTTAAGCCTGATCAGTGTATATTTTAAAGAGCACCTATTATGGCATTTAAAATGTTCCAAATATTGTTTTAGAAGTCCCCAACAACAGTTTTGCATGCATGCAATGACAAAAAAGACTTTAGTTTTCTTATAATATGCATTTATTTTTACCTGTTTTGACAGCGATTCTCAAATGATTTGTTTAGTGATTCACTTTTCAAAACCCCGCCTTTACGTGACGCTAATCTGCGGTGATTGGTCCGATGACCCAGTCAGTTGTGTTTGGTATAGTCTGTGCAGATATTTTCGGAAACGGAACACCCATCACCATAAATGGTTTTCGATTTAACAAGTTTAAACGCGTATAAAGTGTAAGAACAAACATGGCATCAATTTTACCCTATCAATTCGAGCCTGAATATGAAGGGGAAACGTCTGGAGATGCGAATGATCAACAAACTCAATCGCAAAAACCACGACTGGAGCAGGATATTTCTCAATGGTAAGCATTAATGTAACGTTAGTTGTCACTTCAGGCCAATGGAGCATTAACTCGATGCATAAACATAAAGTTTTTACCAAAAAAAATTCAATAAAAATGCAGTAACGTTACGTTACTATGAGGTATGACTCTATTCTTAAAGAAAACTCTGAAAACAACAACAAACAATTCACATATCTCAATACAATTGTCATTGAAGACCTAGAAGCTAAACGGTGCTTACATAACAAACCAAACAATTATTAAGCATGCTACATAAAACATAAAAGCAACAATTTTTAATAACAATAATACAGTTAATAATACAGTTTGTGATACGGAGGAAGAAGCTGATGCAAATACACTTGGAACTGAACCTTCCTTCAATATCAGCCGGCTCGCAAATCCAAGTTTAATTGCATTTAAGTTGGTAACGTTAAAGCAATCGTCTTCAAAATGGCGTGAACAAAGCTCAAGGCTCGGACCATACTTCTGTGGTACAGTTGTATATATGAATTGTAGCCACTTAGTCTTCAAATGCTCAGATCAGTTTGCTTTTGAGTCGCACTTGAGAACACAGCGTCTCGTTGCCGTGATGTTTTCTAGTTTTCACTGGCGTGTGCAATAAATGGGCGTATCGTATTCAAATAACTTGACAAGTTGACATCATCTGGTCAGAGAAAAAGCTTCGGTCTTCTAACGATTCATAAAAATGTCTCAGAGTCAACTCTTACTTTTGAAAGATAATAGCTTTATATACGGTGCAATGTCATATTTCAAACTTTGCAGGATGTTTTTGTTCACTTAGATCTATGTTACACACTACATGATAGGTAAAATTAAAAATTCCATGATAGGTGCTCTTTAATGAATGTTTATTATGTCCGTTTTCCATCCCCTTTTCATGTATGATGCAACACCTTAAAAACAAACCCAGAAAAGTCTGCAGCATTCAGTTTGCTATTGTTTCTTTATGGCATTATGTGGAAAAAATTAGACAGTTGATCCACCTGCAACCCATACAAACCCACTCACTGATACACTGAAAGAACTGGGTCTCTCTGTTATACTATCCTTCTCCTATTCACCTTCAAGATGAACAGATACATGATCGTGAGACTATCATGTGATTGTGTGGCATTCCATGTTCCCACAACCAGTTTGACAAGTTTAAAAGAGAACAACCCTTACCTCAGGGTTGTTCACGAGAAAAGGGGGTTGGCCATTAGGAATAAATGTAGCACGTATGTAAATGATTGTTCATTCAGAACTCCGATCTCATTTAGAAACCTTTATCTTTGAGATACAGCAACTCACAACGTGAGGAGAGAAACAACACTGTGATGAGGGAAAGGGAGAAAGAGAGAGATATGGAGAGCAGAGAACAACAATCTTGCACATCCAGACCACGGCTGAACTGGTCTAAAAGAAAACAGGAGAGCATTGAAATAAGACCAAATTGTGAGTATATTATAAAGTTGTAATAAAACACAACACTGAGTTTCAAGTTTGATACGATACGTGTATTCTTTCTTCTCTGAGAAAACAATCTAAAAGAGTTTTATTTGATATACAGTAAGTATTGCAATATATATTGGGGATAGCAAATTCTTCCCTACTTACTTTCATGATCATCATGTACTTCAGTAGATATTGTGTGTTCTTCACTCTATGATAACAATGTATCTTAACATAAAGTTAGCAAAAATGTCTGTTCACCACATATGCCTATAAGCTGTATAAAGAGAATCAAATGTATTTCTCTAGTTTCTCATGATCCAGATCAGAGTCAACTTGATATATCTGAAGACATCAATCATACGGTGAGATATTTAGTTGGTGTTCAGAAATAATAAAAGGAAAACTGACGTGGAATTAGAATGAATGGATAGATGTAATAGAAGTATCGTTATTTAATGACACAGACCACTGTGATTGAATCACAGTATTGAATGTGCATGAATCATTTGTGTTTTTTTAATTTCCCCTTAGAAAACTACAATACTGTAAAGAATGTGAAAATGTGACATTGGTGGAGGGACTTGGAGCTTCCTGGAAAGTTTTACAGCAACTCTAACATACTAACGATGCCTCTAGAGTGACACAAAAGCCATTGAAAATGTTGAGATTCGTGGATTCCAGCCTTCCACAGTCCAAAATAGCCCGTTTTCAGTCTCTTTACAGACATTCTGCAAGAAGAGAAAAGCAGCTGGAGTAGCTTCAGCACTTCATCTTTGAGATGACTTTGCATTGACACTAAAGACTTCTCACAGGATGTATGGGAAACACTTCTGCTCTTACAGGATTTCAGAAGTATGTTTAACCCTCATCCCTCTCTTCCATAACAAATCCTTCCCTCACAGGTCAAAATGACCCGAAGCACTAAAATTATACTTTGTTTTGTTCAGAAAGCTTATGTAATTTCATTTTTTGATATATTTTCTATTTTTAATGCAAGTTGTTTGGAGATTTTTTATATAATTTTTATTTAATTTATTTTAAATAGTAGATTTTATTGATAAATAATATAATTTAAGCACATTCTTTACATTCTTTCACTTAAATTCAAAATTGTGGAGAAAAATAATAATAATATAACATGACTCTTGTCACTATGGCCTTATAGCTCTATATGGAGCAAATGCACTCTTTTGCTGTTTCCTAAAGTCAGTTATTGAGTTCAGTATGCATTCAGATACACATCTAGACATTATAAAATATTTTTTTGGTAAAGTTTTAGCATTTTTAGTTTAGTTTTTCTATGTATACTGAAACATTCCTCACGTTCCATTTATTAGTTAGGGGGTCAAATTGACCCGCGAGGGAAGGATTTGTTACTATTTTTATTACAACCAAAGTCCTCGAATTCAGTCAATGTGTGTGTGAACTGTAAAGTAAACACATCTCTAAAACACAGAAGACTCTTTTGGACTTGGTGCTGTGAGGATAAATGTGATGATTTTTTTGTTGTTGTTTGTTTTATCTTATTATTTTGCATGGCTACACAAAAAGTTTTGTGAATTGGTTTTGCGCTTAAAAATTTATGAAGCCTATTTTTACTTTTGTGATAACTTTTGAGACCGTTTTTGTGATGTTGATTCTGATCTGTTTCCACACTTATAGGTGGAAGACTCTTCACAAAACTCTCCCATTAGAAATGTAAACATATTTGAGTCCGTCATTGCTTGCTTTATTGCTTGCTTTTTGCCTCCATTCCCCCACCCTGCTTGCCACAATAGGCCTCACTGAGGAAAGTTCCTTTACATGTTTAATTACAAAAGTTTTTCCGTGTTTAAATGGAGCAACAATATTTCTAGTGATTTCTTCAATCTGCGAGCTTCAAATTTCCTTCCCCACAGCAGGTGTAAAATGATCTGTTGTGTTTTTTGTTTATGTAAATTTTATGTTTTCATAAGATTGCACTGGTTGCCATTTGCCGCACGAATCAAATTCAAGGCACTGATGTTTGCCTACAGAACAACCACTGGGGGCGCCAATGAGCGCATATGTGGCTTTAGATTTTTGTGTGTGAAGGCCTGAAGGGTGTAATTGCCGCCCTCACTAGTTCCCCCACACTGTTTTGGATCAGAGAACGGTCAATCTGACGATTACTATATGCCACTGGATCAGAGTACCGTCAATTACTGTCAAAAAAAAAAAGTTTGCATACCGTTTGCGTTTGGAGGGAGCGCTCATCAACACCATTAGACGAAAGAGCTCGGTCAATGCTTTGGCAAGGTAACGCTTTTTAAACCATATAAATCTAAATTCAAACTAAAGGCCAATTAAAAACACAGACAGTAAAAAGTGCACAAATCTGTGTTTTGTTTGGGCAGTATTTGTGACAGTCTAGAAATCTCACTGCGAAATGGGCAGATAGCCTATAGCATCAGTGTGTATGTTTGAGGCAAAATATAACACTCACTTTAGCATTTCATGATGAAGTGAGTGTTATATTTTGACTCTATAAATCTCTCTTCATTTTCTTGCACCTCAAAAAAGGTGTTTTGTAATTATCCCATATAAAACTTTAACGACACGTTTAAAAATGGTATAATAAAATTCATTAATTCAGTTCTAAAAGTGCTTAATGCAAGTTGCGTTATTTAAAGGGGAAGTTCAAGCATCAATGAGTAACAAAACTGCACTGTCTGAATCACTATTCTTATTACTTTCATGTGAAATGTTATAACACGTAATAATTATGCATTTATGTCTGAGAACATATATATATATATATATATATATATATATATATATATATATATATATATATATATATATATATATATATATATATATATAGATAAGAAACCACTGTTGGCTTGCTTTTGGATCTTGAATACGTCGCTAATGCAGTGTTCCAGACAAGGTTGGATGTGGGAATATCCCAATTTTAAATGTCCCACTTCAGACCTCGGTGAGTTCCAGGCAATCAGACGTCACATTCACATGTTGACCACATGATGTCGCCAAAACAAAACGCTGTTTTTGTGTCAGTTATGGCAAAAATAAAAACATGATTGCTTTGAAGACAGCTGATATTATAATAACTTAATGTCTAATGTTAAAGTTTGTTTTTTACATTTATGCTCATTGGAAGCAGGACTTACCGACATTTGTCCCAATTTCACTTTGAGTGGCGTTCCAGACATTATTTCCAAGAAAGAGGTGGGGAAAAATCTAAACTCTTGAGCTGTCTGGAACGCAGCATAAGAACGAATCGCCGAGAAGGGGGAAAAAAGCTCTCTCCAATGTTTTGAATATGGAATGCAGTACCCATTTCAACTACTAGAGGGTAATATTACTGCACTTTTAAAGGGATAGTTCACCCAATAACGAATTTTTTGTCATCATTTACTCATCCTCAATTTGTTCCAAACCTGTATGAGTTTCTTTCTTCTGTTGAGGACAAAAGAAGATATTTTCCAGACAGTTGATTCTAAATATCTTCTAAATAGCCTATCTTCTTATATATCACACAGAAAGTAACTCATACAGGCTTGGAATACAGGTTTTGGAATAACATGAGTAAATAAATGATGAATTTTCTGTACCATCTTTCCTGTTCAGTATCATAAGCAACTAAAATAATCGCCAAGTATCGTGTTTCTCCTCACAGATCACAACGAAACCTTCAGATCACCAAAAGACAATTATTTGTTTTAATGTCCAATTTATTTCCCATTTTACAATCTGTATAAACCCTAATTTTTTGCAATGGTTAAAATGGGCCGCGGCAAAAACATACATTCTAGGCTATCTAGTGATTGTGATCACTCAAAAAAATCTTCAAAACCTTTTGACATTTATGCTTAACTTCCGGTTGCTTGCTCTAAGATTTAAATATATTTTCAGCTACTCTATAGAGCAGGCATTCTCAACCCTGATCCTCGAGGGCCACTTTCCTAGATTTTAGCTCCAACCCTAATCAAGCACACCTGAACCAACTAAATAAGCTCTTCAGGATTGCTAGAAAGCTACAGGCAGGTGAGTTTGATCAAGGTTGTAGCTAAACTCTGCAGGACAGTGGCCCTTGAGGACCAGGGTTGAGAACCCCTGGTATAGAGTGTATAAAAGTTAGACTGCAGGTTCAACACTAGGGGGTGTATAACTGGTACATAGCCTACTGGACATACAGTACATTGGCATAGCCTATATCAGTATATGTTATTAGGAGGCCACGATGATGGAAAGAGGCAAGTGGGCAAATTTGGCTTTGTCAAAAACAAACTGTTTACCAATGTTTTAATAACTATAAGTGTTCTCAAGTCGTTCAAATATGACCAAGTCAAGTCACCTGATCTCTGATCCTTCTCTCTGGAAATTCTTTTCAGTGTGGGACTTTGCGTAATCTGTGCCTTGGAAACCAACCCTCCTGGTTCATTTAAGGTCAAGGCATTTCAGGACATTCATTTAGAGACAAGCACACATCGGACACAGACTTGTTTCTTTAGGTAACGTTTGTAGGTTCTGCAAAAGACCTTTGAAAGCTCTAGAATGTGTGGCTCTTTGCCCAGGGGCCACACTCCTGTTCCTGCTGAACTGAGCCAGTAATTTAATACAACTGTTATCAGCTCAGAAGGCACCGGAGCTCAGGTCCCGATGAGACACACAACTTTACACAGATTATCATTGGACATTTAAAAATAAAACATACAGTTGCGTGGAAAGACATTACCAATTAGAAAGCCAACTCTTACCTTTTCAGGATTGTGATTTCTTGATCATGCCTTATATTTTATATTAGCCTAAACTTCAGAAAGAACTAAAAGTCAACCATTTGTAGGGTTATTCCCCCCAAAAGTGTAAATACTGTGACAAAACATTGCTCTGTTTATGGCTCCTGACCTGCCCGACAACACCAACAGCTCAACCAATGGGGTTAGTAGGGCTTGGCTATCTGTTTGATTGACCAATGGCAGAGAGTGTTTGGGAAACCTGTTTGAAAACAGTATTATTTTTAGCAGTTCTGTTTGGTGGTGCTAGTGGCACAGAAATTACACAATTCACCTTTAAGATAATGACCATCTGCTTTGAATGAGACATTTGCATACACAATGAAAGCTTCTGCCAACAGTCACATGGGAGCAGTGTTCTGTTTCAATATTGGCTCATTTCTCTGACTGTTTTTAAGCAAGATTTATCATTACCCATGTGTGTTTGATTATGACACTAAACATCTATCATCTTCAATTTAGATATGTTTGTTATTCATTATGTTTGGCTGACGCTAATGCCTTCCTCGTTAACATTTTGAAAAATGGCCTGAGAAAATTCTGTCAGCAGTTTACCCAACCTTATCTTGTTTGAAACCTGTATGACTTTCTTTGCGCTTAAAAAAAAAAAAAAAAAGGATATATACTGTGTTTTTCACACAGAGAATAGAGACATGTCATGCTCCAAAAATGAAACATAAAAGTATAAAATACTTCCTATAACAATATAGTTAGAAATGGATGATTCCACATATTCAAAACACATGCCAGAAGTGTTACACCAGAGTGAAGGACTTTCAGTTAATATTGAATATTTTTTGCTCTGTTCATCAAAAAGCTATGGCTTTAAATTATTTGGATTATAGTAGACTACATGTAAGATACCTTTTTAAATTTTCAATCACCTTATGCTTAAGTTGTATTGAAAAGAGCAGCATGAACATTCTTACAAGTATCTCCTTTTGTGTTCCACAGGTTTCAAGCAACATGACAACGAAGTGATAACAGTATTTTCCTTTTTGGGTAAAATATTACTTTAATAAAACCCTAATTAGAACACCACCCTTGAAAAAAGAAGTGCACTTAATTGTATTGAATGTGCACTTGTAGTCTACTTCAAATCATGAAGTATATAAAAAAAAACGGCAGATAATGTAATATTAATTAAATAAAAGGCTACTTAAATGTATTAAGAGAGTACACTTTTACACTATGTTTTCGTAACGCTCTTAAGTCCACTTTTAAAAAGTCCACTTTGTAATAATGTAAAATTAACAGTTTTACTTTTAAGTACATTTTTAATCATGATGTTATGATACTTATGGTAAATGATAAATGGTTTAAAATATGTAATATTTTGTCATATTTTAAATTACGCTAATACGCTTATTTTGATGTGTTGACACGTAAAATACTTTATTATAATTTTAATTGTACTGTGTTATTTGATATTACTTTAAAAGTTAAATTACATTAAATGTACTAAATAGCAACTTCATCATTACAAAACTGTAATTACAAATATATTTAATTAAATACACAACATACCAGTTTCAATGTACTTAATGTACTTCAAATGTACTTAAGACCTACTTAAGTGGGTCACAAAGCACTCTAAAGTCCAGCCAATTACATCTAGTATGAATTTAAACCATAATACATTTCCATTTAATTGCAATGCAGTTAAGTGTCTGAAACCATTACAGTCAGTTCACACTTAAGTCTATTCTTTTTAAGGCACAATATGTCAGATTTTTTGATCGAAATACCCAAAAAACACTAGAACAATTATATATTTTGTTGACCCGTGTACTTAAATACCAAACAATGTTTCCAACAATGTTTAAATCCAGAGAAATCTGCTATTTTACCCAGTGTAACGGACCATGTCTTTGTGTTACCTGTCATTGATGTCAGATCTGTGCCTTGATTTCCATAGAAACCATGTATGAATATTTAGTTTTAAGCATGTAAAACAGCACTGCGTTATAATAATAAATATTAATAATAATAATTTTTATTATAAAATAATAAAAGCTCAGAGTTTTGCACGGGTCTCTCTCAAAAGCATTAGCTCCCAAGGGCTCTCAACTTTAAAACATTTGCTCATTTATGAACATTTCTGCCCAAATTCGTCAGATTCCTTTACATCAGCTGTGGAAATGGAGTCAAGACTACAACTCCCATGATTCCATACTCATTCACAGAGTCATCAAGTTACGCTTTTGTTTTGAATAAGTGACCTCTAGCGGCAAAACTTACATACTGTGCCTTTAAAGTATATTATTGCCATAATAAGTTTTCTTTTTAAGAGTATGCTAAAGTGTAATTCTTTTTTTTTCACAAGGGATAGATATTACCAGTACGTTTGCCGTGTTAGCAGAAATACAGGTCATAGTCTTTCCAACAGAAAAAAAACTGCACTTTCTTAGTTTCTTTTCAGGTGAAGAACTTAGCCACTGTGAACAACAAAACAAAGCGTGCACGTTCACCAATCAGCTAAGCTCTGCACCCGCACAGAATCACATCATAAATGCAGTTGTTTTGCTGTTCAAATATAAAACTCCCTAATGAAGTTCCCTTTTCTCATTCCGCCACATCAGGTTCTAGTTTTTCAAATTTCCTTAGTTTTTGTCCATTTCCTCATGAACTGTTGGTAAGGCCATGGCAGTGTGGTAATCCCTGGCAATGTGATTTTTCACTACAGTCACAAATCCGCATGCCAGGAACCCACACAGCCACAACAAGCCAGTAACCCCCGCCATCCCACCCCAACTCCTGCTTCTCCCATGCTTGGCTTAACTCTAGGTATTTCCCTAATTATCCACTACACCCAGATAAGAAACTTGATGGAATTTTCTCTCTAAAAAGGCAAAAAGATAAGGCTTTTGAAATTGACAGTTAACATCACTTATTGCATCCAATAAGATTAATTGGTCTTTGTGAGGCGAGAAAGATGTAAATCTGACTCTCATTACATTGCGGAAAAGATTCTTATTTGCTGCTCTTGCAAAAAATTACTGTTGCAGGGTGTAGTGATGTTTTTTGATTGTGGTAACACCTTGCTGACATGGTATAAATAATTGTATTTACGTAGTATTCTGAGGTACTCTACAGTATTACCATGGTACATGTCCGCAAAAACATGGCTAATTTGTATAAGTGGTGTAGCATTTTGAACCACAGCCATGTGGGCTGATCAACTTTCACAGTTTAGTGTGTGACCCCTCACTTATGTATTACTTGCCACCCAAGTAGAGCAGACATGATTATGTAATTTTAGTCTAGTGTAATCATTTAAAATGCCTTTGAAAGATGTTTTATGAGAACCATTATCCTATGACATCCTCCATTTGGCATTCTTCTCCATCTGATACTTCTTATATCTCTAAATTAAGTACTTTGCTTTACAATATGTGGGGAAGGAAGTGTGAATGGTTGGTGCCACATAAAACAAGGATGAATCAAGCAGACTGCGTCTAACTCTTGAAAAAATAAAGTGTAGTCTGGTGAGATGTGCAGTCCAAAAGCCTCACAAACTCCAAAGAAGGACTGTAATTCTCCAGTCTTAATGTCCTTCGGTCTTCTGAAATATCCAGCGATCCTTGCCAGGAGGATAGTCGTGGAGTCTAGCGCAGTTATTAGGCTACAAAACAAAGAAATAGAAGTTAGAACTGAATGTTCAAATAATCTGTTTTAGAAATTCAGTACACTGTAGAAAATAATACTAATGAAGTTATTTTTATGTGTTCCCCATGCATTTCCCCATTTTAAAAATGGAAAATTCAAGAAAGGTGCACAAAGAGAACTGAATTTCATCACATGTAGCTTTTCCACAAGCTGAGGTAAATACTAAAGGACCACTAGAGGAGTGTATATGTGTCATACACTAAAATAATGCAATAAAACATTCATTTAACAATATAAGATGTAACATAAACCCTAATGTACACAACTGATAACAAAAAAACTAAGAACAATTATTGCAATGAAAAACCAACATATGTCAAGTGTCACGCAGGAAATTTTGAGAATGTCAGTTCAAGGTTTTTCACTGTAAATTAGAAGATAGCTTGTTCTTTTTTACTTTCAAAAACTGTTAATTATATATTATGTAAACAGTAGTTTACAGTAATTTTACTTATTCATATTCTCGTTCCAGCTGAATTATTTTTCAGCTCTTGAAAAAGAATTGGGTATAGGGGCCGTTCACCACCCAAGTAGAGCAGACATGATTATGTAATTTTAGTGTAATCATTTAAAATGCCTTTGAAAGATGTTTTATGAGAACCATTTTCCTATGACATCCTCCATTTGGCATTCTTCTCCATCTGATACTTCTTATCTCTAAATTAAGTACTTTGCTTTACAATATGTGGGGAAGGAAGTGTGAATGGTTGGTGCCACATAGACTGTATAAAAATATGGACGTAGTGTCCGTGACATCACCCATAGGATTCTTTTGAAGCGGGTCGAGCTGGCCGTTGCCATCTTAGAAACGCGTCACCGCGCGTCACTCCCGGATAATAGAAAATGGGAAAAGCGGTGTGACGCGATGACTAACAGACAGCAGATAAATGGCTATCCACCTTCCACTCAAAGTGGCCACGCCCTTAATTATGCAGAACTTTAAGGTTTTATATAATGTAAACGAATGAGTTATAAAAAAAAATCACCCCCTCACAGTTGTCATGAAGGGCAAAATTAGCCATTTAGACCAAAACTAGAATTTGTACCAGGCTGTAAACATGTTTTTTTCTGCTGTAAAGTTGCATTTTAACATGGGGCTCAATAAGATTCTGCTCCCTTCTGGAGCCTGTCCCTAGTGGCCAGTCGATGAACTGCAGTTTAATTCACTTCCGTATTGGCTTCTAGAGAGATCGCGGGAGGTTGCTTCTTGCGCTAGATGGACATGTTTAACTGTTACACTGAAAGCCGTTGAAGCTTGATGGAGGCTTGGTCTGAAGCTTCGTCATAGTGACAACAGACAATCATACTACTTTTCCGGTGTTGCATTGACACAATTGGCTAGCGTCTGTGCTAGGGTATTTGCATAGGCGATCTGATTGGCTGACGCCTGAGTTGGTGCTTGAAATGTTGAACAATTTTTAACTTCTGCCATGAGCGACGCCTACGGAAGCCCTGAACCGCAAAGTAAAAAAAAAATATATATATGTAAAAAAAAAAAAAATCTAGAATTTCGAGAATAAAGTCGAAATATTTCGAGTTTAAAGTCGAAATATTTCGACATCTTGAAATATTTCGAGATTAAAGTCGAAATATTTCGACATCTCGAAATATTTCGAGATTAAAGTCGAAATATTTCTACTTTAATCTCGAAATATTTCAACTTTAATCTCGAAATATTTCGACTTTAATCTCAAATATTTCTACTTTATTCTCGAAATATTTCGAGATTAAGTCGAAATATAACGAGTATAAAGTCGAAATATTTCGAGATTAAAGTCGAAATGTTTCGAGATTAAAGTAGAAATGTTTCGAGAATAAAGTCAAAACAGGAGTTTTCAAACTGCGAGCGCCTAGCGAGGCTCAAAATGAATGATTATAGGCCTAAACTGCTGTGATTGTGAATATGATTAAATAAACCCTTTTATCAATATTATTTTATAGCCTACATTAATAGGCTATCTGTCCTGAGAGCAGGGGGCAGGTGGATCATCCTGCTATATTGAATAAAAAGCAGAACATTTAGACTGAAACATGAGGACAGTTAACACACGATGTGATCATATATGGTTTATGTGTATTTTTCAAGCCATCTTGGGGTATTTCCATATTTATATGAATAATGCAGATATTGCCATAGCATCTCGTCGAAGAAAGATCTGCATCTGCTCCATAGCAATTCGTTTTCAGTCCCACTATCGGAACGGATCCTTCTAGGACAACCATCTCTATTCTTTACTGTCTCAATAAAATATGTTGCATGACTTTCGGGTCATTATTGGTGAAATACACATTCAACCACATCACATTTCGTGAGAATCCGAGCAGAGGCCGTCGTTTAATCTTATCATATGCGAGTCAGCGTGCCACACAAAGTTTGGAACAGTTCGTCACCAGCGCAGTTCTTTAGCTACTATAAATATATAACGACTTTATTCTCGAAACGTTTCTACTTTATTCTCGAAACATTTCGACTTTAATCTCGAAACATTTCGACTTTAATCTCGAAACATTTCGACTTTATTCTCGAAATATTTCGACTTTATTCTCGAAATATTTCGACTTTATTCTCGAAATATTTCGACTTTATTCTCGAAATATTTCGACTTTAATCTCAAAATATTTCGACTTTAATCTCAAAATATTTCGACTTTAATCTCGAAATTCTAGATTTTTTTTTTTTACTTTGCGGTTCAGGGCTTCCGTAGACGCCAGTGATGCGACTCAACGGAACCCACAATTTAGTTCGGCAATACATGGCATCACCCATTCAAAGTAAATGAGAAGCGTTTACGGCGACGCCCCATTTAAATGCAGCATTAAGGCTTATTTATACTTCTCATCGGACTTACACCGTAGCCTCAACGCTGTTGGCTACGCGCCGGTTTTCATTTATACGTCTGCGTTGTTGTCTGCGTTGACGTGCAATTACGCTGCATTCACACGGGGTGACGGGGCTTCGGCGTTAATGCTTGACGGAGGGCGTGGCTAAAGCTTGGCCTTTATAGTGACAACAGCCAATCACACGTCTGCTTTAGGGTCGCATGAACGCAATTGGCTTGCGCCTGCTCTAGGGTATTTGCAACTTTTACATTTGCATCTTGAGTCTTTTGTAGTGTTTTACGCATGACACTGCTTTCTAAAAACGCAGCACTCAAGGTAAAATAAGTTTAAATAAAATAAGTTAAAATGTCTTGAGACCTTGTGGTTTTTCGAAGCAAAAATGCGTTCTTTGTGAAGCAGCCCTGAGTGTGCATCATCTGTGTTGCCGTGAGTACAGTCCAGATTGTCTTTTTTAGGACATGACCTATGGGCTTTGTTTGATAAGAATCTGTAATACTGCAATAATGTCATTATTGTGTCTGGAGCAGACCCTGATTACAGAGGCTAATCAAACGTTGCTTCCGTTCCACTTCGTGCAGCGTAATGTGGGTGTGGAGGGGCATGAGTGAAGAAACAGCCTTCTGTCTTCAGCAAAATTGGGTGAATATTACATTACATGATGCATTGTGCATGCAGTTGTATCCTGATCTTCGGTATCATTATATTATTACTGATTATAGCTTTCTGTAAAGTAGCTTTTATGACTTGGTACACATTTAGACTATATCTATAGATGATTTCAGGCAGATTTATGGGTATAAGGTTTCAAACGTGCCAGTGCTGTCACAATGCTACAGTGGTGTGGGTGGTTTCCAGGGCGTTGCTATGCAGTTGCTAAGGTGTTGACCAAAGTCAAAAGAGCCAATCACAATATTTCGGGTCATCCTTCAATGTACATCAATGCGTTTTCCTCACCTGTACGCTGATTTGTACACCAAGTAAAAACGATCAGTCCTTTAGAAAACTATGCTTACAGTTGCAAATCTGAGCAGAAGGTCCCCAGTCCCAGATGTGTTGAAACCTTTTTAACACTGGTTAAGTGATGCAAGGGAATTGCTGGAATGTGAGTTAAATTATGAGCAATTGCAATACAGACGATTTTTATGGTTGTCAGTCACCGTGAAATTATGAAATTCATGCCTGCCAATATTACATTTATTATAAGTTTCAGCAGAAAGGTTTAGGGTCCTGGAGGAAAATGTTATTGCTTAAATGCTATTTTGCTTTATATTGCTTATGTAAAAAGATTTTTTATTATTTAAGTTCATATTGAACACTCTGAAATCTTGCAGACTTTTAGTATTTTATAACATTTGAGCAGTTTGAGACATTGATGATATAATTGTTGAGAGACAACATTTCTGTGATAGAGTGAACAAGACTACATATTATAATAATTTAACCCTTTAAAGTTAAGCCTGTTTCTCACACAAAACTATTGTATGGCTTCAGAAGACTACGAACTATTTTTCTGTTCTATTTTATTTGTTAATATGGTCACTGTGAACCATCTATGTCAAATTGCTGCATGAACATTCTTCAAAAATTCTCCTTTTGTGTTCTAAGTAAAACTGGTACACTATTTCTTTCAATTTCTGACCTATATTGTGTAACTTATTTGATTTGAACAGAAATTACTTGACACAGTGAGGCTCCATCCGTGGTTTAAAGTTGTTCATACATGCTTGTGGATAAGAATGAGCAAAGCTGGGCCCCAAAACATACTCCTCATGATCTCCACATGTGATCCTTTGTCTCACTGCTGTTTTCCTGCCTTTCAGTGGCCCTCATACCCTAATTGGAGGTTTTTCTGATCGTCTGTCCTGGGAATAACTGCTAATGAACATGGGGGGCCGTGGCCAAAGCAAAGTGGTAGGAAATGATCTGAGAAATTACAGTTCCTGTCTCTCTGTACCACCATTAACAGCGTGAACGTGCACTCTCTGAACAGAGAAACAACACTGATCCACCCCCATCAAGACCACTCATCGTGAATACATAACAGCCCAGACCCCTCACTCAACCCCAGCCTAACCTTATCATGTGAGAGAGCTGAGATTACAGCACTTGGCTCCTTGTTCAAAGCAGAAAAACAACATTGCCTCTCTGGCCACGAGTCAAGGGTACGAGTTTAAATTAGAGAGCTGCCTTTCACACTTGACATTTAGTGTGGCGCAGTATATCTTCACCTCATTTCCACAAACACACTTATTAACACACATTACTCTGTTTTGTTTGGACTGGATTACTACATTAAACTGCTTAAATCAGCATGACTTAAGTAATGGGTTTATGTCCTCTAAGAGGTATGTAAAGTTTTAAGTGTTGGTGGGATGCCACCCATGCGGGACCAAGGCTATGTCTTAATGGGTGCGGTTGGCCTGGGCCTTGTCACCATCTGAACTTATGTTACTAAAGAAATAAAATAAATGTTGTCCTTTCATAGAGCTGAGAATCATAAAAAAAAATTGGTTACACTTTTTGTGTTTTTGTTACAGTGAAATTATACATTTATGTACTGAGTAATATTAATTAACTACATGTACTTACTGGGTTAGGGATTGGTTAGGGTTAGTTGCATGTAATTATGCCTAATTTATAGTTATTTCTATAGTAAATACATACAATGTGTAACAAGGATACATTAAAATAAAGTTACCAAAATTTTTATTTTAAGGTGTTGGTGTTCTACTTTAGCTGTCCCTCAAATATTCAATATGCACTTGTACATGAATCATTATGTTTTAATAATCATATATACAGAAGATCCAACATTGAAATGTTGGATAATTATTTATAATGAGGTATAAAAATATATCAAAATACCAGACAACACTACAGAAGACGCAAGAATATGCCATAAAATTCCATTTGGAAATTTGAATTTCATTTCAATTGTTTTTGTAGCTTAGAAGACATTTCTAATCAGCTTTGTCTAAGATGTTTCTCCTTAAAGTTACTTATGAGAGATAAAAATCGACACAAACCAGTGAACAGAGACACATTTTGAGAAACTGTCAAGATCTTATTGGAATTCTTCAGGAGATTAGACTGTTATGTTTTTTTTCCTCAGGAGGAAGATCTGAGAAGCATGAAAGTCTCAGTTTGCTCTTTACAAAATCTCATTGCTATCTAGTATAACTAAAGGTTGTCTTTTTTCTTTCTTCTGAGATATACAGTAACTGAGTACAAGATTCTTAAAAAAATCTGCATACATCATAAAAACAGGAATCCTTACCTTTTTATTGCCCCTTCAGGCTTCACTGGGATAAAGAATGGACTGCATAACAGAGACAAACGAGACGAGTGGATTGTCCGATCCGAAGGAAACTCCCCACTGTTTCCCCTGACTGGCTCAGCCAGTCTTCAACATCATCCCTTCATACCGCTCATTAAAGCTTCACCCCACTCCGGTTTCACAGAGACGGTCCAGCATCCAGCATTCAATGCCTCTGTGTGTGTGTGTGTCTGTGTGTGTGTGTGTGCTGGAGGAAACTGGCAGTAATCCTGTAAAAAGTTCCTCAACTCTGAGCCTTACTGTAATCAAATGCGGTCGTTAGATGAGGGGCTCATAATGGAGAACATGAGCTTTACTCATCGCTGCTTTTCCTGCCAGTCCCACCCTTTTGTCTGCTGGATGCCAAGCATTTCTGCTTTCTGTAATTCTGTGTTTCTCTCTCCGAAGGTTAGAGTTAGAGATTTAAACAAACACCTAACCGTAAGTATTAAACTTTGGTGTACAACATCCTGCACCATTTGTGAAATGGATGAATGATACACCTTTTGATTTGGACCAGTAAGCAACCATCAATCAATGCCCTAGAAACCACTCTTAGTAACATCTTGAGAACCATCCAAAACACCTTAGCACTTTGGTGGTAAGTTTTGCACTGACAAACCACAGAATAAACTTGTTATTGAAGTACAAAATAAGTGCTCCAGAGTGTGACGAAAAACTAGCATAACACAGGAGCCTGAAGCCTAATCATGTGTGTAATATGTAACCTGAGCACTTTTGCCTTCACCGACTCCTCTTATCCGTGCTTTTATGTAGTCATCCTGTGGATCTTAATCCTGTTCACAAAGTGTAATAAGACCTTCAGACACACAGTAACGTCATATCCTGTTCACAGTCTCTTGTATTAGGAGAATAGGATTCATTACCACTTTTTGCCTCAGCACAGTTGAATCAGCATCACCTGAATACAGTGCAGTATCACAATAGAATTAGTGTAATTTTCTCAAAACATATCACAAAACTTGCTTTCAAAGCACCTCCATGTTCAAAGCACCTCCAAAGCACCTCATAGGGTGTTCCGAATGGTTACCAGGGTGTTGCTATGCGGTTGCTGGGGTGTCATGGGTGGTTGTTAGTTGCTTGTTTACTGGACAAGTCATAAGACCCCACAGGTTAGAAAAGTAACACCTCTCCTCAAAAGGCTGTAAAATTCAAAGTATCATTCATATATGTGGCAGGAGTTATGCAACAGAAATTAGCACTAAATATCACATAAATCCATGTGGGTCAATAACAAATAAAAGGACAAATCAAATGTTTGAATCTTAAACTGCATACCTCGAGTCTTTAGTGACCCGGGACGCCATACATTACCCTCCCTCTCTTACAATTTTTTTTTAAGGTTAGACATCAGCCTTCTTACCAATTTTCTAATTATTTTGTAAAGGGTCACTAGCGACCCAAGGATGTAGTATAAGTAGGCCTATATTTATTTCTGCTCAACAATAATTGAATCTCTATTGACTCAATATGGCAAAGTCTTGATGATGACATGATGTTTCACTCATAATCACTGCATGCATAAAACAAAAGAATAAGTATCATAAAAGTATCATAAGCAAACTTTAATTGCATGGCTCAGTGATTTGCTACAAATTTTAGTGTCACTGTCACTTGATGATTGATTGCTATCAGGATGTGAAGAGTTTCAACCAGTGTAACAAAAAGTTTATGAAAAAAATTGCCCAACTTAGGCCTACCTAACTCATTATATTAGAAGGTAACACAAAACTGATATCATTCCTATACAAATCACAATAAAAATTCAAAAACTGATTTACTTAAAAAGAAATCCACAATGAATAAGGAAAACCTTGACCTAGTGACTTAATCAGATGAGTGAATGGAGAATGGGGCGCCTGACGCCTCCATGTCGTCCTCTAAATTGGGCTTTATGACTTTGCATTGTGCTGTTGTGCATTAATCTTACCCCACAACAATTCAATGAGAGATTTGTTGCCGTGTCCTATGTGACACAATGCGTCTTATTCACCACCCGCTCCTTGTGTGGGAAGTTCTGGCGCTCTTTCTCTCTCTCGCTCTCTAACTGTCCTGAGCGAGTACCAGGCAAATAGTTCCTTTCATTTTTTATTCCAGTTGCATCAAACATTCATTGTTATTGCAGTTACATTTGTGTACAAGATGTTTATCACACACACACACAGATTTAATCACCACTGTTTAGAAATTCAGAGTTTGATGGTCATTGATTACGAACAAAGTCAGAATACGGTTGTTCATTTGCCACTGGATTATATCTTATCTAATAAACCGAATGAAAACATCGCAATGGCGTTCCTTTAAATTGATGACTTCAAACGTCTGGTATTCCCTGCCACTGCCACAGACGGAGGGCAGACCAGTGGGCGTCTTCCAGAAAGAGCTGCACCCAATGCCAGACCATGTAAGGCTAGCCAACGTGCCCAAAAATAAATATCAAAGATCACTGGGAGAGGGTGGGAGACATGGATGTAGAAGGAGAAAGAAACAAAGCCTCACAGATGTTTTCAGGAACGCCGCCACCGCTCAGCCATGGATGTAGTCCATATGCTGTCTGCATGTGAAGGATCACAGAGCATTTCTGTCTGTCTGCATGCTGCAAAAGCCTAGTCTAGTTAATGGGATTGCCCCACACTACCGCCACTTTGCTCTTCTGCTTTGATAGGCCATGTGGGACGACTGCTTTAATGTAGTTAGTCTGACCTTACTGCAATTTCAACACTTGGCATATTAAAATAACAAAGTCCAGATGTCTAATGCAGGAGCCACCAACCATTCAACCCTTGCACTCTGTTCAATCAAAAACATGCTACGACAGTGCAATAAATAAATTGCTGGGAATGGTGACAGAAGGGACTATTATCAAAGCCTGGACAGTTCAAAATTGGCAGCCATTTTGATAATGCCCCTGTGCAACTGTTTTCTAGGCATGCAAGTCCTATCAACCTGAAAACTTTTAGTCAAGCTTTCTTTCCAATACAATTTTTAATATAAGGAAAACATTGATTTAGAAAGATTTATCTGCAAAGTACCATGTATGGTCCCTTGTGCACCTAATTGTATTGAATGTATACTTGTAGCAACTTCAAGTTTTATACATTAAAAAAAAATATATATATATATATATATATATATATATATATATATATAGCCTATATATATATATATATAGGCCTATATATATATATATATATATATATATATATATATATATATATATATATATATATATATATATATATAGTATTTTAAAAACTGTACTTGCAGAAAATGTCATCTAAATGGAATAAAAGGCCACTTACAGGGTTACTTCAACAATTAGCATTAAGCTTTGTATCAGTAGAAACCCAGGAGTATATTCGAATTATCGTACTTTCCCCCGTCATATGACCCTGAGACGAGAGAATTATGTATTTTTTATTTCTGGAAAAAATCCTCCGATGACGCAAATATCATAATTTTGCGCCATCGGAGGATTTTTTGCTAGGATCATTTGGTTTAGCATGACTTGTTAGCCCCTGCTGGTTGATATAGTAACTACTACACCATCAGCAAAGAGCATATTTCTTCAGTCATTCAAAAGCAGCCATGATGTAATTATTTGTGCAAGCAACATATATCACAAATATTTATTTTTTAGATATTGATGCTGTTCTTTCTTCAAAGGTGGCGTGAATACGTGTCTTTGTGTATATAAGAAATGCTTTATTTCTGCTGGTTTACTTAAGCATTGCCTCATCTACTTATTATATTACACAAGCTATTCATGCCACAACAGTCAGACAGAGGAAAAACGTGTTGGTAAATTGTGTTGATGAGTTCTCAGTTACTGTAGCCTGTATGGATGACATTTCCTTCTTTCACTTGGGGAAAATGAGTGCCTGAAATAAACGAGGACTCATACGGCCATCTAGTGTTGAGTATTGGAACTACTTGTTGGCAGGACAATTACTTTATACACACTGTATTCACTAATACTATTATTGACACCAACGTTTAGTCATATTATATTAATGACACAGTCTGTGAATGTATATTCTATGTGGTTAATTTTGTTGTAAAAAAAACAGTCAAAGCAACTGTTCCCGAGCTCTTATTTGACGATTCAATGTTAACGATACAGCAGAATTCTACTTTGATTTTAATTCAACGCAGCTGAAAGATTACGCGGTATCTACAGAATCTGTCCTACGACATTTTTCTTACATTATTCGATTATTTTTATTTGTAGTGTTTATCTCGCTAAACTGCCACTTAATAACTGCAACAACAACTGGATTTTCCATAATATTTCCCACGGCATTAGCTACTCATCAAACAAATATGCAGTTATTCAGATCTTTCTGTTTCGAAACATTGATAAAATGCGAGGGGAAAAACATATAAAAATGTAATTACATTTAAAGGTTAGTAAGTGATTCATGTTACATTGGCATACAGTATGTATGTGCATATCTCAACAGAAAACTAATGAGCTGAAGAGGAAGATCCTGATGCCAGATTAAAAACTCAAAAAGATGAAGGTGACAAAAAGTAACATTTATCAAGCATCTCTATTATTGTACAACCTAAAGTTTGAAATTATACTGTATGTCTTTTGTCATTCATTACAATAATAATGGCATCTGCCTGTATCTTGCCAGAGGAAACAGCCAGTCAATTTAGGTAAAATAAAACAGCACAGGTGAGTAATATTAATTTTAATATTGTAGTAATTTTGTAGTTTGTATATTTTCATACAGTAGAAAGAATAGGGAAGTTCACTGCCTGAATATTGCAAGGACACGCCGTACAGTATCCTGTCCATTGAGCTAATTAATAAAGTGTGGTCAATTCCAGATTAAAGGGATAGTTCAAAACATTACCCCATAATTTACTAATTTACTCATATAAAAACATTTCCTGGCAAACCCAAGCATGATAATGGCAGTGAATGGCAGCCCAAAATTTGAAGCCCAAAAAAGTGCATCTATCCATTATAAAAGTAATCCACACGGCTCCAGGGGGTTAATAAAGGCCTTCTGAAGCGATTGTATTTATGTTAGGAAAATATCCATATCTAAAACTTTATAAAGTACAATATCTAGCTTCCAACAGACTACCTTCCGTATTCAATTTACGAAGAAAGTATAACGCCTCTCGCAGTTCAAAACGCTTACGATACATCCGACTTCATACGTTGCGCCAGTTTTCGTAAAAAGGGCATACAGAAAGCGGTCTGCCAAAAGCTAGATATTTTACTTTATAAAGTTTTAAATATGGATATTTTTCTTACACAAACCCATAATTTCGCTTTAGAAGGCCTTTATTAACCCCCCAGAGCCGCGTGGATTACTTTTATAATGGACTTTTTTGGGCTTTAAATTCTGGGCTGCCATTCACTGCCATTATAATGCTTGGAAGAGCGGGACATTTTTTTATATATAACTCGGATTGCATTCGTCTGAAAGAAGAATGTCATATACGTTAAGTAAATCATGGGGCAATTTTCATTTTTGGGTGAACTATTCCTTTAAGACCTCAAAAAGAAACAGGAAAAACACAGTATGTAATATCTTTCAAATATTTCTGCTCTCTATCAACCTGTAGTTTGAATTGATGCATCTTTTTTATTATTCCTTACAACAGGGATGGCAACTGCCTGGATGTTATAAGAGGTAAAACTCTGGTGAATGTTTGCATATTTGGGGGCAAAAACTGGTATATTGAGACCCCGAAAATAAAAATGAAAACTGCAGGTGAGTAATATTTTTCAGGCATTTCTAACTTAATGTTTAATATGCACTGTATTATTTTTTCATTCATTACAATAGTGATGTGCTCTGCCTATATGTTGCAAAAAGAAACACTGTATCTTGACCTCTGAGGTAAAATACAACTGTGGTAAATACCAGATTAAAACAGAAAAAGGGAAAACAATCACAGGTGAGTTACAGGCTAATATTTATCAAGCATAATTGCTCTCTGTTGTATGTTGAGTTTTATTTGTAGTGGTGGGTGTACTGGTCTGCTCCAACGAATGAAAATGTAATCATTTACCATCACCATTACTATCACCAGCCCTATTAAAATCCATTTTGTAGTTGTTTATCGTCCCACAGGTCAACTAGGCAATTTCTTGGAGGAGTTGAATGTGTTGATCTCATCTTTCCCTGAGGATTGTACTTCTTTGGTAGTTCTTGGAAACTTCAACATCCACCTAGAAAATCCCCAGGCTGTGGTAAATACCTGTGGTAAATATGTCCATTGTGGTAAAAAAATAAAGTCTGGTAAATGCCAGATTAAAGGCTCATTCTCACCAAGAACAATAAATATAACAATAAATATATTATCCTCAACAATATCTGACAATATCGTTCTGTTTATTCTAAGCGTGTGCTGCAGTTGTCATGTAACAGAGAGGCAGACAACAGGTATGCAGGGAACGAAGGTTTATTAAACAAAGCAAGCAATATGGCAGACTTAACTTAGAGAGTTCTTAGTTTTGCAGGTACACAATGACTTGAGAATAGTATGGTACGAGGAAGGCAAGTAAACAGATGAAGAGTCAGGTAAATCCATACACAGGTAGTGTATGACAACCAGACAAATATGATGTATCATGCGGGTATATAATTGATAAGTATACCGCTGCAGCCCTTGTGTGAAGCCCTCATCGTGTAAAGACCAGTGACTCTACCTGCGTGACTCCGAGCAAGGACACAGACAAGGCACTTGAGTATTGTTTTTCTTTCCTTCTTCTTTCATACAGCTTGTTCTCGTCTGTTTGTTTTTGTGACCTGTTTTCACTATGTGCTTCTACATCCCTACTATTATTGACACTCGTTAATCACATTGGAGATGGTCAAGATCTAACCGCCTGACCGGGAGGGGTGAAGGTACTGGTCTGCTCATCGCCAACGAATAGAAATGTAATACTTTACCATCTCTGTCTGACATTGCATGCAATTACTATCACAAGCCCTATTAAAATCAATTTTGTAGTTGTTTATTGTCCTAAAGGTCAGCTATGCAATTTCTTGGATGAGTTGGATGTGTTGCTCTCATTCTTCCCTGAGGATGGTTCTCCTCTGGTAGTTCTTGGAAACTTCAACATCCACCTAGAAAATCCTCAGGCTGCTGACTTAAACATTCTGCTTGCCTCATTTGACAAAACAATTACGGGTGAGTAGGCTAATATTTCTCAAGCATATTTGCTCTCTGTTGTATGTTGAATTTTATATGTGTGTATTAATTCAATAGAATAGGGAAGTTCACTGAATGGATGTTGCAAGGGGAGACGTAGTGTTTCAATTGCGGTAAATAATAAAGTCTTGTAAATGCCAAATTAAAGGCCCATTCACACCAATAATGATACCTATAACAATAACTATATTAGTATCCACACCAGCTGACAATATTATTGGAGGTAGTGCATCCTAACAACCTGGGTACTTTCCCTGTGTCTTCTAGTTCATTACTTTATTTTCCTATATGTCTCTGGAATTGCCAGTCTGCTGTAAACAAACCAGATATCCTTACATCTATTATTAGTCATTCGTGTCTCAATATCTTTGATTGAGACCTGGATCAGACCAGAGGTCTGCCACACCTACAGCCCTCTCCACAAACTTCACTTTTTCACACACCCCATCGCTTGACTGGAAGGGGTGGGGTACTGGTCTGCTCATCTCCAACAAATGGAAATTGAATCCTTTACCATCTCTGTGTGACAATAGCTATCACCAGCCCTATTAAAATCAATTTTGTAATTTATCATCCCACAGGTCAGCTAGGCAATTTCTAAGAGGAGTAGGATGTGTTGCTCTCATCCTTCCCTAAGGATGGTACTCCTTTAGTAGACTTCAACATCCACCTAGAAAATCCTCAGGCTGCTGACGTCCACACTCTGCTTGCCTCATTTGACCTCAAACGAGTTTCTACTGCGGTTACTCACAAATGACTCACAATGTAACCTATGCTCACTCTAACCCTTCTTTCCAATCACCCTACTACCTGTCTGCTTGATCTTATACCCACTCATCTCCTTAAAGCCATTTCTTCTTTAGTTGTATCTGCACTCACTTACATCATCAACACCTCTCTTCACACTGGTATCTTTCCCACAGCATTTAAGCTGGCTTGGGCAACCCCACTGCTTAAGAAACCCACTCTAAATCCAGCACTTAGAAAATTACAGACCAGTATACCTTCTTCCATTCATTGCTAAAATACTTGAACGAGTTGTTTTCAACCAAGTCTCTACCTTTCTTATACAGAACAACCTCCTGGACAGCAACCAGACTGGTTTCAAAAGCAGACACTCAACTGAGACTGCCCTACTCTCGGTTACTGAAGCTCTGAGACTGGCAAGAGCAGTTTTCAAGTCCTCAGTACTCATCTTGCTGGATCTGTCTGCTGCTTTTGACACAGTTAACCACCAGAATCTTCTGTCAACCCTCAAGATGGAGGGCATCTCCGGAACCACACTCCAGTGGCTCAAGTTTTACCTGTCGGGTAGGTCCTTCAGGGTGTCGTGGAGGGGTAAGGCGTCTTAGTCGCAACATCTAGCTACTGGGGTGCTTCAGGGCTCTGTGCTTGGACCAGTTATCTTCTCCATCTACATATCATCACTAAGATCTGTCATTCAGAAAAAAAACGTTTCCTATCACTGCTATGCTGATAACACACAGCTCTATCTCTCATTCCAACCATATTGCTTGACAGACATTTCTTGCTAGTTGAAAGACCACCACCTTTTATTCAACCTTGCGAAGACAGAGCTGCTTATGTTCTCAACAAACCCTTCACTTCATCGAAACTTCTCCATTTAGCTAGGTTTGTCAACCATAACTCCATCCAGCACAGCCAGGAGTCTTGGAGTTGTGATAGATAAATGGAACAAATGGAATTTTACAGTTAAACTTCACAGACCACACTGCTAGAACTACTCGGCCCTGCAGATTTACCTTATATAATCAGGCCCTTCCTGTCGGAACATGCTACACAACTTCTTGTCCAAGCTCTTGTTCTCTCCAGACTGGACTATTGTAATGCTCTCTTGGCAGGTCTTCCAGCACACACTGTCAAACCTCTGCAACTGATCCAGAATGCTGCAGCAAGAGTGGTCTTTAATGAGAATTGAAATTGCAGTAGTTGCCATTTGCCGTTCGCATCAAATTCAAGGCGCTGATGTTTGTCTAGAAAACAACCACTGGCTCTGCACCCCTATATCTAAACTCTTTACTTCATACATGCCATCCAGAAGCTTGCGTTCTGCAAGTGAACGGTGTCTTGTGGTGCCATCCCAAATAGGCACAAAATCACTTTCACCTTTACCTTGGCTGTTCCATGCTGGTGGAATGACCTGCCAATCTCAACCCGAGCTGCTGTCTTTAGTCTATTAATAAAAATAATAAAAAATAAAAACCTTGCTACACGTACTGTGCTGGACTAACTTGGGATTAGTCACAGCGCTTACATTTTGTTGCCCTATTGTTGGTTTAATTGCTTCTATTACTCCCCTCAAGTCGCTTTGAATAAAAGCATCTGCTTAATGATTAAATGTAAGTTTATTTGGGTGAGAATGAGTGGTTTGTATTTGGGTGAGAACGAATGGTTTGAACAAGTGGTTATACTGGCTGGTGCTGATGGCATGGTTGAAACTGTGACAGCAGTTTTGTTGTCTGCTGCTTTAAAAGCTCAAGCTCTTTAAAGTTGTATGGATTCAGATTGGCTGTCAATGTTTTTATCGTTCATCCGCTGGAAAATACATTTCTGAAAGTGATTCCAATGATATTGTTTCTCAGTGCCGTTCTTGACTTGTGTCAGGAAACATGAACATATCACCCTAATTTCATGAGACTGGTCTTTGAAATTCAGAAAGAGCAGCCCTGATTCTTGTCTCCAAAAAGATCATCTGTAACAGGAATGACTGGGAGAAGTCTGCGTCATGCAGGATGCAGCGCCTTTCTTGCTGTTCTGCTCCACTAGACCTTTACGGACTGTCCTGTCTCTGTCAGGTCTGTGAGAAGACAGGCTAAATGGTTGCATTCAGCCAACCAAAGGAAAACCAAATTTTTGGTGTGTACTCTGGTCCAATTGATGCCAGAATTTGGTTAGTTTGGATGATGTGTACACTGTTTTCTAAAGTCAGGTGTGCACACGCAAAGATATTCATTTTCTGTTTGTTTTTTTTTTTCCAGATTGCGATCAAGGTCATCCCAGTTCTTTAAAATGGACAAAAAATAGTAAAGATAGAAAAAAATTAATGAAGACATTATTGTACTATTATAACAAAGCTTAACTGCATGTGCAGTGTGTCAGTCACTGCATTCAGAAATGGAGAGTGCACCACAGCACTGCACATGTGCAACATATTTTAAATCAGATTGTGAAACTAGACAGAATAAACAAAAAAATAAAGTTTTTCTGTCTGACTGAACTGTCAATCCAATTAAAAATATAATATTAGGTTGCATTTAAATGTTGCCAGTGACGGGTAAAGTTTAACAGGTAAATTAACAGGTTTTATTTTAGTATGTTTTCATTATTTTACATCATAATTATATCCAAGCAAAAATAGATAGGCCTACTGTGTGTGTGTGTGTGTGTGTGTGTGTGTGTGTGTGTGTGTGTGTGTGTGTGTGTGTGTGTGATGGCGTGTGTGTGTGTGTGTGCGTGTGTGTGTGTGTGATGTGTGTGTGTGTGTGTGTGTGTGTGTGTGTGTGATCACTGGTGTGATTTGATACTGATGACTCGTGAAAACCCAAAATTCCTATCTCAAAAAATTAGCATATCATGAAAAGGTTCTCTAAACGAGCTATTAACCTAATCATCTGAATCAACTAATTAACTCTAAACACCTGCAAAATATTTCTTACTCAAACCGCAATCATGGGTAAGACTGCCGACCTGACTGCCGTCCAGAAGGCCATCATTGACACCCTCAAGCGAGAGGGTAAGACACAGAAAGAAATTTCTGAACGAATAGGCTGTTCCCAGAGTGCTGTATCAAGGCACCTCAGTGGGAAGTCTGTGGGAAGGAAAAGTGTGGCAAAAACGCTGCACAACGAGAAGAGGTGACCGGACCCTGAGGAAGATTGTGGAGAAGGACCGATTCCAGACCTTGGGGGACCTGCGGAAGCGGTGGACTGAGTCTGGAGTAGAAACATCCAGAGCAACCGTACACAGGCGTGTGCAGGAAAGGGGCTACAGGTGCCGCATTCCCCAGGTCAAGCCACTTTTGAACCAGAAACAGCGGCAGAAGCGCCTGACCTGGGCTACAGAGAAGCAGCACTGGACTGTTGCTCAGTGGTCCAAAGTACTTTTTCGGATGAAAGCAAATTTTGCATATCATTCGAAATCAAGGTGCCAGAGTCTGGAGGAAGACTGGGGAGAAGGAAATGCCAAAATGCCTGAAGTCCAGTGTCAAGTACCCACAGTCAGTGATGGTCTGGGGTGCCATGTCAGCTGCTGGTGTTGGTCCACTGTGTTTTATCAAGGGCAGGGTCAATCCAGCTAGCTATCAGGAGATTTTGGAGCACTTCATGCTTCCATCTGCTGAAAAGCTTTATGGAGATGAAAATTTCGTTTTTCAGCACGACCTGGCACCTGCTCACAGTGCCAAAACCACTGGTAAATGGTTTACTGACCATTGTATTACTGTGCTCAATTGGCCTGCCAACTCTCCTGACCTGAACCCCAAGGAGAATCTGTGGGATATTGTGAAGAGAAAGTTGAGAGACGCGAGACCCAACACTCTGGATGAGCTTAAGGCCGCTATCGAAGCATCCTGGGCCTCCATAACACCTCAGCAGTGCCACAGGCTGATTGCCTCCATGCCACGCCGCATTGAAGCAGTCATTTCTGCAAAAGGATTCCCGACCAAGTATAGAGTGCATAACTGAACATAATTATTTGAAGGTTTACTTTTTTTTGTATTTAAAACACTTTTCTTTTATTGGTCGGATGAAATATGCAAATTTTTTGAGATTTTTGGGTTTTCATGAGCTGTATGCAAAAATCATCAGTATTAAAACAATAAAAGACCTGAAATATTTCAGTTGGTGTGCAATGAATCTAAAATATATGAAAGTTTAATTTTTATCATTAGGCTACATTATGGAAAATAATGAACTTTTATCACAATATGCAAATTTTTTGAGAAAAACTTGTATATATATAAACACGTTGACAGTGTTTCTCCCGCAAAAAAAAAAAACACATTGTGCGCGCGTATCAAGAACATGAGCGCGTGCGCGTGCGCGTGGGCGGAGAGAGTTTGACAGTCAAAACCTGAAGCTCGACTGGCTCTCAAATGTCAATGAGAAACAAGCTATGACTTAATGAAATACATTTACTACTTATAGGCTTCACTTTTTTCACAGAAAAACACTGACGGTAAGTTTTATCTTATATTGCATTATTGCTTAACGCTTTCTTTAATGGAGTTACGATCTGACATTCACATTTAATGCGTGAAATCTCACAGCAGTTTAATGATCATTGAAAAGAGAAACGCTGTTCATAACGTTTAACAATAACTTAGCACATTGAAGCCAAATTGTTTATTAAAAGGTAAAACGGGATTGCTGCGTAACAACAAGTGTCCTTTCGTATTCTAAATTTATTAACACTGTCCGTTAAAAATCTAATGACTAAACTGGATGCACTTTGTTCTGAGGGAAAATGGTTTTTATTTAGTAGTTGCTAGAGGGAGGGAGCGGTAACGTACTTCCTCAAACGCTCTTAAACATTTGCGCACTGAGCCTCGATGCTTTGCATATTATGCTTCTAAAATTATAAAGAAATGAATGCTGCATCACAGGCTGACGTTAGTAACTCGGTGAACTGGACATTACAAGGATATTGTGCTCGACCAATAACCTTTTTTAACAGTCGGTGCCTAGAGAGGAGGGTAGCCTATCTGATGGTTAATATAATTTAATACGCAAGCAAGACAAAATATTTAAATTTGAACTATTATTTCACACACACACACACACACACACACACACACACACACACACACACACACACACACACACACACACACACACACACACACACACACACATAAATTGTACTAGCCTATAGCTAACCATTAACAGATAGGGTTGACATGACATTAGGCAGAATGAACACTAAAAACCCAAATATGTATACGGTAATGTTCAGTCAAGACAGTTATTAAAAAATAAACCTGAAGGGGTTTATTATTATTTGGATAATGACTTTATGCCACCTATGTAGGCTCCTTATCAAATAAGAGAGCACAGAGAGACTGGCTACTGCATTTGAGGAACTATGGTCATTTACACATTTTTGTGTCATTCATTATACAAAAATATCTGATCGCAGAAAAGCTCTTGACCAAACAGAGTTCCAGAGAACCATGTAATAACAGCTTAAAGCTCGCATGAAACTAGTTGCAATAATCTTTTCTTCCTATTGTGATGTATATTCGAGTGAAAGCGCTTCTTGAACAAGAGGAGAAGAGAAGAAATACTGCAATCAATAGTTATTTTGATTAAAGATTATGAGGACACGAGAATAATGAAAAAAAGAATGATAAAGATAAATATTTTAGTTATAAACACTAATATTCCATTAAAAATAAGAATGGTCATTTTTGATTTCATGGTGACTTTAATAATAGGCCTGCATGTCTTTCACAAGTCGTGGTAATATAGCCAATGTGACGGGTACAAAATTCCATTTATTTTGCACAATATTCACTCAAATTTGAATTTTCGAAATATTCGAAAACAGAACGTGCACTACTGTAAAAAAAATGTGTTTCATCTGATAACATTTTTAGGTTAGTTGCTATACTTAGGATATACTGTAACAATTGCACATTTTCACTTTTTACAGTGAAATGAGAAGGATGCATGGTTCTGTAGACATTAAAATATATTAAACATTTATACAGCTGTATTTTATGTATGGAAAAGGAAAATTTGTTGCTACATCCCATTAAGCAAAGGTTTGATTAATGTGCTTTCGACATACTTGCAATACATAACATCAGAGACTACTGGAGTCTTCAGTTGATCTCCAAAAGTTTTTGCTTCCATTTCATTTCCATGTCCTGTTTACGCTATGGTTTACATTAGTATTATCTTCGTTGGTTACTGTTCTCCATTTAATTCTAAGACAAGTGCTCTGTTTTATAGCTGCCCCGTGTTTACAGAGGCGATCTGAGCGGGTCATGTGATCGGTTTATGTCGTGACTCATGTGTCATTTGCGTTCCCCTCACTCCACGCCAAATGCAAACAGGCTTTACACTTCTGTGCTCGAATCCTCGCCTCTCCCCACTGATAAAGACCTATTGTTTCACTCCAGGCCTGGTGTGAGGCTGTAATGATGCTGGGATAGCTTTAAAATATTAGGTTATTGAGCACGTTGAAGGATTTGAGGAAATTTCAGCCCTGTTGATCCTTCCGTCCTGTGATTTGGCTTGCAAATATCCTTATTTCTGGCAAACCCTTTGTTCCCTGTGCAGAACACGATTAGACCCTTGAGACTAAAGCACATCCAGTTTTTGTATTGGCTGTCCTGGAAAATGTCTATTTATCTGTCAGTCTAACCAGCAGTGTGATGAGAGATTTATAGATTGGCTTTTTTAAGTCTACCCAGGCCAGTACCCATACATATAATGTACTGGCGTGTTCACCAGTCATTCCATATCAGTTATGCAATCAGTGGGTCATGGGAGTTGGAATTAAGGGTCGGGAAATCTAAACTGGGAAAGCCACAGATCATGTTGCTTTTCTGAAAGTGAGCTGCAATTAATTTCTCACAATAAACCTTTTGAGAACAGTTATATCAACTACTGTTGAATCTCTGAGTCATATTTAGATAACTGAAATCTTTTGGTTTCTTGTTGTGTGAAGCAACATTTCTTTAGCTATTCTGATCTTTTACAAGTCCATGCTCATTATGAAACTGCTTGTTTATGACCTTACAGCACCCGTGACCGCTTGTGACACATTCACTTATGTATAACTATTTATACAACAAGCTGTGAGAACATTTATGTAATACTAATAAGGAAGCAGAGTTAAACATTTTCTTAAAGGGGTCCTATTATGCTTTTTCACTTTTTCAACTTTAGTTAGTGTAATGTTGCTGTTTGAATATAAAATATCTGCAAGGTGACAACGAATGTCACTCAGAAACAAGCCATGACTTAATGAAATACAAGTCCACTCCAAAGGGAGATATTTTATTTAACAGAATTCACTTTCCAAGAACTACAACGAACGACTCGTTTGGACTACGTTTTTTTCCCCGGGCTTTGTGAGGTCACAATATTACACATTGAAATAATCTCCGCCCATGTAATACACAAAAAATGCTTCTGTCGCTATGTTGGTTTTGTGATCGGATACTGTTTGTATTACCATAGTTTTCCGACAAATATCATGATTAAATGTGACCCTGGACTACAAAACCAGTCATAAGTCGCACGGGTATATTTGTGGCAATAGCCAACGAGACATTGTATGGGTCAAAATTATCGATTTTTCTTTTATGCCAAAAATCATATTAGGATATAAAGTAAAGAATCTAAAGATCATGTTCCGGGAAGATATTTTGTAAATTTTTTGCATAAATATATCAAAAGCGTATTATTATTAGTTATATGCCTCACTAAGAACTTGGACAGCTTTAAAGGGCGATTTTCTCAATATTTAGATTTTTTTGCACGCTCAGATTCAAGATTTGCATAGTTGTATCTCGGCCAAATTATCATATGCTAACAAACCATACATTAATGGAAAGCTTATTAATTCATCTTTCATATGGCATTTCATATGGCAATGTGGTATGGTTTGTGGTCCAGGGTCACAAATGATGTATAACATCGTACCTAAATGTATAAGAAAAAAACTCTGAACCACTCTGAAACTGTCCTGTGAAATTTGTACTTGCAAAGTCTGTGCGTGAAATCCATTCCGGATGATCCTCTTGTTTGTTAACGTTCTTAAGTCTCAAATAGACTTGAATTGGTTTGAAATGTATGGCATTCTTAATATTTACATCTGAGTAGAGCTCGCGGTTATGGTAAGGGGCGTGACATTATTTTGAAAGGAGGGGCTTCATCGAAACCGGAACTAAACAGCGCGTTCAGGCCAGACTGGAGAGAGAGGTGCTGTAATCATGTAAAATATGTGAAAAATATTGTTTTTTGAAGGCATATTCAAGCACCCCAAAAACAAAATCAAGACTCCGTAAAAGGGCACTATAGGACCCACTTTAAAAGTGTTGCTATGTGGTTGCTAGGGTGTTCTGGATGTTTCTATAAGTTGGTTGCACCACATGACTTTTGTTTTGAGGTTTTAAAAATATGAATAAGCTATTTGTTTTATGTAAATTAATTTATGTAATATGTAAAAAATAATATATGTAAACTGATTCTTAAGTAATTTTTCTTTATTATTTTATTAGGATAGTTGGACACCCTGAATTTCAAGTTGAATGCAACCCCAAAAATATAGTTTTCAAAAAATATAGACTAAAAAATTATATAAACTAATTCTTGCGGTCTGAAATTGAAGAATTTAAGATTTGTTTCTTCATTATAATATCAGGAAAGTTTAATTAATTTAAAATTACAAAGAAAAAAAAAATTCATTTTGATTCAAAAATATAATCTCATCATAGAAGAGATGTATTCAAGTCATTGTACACATGAACTGAAAAATATCCGGGCAAAAAAATAGCACTGACCCATCATTCATATAATGTCTGTAGCAAGCATAACTAATAATTGTTGATATTACTTGATATTATGGTTGTTGTGATTCTATGTGCATATTTATATACAGTTTGTAGCAGATTGTAACTATGTAGCCTAATATTTTCAAAAGAAAAGCAATAAACAATACTCTTATTGGCTACCTATACAAAAGTAAAATGAAGTTGGTCATAAAAGCTTGTGACTTTTTATAATGAACAAAGTATAATAAAGTGCAATGTTTATAACTTTGTGCTCTGTATATCTGATCATCTGCAGCACTGACACAGATATGAGCAAATCAGCAAAGCCGTGAAAACAAAAGCGGCCTTAAGCAATATCCTCCTTGCCTTACCGGCCATGCCTGGGGAATCAGGATTCTTACGTACTTGGCTACGATTATTTGCTTGTTTTGTGGGCAGGGCATTGAGAAACAGGCCGTCTTAGGAAAGATTTCATGATTAATTGCAAATCCGTCTCCTTTGATATTAGAGGCTACTGCGAGGAGCCAGTCAGTACAGAAAGAACTTTAAAACACTTTGCCAACTAGTTCCCTTGTTGGTTTGTTGCAGTTAGTGGAGGTATGTACATTTCATTTCTCATTTCTATTGCTGTATCGTGGACTGCCAAATATGGTGTCTTGAGTTCAACTGACGTCAAAGAAGGCGCTTTCAACATCAAATCATGTTTGTAGACTAATCAAAACCTGTAATGGTTCTCTTGCAGCTGTGCGATGCTTTAACACGGCAACATTTTAGATGCTTTCCAACTATGAAGTCTTTCTCCTTACAGCGATTCGTCATCGACATGGGATATATAGTACAGAAACACGTTTGTTTAGTGGTGCTGCCATCAGTTTATTAACAGGAAATAGGCTGTGAGCATCATCCATTGGATTTGAATATCTCACCGAGTCTGTTTCATAACATTCAGTGGTGTGTGGGCATGTGATCTGTCATTTCTGGGACGACTGAGCCTCACACAGTGCATTAGCTGAACTTAACATGTGTTTTGTGTGTGTATAAATAGCTTTAAGCACTCACTTATTCCGTTACTCTCATAAACATATTCTTTCCATCTTTGTTTACTTTCACTAGCACTCTGTTTCCTTTGCCTGTGCACAACCATAATGTCTTTCACTTTCAGTATCAGTCACTGACAAGACCCCTGACACCTACTCATGTTCTATTTATTCCTCTTGTACATGCCAGGAGTCATTTTCGGCTGGATATGCAGTGACTCTAACCTCAGAGTTGACACTGCACCCCCAACAGAGTGTTTACAAGGTAAGGAGAATGCTATACTGTCTGAAAAAAATGACACAGTTTTTACTTTTAGCGGTATAACAGCCATTAAAGGGACATCTCTGCACTTTATCCTCCTTTAAATGGGCATATTAGTGCCTTAAGAGTATTAATATGTACCCTTAAAGTACTACTGTCTGTCTGTATATCTACCATCTGTCTGTCTATCATCTGTCTATCTATCTGTCTTGTCTGTCTGTCTATCATCTGTCTGGATCTATCTATCTATCTAAAATCTCTCTGTCTGTATGTCTATCTATTTTTCTATCTATCTTCTCTCTGTCTGTCTATCTATCATCTTTCTGGATCTGTCTATCTATCTAAAATCTGTCTGTCTGTCTGTCTGTCTCTCTATACATCATCTGTCTATCTATCTATCTATCTATCTATCTATCTATCTATCTATCTATCTATCTATCTATCTATCTATCTATCTATCTATCTATCTATCTATCTATCTATCTATCTATCTATCTATCTATCTATCTATCTATCTATCTATCTATCTATCTATCTATCTATCTATCATCATCTGTCTGTATCTGTCTATCTGTCTATCTGTCTATCTATCTATCTATCTATCTATCTATCTATCTATCTATCTATCTATCTATCTATCTATCTATCTATCTATCTATCTATCTATCTATCTATCTATCTATCTATCTATCTATCTATCTATCTATCTATCTATCATCATCTGTCTGTATCTGTCTATCTATCTGTCTGTCTGTCTGTCTATCTATCTATCTGTCTGTCATTTTATCTGTCTATCTATCATTTGTCTATCTATCTATCTCTTTATTCCCCACACTTTTTGGTGAACTGAGACCTGTACATGTTTTTGAAACATTTGTCATATAGACAAACAGCTTTTATGTTCCCCGAGGCCAGTGACAGCTTTATTTGTATAGAGCGCTGCTGTATAAAGAGGAAAAGTGTTTAATTTTGTATGCATTTTACCTCCTTTGTTTCCTCCTTTCCTGTCATTAAGCAGAACTGCAACTTCTCTAAATTTTGTGAGATTAAATACCACATATGCTGCATCATAAATGTACGGTCAGACTGAAACTTTAAATTGTGTCAGGAGGAAACATGATTCTCGGATTTCTAATGAGCCGCATTAGAGTTGCATCTCTTGCATCAGCAGCTTTGAACTTTACCAAGAACAGGAACATCACATGACTTCATTTCCTGTGTGATAATGTGCACAGCGCTCACAACTAAAGCTACCTTTACATCTTCTTAATTAAATAGTACAATGTTGTTATAATAATTTTCTCTTTCTTTTCCTTGAGACAGTTTTTTTATTATTGTAATTTTTTTCTATTTTGCATTTTTGCTTGAAATAAAAGATGAGTTCAACGGCAGAAGAGACCGGAGGTGAAAAACCTCAGAAAACTGGGGGCAAAGACCACAAAAAGGTGTGTGCATAGTAGAACTATGTTTTATCTGTACTTATCAGGGATACATTCATTCATTAATTGTCATAATTTTTGCTTAACCCAACATATTTTTCTGTTGAACAAAGACCCGTTTGTGCTGGGAGCTCTTTCAGTAGGATTTAGTAGGATTTGGTTTTTGCATATCCCAATCTGATTGGTCATACTTGTGGTTTTAAATGCTGTTTTTCTGCTGACTGTTACATAACAGAGACCACACTATAGCCATGTGCCATGCAGTGTGTACCATGGGCAAGAGGCTCATGATATAAGGGATATTAGGATATTAGCATAGTGGATGTTTGCCCACAAAATGGCTTGCTGGGTTTAGGGATAATGCTTGTCAATTCCGGGAATAGAAATAGCTGGAACGAAAGAGGACAGAAATAACTGGACAGCAGGAAAACGTGAAAAAAGGCGCACATCATTTGATACATTGTTAAGGTTCTATTATGCCCCTTTTTACATGCCCCTTTTTACATGCCCTTTTTTAGGAGATTAGTCTCAGATGTCCCCAGAGTGTGTATGTGAACATTTAGCTCAAAATACCCAGATCATTTTTATAGTATGTTAAAATGGTCACTTTTTGAGGGTGAGCAAAAACGTGCAGTTTTTGTGTGTGTCCCTTTAAATGCAAATGAGCTGGTGCGTCGTAACTTTGCAGATTTTGTTTGAAATCATAATCAACGACCCCTTTAATTATAAATCTTACAAAATACTTTTTTATTAAAATAGTACATTAAAATTGTTTTGTTTTAGACTTTTAATTATACTTTAATTGACTACGAAATAAATATGATTCTTATCATTTTTAAAGTATTAATGCCATTAAGTATTTATTTATGGTACAACATATTTTTGTTGTAATTAATACAAATAATTGTTTTCCTTAATGTGTTAGAATATTGCAAATGGAGGATATTGCAGAATATTGCAAATATATAAAAACAAATAGCGTTTTGTGGCTCTTTAATGTGTTGTGACCACTGTAGCACATCAGTTAAAGCTGCTCAGGAACCGATAATCTCTTCCTTCTAGTTCATTGATAAGCATCAAATTAACATGAATGAACACTAAAAGAAATTTTGTTTGAACCACGGAAAGATGTCAGTACGCACCGTTTTTCAAGTTCAAGACCACCAACGTTAATCTACTAACTCTCCTGACTGCTTTGTCGGACAAAATGGCAGATTTGGCGATGTGATTGGTCAGGTCGCCTGTCAATCAAACTCGCGTTGAAGGGTGATTAATTTACCATTTACTACCTCACATTGTGACATTCTACCAGTTCAAGTAAATGTCTTCTTGTAAATGCATAGCCAGGCCTGTAATCGTGGCCATATGCCACAACTTCCTATAACTATAACTTCCTCCAATGTGTGTTGTTACAGTAGTACTGATAAGAGCGGCCTTTATCTCTGCACAGTGATGATTACTTTTCCTGTACGTGTTATTATTTGACTGTTTCTTCTGCCCCTTGATCTGAGGCCTGTTCTTCATTCATTTTGTTCAGCCCACAGCTGAAGCCTTGAGAGGAGCCATCCAGCTCGGCATTGGGTACACAGTCGGCAACCTGACCTCCAAACCAGACAGAGATGTTCTCATGCAAGACTTTTACGTTGTTGAGAGTGTCTTTCTCCCAAGGTACAGTATAACCGTGCTTCACACTTGACAGATGTTATATGTGGTTGCCACTGACTCACTATTCAAACACTGAGATACAATGGCTCTGTTCCAAATGTCAACAGTTCTGTTGTATTTTAATATAAGCTTGTTTAATATTTTCTGCATGATTAATTAGCAAAGCTGAATACCTACTGCAATTGGTCAGTAATTTGTCGTTGGCTTAAAATACTGTATACCCAGCAGGCAATTTTACATTTAAAAGATGTCTAATAGCCGTCCAAACATATCCCTGAAGTCTAGACTAAAACAAGGCAAAATTTGGGCTGTCAGTGTAAATTTAATAGACCTCTATTAAAAAAACCCAAGAATAAACTATTCATCAATCGTGGCTACGCATAGAAATTAAACCAAACACCATGTAATGTTTGTTGACTTTGCTTAAATTATGGAATATCATACATCTCGCAAGTTATTTAGGTAAAAACGACATGTAACCAAATTCAAGGTTCTTTAAGCTGGACTATATTGGTTCTATAGTTAACCTAGATGGAGAAATTATGACTATTGCTTGCTGGGTAGGATCACTAGGTTTTGAAATAGAGCTACACATTTTTTGATTACGCAGTTATGAATATTGTATCTTTTGTCTTTCAGCGAAGGCAGTAATCTGACCCCAGCTCACCATTACCCTGACTTCCGCTTTAAAAATTATGCTCCCTTGGCTTTCCGTTACTTTAGGGAGCTCTTTGGGATTAAACCAGACGATTATCTGGTAAGACAAAGACTAATTATTAAAAAATACTGAAATTCTAGAGAGTAAGCAGGTCATTCTCAGGAAATTGTACCAAAAAACATTTATAATTTAATCTGAAATTTTACTGCTGAAGTTTCAAAAGATCATATTCTACACAAAAAAATATATAACTAAAGGGGCTATATGTAGAATTCAAAAACCCTTGTTATTAGCGACACCAGTGGCTATGTGAGACTGTAGTTTGAATGAATCCCTTTTCTTTGCATGACATATTGACATTACATTACAGAATAACTCTTTAACTCTTCAGAATAGTTTATTATCATAAAACGGAAGAGAAATGTGGGAGTGTAACTGTCACATCCTTTGTGTTTTCCCGGCCCTACTCCTTCACATAAAAATCATTCTACAATCTTTCACAGACACCTTGGATATCAGGGATCAGGTTTTTTATAAAGTTTTGTTACAAGCTGTTCACACATTAGCAATAATAAAAAAAAAAGATTAATAAAATCCTTACATATAGCCCCTTTAAAATGTAATGTTTTAAACTTAATAAAATGCTAATTGGCTACAATTAATGAAATTAATGTTTTACTTAAAATTTTGTCAAATAAAGTTAAGCATCCGGTAAATTATGTAATTGCAGAGTCATTGGGACACAAATGAGCCAGTGTTATTTATCTTATAATTTATTAGTATATTTATTTTATATAATATATTTAATTTTTAATATTTCTTCTTTTAATTTATATTTATTTCAGGTTTAGTTTTAGTCTTTCTATTACTTCAATTAAAACTTATTTTCATTTTGATTACATTCATACTGCCCATATTCCTATATATTGAGCATATGCAAAGTAAATTCAAATGTAGTACCTACTCAGTATGTGATTTCGGACGAAGCGCCTATGTTTCAGTTTCTCTTGGTCAGTTCTTGTCTTGAGTTTATATTTCAGCTAGTTTCCAAGGCAGCATCTAATTTCGTTTAATTTGAAGTTTTAACTAATTTTATTTTAGCTTAATTTAAATGATTTTTAATAGCTTTAGTTTTAGTGAATATTAACAACACAGTAATTACACCTTTTGAAAATGATGAAAAGTGCACTTGTGTTTGTAGTTTCTGTAGAATCTGCATTATTAATGCATCTTTTTTTATCTGCAGTACTCTATTTGTAAAGAACCGCTGATTGAACTGTCAAACCCTGGAGCGAGTAGTTCATGGTTTTACTTAACCAGTGATGATGAGTTCATTATAAAGACTGTGCAGCACAAAGAAGCTGAATTTCTGCAGAAGCTACTTCCAGGTTATTACATGGTGAGCCACACAGTCTGCCACAAGAGTGACAACATTACAGGAAGAAACTGCGCTATACACTATTGTCTTTTAACTGATTCTTTTTTCATCTAAAACATTACAGTTTCTCATATTTACAATTAATTTGTAAACAGGGCTTAACATTGACTGTGGCTAGTGGTTTTCCAAAGTTACTAGCCACTTTTTCACCGGGCAAATTTTTGTTGTTGGGAAATTTGTTGTTGATTATATGTAAATGACCACTGTACACACCTAAATCAAGTCTACATGAAGTGTACCTGACAGGTCATTAAATAGGCCTATTTAGCTCTGTTGTGTGTAAAGCTCCTTAATCTAAACAGAGAAACACCAACAGTTGCTTGTCTGAAAAAAAAGATAAAAAAAAAAACATTTGATTTGACAGTTTATTTGAATGAAATATCAAAATTGTAAAGGGCCCTATCATACACCCGGCACAATGCGACGGCAGGCTATAAAGGGAATAGGAGATGAGACTCTGAGGTTTATTTCGCTTTATGCCCAAAACACACCCATGACTCATTAGGAGACTAGGTAAAACCCTTCTGTGCGCCTTGCACGCCGACCATTTTTTTCCGTCGTTAAACTAGCTATAGTGGATACAGATTCTGTTATAAAAGTGTATACCAATGCCGTATGTTACTTTAGAGACGGTCCCTAAATGAACGTCAACGTTAAGACAACGTTATGCCAGTCACATTAGATGCGCTATGGTTCTGCTGTGATCTTTGTTTGAAACTTTTTTAGCTGCTGAAAAAGAACAAAAACAGTCAATCACTGTATGATCTCTGCTTTGTTGTTTATGATGAGAGTGCAGATTTCAGTGAGTGAGAGAAAAAACTCCAGCGCCTCTGATTATTAGACATTGGATTCATAAGCTCAACAGAAACACGTGTGATTGGTTATAAAGCGCAACACGATTATAACAAATGCCTTTTGAGAAGACTACAATAAAATTCAACCCACCAACGTGGCTAGTGGGTGTGACTGTCACAGCTGATGTTTATGTCAAGCCCTGTTTGTAAATATAAAAATACTAATACAGATTGAAGATGATAATTTTATTGCAGTAGTTTCGTGGCCCTGTTCACTGTAGCAATACAGGACAACACTGCACGTTAAAAACAGCAGTAAATGGTATGAATGTCAGTTTAAAATGTTCATAAATTAATAATTATAAAAAAAACATTAAAAGTGATGCATTTAATGGCACCTTTTACAGTAAGTATACAGTATCTTTCACAGTGACTATTTTCTCGCTCAAACAATAGATCTGTCCTTCTTGATTGCAGAATCTGAATCAGAACCCAAGGACCCTCTTACCAAAGTTTTACGGGCTGTACTGCATTCAGTGTGGCGGTGTTAATATCCGATTGGTGGTGATGAACAACATTCTGCCTCGCTCTATGAAAATGCACTACAAATATGACTTAAAGGGCTCCACTTACAAACGCAGAGCATCACGGAAGGAGCGTGCCAAATCCTCCCCAACCTTTAAAGATCTGGACTTCCAGGAGATGCATGAAGGTCTTTACTTTGATGCAGACACGTACAGCGCCTTGATGAAGACTCTTCAGAGAGATTGTCGGGTGAGTTGTGTTTTTGAACACTGTAGAACTCTTTAGCATTATAAGTTATTTGTGGTTGTGATTTCCATTAATTTTCTTCCACAGGTGCTGGAAAGCTTTAAAATCATGGACTACAGTTTGCTGCTGGGAATCCACGTTCTGGATAGGAAGATGAGGGGGAGAGGTGGCCGAGGGGACAGTAAACGTCAGGGTGGGCAGAAGGTCCTGTACTCCACAGCCCGGGAGTCGATTCAAGGAGACGGCAAAGCTGCCGAGACTCTACCTGACGCCGACGATGACACGTGAGTGGAAATGCTCAGTTTGCAGAGTAAACCAAAATAAAAGATGCCGTAAGCGATTTATGTTGTTCAGCAAACTTTCACCACAAAACCTTTCTCCAAAAAGCTATCCTTCAAAGACACGTCAGTCTACTGTTCAAAAGTTTGGGGTCAGTACTTAAAAAAAGAAGAAATTAACACTTTCAATCAGCAAGGATGCCTTTCATTCAGCATGTCTTTGCCTCTATGTTGAGCATTAAAATAGTTTCATGCACAGCTAGCCGTGGATTTTGCCGCTTATACCATGGTAATTTGCCAGCATTGACAACTTAAAGCTGTTATTTATGTTTGCAGCACAATATTTGATGAGTAGTGTATAAATTGTACAAATGTACCTGTGCATTAAACACATTGGTTTTATTGGTAATGGAATGTAAAAAAAATCTAATTCTTCCTCTGTTTTTTTAAAACATTTCCAATAGATTTTATGACTGACCTTGAATTAATTTTAAATCTCATGTTTGCTCTAGATTTGGTGGCATCCCTGCTAAACACAAAGAAGAGAAGTTGCTGATCTTTTTGGGGATTATTGATATCCTGCAGTCCTACAGGTACGAATCACCTTGTAACAGTTATGTTAAGTTTATGACTCCTTTAGTTCTTGTGTTTCCTTTCTGTGTTAAGTTCCTGTCCCCTTTGTTCCCATTGTTAGTTTGTTTCTATGGTTACTAATTGATTGTTTGATTATGTTCACCTGTTCTTCCTTTAGTTTCCTTTGTTTGTATCTAGTATGTATACTCCCTCGCTGCGTCCGAAATCGAATAATTCCGTACTATGTAGTATGCAAAAAACAGTATGCCAAAAGAGAAGTATGTCTGAATACATAGTATTCAAATAAAAGTAGGCAAATTTCCCTGGATGACCTACTACTTCCGCCGAGATTCTGAAGTGTGCGTTTCGATGGCACTTTACTATCCCGTGAGGCAACAGGAGAGGATTTATGAATGGAAGTGAAGCGACACAACTGACGCTGGTAGGTCACATGACCGTAACAACATGGCGGATGTAGTATGTCCTGATTACATTCATACTGCCCATATTCCTATATATTGAGCATATGCAAAGTAAATTCAAATGTAGTACCTACTCAGTATGCGATTTCGGACGAAGCGCCTATGTTTCAGTTTCTCTTGGTCAGTTCTCGTCTTGAGTTTATATTTGTGTTAATGTATGGTTTGTTTTCTTCGTGATCTCCTGCGAGTTTAAAGTTTGTAAATAAAGTCTATAGACACCAATCAGGCATAACAATATGACCGCTAAAGTGAATAACACTGATTATCCCTTCATCATGGCAACTGTTAGTGGGTGGGCTATATTAGGCAGCTACTGAACATTTTGTCCTCAAATTGAATGTGTTAGAAGCAGGAAAAATGGGCTAGCGTAAGGATTTGAATGAGTTTGACATGGGCCAAATTGTGATGGCTAGACAACTGGGTCAGAGCATCTCCAAAACTGCAGCTCTTGTGGGGTGTTCCCGGTCTGCAGTGGTCAGTATCTATCAAAAGTGGTCCAAGAAAGGGTTAACCGTGTCATCACTGGTCATGAGTGGCCAAGGCTCATTGATACACATGGGGAACTAAAACTGGCCCGTTTGGTCCAATCAAACAGACAAGCTACTGTAGCTCAATGGCTCAAGAAGTTAATGTTGGTTCTGATAGAAAGGTGTCAGAATACACAGTGCATCGCAGTTTGATGCTTATGGGGCTGCATAATCACAGACCAGTCAGGGTGCGCATGCTGACCCTTGTCCACCTCCGAAAGCGCCACCAGTGGCACGTGAGCATTAGAAATGGATGCTCTGTGGGAGCAATGGAAGAAGGTGACCTGCTCTGATGAATCACATTTTCTTTAACATCACATGAACGGGCGGGTGCGTGTGCCGCGCTTACCTGGGGAACATATGGCACCAGGATGCACTATGGGAAGAAGGCAAGCCAACAGAGGCAGTGTGAGGCTTTGTTCCTAGCCAATGTTCTGCTGGAAACCTTGGGGCCTTCCAACAATGTGGATGTTACTTTGACACGTACCACCTACCTAAGCATTGTTGCAGAGCATATACACCCTTTCATACAAACGGAATTTCCTGGTGGCTGTGGCTTCTTTCAGCAGTATAATGCGCCCTGCCACAAAGCAAAAATGGTTCAGGAATGGTTTGAGGAGCACAACAACGAGTTTGAGGTGTTGAATTGGCCTCCAAATTCCCCAGATCTCAATCAAATCGAGCATCTGTGGGATGTGCTGAACAAACAAGTCCGATGTATGGAGGCTCCATCTCGCAACTTACAGGACTTAAAGGATCTGCTGCTAACATCTTGGTGCCAGATACCACAGCACACCTTCAGGGGTCTAGTGGAGTCTATGCCTCAACGGGTCAGGGCTGTTTTGGCAGCAAAAGCTGGACCAACACAATATTAGGAAGGTGGTCATAATGTTATGCCTAATCGGTGTATTGTTCATTAACCCGCTGGTCTTCGTCTTCATGTGTGTTTGCAGAAAAAAATACTTCATAATTACTGATACTGATACTCATAATTAAATGTTGAAAACTGAATATTTCTATCTTATATATATAGATTTATAAAGAAGGTTGAGCACTCATGGAAGGCTCTTGTGCATGATGGTGTATGTATTTTTTCTTTTATTAACTGAAATATTATTTTCTTATATACTTCTATTTGAACATTATCATGATTTACGGCTCTTTGCAACTTTGTATGCTAGGACACAGTGTCTGTCCACAGACCTAATTTCTACGCTGACAGATTCCTGAAATTCATGGGCGGCACAGTGTTTAAAAAGATTCACCGTAAGTTTAATGCTTCTTTATTATTTACAGTGGAATTTGTATTAAATGAATATGATCATTAGAAATGCTGTACCACATTTCTCATTCCCCCCCTTTTTTTACTTTAAGCGCTCCGTGGTGCATCTTCGAGAAGGAAGAAAAACTCTATCCAGCCGTGTAGGTCGGCCTCACAGGAAGTTCTGTCGATTGTGAAAGAAGAGAGTCAAGAAGAAAGGAGGGCGCAAAGCCTCGAAAACCTCGATGATACAGGTGCCTCTTGTACAAGACAACTTATACTTTACTATTACACATATTTAAAATCATTTTTACTTAGAGGAACAGTTCACACCAAAAATTCTGTAATTATTTACGGCGAATCATTCCAGACCTGTATGGTGTTATTTTTGGAGTGATATGAGCAAATAATCACAGAATTTGAAAATGGATATCTCTTTATTGAAATTAAAATATTTCATCCCTTGTGAAAAGAAGTGTACTTATTGAATGTGCACTTATAGTGTACTTCAGATTTTAAAAGTTTATTTACTTGCTTGATAACATAATATTACTGAAATGGCCAATTTTAAGCACACTTAAGTACACTTTTAAAAATTGGACTTTATAATTTCAAATGAATATTTTTATATTAAAGTATACTCTAAATCATTGTATAGTCATTTATTAGTCTTTTGTCATGCTTTCAAGAAGTACACTTAATTGAATGTGTTGACTAACTAAAGCACATGCAAAGTACTTGATAATAATTTTTACAATAAGGGCTTGATGAATGTACAACAAACAAACAAGCAAAATCGAAATAGGAAACATGCTAAGATTAAAGATACACAACCATGTTATAGCGCAAACAAGACTGAACAATGAACAGAGGAAACTAAGGCTACGTTCAGACTGTCAGTCCAAATCTGTTTTTTGTGCATATCCGATTGAAATCCGATCAGATTTTGCAAGTTTGAATGGCCAAAAATGACATGATATGTGGTTTGAAATCCTATTCAAATCTAATTTCTGGAAGTGAGCGCTCTGAACGGATTTTGCATGGTTTATGTGACTTTATGTGAAAGTCAAACGTTGTTATAGGAAACAAGGCGCTGTAGAGACAAGGTTGTGACACAATGTCATATTGTAAATAAGACAACATCTGTATCGCAAACCCCTCTATATTGCAGTTGCTGCTGCTGTTTTTGGCTTATGCCTACCAACGTCATTGCCAGAGAAACCAATGCAGATATTCCGGAAAACAAAAGAGCTGCATGGACACACAAATCGGATCTGAACAGTTGCGATACACAGTGTGGACATCAATCATTTTAGATCAGATTCCAATCAGATAGGCAAATAATCAGATTTGGACTCACAGTGTGAACGTAGCCTAAAAACTTTAAGCTACACTATGTAACTTTTCCGTCCGCTAGAGGGCACCTATTCAAAACAATTGCGTAGCTTGATGACGTTAAGTTTGAGCGCAGAATCTTGGGACATGTGGTCTTCACCTCACATCGGGATAGGACTCGGGCAGAAATCATGTTGATGGATGCGGTTATTAACGTTACTGTAGTATGAAGCAGAACGGGACGAGTGCTGTGGGAGCTGAGCAAGGCCGCCGGAGCGATTGTTGGTACGCAACACACGGCTCGCGAGCAGCGGTGACTTTTATTATGATGGGACACAGTCACCTGTGCCATTTCCGCTTTTCCGGTCATGAGCATGAGGTAAAGCAGCTCTGTTTATCATATTAGACACATTTGATTGTGTTTAAAATGATGTTTTGACGTTACTCTGTGCGTTCACTCGGCGGCTGCTGTGATACTTGTTCATACTGCAGTAAGAGTAAAGCTCGGAAACCAGAGGGTAACGCAGATATGACACAATTGACAGGCGGATCCCTCACACGTCCCGGTTCATTGGTTAAAATAGCATTTTTCTCACAATTTACAAATTGTTGGAAACATTTGGGATATTGTAAGAACTCAAATGAACAAAATATAACACTGGCCTGGTGGTTTTTATATATTTTACTGCAAAAATCCTACTTAGTGCACCTTTAAATACACAAAGGAGGCTATTCAACAGAAACAGGTGCGTAACTTAATCAGTATCCAAGAACACTAACAAGTGGTGGGAAAATGAGAACAAAGGAAACAGGAACTAGAACTAAACCAAAACAAAGCATACACGTGACAGTGCTATATATACAGTGCTATATTACATTTAAAGTTCATTTTATATTGGAAATTTATCATCACAAATGTGTAATTAAAAATATATTTAAATACATGATATACACGTCAATAGAAGTAATTATGAAATTACATATTTGCATTTAATATATATTTGTCTATAAAAATGTCTATTCTTTTCAAGTGTATTATTTCCATAAGTACTCACTTTAAAAGTATACTACTATTTTTACAAGGGATACCACACAATTTTATATTTTTAACACATGCAAGAGTCATAATTTCTTCCAATGCTACTTCTTTTTGACAGATACACACTCCTCTCAGAAACCTGATGTTATTCCAAGCTCCACAAGACTGAATCCAGCTATTTCATTGGACACTTTGTCTTCTGATTCCTCTATAGATGATGTGAAAACTGAACTGCAAACTGAAAACAGGTCTTTACCTAACACACACAAACACACATGTCTGGTTCACTATCTTTGTGGGGACTCTCCATAGACGTAATGGTCTTTATACCGTACAAACTGTACATTCTATCCCCCTACACTGCCCCTGCCCCTAAACCTACCCATCACAGAAAACATTCTGCATTTTAACTTTCTCAAAAAAACTCATCCTGTGTGATTTATAAGCCTTTTGAAAAGTGGGGACCGCTGGCTGGTCCCCACAATGTAGGTGATCTCAGGTTTTACTATCCTTATGGGGACATTTGGTCCCCACAATGTAATATAAACAAGGACACACACACACACACATTTTATGGGGACTTTCCATTGACATAAATTCTATACTGTACAAACGGTATATTCTATCCCCTAAACCTACCCATCACAGAAAACATTCTGCATTTTTACATTTTCAAAAAAAACATAATTTAATCTGATTTGATGAAGTTATTTTTCTTATGGGGACCAGAAAAATGCCCACATAAGGTTAAAAACTACTGATATTACTGGCTTTGTGGGGACATTTTTGGCCCTCATAAGTTTGGGAATACCAGGACCACACACACACACACACAAACACACCAATATATCAGTGTGACGAACCGGGAGACTCAGTGGGATCCATACGCAGCTTTATTAAAGTAACAGTCGTTGTAATACAGGCAAAGATCAGATACCAGCAATGACAGTGTCCAAGGCAAAGGCAGATCATCAACAGGGACAGGCAAAGGGTCGGGGCAGGCGGCAGACAAGGCAGAGTATCCAGAGTAGTGTTGTCACGATACCAAAATTATGACTTCGATACGATACCAGACTAAAATACCTCGATACCGATACTTAATCGATACCACGGTCAAAAAAAACACCCAGTAAAAGTAATTGAATATGACAACATAACTTATTATTAATCGTGTTTTTTTGTTGTTGTTGTTGTTGTTTTTTTAGCTAAAAACTCACTTGGCCAGCATGTTCCTGCCCTGGTTTTTGACCATTTCTTCTTATTGCAATCTTTGTTTTTAAAAATAAGCAAAAAATGCAAATTACAAACAATATGACAAAAACAGTGCTTTATTTTTCAGCTATAGGTCTATTTAACAGTATAGCAAGTCAAGAAAGAAATTAAATAATACACACAAAAAAAAGCGTGTACTCGCGCTTCAGGTCAGAGTCCGGCAGCGCGAGGCGAGCACGTCCCGCGCTGCACTATATTTTCTCATGCGCGCATGTTTCTGTTGCTTTCTTTGTCATACGCATGTATATTTAACTCTTCTTCTTCCAATGTTTAGTAAACGGTGGAAGCAGAGCTCTGCACACACGCTGCTGTCACTCATCGACACAAATAAATACAGCTCTTATTAACGCGCGGTCCTTTTTAAAGTACCGGTACTAATAAAATTCCATATCGTACCGTTTGTAATAGCAGGGTATCACAATACTTTTCTGGTACCGGTATACCGTGCAACACTAATCCAGAGACAGGCAGAAGAATACAGGGCAGGCAGAAAACACTCTTCAGGATAGCAAAACAGTCCAAGGTCAAAACACAGGAATAACACTAAACAGGGTAACCGCTCAGTATTGTCAGCCGGGGCCAAACAAGACTTCACAAAGAGTGTTTGAGTGCAGAGGCATAAATAGTCTGGGTAATGGGAAACAGGTGTGTGTGTGTGTGTGTGATTAAGCTCAGGTAATGGATGATGGGAAATGTAGTCCAGCAACATTAGTACCCCGGTGAGGGAGCCCTCTAGTTTGTGACAATCAGATCTTGCCCCCCATTGACTACCATAGTATTTTTTCCTCCACTATAGTGGTCAATGGGGGGCGAGATCTGCTTGGTTACAAATATTCTTCCAAATATCTTCAGCAGAACAAAGAAATGTATGCAGGTTTGGAACAACTTGAGCATGATTAAATGATGAGAGAATTTTCATTTTTGGGAGAACTATCCCTTTAATTAAAAAGGTCTAATTAAAATTTCTTCACAGAGCCTCCTCTTTTTTTTTTTTTAGCTAAATACAATGTTATTGGCACCAGAGCTTTCTGTCTGACTTATCAATGTTGTTGTTTTTTTGTAGAACTTCCAGCTCGACTCTTGCTTTGGAGGATAGCGCTCTTCCTACTTCAAACTCACAGGCGAGCACCCCTGAGTCTGGTCTGGACGTCTACCTGGTCAGTAGAGTGGAGTTAAGTCACACGTATCGCTATTGTGTGAAATGACTTGTGTTGTAGTTCCCCTGGAACTCTTTTATGTCATTCGCTCCAGATCATTAATTGTGGCTTATATTATGTTCTTTTTAAGTGATGCGTGAGGCCTTCTGAAGTGGACCAGATCATCGAAACATTGCTGTCTTGTCCGTCACTCCACAATTTTGCACAATGGATATCTCTAGCTGCTAATTCACATGGACTGAGAAACGCCCTATGTGTGAAACAATGGCAGAGTGATTGCCACACTATAGGACTGCAGTGCCTTACACTGTGCACTTTGTACCCACTTGCAAACACAAGTGTATTGTATAATAATAGTTACACTCCCGCTAGACCAGTGTACTGTAACTAATGCACTGGTTGGTACGCATGTTAAAGGTGTAACACCAGATTAAAACGTGTTGTACAAAATATATATAATTTCTTACATAATAATCATGGTATAATTCTATTGTGAGCACTCCTGACTTGTATTGTGTAATGATTTCATTCATTTATTTGATCATGATGACTAGTACCAGAAATATAGTTTGGTCATATGATTTTGACGCACAATCGGCACAATTATAATGGTCTATGTTACTTTGTGTTAAGATTTAAATGGGTTTAAAAGTTAAAAACCATAAATCTTTAAAAACCTTTTTGTAAAAATGTATTTAAATATATTTTGATTAGAGTAATATATGAAGTAAATATGCTTTTATGTAGAATGTTTGTTGTTGCTATTAAATACTGCATCTTCAGTAGAACTTTTATATTTTTTCTGCCTCGCATGAATTAAAATCTGTCTATAAACTATACCTGAAGGTACATTAATGCACCAATAATTCTTATTTCAAGTTATATTAAAGTTATACAGTATGGAGGATTAAACCTGCAGGAATTAAAAATAGTTAAATAGATAAATATTAAAATGTAATAATAGTAAAATAAATAAATGACAAAACATTTTAATTCAATTTTATCCTCAACTTTTCCTTCATTTATTATTTTCTGTATTTATTTTAGAAGAATCAGAATCAGAATCAGAAAGAGCTTTATTGCCAAGTGTGCTTTCACACACAAGGAATTTTTTTTGGTGCTGAAGCTTCCAGTGCACATATACAATACAAATACAACAGTAATAAATAAAAAATTCTAAGAATAAAAAATATAAACAGTATAAGGTCACGTTACGTTTAGTCAGAAAAGACATAGATTATGAATATTTACAGTATTTGGAGAGTAATAATAAATATAAATAATATGAATAATCACCTGAGTTTAGGAGATATTGCACTAAGCAGTGGAGTAATTGCACTTACAGGCATTTGCCTTGGGGGTGGGTGGTTGGGGTTAACTGTTCAAGAGGAAATGGCCTGTGGGAAGAAACTGTTCCTGTGCCTAGATGTTCTAGTGGCCAGTGATCGGAGTCGCCGTCCTGAGGGTAACAGTTCAAACAGGTGGTGTCCGGGGGTGAGGAGTCTGTGATGATTTTACCTGCTCTCTTCCTCACTCTGGAAGAGTACAGGTCCTGGAGGGTTGGCAGGTGGGCACCAATAATCCTCTCTGCAGTCCGGATGGTACGTTGCAGTCTCCTGATGTCTGATCTGGTAGCTGAACCAAACCAGACAGTGATGGAGTGCATAAGACAGACATCTTTGCATAAGACAGTTATCTTTTAACTTAGTTATTTACAGTTATTTTTATATTTATTTATGCGTTCATTTATTTCCATATATATTTATTTATGCAAGTTTGGTCCTCCTTAATAATGTGTCCCGCCAATGCTCTATATCTGTTGTTGATACAATCTATTCACTGCTTGCAATAGCCGCATACAATCCACTAGGGGGTGTGTTGGTGTGGTTTGTCACAGTAGGACTTAACTGTCTGCTCTCTGATCACATAACATAACTATTATGTATATTATGCATTGTATTTATTACATCCAAATGTATATTACAAGGGGATAAAGGCACTTTTTACGAATAATATTCCTAGTGTCTATATATATATATATATATATATATATATATATATATATATATATATATATATATATATATATATATATATATATATATATATATATATATATATATATACTATTGGATTTTGATACAAGCAACGCAATTCATGTGAAAAGAAATGATGAGGTTTATGTGATTAATAAACATTTAAACAGAAAGATGTATTAATAACACAAACACTGGTAAGGCAACAAATGTCACCATAAGCATTGAGCAAAATATTAGAGATTTTAAGTACACACTTATTTAAAAATAACCCCATAAGCATATTTTTTTATTTCAAATATTAATTTCTTAACATATCAAAAATTAAAAAATACCTATTTAATCAGCAGAACTGAAAATCATACTCAAAATTGGTATGATTATTGCAGGAAATATAATTTCTTAAGTGTAGTTATATATTTTTGACTACATTTTATATATTCTGACTATATGATAATACGAGATAGGGTACAAGATTAACCCCTACATGTCGGATAAACTTCACTCTTAAGATGTTTAAAACTTCACCAAAAATGATATATGGCACATAAATCTGATCAAATTAAATGGTCAGATAGGCCTAAATACAGTATATACACAGGTATGTGGCGGCGGGGTCACGTGATTTGGGAACGCGCTGCCTGGACTCACCTGTGCGCTCAAGGACACGCCCATACCTGGAAGATTCAGGAAATCTGGGATTGTACACAGAATTAAGCTGTTCGATCTTGCTCTGGTAGTGTCCAGTCACATATAGATCACAGTGGATCCCGCGTGTTTCTGTTAAGAGTTTACAGAGCTTCAGCATCGGCACATCTAAAGGTACGTTCTTTCACACTGGAGCAGTTTTTTTTGTTTTTGTCGCATTTCCCTGTTGGCTGGTTTCGATTGTCTATTGTTTAGGGGAGGAGGCTGATACAAACGTAAGTAATGTCACAGGTAAACCGCTGCTTTCGGATTATGTACATGTTAATGTGAACTTTAGTACGGACTTGTAAGTGCTTTTGTCATCTCGTTGAATGCAGAGCGCGTGTTTTTGGCAACGTGTTTCAGGCCTACAGTAGCCTGTCCTGTCATGAAAGACCAGTGTGTTCCTCACGAAACTTCAGTGTGTTTTCCTCTCGCGTGCTTTTGAGTTTCATGTCATAAGCTGTAGCTAGTGTTGAGACGTGTGAACTTATTTTACACTTCTTTTGTGTGTAAAAATGTATAAAAACAACTTACGAGAAAAATTGTAAAAGTTATTTAACAGGAACCCAAGTAGTTTTACACAATCATAGTATTTTCTACAAAAATAATTTTTTACAAAATTGCTTTAAAATAATTTGAAATCCTCTGCTAAATTTAACCAACATGTAGAAAAAAAATACAGCATAAAATAGGAAATTATCATCGAGAGGGCACTCATAACTGTGCCAATGTCAATAAATCTCTTAAAGGCACAATATGTAAGATTTTAGGATTAAAATATCCAAAAAAAACAGTTCTATATATTTTGTGGACTTTACATTATCTCAAACGTTTCCAACAATTTTTAAATTCAGATAAATAAACTATTTTTACCAAGACATGGACCGTGTTAGTGCGTCGCCTATCAATGCCATCATACCTGTTACCCTCGATTTCCGGATTTATTTTGAAGAAACCATGGAAACACTAAATTATATCTCATATCTTAAAGTTTTAAGGAAAAAAAGTCTGAATTGCAAGCTTATATCTCGCAATTCTGACTTTTCCCCCTCAAAACTGTGAGAAATAAACATATAAACTCGCAATTATAAGAAAAAAGTCAGAATTGTGAGAAAAAAAAGTTCCTATTATTTTTGTTTTATTTGTCACAAAAACGTATAATGAAAATATTATGAAATGAATGCTGTACATTTGTGCAATGTAAATGTAAATAAACTGTATGAGATCTATCTATAATTAAATTGTTTGTGGTAGAACATAAAACATTATGTACATTCACACCCTAGGGTCGTACAGTCATTCCTCATGTCCGAGTGTGGAATGTGATGGACTCATAGTTTTGTACTGTGACTCAGAGTTTCTCTCATAATACATAGGGACGGATGATATCAGTGCTCTCCTGATAAGAATACTTTCAGTGCTGCTGATTAGGGAAATAAAAACTAGAATAACAGAACTCTTTAACCTGCCATGATCCTTAAAATCCGGAATTCATGATAAAATGTATATTAAAACCACAACTATTTAAGATAAACTATGTGAATGGGTTATTATTACAGGCTTTTAAGTTTACTCTGTAAAGGTAAGTGTGATTGAAATGTGACATGTTTTATTTAATGATCGAATATACATCTGGCAGAGAGTGGCTGCACATATGTGCATTGGCATTGCGTAATGTAGACTGTGATTCTGCATTAGCCGAACACATGGGGAAAGACTCTGGCTTACACTGCCAAGCGCCGCTTACGTAAAGGCATTAAACCACTTGGACAATAGTAGAAATACACAAGAACTCACAAAATCCTTTTTTTTTGTTTCTGGAGACATTTATACAAGGTTTAAAACATTTTGTTGTTTGTTCACATTTAATATGAGCTTTGCAGAATCAGACTGAAAATAGTAAACTCAAATCACCATGTTTGCCATGTCTGGTTTCGTAATGCTTTTGAGTTCTTAATCCACTTGAGCTGACTTCTAAACATTATGCTGGAAAATGAATTTGTGTCTTTATCTGTTAGATGGATGTTCACAGAGAGATCATTGACAAGTCTTCCAAAAGTTTCTAGATTTTAAGGATCTTATTATTTTATCAGTGTTACTGAAACTGGTCAATTTTTAGGGTGTTTTCTAAAAATATTGTTCAGGTGTGAATATATATTATTTGACATGTCTACCTTTCATATTATAGGAAAACTTCTGATGCTGGTGCTATTTAATGCCTCAGGCATATTTCAGGCGTACGGAGTTTGACATGCCTGAGCAGCTTTTACATTGTGTCAGACTGAGTGAAGGACAAAGTTCATTTGTTCATGTAGGTCAACAGTTTAGAACTAAACAATACATTATCAGCAGGATATGACTACTGTAGTATTTCTCTATTATTATTATTATTATTATTAGTGGTGCTTGTTCCGGCACTATTTAAGACTTGTTCATATTGTGTTTGAAACTATCCCTTAAATCCTTAGTATTTACTTTGGCGTGGAACTTGTGCAACAGTACTTGAATGACACATTTAAAGGGATAGTTCGCCCAAAAATTAATATTCTGTCATCATTTACTCACCCTCATGTCATTTATCCAAACCCATATGAGATTCTTTTGTCTGTGGAGCACAGAGTGATCTGACGAACATATTTATTTGTATTAGAGGGGGGGGGTTGGTATTTTTTTGTAAAAGAATACAATAATGAAAGGATTAAAAGGGTTTAAGGGAATAAAGAAAAAGTAATAAAAACAGTAAAAGTTCTATGTCTAATTGTATTTATATGAATCCATTTAACTATTTGCAAATAATATATGTTGATATGTTGAAAACGCTAACTTGGAATCTGCTATGAATATGATTTATTATTTACAGTTTCATGTATCATTCTATTGGCCTGTATGTATGCTGCCTTGGGCTGTTGGATAAAATATTAAAAAGGACACAGATGACAACGATAGCAATACAATAAACTATAACGTGGAAAAAACAAACAAACTAACAGCCAGCTTAAGGAAACTACAAGTATTATGCGGTTAACTCTAATATCATACACTGGAGATGTGTGGGGTGGGGGTAAATGAAGCTGCTGACGACACAATTGTATTATGGTCTATGGATCTGCCTGAAAATCGAGGGTTTGAGGTTCTGTCCAAATAAACTTCCCTCACCGACATGATGCACTTCAAAATGGCGGTAGAAATTCCCCTGAGAGGAAGTGCTTAGGGAAGTTAGCGAGTGTATGTTTCAGGGGGTGCCACCATCTTGGCAGCGTGTCACCCATAGACTGTAAAAAAATATGGATGTAGTGTCCGTGACTTCTGAAGAGCAGTTTTGAAGCGTCCTTAAAAGCGCCCTTAATTATGCATACATTTAAGGCTTAATATAATATAAATGAAATATAAAAAAACACCCCCTCACAGTTGTCATGAAGGGCAAAATTATAAATGTAGACCAAAACCACAAATTGTACAAGGCTATAAACATGTTTTCTCTGCTGCATTTTAACATGGGGCTCAATGAGATTCTGCTCCCTTTTGGAGCCTGTCCATAGCGGCCAGTCGATGAATTGCAGTTTAAGTCACTTCCGTATTGGCTTCAAAAGAAACTGTGGGAGGTTGCCGCTTCCGCACACCACTCCCGGATAGCCGGAAATGGTTTGGGTTGAGCTGATGTGCCAGGTTGCTGAAACCACGCCCGCCTAGCGCGACCATAGTGGCAATCCACCTGTCACTCAAGTGGCCACGCCCTTAATTATGCAGAACTTTAGGGCTTTAAATTTAAATAATAAATTGTAATTTAAACGGATGAGTTATAAAATAAAATGAATCACCCCCTCTTACCATTATCAAAATTAGCTGTATAGACCAAAACCACTTTTTGTTTTTAATTGTTTTAGCGAAATTGCTGTTGTGTAAATGCACCCTAAAATTGAAGTTAAACGCAGCCCCGGAGCACCCCCATCCCTTCATGTTTGTATGTCTCCTACACCTAATACATCTGTACATCTAATACACCTAATTCAACTCATCAGCTCATTAGCAGACACAGCAAGACCTGGGCTGAATCTGAAATCGCCCACTAAACCCTCAATCACTACTCCCTACGCTAGTCCACTAATACAGCACACTTGAAGAAGTGAATGAAAACGAGTAAGTGAATTCAGACAGCTGTTGAGTGTACATTCGGCTGTACACTCATTATTGCGGTGCAATGTGGGACAGAATGAGTGCGCTCGATAACGTTTACTATGGTTTCTGACACCACTACAATTGGCTGTCCCCTCACATAATGCCCTATTTGAGGGTATAGGGGGCGATTTCGAATTCAGCCCCGAAATGGGTGTGTCAGAAAACAGAGACGTACAAAATATGCAGGGCTGGTGGTCCTTCAGGACCGGTCTGAAAACAGTAGTTTGCATCACTGGATATTACTGTTGGTCGCTGAACATTTATATCGTAAAACAGTTGTCAAATATTAAATGTTTAGCTATTTAGACTGTGATGGAATTGAATTCGCACTCGTCTTCAGTGAACAGTAAGGCACGCCTTCTTTGATTTGATTGGCCATCTCAATCATTTTGATATTGACGATTGCCTTTATACAGCTGGGGCTGACCAGCTTAAAAATGCTAACAACAAGCAAACAGCATGACTTGCATAATGGAGTGCAGAGGAGCAGCTTCAAGAAAATTAAATATTTGGCCATTTCTAATATTTCTTGTCCTCCTCGGTGTCCAAGGAGGTTACAGCCCTGGTTATATGCGTCTCTTAAACTGCTGTAGTGTGAAGTAGTTGCAGTTGTATTTTTATATTGCAGCTTTTATGGTGTGTAATGTGACTATAATGGGAGCGGTTGTTCTGCTTATATGGGCATGTCTGTGTGAGTGAGGTTTCGACAGGTTTCTGCATGTACTGGTGGCTTTATATAGTTATTCAGCCATTGTTTTTTTTTTTTTTGTTGTTGCTTTTGGAAGATGCCTAGACTTATGTTTCTTTCTATAATGGATTGCTACACACTAAAAACTCCTGGGTCAAAAATAACCCATAATGGGTTATTTTTGACCCAACTCCTTTAAAGGGACCAACTAATTTATGGGTTATTTCGACCCAGAAAAATGGGTTATTCTTTTGACCCAATTTCTGGGTCAAATAGCTGACCCAAATTTTGAGTTAAAATAACCCAACATTGTAGTTAATATAACCCAACTTCTGGGTCAATATAACACCCCAATATCTGGGTTGAAATAACCTAGAAATTAGTAGGTCCTTTTAACCAAAATAACCAGCCAGGTAACCCTTATTTCAGAAAATAAAACGTCACACTTCAAGCTCTTTTACATTTTTATTGTATTAAATTCATTTCTACATAAAAACATGCAATTTGACCTATTCATTTTAGGTCACATTGTAATACTAAAAAAAAAATAATAGAAGAACAAAAAACAAAATTTTTATTTTTATATTAAACATATTTTTATATTAAAAATATTTTATTTTATATTATATTAAAAAATGTTATATTAAAAACAAAATAAACAACTCGTTTGACAATTAAACATTCCTGCAATTAAGTAAGGCAGTCTTCAGAAACTTAACAGGATTTGATTCTCCCTCGATCTGATATATGGCTTGCTGCAGAAACTCCCATGCGGGAGCACACTGCTTGGGGTAGTTGATATCAAGGACATAAAATGCCTTGAAGCACACATCAACTGCCCCAAGCAGTGTGCTCTGAGGGAGTGCCTGACCAGCTAGTATAACAAACGCCTGAGAAGCACATTGCTGGGGATTTCCCAGTGCCAAGACATAGGGGAATGGCTTTACTTGTTGAAGATATTCCACCATATTTGTTCCAACCTAAAACAGACAGAGACAGACAAAAGAAAATGAATATTGTGCATTAGGTGAATTGTAAGCAAAATAATAGACTACCAGTTTATGTTATAATGCTGATACTAACTGGACAAGGAAATCAAATGAGCTGTGGTTCTTAGTTTTCATTTTGAGTGGGTCATGAATGTGTACAAGAAAATGTGGGTTGAGATTCACTGAGTAATACAACTTAAAATCTTTAACTTTCTAGTCAGATTGCTACCTTATGCCTAGTTCACACTAGGGCTGGGTAAAACATATTGATTTCTTGATTTGATTCTCACTTTTACAAAACAATATCAATTCTTTAATCCTAAGAATCTATTAGTCATCCTGTTTTCAGTTATTAATTAAATAAATTGTAGCGCCTCCCATCCAATAAAAAGCAATAATTTTGTGCTTTATTGCTATTGATATGAAACAAAGTCTCAGTTTCAAATTTTGTCTATTTTTCCGAAATTCAAAAATATTAACATTTTGGTGCTGTGGCACGAGATCACTCTGCCGCAGCTCAGCTTAAAAGACAATAAGCAGCGCAGAGCAAACATGAACAGATCTTCTCTTCCACCTTAATACCATTGACATCATGAAATAAACATGAATGAGCTTCTGAAAGTGTTAAAAGATACAGGACAACTTAGCGAAATCCATATCATGTCACATGGAATAGCTCAATCAGTGTTTCAACCGCAGAAAGTAATTAAAGCGGCTTACAGGCAATTGATGTATGAATGCTGTCCGGGACTCTTCAGTAGAGTGTCGGACAGTCTTCTTTCCAACCCTGTAGACGGACTGTGGCATCATGGTGGGTAGCAGTGTCAGAGCTAGTTCCCCTTTGGCATCTGTAGGTTAACAATATTCTAGGTATCAGTATGTGTGGAAAATTATATGACTGTATTGAAATGCGTAAATGAACAAAAACAACAAATGTGACCAAAGGAAAGGAATCACAGGACCCTTGCCATAGAACACACAAAAGGACAGTTTTAACTTACCCAGTGTCATGTCCTCAACAGTAACTGAAGGGAGTTTATTGTCCTGCTTGGCCAAGTACAGGACCTTTTCAGCATATTCAGGCATCCAGGTCTCAAATAATTTAGGTGCAGCCTCACCATGCAGCACCTGGAAGTCCTGCGCAATCTAAAAAAAAAAACACAGGAAACAAAGGAAAAATGTGATAACCTCTCCTTTGATACAAGTAGTAAAAAAGATATTGCTAATATATGTTCCAGAGGAACCATACCATGCCGGACTGGTGAGATGAGGGTACTCTGTGAGGAGTTCCAGTATGTCCTTGGAGCTATTAGCCCGGATCCAGTTGGCTCTGCATAACACTGTGTCCTTCATGTAGGACTGCACTTGGGTGAAAGGCTCTGAATTGTGTTTCAGCCATTCCTTCTGTTGGAGGCCCTTTCTTCAGGAACGGTTGATTCTCCAGAGAAACACAAAAGATTACAAGTTTATAAGTTTTCTTTCTGTAGCGCACGTTTAGACAGGGACAGCAAAGCCGGCAATTTGTTTGATTCATTTCAGTGGGGTCACGCATTGGCACTGATACATTGGCACAAGTTCAATATGACAACTTTGAAAACCTTTTCAGTATGTTTAAGGGGATGTCAAAAATGCAAAGTGCCTGTTGTTGTGGCGTCAGCTATTTTCACTTTTTCTTTTTCTGCCAAAATCAAGGAACAAACAACAGTTTGTTCATTTTCTGTCATTGATAATGTAAATTAAAAAAAACTTTTGAGAGTCTGTGTCACCTGGTATGTATGCCCTTCCTGACTGGGTGGCTTCAGGCATTTGTTTGGTGGAACCACGGATTGACCTCTTTCGAACGTTCCGTAGTCTTTCTTCTAGGAAGCCCGTGGCTGGTAGTGGATCACACCTCCATCCTTCATTACTTTCCTGGCTTTTTTGTACCATATTTCCTGGGAAAAAAGATGTTTCCTTATCCAAGAGGGATGCACATTTTTTTCCAAGAGGGATTAACATTTTACAAAATTTTGCAGTAGAGATAACACACACAAGAGAAACAAGGGTTAAAAGCAAAATTAATGAAAATTATACATGTACAAATACATTATGTCTTGTATGACCCCCTCATCTCATTAGACACCATTGCTTATTAAGTGCATTCACATCTTTGTAAAAAAAAAAGTTTTTAAGTTTTAAATCAGCATCAATTTCCATATGAACCAAGATAATTAAACTCACATAGCCACTGACTGATCCATCATTCAGGGCCGGGAATGTCTGCACCAATGATAGTGCCAGGGCCTGTTTTATGTTTGTGGATGGCCTGTAAATGTAAAAAAAAAAAAAAAAAACTCAGTAAATAAACAAGTACAATCTGCACATTAAAATATTTCCAGAAGTAAGATCATCTAAAAAAATATATCAGTGACATTGAATTCCAAATACTCAACGATTAATTTTGACACATCTAATAAGTTATACCAGCTGTATACCATATTTAACATACCTCTCTCCAAACCTCTCAATCAAGAAAGACACCAGAATTTGGGTGAGAGTGATCCTTTGTTTTCTATTGATGACTCCAGTGTCTTGAAGGTTCTTCATTATTTCTGTGCCACTGGACACTGCAGAGAGAACCTGTAGGATATCCTAAAATAAATGACAAGAATAGTTGTTGAGAATTCATTGCAGTTTACAAATTTAGCCCTGGCATACCAATTTTGGACAAAGTAACAAATTTAAACATGAATAATATCCTAAAGTTTCATAGTCAAATATTAGCAAAAGGAAAAGGGTAAGTAAAAGTAAAAAGACTTGTAATGTATGTATTAATAATGTATTAGTGCTTCATTTCCATTCCATCAACTTCTACTTGGTCTGTAGTAAGGGCACATATTTTCCTTTCCCCAGAACAATTAGATACTGTGAGTGCCAGTGCGTAAACAGAGAAAAAAACACTTACAAGTGGTGGAACTGCTTCTAACACCAACACTTGATTTGCCTCCGATTCTTCCAGGGGGCATATGGGGTCAGCATCATGGCTTCTGGATTCATTAGAAGTCGAAGGTTGAGGTGAGCAGCAGCTGGCGAAGCATTACAACTCTTCTGAAGAAAAAAATATATATAAACAATATTTTGAGCTTAAGATTCAATGGGTTTGGCTACCTGTGTACATGCACAAAGCAAAAAAAATATTACTTTGTCAGCAGTAGACTCTTGTTAAGTTACCATTGCATCATAGATCAAGGTGAGCGTTATAGGGTTGTGTATAGTGTTTAGTTATAAAAAATAAAATAAAAAATGAAACCCACTTTTACTTACAATCCAATTCATCCAATCTCAGTAGTCCAAGTAGTGTCCCCTCCGAGTTTGGCAAATATTTATGTCATTCATTGAGTGATGGGGTGATACTGATCCTCTTCCAACTGATGCAGAATTACTTAAGACTAACTTGGTTTGTGTGTTCTCATGTCAACAAAGCAGTGTAAATAGTGGCAGTGGCTGTTCACATGCTTAACTGCAGTCTAAAAAGTCTGTAGCGCAGAGATGTAAAAAGTGTCATCATGTTCTCTGTATGACTTGACTGCATGTAATGGGTGATGATCAAGTAGCTCTCCCACATCAATAGCTAACAAAACCTTAGTGGGGTCACACTGTATGCAAAAGATGTTTTTCAAACCCCAGGGTTTCCCACTTCTGCACAACAAGCTTTATTCTCGACCTGCCCATTTGCTCCAGAACCAAAATGGTTTGTATAAGCCCAAACTGAGGTCCCCATCTTTGTCATAAGACATAAACACCATTATGCCTGATCTATAAGTGGTACCCTTAACCGTGACCCTGGGCCAGTGCGTACAGCTCTGTGAAAAGAGCCCTCTCAGACCACTTTGGATGTCTTTATAGCCTTCGAGGTTGGCTAGAAATGTTGTGTATCCTGGACCAATTTCTGTGTTGTGACTTAACAAAGACCCACACATGAAACTGTAGCACTGCATAATCTGGTGTCTATATGCCATTGTTTTACAGATGTTTCGGAAGTTGCAGGTGACATGACTGACACGTTTGAAGAATCCATGTTTTCCTTCAAAAGCGCATTGACCACAGGTGTATCAAGGGTCCAAGTTTTTGAAACACCTTTGGATAATGGAGCATGAAATGATGTTTTGGCCGCAGATGTAAATGAGGATAGAGCTCCAAGAAAAGAGAGTGGTGGTCTTCAATGATTTTGCTCAGGTAGCGTGTTGCTGCAAGAGTAACAGATGGTGAGAAGATGATCTCCATGGACATGAGTAAAAGTATGAGTAGCTCCCATTCCTTGTTATCAGTGGGGATCAGGTCACCTATCATTAAAGGCAGTAAAGCAGTAGGCACCACATCTGAGCTGCAGACTGTCGCAGAGGGCTGTCAATATTCTTGAGATCACGCTTGCTTATTACCGATGGCTTGTTTCCCACATCCGAAAAGCCATAATCAAAGCTTGTAATCACGGTAGTTAAACATCAAGTGACATGTGCTTTTGCTCAATTAATGATTTTAACACAAGCTTGACTTGAGGCCCCTACCCCTTCCAGAATGTCATGCATTACATCCATAGCTACATTGTCTGTCACATGGTAGAAAGACAGGCTGTTTAGGACACTGTCCCTTTTAAGGCCTGTCTTAGAAGGGTTGTCTGTCTCAGATCTGCCCTATGAGTATTGGTATCACGCAAAGGGCAAGATCTTCCTGTGTCTGTACTCTCAAGACATCTCTATGTACTCTACACAGCCGACACACATGATTTCCACTGAAACTCTCACTATACCCAAGAATAGCATTTAAACCCAAATTGTCCCCAACTACCTGGACAACTGTGAATTTCACTACTCCTTGAAAGTCATGGGTGTTAACAGTGATGCCATCCTTCTCGAGACACTTTAATTCATCCACGATTGGGCGCAACACTGCATCAATGCCGTAGGTCTTTGCGTCGTCAGATTTATAAACTGCTAGCAGGAAATGTGACTGTAAATTGGACAGGAGATCTGGTGGCAAACTCTTCAGGATGAAATATATAAATCCTAACTTGTGAACTACAGTCTTGGACCCAAGAGGATTAACGGTTTCACAATCATCATTGTACAACAACAAAGGCACAGACACCTCTTTCGAAAGAGTGGATGTGATTTACAAATTCTCCGTCAAACACATCCTGAAGACAATCCCTCTTTTTCCTTTGCCATTCCATCAGTGCCTGTAAAATACCAGGAAGTTCCAGTATCTTGACTAGAAGAGGCTTGAGCGGAATACGCTGATAGGTGTCAGCCACAGCGACTTGTCGGACACTGCCAGTGACTGAATCCCTCTGCTGAACATATGAGGCGCTTGGTAAAACCTCCTCAACTGGCTGAATGAAGTTTCCAGAGTTTGTGAAATACTTTATCTGTTTGTAGTCGGTCTCCAGTCCTTTGAAAGGCTCGGCTGCTTCTGAAAACTCCTGCCGGAGCTCTTCTACCTGTGGGCTCTGATCATGACCTAACTGACTAAACAGTGACATTGTCTTGGTTTTTAGTCTGGTCACAATGTCACCAATTAAACTTGAGGTGTGTTTAACCACAAAGTTTATGTTAGTAAATGTCTGGGAAGACCTGGATCTTAGATGAGCTAGAAAAAGGGCTACTCTGTCTGTAATTCCCTCTTGCTCCAATTCATCCCAATCATCGTCTAACTGATCTGCTTGTACACCTTCAACTTGTTCTTGATTATCATCTTCGTCAACATTAAAAACATTAGCAGGCTGGGCCAGAGCCTCGTTCTCTTCGTGTTCCCTATGTAGGTGTCTTCTATAAGAACGGATGAAGGAAAATGTTCTGCTACAACTGCTTTCACAACACTGAAAATATGTTGTTGAACTATTTACATTGTGAACTGTGCGTAAATGTGATAAGAGAGACTTGATATCACCAAGGATTAGCCTTTTGCACTTAAAGCATGTATAGGCCATCTGCCTGGTGATCAGCTGTGATGAAAGCCCTTAGCACTCTAGTGGAGATAACACAAATTCTCTGAAGAGCCTCAGGAATTTAACCCTGGGGCCAACTTTGGGGATAAGATTTTTGATAGTGTCCTCATCTAAGAAAAGAAATGCCTCCTCATCTATGTCTTCACCTGAAAGACAGAAAACAAGACAACTACTTTTAATAAGTCGAGACAAATGTGAACCACTCAAAGAGTGTCACCAGACTAACAAATAGTCAAGCTAACAAATAATTACTTTTAAGTGAATGTTTTTAAAGGGTTACTTCAGTGATATAGCATTAGGTTTTGTATATGTAGAAACCCTGTTGTATATTCAAATTATGGTATCATCCCCCCTAAGACAAGAGAATTATGCATTTTATTTCTGGTAAATTACGATATTTGCGTCATTTGAGGATTGTGAAAAGACACGTTGAGTTTTAAAGGATTAGTTAACTTTTAAATAAACTTTTGCTGATAATTTACTCACCCCCATGTCATCAAAGATGTCCATGTCTTTCTTTCTTCAGTCGAAAGAAAAGAATGTTTTGATGAAAACATTTCTCCATATAATGCACTTCAATGAAGCTTCAAAGTAGAGCTTCAAAGGGCTTTAAACAATTCCAAACGATACCAGACAATGAATAAAGGTCTTATCTCATAGCGATCACTTTCTGTGACAAATCTATGATCGATATATCTATGACCACATCGTTGTGGTCGTGTTATGTGTTATGATCGTGCTGGGTGGAAGTAATGGCAGCGCTCAGAAGTTCAACCCTTCGTCTGATAAGTGGTAAAATAATACCATAAATAGCATTGGGTTTGTCACAGAAAGCGATCGTTTCGTGAGATAAGACCTTTATTCATCGACTGGTATTGTTTAAAGCCCTTTTGAAGCTGCACTGAAACTGTCATTTGGACATTGAACAGAATGGTGCCCATTGAAGTGCATTATATGGAGAAATGTTTTCATCAAAAACATTAATTTCTTTTCGACTGAAGAAAGAAAGACATGGACATCTTGGATGACATGGCGGTGAGTAAATTACCAGCAAAAGTTTTTTTTTAAAGTAAACTAATCCATTAATTGTAGTGTTTATTCTCTAATGGAACAAAGTGATTGTTTTACTATGAAAATCAAAGCGAGATCTAGAGGCGGTTTCCATGGGGCGAAACTAAGCAAGTGCACTCTGGGAGTTGTTGTCTTTCATCCACATTAGACAAAAATACATTTTCTGTCTTTTCTCAGTCTAGAAGGCACCAAATTCAAAAATAATTTCACATTTCTACTACATAAATGACCCAGTTTAAATAAAAAGCTTAATGCTAAATCACTGAAGTAATCCTTTAAAAACTAATTTGCTAGTTAACTGATCAACCAAGTTGATCTATACTGTCCAGTTTTTCTTTCATTAACCAATGACATAAATGCAAAGGTGAATATCTGATCCATTAATATGCATAATAGCTTAATGACAAGGCACACGTATCTTTTAACTATAAGTCTTAAAAAATGTTTAGGTATAGAGAGATGATATGAGGGCAGTAAGAGTAAAAAGCTCACCTCTAAAAATCTCTATCAGCTCAGACAGCCGCCACTCAGTTAGCCTTTGAACAACAAAGCTGTCCATTTAAATGACCTGGAGAAAACATAACAATATAGAGGTTAACAACAATTTGTAGACTTGACCCACTTATTTAAATTTCAGACACATTATTTTCTATGAGTGAACACACCGCGGCGTCTCGCGGCGCCCAGCAACGACTCAGGACCTTCAAAATCCTGCAGCGCCACAGGCGTCATGTAACGTTTTACATAGTTCTTTATTCAAATTTACACGTATTTGTCTCAAATTGTCGTTCTGGTTCGACTACCTTAACGTGGCACGAAGTCGCCACTATCTGCACTATACTACTTATCATATTATTACGGTATTATAAAATGAGATAAGTACAGCACAGTTTAAAACGAGTGCGATGTTGAGCGGTGCGGCTATGATTATCACGGCTCATTTTTTCAGCAAATGGTGCTAAACTTGCAACGACGACATGAACACAGAAATGTTTACGTTACATCGACACTGAAAATAGTAGCTTACCTTGAATACACGGCGAAATTGCCTCGTCAGGTCATAACGAATCGCGGCGAAGTAGCGGTTGAAGAAACTAAATTTGAGAAAATCCTGAGAAAATCCCACAACAGCGGGGGGAGGGTGCGTGAACCCATAACATGGGTTAACATAATCCAGAAACCCAAACAACCCAGGAATTGGGTCAAAATATTAGACTCAGGACCTTCAAAATCCTGCAGCGCCACAGAGCGTCATGTACATAATTCTGTATTAAATTTACGTATTTGTCTCAAATTGTCGTTCTGCAACAAATATTTAGTTTTACATTCATTTGAAATCAGCTGCTTGAATGAAAATTGCTGATGTTACTTTATTTTCAAGTGATATTCTCAATTCATTCAGTTAGCAGGCGCTCTGAGGTAAAGTGTTCAGACTGCATAGCAGATTATACAGTACAATCATAACATAGTACTGACATTAATTCCATAATGTCCTAAAACATAACAATATTGCTGGCCATAAACTGAGAAAGTGGCCGATAACGTTAACGTTACCTCGAGTTGTCCCAGGCGCGGCGCGGCGCTTCTCGTCCGGGGTTCGACTTGTTACCTTAATGTGGCGAAGTCGCCACTATCTGCACTAACGTTATACTACTTATCATATTATTACCGGTATTATAAAATGAGATATGTACAGCACAGTTTAAACTATTAAGATTAAGTTGTCGCGACAGCCGCGGCCGCCTAACGTTCAACCACATAATTCCACGGCTCATTTTTTCAGCAAATGGTGCTAAACTGACAACGAGGACATGAACACAGAAAAGTTTACGTTACATCGACACTGAAAATAGTAGCTTACCTTGAAAACACCACGAAGTTGCACCGAGGAAGCCCAGGTCAAAACGGTTCGAGCTCGTGAAGTGACGGTTGAAGCAACTGAACTTGAGAAAATCCCACAGCAGCGGGGAGGGGCGGGGTGCGTGAACCCAGAACATGGGTTACTCTTTGTAAAATAACCCAGAAACACAAACAACCCAGGAATTGGGTCAAAATATTAGCCCTATAACCCAGAAATTGGTTACTCTCTGAAAAAATAACCCATAATTTTAACCCAAGTCAAATAACCCAGAAAATGGGTTGAAGAAATAACCAGGAGTTTTAGAGTGTATTATACTTTTTATTGGTTTACCAAAAAATCTTCAGATAGCATTTACATGTGGCAACTTGTTTTATGATCACACCTAACTGAGAGAATACAGAAAATACATAATTAATTTTAATGATGGTTTTAATTAAATGAACACTACATTTATGTGTAAAATCACAAAATATTACAAATATTTTACTAAAATATAATCAGAAAATTCATGACAAGGATGTCTTTAGAATATGCAGCAAACACTTCTGATAAGTGGTCTACATTCATATATTGATAAATACTCACTATAATCACCTTACAGATGATGGACCCACTTTATATTAGGTGTCCATAACTACTATGTACTAACATTTTAATTAATAATTTGATACATTGCACTAATTGTGTACATACATGTATTTACATTGTACTTACATTTTAAAAAATACCTGCATGTAATTACATCTGTAATTAATTTCTGTAGTTACATTTGTAATTACACAGTTGACCCTTCCCTTACACCTAACCCTACCCTTAAACTGACCCATCCCACCACACCTGTCCCTAACCCTACCCGTATCCCACCTCAATATCAGCAAAGGTGTTTTGCAACACAATATAAACACAGTAAGTACATTGTACTTAATTTTTATGTAAGTACATAGTAGTTAAGGCCACCTAATATAAAGTGGGGCCCAGATGATCTTTTTTTAAGAAGCTTGTGTCCTTTCATAAATATATTTGAGAAGATGCGTGTATGATGTGTAGGTCAACCTGGTTGCTTGACTTGTGACTTGCAAGTTAATACATTTGATTCATTTCTTTGAATAAAAGCAGAATTTATTATCAATATGATTAAATATTAATTAGGGATGCACCGAAATTAATATTCTGCGCCAAAGCCGAGATCGAAAATTCAGGATGCACTTGGCTGAAAACCGAAAGCAAAAAAAAAAAAAAGTATATTTTTATATTATATTAATATTATACATTTCATGTTTAAAACTTTAAAAAGTATAATATATAATATAGAAGATAGTGTAATGTCTCTCTCAGCGTCGCGGAAGTTACACTTTTTTCGTAGGTTGAATACAGATATTTTACTTTTTTAAAGTTTTAATTATGGATATTTTTCTTTTAAAAAAAAATCTGCTTCAGAAGGCCTTTATTAAACCCCGGAGCCATGTGGATTACTTTTATAATGGATGGAGACACTTTTTTTGGGATTCAATTTTTGGCTGCCATTATAATGCTTGGAAGAGCATTAAAGCATTCCGAATATTCGTCTGAAATTAGAATGTCATATATGTGGGATGGCTTGAGGGGTGAGTAAATAATGGGGTAATTTTTGGGTGAACTAACCCTTTTACTAATGAGTTTAGGGACATTGAATAGCTTTCTTGAGGTAACTGAAATGTTAAGTTTTCTTGACATCTTTCCCCGGTTGAAACACTGATTGAGCGATTATATGATACAGAATTTGTAATGAAGTTATAATGTATTTTTAATCATATCTTCTGGTGTTCACCCATGTTTATTTTGTGCTGTAACTAGTAGTAAAGAGGAGAGGAGATGATCGTTCACTTGCGCTTGATCCGTGCGGCCGCTTGAACTTACGGCATGACAGATCGCTGTATTAAAGAGCACCAAAATGATTTATTGTTTGAGTTTCATCAACACAATTTTAAAGTTGAGACTTTTCTTCATATTAAAAGTAGCAAAGCTGTTTTTGATTTATTGGATGGCAGGTGCGTTGACTGCGTTCAGCAATCATCATAGACTAAAAGATTTTAGATTTAAGAAACCACATCATTACTGATTAAAATCGAGAAATTAATATTGTCAATCCAGAACTAGTGTCCACACAGCTGACATGTTTAACTCTTTAGCTATTTTCTGCACAAAACAGAAGTTGAACACAGTCAAAATGTGCCATCGGAGAAGTGCAAATTAAGCGTATTTTGTTCAGGGATTTCAGCCCTCCAAAACCATTTCAGCTGAAAACAAAAATGGCAGTTTCGGCCCCCAAGAAACTTTTTTGTTGGCTTTTACTTTATCATGTCATGGTCGTTTGCTGCTAGTCTGCCAGCACACAAAATACTCTGCGGAGCTGCTGTCAAAACGTGACTTATCGAAACCTCACACGCCTCACATGTTCAAACAGAACGTATGTTTGTAACCAAACCTAAAAATAGACGGTTTCATTAGCAGGGCTTTAGGTGATTTGGATGAGTTGGACTGTGGAGGGGATTTTAGAGCCCCTGCACTTTGGCAGCACAATCTCCTCCAGCTCATAATCCAGTGTTCACGCCACTGGGCGATAATGCCATCGCAGACTGGGTGGAGGAGAGCCCTGGATGTCCGGTTGCACCGTCCCTCCAAAATGGTGGGGGGTCTGTTTATGAATGGACAAATCTTGTACATACAGTAAGTGTGCGTGTATTGGTAATGGTGGGTGGGTGGGTGATAATGGGTGGAGGGTAAGACAGCAGTGCCGGAGGGATTACAGAGAAACGGGCCAGGGTGCATCCATGATCTGTCACAGCTTAGTACCACAATTATCCCCCCTCACAACGTTTTCATTAGACTAATGTTTGAGATCTCTAGAATTATGTAATAGTGACGCTCTGCCAGCCTGCCCAACGTGGTTGTCGTTTTTTTTCTCTCTCTTCCCCCCTCTTCTTATCCTACGAGGAGAACGAAATGGGCATCTATGAGATTCCACAGACTACGAGAGACTCAGTAATGCAGATAAGTGTGCGCAACCATGGGTCTGTTAGACAGAATGACTATTTACTGCTTTAAATGAGATGATACTTAGCTTTGTCAGTGATGTAGTGATGTTATAAAAAACGAAGAGGTTAGATGTTGTTGAGAGCCTCTCTAGATCTAAGGAACGGAGGAGAACCAGAGAACTTTTAAAATGAAGTACAAGAAATTCATCACCATCATGCAAGCGGCCATCGGGGTCGCACCTCTCAACAAGCGGGAGCTTTTACCACCCGGTCGGAGGTTGTGGAGACCCTCGGGGTGAGTTATGTAGAAAATACTAGGAAGGAAAATGTTTAATGATGTTCATGGCAGGCGTAGCTGGTAAATTGGTGTTAATGCTTATTAATGTATGCTAATTCATATATTTTGTGGCATATCAAAGCTTTCTGTGGCAACTCTCCTCAAATGACTCTCTGAATAGTATTTTTGTTCAATAGTAACTGAGCAGATCAGTTTTGCTCAACACTAAATTATGGGTGGTGCTTACTAAACCCCCAACCAAAGTATTAAACTTAACACTCGCCTCACGTTTATGCTACAGATATGAGTAATAAACTGGTCGAGGAGAGGTGTGCTGTTTCTTATGACTGAACTCGAAAGTCATAGTTCAATACATCATTATGACATGATGTTATAATAATTTGTAGGGATGCACCAATAACACTTTTTCCAGAACGAGTCAGATAGCAACACTGACTTTTTAGTACTTTCCGATACCGAGTAGTACCGATACCTATATTTAGCACAGGGAATATTTAGAGCTGCTCCGGCAGGAGTGGTTTTCTGTCTTTTGTTGTTAGATTAACATTGAGGACAAAATACAGCAGTACGTTTATTAGGCTGCTGCATGTATCCAACATACTGTTAAACACGTGTTTTCTTTTCAACTGTTGTGTTCACCTAAGACATAAGCAAATACCTGTATAAAATGCCTATATGGGCATTTAAAAAAATTGTGTGAATTTGTCTGTTCAAGAGCAAGAAGACATGAAAGACAGCTCAATTTAATAGGCTATTCACACGCTGTCTGAGAGGCAGCTTTCTGGGCTTGCGCTTCGGATGTTTGGGCATAGAAAATGTCATGTGATTACTGTACCGCCTTCCTGTAATAATGTAGGGAACCACTCGCTATACATAAATCACGTAACAGTTCATGTTTTTCCTCACACGTACGATTTCGGTTTAATTCAAATGACTCATGTCTCTCTCTCTCACTCTCTTTACAATCAGTTAACGTTAGTATGCTCCTCATATTACTTTCTTTGCTACTTCTATATCCGACCAAACTACAAACTTTCCAGCGACGTCTAAGAAGGGACGTGCGCTTGACAAGCTCAATTGACCTTGCGTTTCGCTTATTAGCTCACACGCACAGCAGCTATATAGCCGTAAATGTTTAATTTGTTTAACATTCTATTAATTTAATAAATTTACTTCATAGACATTCTTCTCTGATATATCCATTATGCTCTCTGTTTGCTCTGTTGTCTGTGTTTCTTTGTCACAAGCACTGTACTGTACAAACTGCATAGTATCGGTTATTGGTATTGGAGCATTTTAATGAGTGCGAGTACGCAGTGCAGTATCGACCCATTACCTATACCAGTATTGGTCGGTGCATCCAAAACATGCAAAACACTCACTAAAACAGTCTTTTTGCTTGGATTTTGGTTTAATTTGAGAAAATTTAATTGTGTGGCCCTCTGACAGATGTAGGCTCAAGACTCAAGACTATCACATTATGAAATAAATGATTTTCTCCAAAACACGTTGGCCATAATTATTGGCACCCCTAGATTTTTTTCATGAGTGCAACATCTCTGATGTATATTTCCATTAATATATAAAAAAATAATAATAGCACAACAGGGTGACGAAGAACATGAAATTGTCTAGCTATGACCTCTTGTTTCACAGGAGTATAAATATGAGGAAACTGTATCTTGCCAAGGAGAGCATGTGTACACCATTCAGAGCAGGAGCTTACTCTTGTTTTGTGAATTATAACAGCCTCTTTATGTACTCAAAGCACTTTTGTTAAGCTAGGCTGTGTATTTTCTTGTCAGGCTAAGCTAAAGCGCAACAAAACATACTGCATGGTCAGCTATAATTGCAGGGTTAGACATTTTATTTACATGCACACACGCTAACATTTAGTAAACATGTTTTAGCTATTAACAGATCAACCAGATCAACTTTACTGTGCGTATACTGACTTACTCTGCGTTATTGTGGCATAACTGCGTTATGTAACTAGGACTCAGGCTTTGTGAGAAATAGTGGTTCATTCTCAGTTTTTGAAAAACTAAGCTAAGCTAGATGTAATTTCACAATAACTCATTTTTTGTTGTTGTTGATATATTCAGAGTGTGTGATCAGTGTTATTAACATTAAAATATCTCGTTACAGTGACCAGTCGAACCAAATAGAGTTATTCCGATCAAGCCGCTCCAACAGGAAAAGGATTTCCTTGTCCTACGAAGCTCAATATTTGTGTCTGCGACGCCTCTCTGCTCCAAGCTACCCAGCCCTTTTACAGGTATTTCACTCTACAAAGTTCCTTATGAAAACGTTGCAATTAGGCTGTCACTAACTATTATTTTAGTAACTGAGTAATCTATATTGAGTCAAATATTTTGACGATTCATCGAGTAATCAGATTTTGTTGTTGTTGTAATAAAAATAGACCTATGTGATTATGATTGTGCCCCTGTGACGTCACATTGGCACATCTCGAATCCAAACATAGCTTTTTAGAGCTTGATTATATAAATGCTTTTTTTCTTTTTTTTTTTGATGACAAGGACGTTTTAAGTTATGGAACTTGCAGGATGTATTAATGATTCAGAGACCTCTTATATGACAAAAGATTAAGGAAAATTAGATTTCTCTTGTCACGACCCCTTTAATTACATTCGATTTTGGCCAAATGGCAGAAAAAATGAAGTGGCCACAAAGCTACAGGAAACTTTGTAAAATGTTAATAACATGACCCATGCTGGCAAAATGAGCTGGTTTGAATTGTACAAAAAATTACCGAGCTACACCTGTTTGAAGTCGATAGAGTCAGCATAGTCAAAAAGAAAAAGCTAGTTTAAGTTTTCGATAGGTTCCAAAACAAAATCACTTAGCAACCATAGCTTAAAATCCCTTGTGATAGCAAAAAATTTGACACAAACCAAGTCAACACCAAATATCTATAGGAAAAAATATGCACTCACCTAAAGGATTATTAGGAGCACAATACTAATACTGTGTTTGACCCCCTTTCCCCTTCAGAACTGCCTTAATTCTACGTGGCATTGATTCAACAAGGTGCTGAAAGCATTCTTTAGAAATGTTGGTCCATATTGATAGGATAGCATCTTGCCGTTGATGAAGATTTGTGGGATGCACATCCAAGGCACGAAGCTCCCGTTCCACCACATCCCAAAGATGCTCTATTGGGTTGAGATCTGGTGACTGTGGGGGCAATTTTAGTACAGTGAACTCATTGTCATGTTCAAGAAACCAATTTGAAATGATTCAACCTTTGTGACATGGTGCATTATCCTGCTGGAAGTAGCCGTCAGAGGATGGGTACATGGTGGTTATAAAGAAACAATACTCAGGTAGGCCGTGGCATTTAAACGATGCCCAATTGGCACTAAGGGGCCTAAAGTGTGTCAAGAAAACATCCCCCACACCATTACACCACCACCACCACCAGCCTGCACAGTGGTAACGAGGCATGATGGATCCATGTTCTCATTCTGTTTACGCCAAACTCTGAATCTACCATCTGAAAGTCTTAACAGAAATCGAGACTCATCAGACCAGGCAACATTTTTCCAGTCTTCAACTTTCCAATTTTGGTGAGCTTGTGCAAATTGTAGCCTCTTTTTCCTATTTGTAGTGGAGATGAGTGGTACCCAGTGGGGTCTTCTGCTGTTGTAGCCCATCAAGGTTGTGCGTGTTGTGGCTTCACAAATGCTTTGCTGCATACCTTGGTTATAATGAGTGGTTATTTTAGTCAAAGTTGCTCTTCTATCAGCTTGAATCAGTCGGCCCATTCTCCTCTGACCTCTAGCATCAACAAGGCATTTTCGCCCAAAGGATGCCGCATACTGGATGTTTTTCCCTTTTCACACCATTCTTTGTAAACCCCAGAAATGGTTGTGCGTGAAAATCCCAGTAACTGAGCAGATTGTGAAATACTCAGACCGGCCCGTCTGGCACCAACAACCATGCCACGCTCAAAATTGCTTAAATCACCTTTCTTTCCAATTCTGACATTCAGTTTGGAGTTCAGGAGTTTGTCTTGACCAGGACCACACCCTTAAATGCACTGAAGCAACTGCCATGTGATTAGTTGATTAGATAATTGCATTAATGAGAAATTGAACAGTTGTTCCTAATAATCCTTTAGGAAGTGTATATTCCCCTTTTTTTTCTCCACAATTTTTTGATTAACATAAATGAGACGGACAGCCTATTATAAGACCCACTGTACTTCACAGACATAAAAATATGTTACACATCAGATATTGTTCCACAACAGGTAACCACACGTTCACATAAGACATTACAGATAATGTTTGCATGAATATTCACCAAGACAGATATTTTGAAATATTGGTATTCTGTGCATATGTGTGTATCGGGTTCGTGGGCTGTCTGGGGCGTCTTATGTGTGCTCGCTTCAAAACTGTCAATCAGTGAGATCGTTTTCATGAACAAAAAAAAGGTACTTCTCTCTGAGAACGTACAAATAAAGAAACTTTTAGATGTTTAATTGCTATTTGGAGCACTGGGATCGCTAGATATGGGTTTAGTGAACAAATTTTTGTGAGAACCTCAAAATCGAAATTTTTCGCTTGTTTTGCCTGTAGCTCGAAATTATCCCACGTGCATGCATTTTGACTCCTTTTGCCAGCACATAATGGCAGTATGGCAAATGAAAGTGTAAAATTAACATATATAAAGCCACAATATCACCTTTAACAACAGTGTCTAATTACTGTATATTTTTTAAAGTTTTTTCTTTTCTTTTTCATTTGCTGAAAAGTAGCATTTTTGGACATGCAAGGTTTCCTCCTGACATCGACGATACTGTACATTATGTATTATATAACACATGCCTGCAGAGAGCACCAACGGCCTGGTGATTGTTGTTGTTACACTTTCAATAGGCTGGACCCGAAATCGGGGCATAGGACATTATTTGAGGGGACAGCCATTTGTAGTGGTGTCCGAAACCATAGTGGACATTATCGAGTGCACTCATTCTGTCCCACATTGCACCGTAATAATGAGTGTACAGCCGATGTACATCAGCTGTTCGAATTCACTCGTTTTCATTCACTCTTTCAAATGTGCTGTATTAGTGGACTAGTGTAGGGAGTAGTGATTGAGGGTGGGCATATTCGAATTCAGCCATATTCTCAGCCTCAGATGGCACCGCCACGGACTGCTGGCTGGAAGGCTGATGAATATGGCACACTCAACTGGAAACACTTCAGGATTTTCAAAGTCGTCATCTGATTGGTTGAATTCTACAGGAAATGTGCGTGTTCGTCTGGAAAAAGTTCACGTCTTCGCAAATGTGTCCAAGAGTTTTACACACCGGTCTGTTATTGTAGGGATGTTGATGTCACATTTTCACGCCCCTAAACAAGACCCGGATAAAAACAAATTGTGATCCAGACCTGCCGTCCAGACCTGCCATCTGACTACATGAGACAACAGTTTACAGCATTATCAAATCCTTGTTTAATATTGACCAAACAACATTTAATTTAAATGTAAAACTAATCTTCAATATTTTTCCTTTTTTTTAAATGGAATTTTGCAGTATTTATTAAAAATGATTTATCAGTGCACATCATTATTTTTTTTAGTCAATGTGCCTCGTAATCTTGAATCAAAATAACTTCCCCTCCCTCTTACAGCATCTCTTCTCTGTTGACATGTTTACTGGTGCAAGGGCGGGACAACAACCTGTCACTCGCATGAGATCCACCAATAGCAAACCACAACAGTCAATCAATTGCCCATGGGCAAAATCAAGTCCTGCCCTAAATTTCTTCTTGTTTGAGAAGCTGTTCTACTTTCATACATGTCACTAGGGAAGAAAAGACTAATGCAACTTTGGTTTCATGCCGAAACTTTATCTTAACCCTGTTAACATATTTCATTCATAAAGGACGTTGGGATTGAAATTTACACCAAATACACCAAACACAAATCTACTATTAAAGCAGGCAATGTTTTTCATAAACACTTTTTGTTATACTGGTTGAAACTCTCGACATCCTGATAGCAATCAATAATAGAAGTGGTCTAAATATTAAAACATGTACATATAACTTCTGTGGAAGTCTCAGGACCATAAAACTTTATTCTGCACTGGCTGTGCTCTGGCATGTGTTTTGAAGAAGGCATGGCTTTGGAAACGCTCCGAAGGAAGGGCAGGATCTCATGCTTTCAAAGCTAGTTTGCTATCCTATCTCAAATTGCATACCCCTACCTTTTAAATGTTTTGTAAACTTAAATAAATGATACAAAATTAACTTAAAAATTCTATTAGGTTTTAAAATACAGGTCTTTCTAAAAAATAGCATATTGTGATAAAAGTTCATTATTTTCCATAATGTAATGATAAAATTAAACTTTCTAATATTTTAGATTCATTGCACACCAACTGAACTATTTCAGGTCTTTTATTGTTTTAATACAGATGATTTTAGCATACAGCTCATGAAAACCCAAAATTCCTATCTCAAAAAATTAGCATATCATGAAAAGGTTCTCTAAACGAGCTATTAACCTAATCATCTGAATCAACTAATTAACTCTAAACACCTGCAAAAGAATCTTGAGGCTTTTAAAAACTCCCAGCCTGGTTCATTACTCAAAACCGCAATCATGGGTTAGACTGCCGACCTGACTGCTGTCCAGAAGGCCATCATTGACACCCTCAAGCGAGAGGGTAAGACACAGAAAGACATTTCTGAACGAATAGGCTGTTCCCAGAGTGCTGTATCAAGGCACCTCAGTGGGAAGTCTGTGGGAAGGAAAAAGTGTGGCAAAAAACGCTGCACAATGAGAAGAGGTGACCGGACCCTGAGGAAGATTGTGGAGAAGGACTGATTCCAGACCTTGGGGGACCTGCAGAAGCAGTGGACTGAGTCTGGAGTAGAACATCCAGAGCCATCGTACACAGGCGTGTGCAGGAAATGGGCTACAGGTGCCGCATTCCCCAGGTCATGCCTGACCTGGGGTACAGAGAAGCAGCACTGGACTGTTGCTCAGTGGTCCAAAGTACTTTTTTCGGATGAAAGCAAATTTTGCATGTCATTCGGAAATCAAGCTGGAGGAAGACTGGGGAGAAATAAATGGCAAAATGCCTGAAGTCCAGTGTCAAGTACCCACAGTCGATGATGGTCTGGGGTGCCATGTCAGCTGCTGGTGTTGGTCCACTGTGTTTTATCAAGGGCAGGGTCAATCCAGCTAGCTATCAGGAGATTTTGGAGCACTTCATGCTTCCATCTGCTGAAAAGCTTTATCGAGATGAAAATTTCGTTTTTCAGCACGACCTGGCACCTGCTCACAGTGCCAAAACCACTGGTAAATGGTTTACTGACCATGGTATTACTGTGCTCAATTGGCCTGCCAACTCTCCTGACCTGAACCCCATAGAGAATCTGTGGGATATTGTGAAGAGAAAGTTGAGAGATGAAAGACCCAACACTCTGGATGAGCTTAAAAGGTCTATCGAAGCATCCTGGGCCTCCATAACACCTCAGCAGTGCCACAGGCTGATTGCCTCCATGCCACGCCGCATTGAAGCAGTCATTTCTGCAAAAGGATTCCCGACCAAGTATTGAGTTCATAACTGAACATAATTATTTGAAGGTTTACTTTTTTGTATTAAAAACACTTTTCTTTTATTGGTCGGATGAAATATGCTAATTTTTTGAGATAGGAATTTTGGGTTTTCATGAGCTGTATGCCAAAATCATCAGTATTAAAACAATAAAAGACCTGAAATATTTCAGTTGTTGTGAAATGAATCTAAAATATATGAAAGTTAAATTTTTATCATTACATTATGGAAAATAATGAACTTTTATCACAATATGCTAATTTTTTGAGAAGGACCTGTAAATATTATTTAACATGATAGTATTTTATCATCATTGTTATTATTATGTGCTATATGTATTTATCTTTTTATTACTTATTATCTTATTATTGTTTTTTTTTTGTCTTTTTATTATTCAAAATATAAAATTAGTTTTTTTCTTCACATTCACACTAGATTTGTTTTTCATAATATAAATTCTAAACCCCCAACAATTATGAAGAGGAAGTTTAAAATTGGGAAGCTCTAATTTGACATTTATAAATTGTTATGATAAGATTACTCGAGCATATTCACCCCTTCACAATCACATAAAGTGTGTGTGCGTGCGTGCGTGCGTGCGTACGTGCGTGCGTACGTGCGTACGTACATGTTTTTCTAGCCTGGTGGGGACTTCAACCTGACAGCATGTGTCCTGTGATGGGCAGGTTTAGGGGCAGTGTAGGGGGATAGAAAATACAGTTTGTACAGTATAAAATGCATTACGTCTATGGAGAGTCCCCACAAAGATAGCAAACCAGACGCTTGTGTGTGCTTTACCATATTCAAAAAATGTAGGACGGGACTTGATTTTGTCCATTGGGAATAGATTGAATGGTTGTGTTTTGTTTGGTTTGATTGGTGGATCTCATGTGAGTGACAGGTTATTGCTCTGCCCTCTCAGTAAACATGTTAAAAGAGAAGAAGAGGTGAGCTGCAAGAGGGAGGTAAATGAAAAATGTAAAAAAATTAAGTGCACTGAAAAATTATTTATAATAAACACTGCATTATGCCATAAAAATAAGTGATTTTCATGGTGGTTTTAAGGTAATGTAAATGCACCATTGTATGGTACTGAATGCAGTCGCCTGCTTTGCATGGTAATATGGTACTTTTTTGTTCAGTGTGGTCACTGAAGATGTTACATATTAACAGTCACAGCCTTTAATGGCGATTGTGTGAAAGTATGTTAAAAGCTACATTTTTTCACTGAACAGTTAGTGAATTTAAATTGTTTGGAGCCTTTTATATTTGCTTGTTTGCTGTTTTAATGTGCTTGTCTGAGAGCCTTTTAGGGCCATAGCGAATATAAACCACAGGTTCTCCCACTTAGCTCCAGTCCAGTTATATTTACATTATGTTCTTCTGTGTTTATTTGTAGCAAGCATAATATTTTACATAACGCATTAATAAAATACTTTAGGAAAGTCCTTTTTTTATTTTCCCAAATAAGTTGTATAGCCCCTCTTTTTATTTTCATGGTTCTAATTTCTATAGCTCCCATTTCAGGAAAAGCAGAGAAATAAATGTGCAGTTAATTGACAGGGAGCTATACTGCCACGTGAACGCGTAAATTATAAATTACTTGCCGATTAGGACAAAATTAAAAGCCGCCGGCTCTGCCAGAAAGGCTTTGGTAATGATTACCATACCCTGCTATACTTCCATGTAAAACTAATCCCGTCCGAGCAGGGCTTTAGGAACATTGGAATTCCAAACGTTTCAGCCATTTGGTTAGATTATCATCTCAAAGCAAAATATGAGTCATCCTTTAGGGAAGACTTAACTTTTGAATATTAATTACGATCGTTACGTGTCTGGACGCTCCAAGGTTGCTAAGCAATGCCAGCACGACCTAATTGATATTCATGAGCAAAGTCTCCGTCGATATGCAAATCAATAGATAAGGGATTTTGGAACCGTCTATTGTACCTCGTAGGGCACGCTGTGAAAGAAATGCAGCATTTCTCATTGTTTAATTCCTCCAAACAAGTTTGACCACGTATAAAGACAAGACAAAGATTTTTTAATATGAAGAAATAGGAAATCGTCGCATATTCAATAGATGTTAAAATACACTGGCCTTAACTTTATAAACACCCCCCGTGATTTATTGGTACGTTCGGGATTTACAGTACAATAGTTTGAATGTTTTAAGCGCCTGTGTTGTCGCTATTCAGAGGTTTCATTTACAGCCCATGATATTTTAAACTCTTTCTTTTAAGTAAACAGAGTTTAGCCTTAGTGCAGTTTGAGAGATGCCCGTCGTTGTGGATAGGCGGCTCTTTCGGAGTAGAAATGTTTTGGACTATTATCATGTGAGTATTGTTAAAACGGGTTCAGTTCGTTTATTTTAATATCTCAGAGCGTAATTTAAACTCAGTCTTTTCGCTGAGCTGCACATTTGCTCGTGTTACTCTCCACATGCTTCCTTCAGTAATAATAGCGATGGCCATAATGTATCTATATCTAAACCTCAGTATAACACGCCATATCACCAGTTTGTGTTGAGTACAGCAGTGCTTATTAAAGTGTATGAATCAGAATTATGACGGCACAAACGACACTTAACGAATACATGATTTAAATAGACTAATTATTTGTTTATCGTCATATATTATATAAAATATTGCCACCGTTTTTACTACTACGACACGAATCAAGTCAAGGACTAATTTAATGAATATTTTTTTGTATAAGCAGCTTTAGGGAGCATAAGATTCACATGTAAGCACAGACAAACTGATGCCTGTGTTGCTGTGTTTTATGAATTATTTAATATTTGTGTGCTCAATCATATCATTCATTATTTTATTTAATATTTAGAAAAAAAGGAATTGAGACATTTTTAAATAGTCGCCAGCAGAGGGCCCATCACACCAGTTTTACAATAGCATCGTAATCTGTTACAATCTGCAACATTTCACAATATGGAATTATAGGAGAGTTGTTCATTGTTTGGTTATTATGTATCTAAAATGTATCTTTTTCTTTCTTTTTTACACCAAACTGAACAGAAAATCACCCAAAAAAAGCTTCTCCTTCCAAATTGGCACTTTCATACACTTGCTTAAAATTCTCCTTCCGTATTTACATTTGCTTACACTTGGATTGCTCTTAATGTAACGCTCATCATATGTTTGTTATGCATCATCTGAAATGAGACTTTGTATTTCACTGGAAACTTGGACTGAAAGTTGTCATTCAGTGATTTCAGCCTTTTTGAAGGGACACAGACAGCTAAAGCTGCTTATCTATAATGCAGAGGGAATTCTGTCTGCTGCTGCTGTCTGCACACATTGTGCCTGTTCTGTCTAACAGCAGACCAACAGCATATACGCTTCAGTGTGTTTTCTGATGGCCCACGAGTCACGGCGAATGGTGTACTTTGCTTGAACTAAAATGCTTTAAATTTTAATCTACAGTGTCTATAAAAAGTATACACCCTATTAGATAATGTAGGCCTATTTAAATGGAAGATTTTGGCTTCTGTCTTTTGTCCTTCTGTCTTGTTGGGATTTTTTTTCGATCCTTGCTGCACAGTAACATCCTGCTGTTGTGATTCTACCACCACTTTACTCTGTAGAGGTGATTTCTCCCCCCAATGTTTTTTTTTTTTTTTTTTTTTTTTGCCAGACAGTGTATAGTATCACAGCCCAGAGATTATTTTTAGTGTCTTAAGACTTGGCTGTGTTCCTACAAATTGTTAACTTTCACATGCCTTGAGGGCAAATCTAGCTGTGAATATCTTCTTGTCAAAGGTTGCCTTGTGGCTCTTCTTGCAGTACAGTCACACTTTCTTTCTTTCTTCTTTTTTTGTTGTTGCATGGTCAGTTTTTGAAGATGGTTGGTTCTGGGCAGGTTCACAGTTTGTGTTTTTTTTAGATGCGGTCATTCTGTTTCCTTGTGCTGCTGACATTTTCAAAAATCTGCTGAAATGCTCATTGGTCACAAACATGAGCTGGTTTTTGCTTAGAAATTGCAGTGGTTGAGCTGACTTTGGTATCTCCGTGGCTTGGAGATAACTTTTTATTGTCAAAGCAGTAGATGGATACTTGTGCATGTTTACATATAATAATTGCGAAAGTTTAATATTTTTTACCAAAACATCTTTTATATGGACTTTTTTGTTTTATTAATTAGAATTTCTTGATTCATTATTCCATTCTGCAATCCCAATTTAATTTGAATGCAATGTTTTATCATGTGAAAGTGTAAATATTTGTTTTTGCTTTCCAAGTTCTAGTTTTATATACATTTTGCTTAAAGACAAATTAAGATATCATAACTTAGTGGATTGTATTGTTAAATGTTCTATTATGTGACCCATATCTCTGCAAGGTTTTTTAAAATTTTTTTAAAGAAATGAATATATTTACTATATAGCAGAAATGCAATCGAAGTTGACCGTAAATACAGTAGATTTCTGTCAAATAAATGCTGTTCTTTTGAACATTTATGTTTATTGAAGAATCCTGAAAAATTTCCACAAAAACTTTTTTCAACACAGATGAAAATAACAAATGTTTTTGAGCATCAAATCAGCACATTAGAATGATTTCTGAAGGATCATGTGGTAATGATGCTGAAAATTCAGCTTTGATCACAGGAATAAATTACTTTTTAAATTATAATAAACTAAAAACATGTTACACTTTTTGTTGGTCAACTTTAGGCGTTCTACTAACTAGGTTATAATAAGTAATGCAACATGTCAACTAACTCACATTAGAGCATTAGAAGAGGTTATTAGGTTTAGGTTAGTGTAAGTAAAATAAGCTTCAAGTTCAAAGTTACTTAAAGTCTGCTGGGGATCATCAAAATAAAGTGTTACCAAAAACATTTTAAATTTTAAATAATATTTCACAATAATCAAGCATAAGAAACTTTTTTCTTTTTCTTTTTACGGATGTGCCAATATGCATAGTTATGGAAGCCCGTTTCGGCCACTAAATAAAAAAATAAAAAGATTAATTGCGACTTTTTATCTCAGAATTCTGACCTCTTTTTTTTTGTATGGGAGAGGCGGTATTGAGTAACATGGTGTCTGATGCATCAGAACAGAAGCCAATGGCACATGTCACTATGTATGGAAGCCCGTTTCCGCCACTAAATAAAAAAAATATTAATTGCGTCTTTTTATCTCAGAGGTCAGTTATAAGTCAGTTTCTGTCTTTTATTTTTTTCTCAGTAAGACTTGACTTTATATCACGCAATTGCGAGTTATAAAGTCACAATTCTGTGATTATTTACTCGCGATTGCGTGATAGTCACAATTCTGACTTTTTTCTCGCAATTGTGTGATATAAAGTCAGGATTCTGTGATATAAACTCGCAATTGTGTGATATAAAGTCAGGATTCTGTGATATAAACTCGCAATTGCGTGATATAAAGTCAGGATTCTGTGATATAAACTCGCAATTGCGTGATATAAAGTCAAGTCTAACTGACTACATTTGAACGGTAGTTTGAACTATGACTGATACGCATTCACAAATTAACACAAATGTATGCTGGATACTTGTTGGTTGTTTTTCCTTACATATCTGGTCCAATTCATCCATTTCATAGATGTCTTTCTTGAGTTGAATTTTTAGTTTTGTGAGAATTTATACATACACAATTTAATTTATCTACAAAAATCAGAATTTTCAGAATCAGATCAGGTCTTTAAGATCAATAGAAAAATGAATTGCAAGTTTTCTCTAAACTTTGTAGTTGGGACTCTTTCAAGGCATTTGATAGTGAGTATAAGATCTAGGTCCAGTTCACATTTGAAAGACATTATTTGAGAGTTGCTGATCTCATTAATGCCCTTCAGAAGAGCGCAGGAAACTGAATCAGGTCCTTTACTAGGTGACCTTAGTCAGTCTGTTGTTGTGGTGTTGGACTGAGACCTCAGAGACCTGCTGCTGTACAACACAATGATACAAGCTTAGTTACAGTGAAAAATCAATTATTTGACATCATTCTTCAGTAATCTGTTCTGGTTAGCGCAGAAAAAAAAGAATTGAGGGCAGCTCATATGCCACACGTTAATCTTTCCCTGGATAAATTGGAGGCTGTGTTAGAAAGCCATTATAGATCAAAGAACGTGTATGTAGTACTGCGCAATTTGTTAAATTAATTAAAAAAAAAAAAAATATATATATATATATATATATATATATATATATATATATATATATATATATATATATATATATATATATATATATATATGTATATATATGTATATGTATATATATATGTATATGTATATATATATATATATATATATATATATATGTATATATGTATATGTGTATATATATGTATATGTGTATATATATATATATATATATATAAAATTATTTTGCTGCACCGTTATTTTCAAAGAGCAAAGCCGAATAGAATTGAACGGCATACTATGATAGTACTATATAACTAAATTAAGCAGTACTGTTATATTATTTAAAAAAAAATCAAAATAATAATAATATTCTTTACTTTAAATTAGGTGGCCTTATCTACTATGTACTAACAATTAAATTAATCATTTGATACACTGCACTTATTGTGTACATATATATTTTTATATTACATTGTGCTAACATTTTAAAAATGTCCTGTATGTAATTACGTCTGTAATTAATTTCTGTATTACATTTATAATAACACTGTTGACCCTTCCCTTACGTCTAATCCTACCCTTAAACTTACCCATACCACCACACCTGTCCCTAACTTTACCCGTATCCCAACTCAATATCAGCAAAAGTGTTCTGCAATACAATGTGAACACAATAAGTACATTGTACTTATATCTTGATGTAAGTAAATAGTAGTTAAAGCCACTTAATATAAAGTGAGACCATTATTTCTTATATTATTTATTTTTAATTGTACTTATATCTTGATGTAAGTAAATAGTAGTTAAAGCCACTTAATATAAAGTGAGACCATTATTTCTTATATTATTTCTTTAATCACAGTTCTTTGCAATTTATTAATATAATACTATCATAGTATGCCGTTCAAATCTTTTCGGCTTTGCTCTTAGAAAATAACGGTGCTTAGGTGCTCCAAACCCCATAATCCTTCTAAATTATAATTAAAGTGTTGGAATCACTGCTAATCTACCAGTCCCACTTGTCCTGCACGTTAAAAATCCCAATCCAAAAGCGTCGTCATGCCGAAGGTGCTACTTTCCTTCCGTAAGCCACGCAAAGCTTTTAATGTCAACCCAGATAGAGCTGTATCATTTGATGAATTTAAATGTAATTTTAATTTAATACCTTAGCAGTAGACAGCTTCTCAGCTGTTCCGTTTTTTTTTTTTTGTGCTTCGTGGCTGCCGTGGGCCGCTGTGGACAGTGGGATTTGCGCTGAATGTAGGCCAGCGGCATCAGTCTTACGTCAAAGGCAGACAGATGTATTGTGCTGAGGAGTGATTCGCTTTGGCCCAGAGACATTGTGTTCACGGGAGAGGTGACAACATGAAGACGGTCCTCTCGCTGCACAGGAAATGGGCGCACACCATCAAGGCCATTCGCATCCTCCAGGGCATCGTAAGCGCGCTTTGAGTTCTCTCGCCTGTACAACTTCACCTGTCTTATACAGTTCGGGTGGAATGTAACTTCTTAGTTTGGTTTGTTTGTTTGTATTTGTTTATCTGACTAGGACCATTCAGTTTTTGCCAAATGGCTTTTCATCTACTGTCAACACAAAGGTTGATGTTTAGACTTGAAGTCCAATGACATAATATTTAGTAGTGTTATAAGTATGATTAAGGTACTCTTTAGAAATGCTTAACACATCTAACTGTACCTGGACAGATGTTTACTATAGTGGTGGATTTTTACAACTGAAAATTATTCAAAAAAATATGTAAAATTTTGGCTTATGGTAATTTGCAATCATTCAAGTTTTTGTCAGAATTTTGATACACTAATTGCATACATGATGCATTTTATACTTTGATGTAGAACTTGCTTTGAGGTCAAGTTTTAGGAATTGGTGGAGAAGTTGTCTCCAAAGTTTATAATCGTACTGTAATTTGTGGTGGTAAGGAAAATAGATGGTGTTATAGTTTGTTTTCTGGGTAGATGTTTAGATGTAACAGGTGCTTCCTATTCAGAGAACCATAAGAATCAGCGGTTTACTGCGATGATAGTGGTTAAACACTGTGTTTATTTACAAAAATGCTTTCAAAGTGCATTCGCGTCTTCACTGTGATATTGCTAATTATATTGATAGTTTACAGTGTGGACAGGTAGCTTGCTGATTTTGTCCCCACCGCTTTATGAAATATAAATGAAATGCAAACAAACATGTCCCCACTTCCATTAATTCGTACAGATGCAAGTAAAAATGTAAAAATTACAGAAAAAACCAGCAACAAAATATTGCTTTAAAAATGTGCATAAAAAAGGGCAGAATCGACCTACAAAATCCCTTTGTTTTAATCTAAAAACATTACCACTAGACCAACGGGTAATGCTTGACTTTCAAGCGCCTGTAGTTACCTCTTCATCCAGCTGTGCGCACACTGGTATAAATAATTTATTTATACATCAAATGCTAAAAGGCATCAGTTGTGGATTGTGAGTTGAGTTATTTAGGGCAATACTGGGATTCATATTTGGCTGAGGAGATTATAGAGCAACAGTCATAATCACCCAGTGTGCGCACGGCGGGATGAAGAGGTAACTAGAGGCTCATCACGGCGCAGGACGTCACGTGGCTCTTAGACTGATGCTGAAGGCCATGTTTAGAATGTTTATCTCAATGGCCAGGCTTTCTTTTAAAATAATTACTTTCATATAATGTAGGCTTATTATTTTAAAGGGGTCATGCCATACATTTGTTAATCATTTATTTCCCAGCAGTCTGCGTGTAGCCCAATGATTATCAGTTTTTCTTGATGAGTTTTCTTGAGTTCAGACCCTCAGTTCAGTCAGTTCATTGAGTGTTCAGGTTACCTCATGTAATTGCGTTGGAAGAGAAACACTCATATTGTTTTTCACTGTGGCAGCATCATGCTGCAGATTTTGCTCAGTATATCACTGATCTGCTGTAACTTGCTGTAACTTGACTCTGTCCATCAATGTCCTACATGTAAGCCTGTTCATACTGTTTCAGAACCCAGTCATGGAGGAGACGGTGTGGGAGCAGTACACTGTGACCCTACAGCGGGTGAGTACCTCATCTTACAGGACGTTTGTCTGAAGAGCAACAAAGTTTTGATTGTTCCTATTAGCTAACTTCTAACCTTTTGGTTTCTCACTGAAAAACGTTGCATTGTGGTGTAGGGTTGGGAATCGAAAATCAATGCCAATTCTGGAATCGAAAACTATGGTCAGGAATCGGATGCCTGTTATAAAATTTTGATTCCTCTCATCTGTTTCTTTTGAGTGAATTTTTAATGTGATTTTAAACCATTCAAGCGCAAGAAGACACACAAAGACGCATCTCATATAGTGTGCAAATGCTGAACCAAGTTCTCTTTTGCATCTTCTTGCACTTGAACAGACACAAAATTATGTCAAATATCCTCATACTCGATTTTGTCTCAAGTGAGCATAAACAGTTGAGAAAGAAGCACATGTGTAGCAGTGTATTGGATTCGTGAATTCGGTCTTAAAGTGACAGCAGCCTAATATATTCATGTATATAGACAGCCTAATATACTTTGACTAAATAACCTTTGTAAATATATTTGTAATGTAGGATATATTTTATTTATAAAGTGCAGTGTTATTTTTCACTTAATTACAGTTTCTGTACCTGAATACCTGAAAGTTTAAAAGCACTCTTTTGCAGCTTTCTCCAGCTGTATTATTTGTGCTATTACTAATTAATTTAATTACTTTACATTTTTTAATTACTTATTTAATTACTGTTTGCTACATACTATATAACTATAGTTAGGCTAGTTGATTTAGCAGTAGTTTGTTTTTGTTAAAACCATAGTTTATGCACCTTTAGCATTAGATCTGTTGTGTAACCTGAAGAGTGCAGTGTCAGATACACTGCCATCCACTGCTGCAGAAAACGCATTGCATCATCGGCCTGGTGAACTGATTTGCTAATTTCCTTGTTTTAATATAACTGTTATATCAATTTAATTCCAGGGGTATCTTATTAAATAGTTATTGCTGCCTCTACATCTGCATGAATTTAACGTGTTAAATATAGTATAGAGCTCCTAGGAATAGAAGCAAAGAAGTTTTAAAATGGACACTTTGCCTTGATTATAGGACTCCAAGATGGGCTTTGGCATTGCTGTGTCTGGAGGGCGGGACAACCCAAACGAAGAAAGTGGAGAAATGGCAATTGTCGTATCTGATGTGCTGCAAGGGGGTCCTGCAGATGGCTTGCTATTGTAAGCTATTAAACAATATTTAAAGCATCCCTTTGATAAGATTTGTAATCCCAAAAGTGCTTTTCACACTGTGAACCCAAGTTATTGTCATTCTAAATCCTGCTTTCAAACCCGGGTAAAGGAATGTTTCACACTTGTAATTTAGAAGCTGGGTTTGCATACATTTTTACCCAGGGCTATTGCTGTTAACCTCACATTGTGGTGCCAAACATGTGCAGTGTGAAACAAAACATTGTTAGAATGTTACGACTAGATGCTTAGCAGCTGACAGCCAATCATGTGCCTCATATTCACATGCTTTGTACACACACTGAAACACTGCACATTGTATTAACAAAAAACAGTTGTTTCAGAGTTGGAGGGGAAAAATGTCAAATGGTGACAGAAAGCGCATCAACTGAAATGAAGAGGCCTTGACCAAAAAGTCCATTCAGTATAAACTTAATAGTACAGTCTGCAATAGCCAAGGATGTGCAGCGCTAGCGACTTTCATCCAATCAATGACACTGACACTGCAAATATGCAAATAAGGGCGTTAACCCAGGATTTAGGAATGAACAGTGTGAAATGGCAGTTTATAAATGCCCAGGATTAATTGTTAACCCCTGGTAAATTATGAGCAGTGTGAAACATGAAGCAAGATAACCCTGTATTCCGTTTACCTGGGGTTTATAATGACCCAGGGTTAACTAGTTCACGCATGGAAAGCCCTAAATTGTTAAAATGTAAAAGCAATTAAAAATTCTCTACCAGTTTAAATACCACAGTGAAAACGAATATGCTAATAAACACATCATTTATTTAAAAAGTAACAAATTACAACAGTGACATGTATCCTTCAAATATTTCTCAATTTTTTTCTCAAGTTTTCAGTGTTCTCATAAGCAGTAGACAAATAAACTCCAAAATACAAATAAAGAGTAGTATTTGTTGTAGTATAATAGTATAGTTGTCTATCAACATTTATTCAGATGTAATTCATGGTTACATATTTTTAATATTGACTTAAATGTCAGCACCAAAGTGCTTATACTCATGACATTCCTAAACTGTTTCCGACTTGTAAGAGCATTGACTAATAGTATTTCATGATGATGTACAGTGAAAATGACAGAGTGATGCAGGTCAATGCTGTGCCCATGGACGGTGCCCCACACTCCTTTGCAGTGCAGACTCTCCGCAAATGTGGAAAAGTAGCTAAAATCGTGAGTAAAACACTTTTTATTATTTGTCAGTTTGATTGTAATAAAGACCAAGCACTTTTTGTAGACTGTTGAAACAAAGGCTTAATGAATGAGTGATTCATTTTTGTTCCCATCCTTCATCAGATGGTAAAGAGAGCTAGAAAAATTCCTGTCAACCTGCTTAAACGTGCCCCGTCCCCAGATGACCGTGTTTTCAGTGGCGACTACAACGATGACTACGACTACGAGCAGGACCGGCGCAGCATCTACAGCGGACGCAGCTACCCTGATCGTGATGCCAGCTTGGAGCGGGAGCGTGGCGGCTATCCGGGTGACCGTGACTATGAGCGCAGTCGTGGGAGGAGCATGGAGCGAGGCGTGAGCCCCGACAGACAGTACAGACGAGACGGCAGCCGCGGCCGAATACTGGAGCGCGAGCGCAGCCCCGATCTCCGTCACCGAAGTGACCACAACCTGGATCGCGACCACAGCCCGGACCGGCATTACCGAAGCGATCGTACGCTGGACCGCAACTACAGTCCAGATCTACGCTATCGCAGCGAAATCACCCTAGACAGAGAGCGAAGTCCAGACAGGCGATACCGCAGCGACCATACGCTGGACAGATCGCATAGTCCAGATACGCAGCACAGGCCAGTACCTGCTCGTGGCTACAGCAGAGAGAATTTAGCCAGTGACCATGAGCGCAGGAGGTACGATCAGCGGCAGGAAGAACCCATGAAGAGGAGTAACAGTCGAGACCAGTTGGATATCTCGCCCTCACCACAGCGACGCGAACCCTTGGAGAAGCCACTCAGTGTTACTCTTCTAAAGAACCGCCCCAATGATGGTAGAGACTGCCTTTGTATATCTGTTTGTTTTCCAGTTTTACCCTGCAGCTCATCCTCTAACATTCTGTTTTCCCATGTGTGTGTCCAGAATATGGCCTCCGTCTTGGCAGTCAGTTGTTCATCAAAGAGATGACCAGCACAGGCCTGGCATCCAAAGAAGGCAAACTTCAAGAAGGTGACGTTATTCTGAAAGTAAGTCTCTAGAACAACCACTCAGAATGCCTTGTGTTTAACGTATGGGCATCTGCATGTCGGAGTAATAAGCATGCCCAAAGGTCTTTGCAATTGGTTTGCGAAAGCTGTCTGTTATGCTGCATTCACATGGGGCATCTGCGTCAACACTTGATGGAGGGCGTGTCTGAAGCTCGGTGCTGACGAGACCATCATAGTGACAACAGCCAATCATACTATTTTTCTGGGGTTGCATTAATGCAATTGGCTAGCGTCTGAGCAAGGGTATTTGCATAGGTGATCTGATTGGCTGACGCCTGCGTTGGCGCTTGAAACTTTGAAAACTTTTCAACTTCTGCCGCGAGCAACGCCAGTGATGCGACGCAACAGAACCCCAAAAATTCAGTTCGGCTGCGTGTGATGTCACCCATTCAAAGTAAATGAGAAGCGTTGACGCCTACGCCCTGTGTGAATGCAGCGATAGGGTTTGGCGCAGGGTTAGGGGTTAGTTTCTGTTGTGGTATTATGCACCTTTTGGCACACTAATTACGACCTGCAGCTGTCCTTGTCTCATGTGTTTTGCTGTAGTATGCACTACTAATCTTCTTCAGAAAATGTAAAAAAAATTAAAAATAAAACACTGCCGTCCAAAAGTTAAGAATTGTTTAAATTGTTTTGGTAAGAAGTATCTTATGCTCACCAAGGCTGCATTTATTTGATTGAAAATACAGTAAAATAAAAAATAAAATAATGTGAAATATGATTACAATTTAAAATAACTACATTTTGAGATGTATCTTAGGCTGTGACTTGCTCACACTTGGCAGGTTTGGTTTGGTTAAAATGAACTCTGTTAGTGCGGTTCATTTGAATAAGTGTGAACACTGCCATCCGAACCCTGGAGTGCTCTCTGGTGCGGTTTGACTGAAATATGAGCGAAACATGGAATCCAAAGACATGTAATCAAAGCAAAACCGGGTCATGATATCACAAGATGCAAGCCTAAAAAGGATGCTCTAGCATACCAGTTTTTTCTCGTTATAGTCGTGAGTTTGCCCATCACAGTCTGGTACAGGCATCAGAACCACGTCTCCTCGCAACAGATCTTCGTTTGTGTGTTTAACAAAGGGATTCCTGCTGCTGGTTTGACTCCTTTACATATTTTAGAAGCGCTTCATGAGTTCTCATCTGGTCCAAATACCTGCATTTGTAGGGAACGCACATACAACGGGCGCATTTAGCCCAGAACACAGCATTGTTTTGGATATAAGTCGCAAAATATACGCAATAAAATCCGACCAATCCGGTTGTAAACATATCCCAATACCTTTAGGTTCAGTGTTAAAATGCCAATCTGAACACTAAGCGGACCAGGAGTTTAAACTAACCGAACTACAAGTGTGAACACACCCTTATTCCTGTGATCAAAGCTGAATTTTCAGCATCATTACTCCAGGTTTCAGTGTCACATAATCCATCATGCTCAAGAAACATTTCTTATTATTGTCAATTTTGTAAACAGTTGTGGTGTTTCATATTTTTGTGGAAACTATTTTTTTATTTATAAACTTTGAATATAAATGGACATTTTGTAACATTTATGTTTTAGCTGTCGCGTTTAATCAGCAATCATTTTAATGCGTTCTTGCTGAATAAAAGTTCTTTTAAAAAATCTTACTGACCCTCACTGAATGTTAGTGTATGATTTTTCTTTTTATTTGAAAGATGTTAAATTTGTGCTTCCTTTTTTTTTATTCATTAACACTCATTTTGGTGTGTCAGATTAACGGTACGGTCACAGAGAATCTGTCTCTGAGCGACGCAGGGAAGCTGATTGAGAAGTCTCGTGGAAAGCTGCAGCTGATGGTGCAGAGGGACCGGAGTCAGGTGCTCATCCGAGTCCCACCCATGGCAGACAGCGACTCGGAAATAGATGGTGAGTGGCACAACATTTCTGATTAAATTAAAGCCCTCTAAATATGAGCAGATTTCTTTTTGCCATTGATGTATTTCCTGTTAAAACGGAAAGTTGGGGTGAGTTGGGGCCAGTAGCCTATACTTGAAATCCCTGAATATTGATTTGCTAATTGTTGTTGGTGTGAAGTATTATTAGGGGGAGATAGAGCATTTGATTGAACAAAAATGTGTACGGCATATATACAGGGTGGCCGTGGGTCCTTAAAATGTCTTAAATAATGGTTTCCTTAAAAATGGCCTTAAAATGTCTTAAATTCAGATTCAAATTATTTTGGTCACATTACTGGGAAAATGTCTCCAGTCTGATGGACCCATTGACCACCCCACCCTGAAAAGAGTTCCAAACAAAGATGATCGCAGAAGTAAGCTATTTCGCGTTCTCCAAGCAACACACTGCATTTTGTTTTGTTACAGCGCTTTAAACCAGTCGGTTGAAATGAAGTGACTTACCGCCACCTACTGGTGGTGTAGTGTATTTAAAAGTATGTGTTTAAACAATTCTTATTTGTATAGGCCTATTAAAAATTTTATTTAAAACATTAATCTCATAACATTATCTTTCCAATTTTATTTTTGCACTGTAAATTATTTAATTTGATTGGTAACAGCCCTATAGTAATTTTTTTGAGAAATATATTTTTAAGCTGATAGAGCGCTGATGAAAATATATCCTCAGAATACACTGTTAATACCACCAAAAAGCTTTGTGATACGATACGATAAATTGGGCTTTTATTGTTACATTACACTATAGTAGACATCAGTGAACATCTCAACTATGTTATGAAAGATATACTATTTTACTTTATGCAGTGTGTGTGTGTGTGTGTGTGTGTGTGTGTGTGTGTGTGTGTGTGTGTGTGTGTGTGTGTGTGTGTGTGTGTGTGTGTGTGTGTGTGTGTGTGTGTGTGTGTGTGTGTGTGTGTGTGTGTGTGTGTGTCTCTGTCTCTGTCTCTGTCTGTGTAAAATGGCCATTAATAAATGAAAAAAGAAGTGTAACTAATGGGAGTAGTAATTGGCAATGTTTTCATTAGAATATATAATATTTCATGGGAATATTGATGTATAATTTATTTTCCTGTTCACTCATTGTGTCCTCCAAAATGCCAGATTTACATGCTTTAAGTGCTTTTAAGTTGCTTCGTTGTCCACTACAGTGGACGTATAAAATCGAGGTCCTGATATGTAACATTAGTATGTTTAGCAAGTCATAGTCTGATTTTGAAACCCTGATAAATACTGATTTACAACAAACTATTTGAAAATTAGTTTAAGAATGTAAAATTTGATCATTCAGTCAGTGCCAGTCATATTTAGAGACAGAAGAGGGAGTGGTCATGGTGAAACCTCCAAAATGGTATCTCTGAAAATCCCTGGAAGTGCTCTTTACAGGAAACCCAGACTGTGACACCTTTGGTGTCTGAAAAAATCCACTAAAACATAATATCCACTACAGTTAACAAAATGCAATGTTCCTTTTTTTTGCATTAAATATTATATATACGACATGTGTATTGTTTATATGTGTATTTCCATCACAGGTTTGGTCTTAAATTTCACATTCACAAGGAGGTATTAGAGTCTTAAATTTAACTTTTAACTTGTTCATATCTGTAGACACCCTATATATATATATATATATATATATATATATATATATATATATATATATATATATATATATATATATATATATATATATATATATATATATATATATATATATATATATATATATATATATATATATATATATATATATATATATATATATATATATATATATATATATATTTTTTTTTTTTTAAAGTGCATCAAATCTTAAGATCCTTGCATCAATATATTTTATTTAATTTAAAAAAAAAAGTGTTTTATTGTTTTCATTTATAGTAATGTGTATGTGTCATGAGGTATTTGGCGATACCCTGCCCAAATCTCTAAGAGACCTCTGACCTCTCAACTTTTTTTTGACCTGCTGTACTGACACTGGATTGGAGAGAATGGCTTTTGGTTTAGGGAGGATTACATACCCTTAATCCTACCCATAATCCAAAACTTATGAAAAATGTAATTTTATAAACTCTAGTGAGACTCGTCCCCTGTTTTGGAAGTTATTTGTTCATGTTCTTCTGAAAATCCTCCGTTATTTTGGATCAAAGAACGAAGGAAAGCAACTGTGTTTTGAATTATTAATCTATTTTCTTTTGATCAGGGTTAGGGATTTGAACCGTTATCCCTAAATGTAAGTGGGGTGTGTAATGTGTATAATCCATCATGTAACGTTTTCACTGTGAACATGAATGATGCCTGAAGCTTGTTCCGGTGTGATGATGAGATCTACTGTGTGTTGCAGATATCTCAGAGATTGAGTCGTACCGCTCATATTCTCCTCAGGAGGATCGGCGGAGCCATCACTCAGACCTCTCGTCACACTCCTCTAATGAGAGGCTACAAGACAAAAACAGGTAATGCATTAAGAATTTGACTGTGACAAAGTGTTGTTTGCAAAAAGTTAACAAAGATTAGTAAATGCTGCAACAGATATATATATGAATATTGCTCGTTTTTAAAGTTAGTTAATGCATTAACTAACAGAGAGACCTTAAAGGTACACAAAGCTGCATGCATTTTGAGAGAACTTTGTTTTGGTTTCCCAAACATTCACTGCTAGGCTTAAAAGTGCACTATATATATTTTAATGGCATCTAGCGGTGATGTTGCTAATTGCAGTCACCCACTGCTCACCCCTCCCTTTCGAAGCACATAGAGAAGCTACGGTGGCCGACAGAGGACAAAGACGTTGTCGTCTGAGACAGCAGAGAGTAGCTAGCTTTCTGTTGAGCAGTTTGTCCGTTTAAGGCTACTGTAGAAACATGATGACGCAAAAAGGGTGACTTCACTGTAAGGGGATTCACGGTTTTTAACTTAATCAGAAACAGTGATAAAACTTAACTAAATATATATATATATTTTTTAAATAACTTAATTTGACAACATGATTTTTTCCCCCAAATGAACTGACATCACATTCAACAGAACTATTACAAAAAACGGTGCAGAAAGAGTAACTGGTTTTCTATCTTTTGTTGGCAGAGATGAGCCTCCTAACAGACTGGCTAAAATGGGAGCGATGCCAACTCCATTCAGAGCTGCGCCAGCCGAGCTGCCACCGCCACCTATTGAGAAAGACGAGCCTCGCAGCGAGTCTCCAGGTACCACAGTTCCTCCAGACTGCAATCATTCATGAATACAAATGGAATTATTTAATGCAGATTTTCAAGAGGTTACAAGATTTATTTTTATATATATATACAGCTCCTGTGGTAAATGCTGCTCCAAAAAATGTTCCAGTAAAAGCCAAACCTCTGCCAAAAGTTCCCTTGCGGCCCAGTCTGGAGGACCAGGAAATATATGGGTTTGTACTTTAAATCCAGATTTTAAGCTAAACCTAAAAACTATTCATTAAATCCCGCCTATAGTGAAAACATATTTGATAACGGGATTTTAAAGTTTGGCATACAGTTTATTAAAAATCAACAACTCAACAAACATAAACACCACCAATGGCCAGTTCAATTTCAGTAGCCATTTTTGCCTTCAATTTTTGCACTTCTGACATAAAGATATCCTTTCCCCATGTGCTTGGATTCCGAATATTGCTACTTACAGATATTTTGGTGACAACTTTGTGATTCTAACAAAAAATATCCAACAGCCCCAACACTATAATGGTGCGCTTTCTGAAGGGCGATAGTGTTGGCCTGCGTCTTGCTGGAGGAAATGACGTGGGCATTTTTATTGCCGGCGTTCAGGAGGACAGCCCTGCCGAGGTGGAGGGACTCTGCATTGGAGACCAGATTGTGAAGGTGCAACATCAATGGCTCTACGTTTTAAGATTAGGTGCCTTGGGTTGCCTATACATTTTGTCCATGTTATCGACTGATCATTTGTGTTTTTCTTTCCCTGCAGGTGAATAATATGGATTTCAGAGGAATGGTCCGGGAAGATGCAGTTCTGTATTTACTGGAGATTCCCAAAGGAGAGGATGTGACCATCTTGGCTCAAAGCAAACCTGATGGTACTTCAAAACACCCCGCCATAGTCAATACAGTTTACATATATAAATATAAACTGTTTTCTATGTAATATATTGTAAAATGTACTAACCTATTTATTCCTGTGATCAAAGCTGTATTTTCAGCATCATTACTCCATTCTTCAGTGTCACATGATCCTTCAGAAATCATTCTAATATGATGATTTGATGCTCAAGAAGCATTTATTATTATTTTCATAATTGTGCTGCTTCATATTTTAACATGTTGTACTAACTAATCTGTGATACATTGCCATTGAGATGTTTAGGGTAAATTACATTTAAAAAATAAATACTTTTATTCACCAAGGATGCATTAAATTTATCAAAATTTAATAAAGACTTATAATGTGACAAAATGTTTCAAATAAAATATACACATTTTTTTTTACTTTCTATTAATCAAAAAATCCTGTTTCCCTGGAAATATGAAGCAGCAGAACTGTTTTTGGCATTGATGATAATCAGAAATGTTTCTTGAGCATCAAATCAGCATATTAGAATGATTTCTGAAGGATCGTGTGACACTGAAGACTGGAGTAATGATGCTAAAGAACATTTTAAAATATTACAATAGAAAAGTTATTTAAAGTGTAATCAGATGTCTATTGTAGTTCTATGCAATAAAAGTGCTGTGAATAATTCTCGTTTTATTTTAGTTTATAAAGACATCCTGGCGTCTGGACGAGGGGATAACTTCTTTATCAGAACTCATTTCGAGTACGAGAAAGAGCTTCCTCAGAGCTTGACCTTCTCTAGAGGGGAGATATTTAAAGTGGTGGACACCCTTTACGATGGAAAGCTGGGTAACTGGCTCGCCATCCGCACGGACAAAGACAATCAGCTCTTGGAGAAAGGCATCATACCCAGCAAGAGCAGGTGAGATCAATTTTCAACCTGAAATACACAGTGGATCACACTGCACTGCAGATGTCTTCTCTATTTTACTTTTCTTGATGTTAACATGAAATCAAAACCAACCCCTGAAATGACATTTGCTATTTGCAGACGTCACATGGACACCTTTTGATGTTGACTTTAAAAGCACATTGTGATAGCTGTTTGTGTGATCATTTAATTTATCAGAGCGGAGCAGATGGCAAATGTTCAGAATGCACAGAAAGGCTCTGCCAATGACAGAGGAGATTTCTGGAGGCTGAGAGGTCAAAGGGCAGCCAAGAAAAAAGATCTACGCAAGAGCAGAGAGGATCTCAGTGCTACCCCAGTCACCACACGCTTCCCAGCCTACGAGAGAGTGGTGCTGCGCGAAGGTATGCCCATCATGCATTACTTCACCTAATATGCATTTTAGTAAAAAAAAAAAACTTCACTTCATTGTTTTGTGCTTAATTTGAAATAAATAAAACATTTAATTAAATAAATATATTTTTAAAAGGTCTTTTAAAATGTTGAATTAAATGTGTATATATATAGTTCTATTTTACAGGAGGATTTACCTAATACGCTTTGTTTATACATACTTAAATTTAATAAAAAATAAAAAAAATAAAAAAATTTAATGTATTGTATGCAAATATTTTTGGTAACAATTTACTTAAAGCCTTTATATATAATACATTATAAAAGTATTAATTCTGCAACCTTATAATGCACTTTTGGTCTCATGAATAATTGTTATAATACATTATAATACTTATCTATTCATTGTTACACCTTTAAAAAGTATAATGCATTAAAACACATGACAAACAAACAATTAAAAAATTTAACAAGGAATATGGCAATATTATAATGCAGTTTAACTTTTGTTAAAATATTTAATGAAAAAATATAATGCTTTATAATGTACATTATGAATACCTTTATAGTGCATTATACATAAAGGCTGAGTGTTACCAGATCTGTAGTACACTCAACTTTTGATTCTTTATACATATAAATAAATATTTTTGTATTAATATTTTTTATGAATTAAAATTTTGACGATACACTTAGCTTATAAGGCGATACACGATATTGTTTTCATGAGACGAGACAATATTTTAACACTATTTTTAAGAAATCTTCAATGATGAAATATATGACTGGACTGTCTTTTATTTTAACTGAAAGTCACAAAATGCAAAAGCAGTGCAGGTGCATTTTGAAATGTTTAAAGTAACCTAGGGCTGTCACTAACAATTATTTTATATTATTATTTTATTTATTTTTTGAGTAATCAGTTGAATATTTTGACGATTAATCAAGTAATCTAATATTTGCCAGAAACTCAACTCTGTCATCTTGATACTGGGAGACAGATTTTCACCTCAACAAGAAGTATCGCCACATTTTAATATAGCGAGATCTCGTTTATAAGTTTACATACTAAGACTTTTTTCTTTGTCCCCCCCCAGCTGGGTTTAGACGACCTGTCGTTATATTTGGCCCTATTTCAGACGCAGCCAATGACAAACTTGGCAATGATCTTCCAGATGAGTTTATCGTTGCAAGTAAGCCATTCACAACTATAAAAGACCTCTGCAAAGATAGTGGTGTGTGGATGAGATTTTTAATCTGTGCATGTTTTTCTTGTGACAGAGACAGAACCTAAAGATGCGGGCTCAGAGAAGTCGTCTGGTGTGGTGAGACTGAATACTATTCGTCAGATCATCGAGCAGGTAAACATCTCACAGTCACCCTTCGGATTCTGTGTAAAAAATCATTAATATCTTTAAAAAACTTGTTTTTTCTTGTTCATAGGATCGACACGCTCTGCTTGACGTCACTCCAAAGGCTGTAGACACCCTGAATTATACCCAGTGGTATCCCATCGTCCTTTTCCTCAACCCAGATAGCAAGCAGGGGGTGAAGACCATGAGAAACCGTCTGGTTCCTGGCTCCAACCGCAGCTCACGCAAACTTCACGAACAAGCAGTTAAACTGCGGAAAACCTGCTCACACCTGTTTACTGGTAAGTCTGATGAGCCATTTCTCAGGAAATTAAAAAATATGTTTATGAAATTCACAATTTAGATTATCAATGTCTACATTTCGATTCCTCACCCAGCTACCATTGATCTGAACTCTTCCAATGATGCCTGGTTTGGAAGTCTCAAGGATGCCATACGAGAACAACAAGATAAAGCCGTCTGGGTCTGTGAAAGCAAGGTATGCATTTATTCCTTTTCAATTAATTTTGTGATTCATTGTTTCCTTAAGATTTACTTAAATAAATTGTATATGTTAAAGAGGACCGATTATGCCCTTTTACAAAGTCTTTATTTTGTTTTTGGGGTCTACTAGAATAGGTTTTTATGCTTGAATGTTCAAAAAAACATTCTTCACATATTTGACATTGTTGCACCACCTTTGTTCTAGTGGTGTATAAATAATAATACATTGATATGGATCAATACATCGATCAAATTACTAATGATAGGAAGTATCTATACCTACATAGATATGTGCTTTCACCTGTCTGGACAGCCCAGTGGCCCAGGGCAAGCATGAAAGATGCTCGGGCTGGTGCTATATTGTGACCAAACTTTATCATTTTCACGTGTTTTAAGCCTTGCCAATTTAAGCATTCAAGCGCAAAAAGTAAAACTTATTTCAGTACTCGCATGCACACAGAGCGAGTTGTGCTTCAATGGACAAATACAGAAAAAATTATGTCAAAATGCACGTCTCTGTGAATATCCTAGTAAACACAGTCGGTTATGTATACAGTTGCGAAAGAGAGTGCATGTGTGACAGTATATTAGATCCATGCATTCAATCTTAAAGTGACAGCAGCCTAATTAACAGTCTGTCGCTTGTCATTATTGCTAGTGAAACAACTAAAGACAAAGAAAACATCAATCACTGCTATTGACTGAATAGTTTTTGGAACTTTAATAAGGATGAATCTATATTTAATATATACAGTGAATGCATTGTTATTTTACATTTTGATTACTTGATTACCTAACATCTGTTAAGGTCTGTTCACACCAAGGACGGTAACTATAACCATAATGATAAAGATATAGTTCTAAAAATCGTTCTGAGTATTAAAGAATAGCACAGTTCACACCACAACAATAATGATAAAATCACAGAAAAACAGTATTGTTGGAATCCCTTTCAGAATGATTTTATCCAGCTGATGACAGCCAATCAGAATCCATTCTGCTGTAACGAGCCTAAGCATTTAAAGTGACAGACAATAAATTGCAATCAAATGCAATCCTAGAATAAACAGAATGATATCGTCTGCTGGTGTGTCTGCTAATATACTGTAGTCATCTTTATAGTTATTTAAAGTTAAATTAACAGCTAATTAATTATTTTTAAAAAACAAGGGGCAATTTTCTGAGAAATTTTCATATTATGTATTTTGGTTGAATTTGGGAGTTAATAAAAATATAACTGGTAGTAAAAAATAGGCTCATAATATCAATATATTGATCAATATACTCCTGAATTTAACCGTATCACTGAATTTTTTGAGGTATCGCTGGCTAAGAGAATCAATATCAGATCGTATCGTGATGAACCTAGTTTACGCCCCTACTCTCTTCCCAGTCTGTTAGTAACACTTTGTTTAGTTCTGTCTCTATGAAGCCCCTCCTTCTGAAAAAGCACAATGTGCTCTGATTGGTCGACTGGATCAGTGTGTTGTGATTAGTCAGCCACTTCAGTGTGTTCGGGAAATGTCACCTTATCGTAATCACGAGTTTGAACACACTGATAACTAACTCAACCAGACCCCACCCTTTATTCTGCGTATGCCTTGAGCGGGAATAATTTAAATGAGGAATATTGTGACTTGTTAGTTCCCGGAAGAAACTCACAATGGAAGCATTTCAGGGAGCTCAGAAACAGTGCGCACTGATATAGAGTTAAATTGTTTGTGTGTGTGTTTCAGCTTGATGGATCTGAGGAGGACTTGGATCTCAATGACGATCGCATGTCATACTTGTCGGCCATGAGCGCAGACTACCTAAGCATGGACAGCCGGCTGACCAGCGATTACGAGGATACGGCGGATGAGGGTGGCGCATACACAGATAACGAACTTGACGAGTCCACCGACGAGCCACAGCCCATGTCAGCGATCAGTCGCTCGTCTGAGCCGGTTAGCGAGGAGGTCAGTGTGGCTCTGTGCACTACTACAAGCATTTCCTGTCATGTCCTCTGTGCCATTTCACCACTGTTGGGAATGTGATTCCAGCCATACCCACCTGGAAACACAGATTAATTTGATTATCAAAATCATCTGTAAAGGTCACTCATCCTGTTTTCACAATCGGTATCATTATTACTGACCGGCATATGAGTATCATTGATGAGAAAAGTGCTCCCCAAGGACACTTGTAAAACTGCATAATCAACACACATTTGTGTGGAACATCAGTCTGGCACATCATCTTTGTCACTTTGTAAATAATTCAGTGACAATAAATGCATGTGCCATTTAAACAGGGTTTGGTTTAATGACTCTAGAAGTCAAGTGGTGGAACCATCGAGTAAAAATGATTTTCAATTTTTTTTAAGGCAAATGTTACCATTTTTTAAAATCTAGCAGGACTTTTTAACCAATGAATAATTAATACTTTTTTTTTTTGTCACAAAAAGGTCAAAATATAATAAGGGACATCTTCTGTGATGTAATTTTATGTTTTAGGAGATAATGTGTTAGATACTTTTAATGATAATACACTGATAATATTAATATTAAGAATTTTTTCTTGAGCATCATATTAGAATGATTTCTGAAGGATCATGTGACACTGAAGACTGGAGTAATGATGAGGAAAATTCAGCTTTGCATCACAGTATATAACAGTTATTTTGAGTAGTAATAATATTTCACAATGTTAATGTTTTTACTGTATTTTTTAATAAATAAATGCAGCCTTGGTGAGCAGAAGACTTCTTTTAAAAATATTAAAAAGTGTGCATAGCAGTAGTATTAATAATACAAGAAATATGCCAACATTCTTCATAAAGTTTTTTTTTCTCAAGTATCGCAGTCTTATAATGACTTGTTTTTGGTTTAGTTGAATATAAAAGTCATTGTCTGCATGTGTCACTCTTTTTCTCCCACTCAGAGGCCCATGCCTGTTCCCCATGAGCGTACAAAGAAGCCTGCAAGCAGAGAGGTGCAGCGGGACCCCAGTCCACCTCCATCATTTGTTCCAGAACCCCCTAAGGTCAGATTTCCTGTCATTTTTTTTATACCTCCTTTTCCTCCCCGAAAAAATATTCTTGAGTCGTGATACGGACTGTAACTAAGTTCAAAAACCCCTGGTGTTCCTACAGGTCAGGTCAACTTCCCGTGCTGCCGACTCTAGAAGTATTGACTCCCGTTCCAGCAGCACAATCAGCAGTGATGTTCCTGTCAGCACCAAACCCCTTCCACCACCAGTAGCCCAGAAGCCCAGTTTCACGGTGAGGACAGGCCCAGCTGACGACGCGACCTCTAAAGACCCCGCAGATGACCCTGCCAACCGCACCTTCCGGGGAAAGGTGAAGGCTTTCGAGCAAATGGACCACCTGGCCAGGGCCAAAAGGATGCTGGAGCTCCAGGAGGCCGAACAAGCACGGGTTTGTCTCATCTCAGTCACACAGATTACACAAGCACCTGTAGATTTGATAGAACCTCACAAAAATATAACAAATGTCATATTTCACCCCAAAACCAAAAAGAAAATGAAGCATTCATTCATTCATTCATTTTTTTCATTGTCTTTAAAGTCATGATAATTAAGCACATTTCCCCCAATTTCAATTTGATTTAATTTATAAATGATTTATTTAAAAAAAAATTAACATCAAAATGTACTTACATCTCATATGAAATGCATACACACACACATGGATGGATGGATGGATGGATGGATGTATGGATGGATGGATGATACATACATAGACGGATGGGTGGATGGATGGATGAATACACAAGATGGATGATGGATGGATGAAACATGCATAAATGGCTGGATGGATGATACATAGACGGATGGATGGATGGATGATGCATACATAGACGGATGGATGGATACACAAGATGGATCGATGGATACTCAAGATGGATGGATGGATGGATGATACATAGACAGATGGATGGATAGAGGATACATACATGAATAGATAGATAGATAGATAGATGGATAGATGGATGGATGGATGGATGGATGGATGGATGGATGAATGGATGCATACATACATAGAATGTAAATTAAATTATAAATTCTATAACATTTTAATCATAAAACAATATTTTGTTTATTAACACTTGTGTTTATCTCTTTGGTTAACAGCTGGAAATATCTCAGAAACATCCAGATATTTACGCAGTTCCCCACAAGCCAAAGCCAAACCAAAACAGGCCACAACCAATTGGGTACGTTTTTTTTTCACCCACCCACCCTCTTTGACTTTTTCCTTTTTTCTTTGATATTCTTTCCAACACATGTATGAATCCAAAAAAGTGTCTTTAATATTACATCCTTTCAGTGATGGCTCTATTCCCTTCAGCTCTAGCTCTAACTCTGAGTCCCAGAGCTCCTCCAAACCACAGTATTCAGAGAGCCGCTCTCACTACCGCGCCGATGATGATGACGAGGACGAATATCGACGGCAGTTAGCTGACCAAACCCGCAGAGGCTACTACAATCTCAAGAAATACAACGACACTGAACTGTAACTCCCAGTATCCCATAAAACCACATGGGCTGTACATCGTCACAACAGAACAAGCGTCGCATCTGTGTTGGGAGGAAGAGGAAGTAAGTGTGCTGAGGGATCGTCCACTAACATCTCTTGGAAGCACAGACAGCAGATGGGATATCGCCACATGCAGTATAAACGTGCAATTTATACAACAGCATGTTTTTATACCTGCAATGTTTTTATATCAAATTTCAGTGTATATTTCATGTTTGCTTCGTCATTTTTTTTTGTTTTGTCAAGAAATATTTTGTATGTCTTTAGTTTTTATTTTCCCACATTGTTTCTAACGAAAGCTACTGGATGGAGTTAACGTTACACTTTCCTCATTAACAGCAATCAAATTTGCCATAAACCAAAAGTGAAATTGGGTTAAATGTTATTTTCTCAAAACTGGAGTGCCTTAATGTCATTTATCAAACTAATTATTTAGAAAACGCTTTAGCAAATTATTTTATTCTTGCTGCATATTGTACTATGCTATAATTATGATTATAACACTGGCTTATGATGAGATTGTGTAATGTTCACACTCGTGTTGTGTATCTATGATCAGTGCTTTGGGCTTAACCACTAATAAATGGAATTTTTACATTTTAAAGAAAAATAAATAAACCTGACTTTTAATATTTCAGCTTTTCTTGTGTTTAGTTCTGCTTTCCTCACTATTACAATTAATAACCTGAGCCATGTCTGGAGCAGAGATTGACAGATACAGATTGATACAGTATATAGTTTGCGTCTGAAATAGTTATATGACATACAAATTACATAAGAAATTAATGCTTTTGTTCAGCAAGAATGTTACATTTATCAAAGAGTAAAGACATATCGTTATGAATGCTGTTGTGATGTAAAATATTAACTGTTTTCAACACTGATAATGATTATAAATGTTTCTTGAGCATCAATTCATCATATCAGAATTATTTCTGAAGGGTCATGTGACACTGAAGACTGGAGGAATGATGATGAAAATTAATCTTTGATCAAATTAATAAATTACAGTTTTAAATACACTGCCTGGCCAAAAAAAGTCGCTGTTTGGATTTAAATTGATAAATGTGCTGGAGGTGACAGAGTGCTGGGCTCTTGCATTGTCAATAATTGCTTCACCGCTTGATGGAAATAACATCACAGCATCTTTTCCATCAAGAGGTGAATCAATTTTCGGTCAAGATATTGCATTGACAATGCAAGAGTCCAGCACTCTGTCAAGTCCTCCAGCACATCCCAAACTTGCATTGAATTCAAGGTTTGGACTCAGGTGCCAATTCATGTGTAAAAATGATTCTGCATGCTCCCTCCCAACCATTCTTTCAGTTTGAGCCTGATGAGTCTTGACATTGTCATCCTTGAATATGGTCATTATGTGTCTTCCTACATGGTTGTTTAAGAAATGAAAAGTTACACACTCCATCAATTAGGGTTAGAAGAACTGTTGCCAAACACAACATGCTAGAAACACAACAATCACTGCAATAATGATCCAAGCATTTGTCTCTCTTAAGCATTCTCTTGTAACATTTCCATCCGCTAGAGGGCGCCTATTCAAAACAGAGGTGTAGCTTGATGGCAAGTTTTGAGTGTAGAATCTTGGGACATGTGGTCTTCACCTCACAGCTGTTGGGGCAGAAATCATGTTCATGGATGTGGTTATTAACGTTACTGTAGTAAGAAGCAGAGCAGGGGCGAGTGTTGTGGCGCTGAGCAAGGCAGCTGGAGCGATTGTTACGTAACACACGGCTCACAAACAGCGGGACTTTTATTATGACGGGACAAAATCGCCGGCGCCATTTCCGCTTTTCCGGTCATGAGTATGAGGTAATGCAGCTGTTTATCATATTAGACACATTTAAGTGTGTTTAAAATGATGTTATGACGTTACTCTGTGAGTTCGTTCAGTGGCTGCTATGACACTTGTTCACACTGCAGTAAGAGTAAACCGTTTCTGCTAAATAAAACCGAGGGTAACAGATAAGACAATTAACAGGCTACTCCCTCAGACATCCCGGTTCCTTGGTTAAAATAGTAATTTTCTCACAATTTACAAATAGTTGGAAACATTTGGGACATTGTACGAACTCAACTGAACAAACTATATAACACTGGCCTGGTGGTTATACAGGGTTGCCAAATTGAAGTTTAGGTTGGAGTGAGATTGTTTTGTTGTTTTGGGGGGTATCAATCCATTTGTATGGATTCAGTATCAATCCATATGTAGTATATAGCCTACTGTACATATAAGGAAAATGTTTTTTGTCTTAGCACTATTTTAAACATTTCTTGGGTCAAATTATATGTGTAAATCGCATTAATTAATATTTACTTGTGTGTGCTTATATAAGTATCATTCATAAAAACTATTAGGATGCATGTTATTAACGTTTTAAAATGTCACATTTAAAGAAATCTAGTGTTTGATCATATCTAAATATTTATTAAAATGCAAAACTGCAATACTTTTTTGAGCAACTAGGTTAGATATGTGTATATTTATTAAAGAAACATAAAGGCACTTACTGGGTAATGGCATTACAAATGAACATTATTATTTTTTAGCTACAAAATGACTGTAATTTGCCTCTTTGAATTGGAATTCTCTATTTTAACCTTAATTACTACTAATTGTAATATAAATAATAAAAATGATAGACTCTATCACTCTCCATAATAAAACGATCCTGTAAATACGGTTGACTTAATAATCAATGCACACTATGCTGTACTTTTCACCAAAACTTGCTGAAAACATCTGTATAGTGAAACTGTTGTGTATCCGCTTAAGCCATTCAAATACATTGACACAGCGCTAGAAGTATTGAGCGCTTCATGGACCACGTGACAGTGCGCGCCGCCGGGAGATGAGAGCATGTCGCAACTCCGTTTTTCAACGCCTCTGGCTTTAACATTATGCCACATTAGTGCCAAAACGCTATTTATTATTTAAATTTCGCATTAAAACTTTTAAAAAATGTAAAAGCTTAGCTTTGTTTAATATCAAAAGCAGATTTGGCAATTTGGTGTGAGATTAAGTTGGGCAGTGTGAGAGCGTGAGATAGAGCTTCAAAGCGTGTGTCACGCCAAATGCATGAGAGTTGGCAACCCTGGTTATATATAGTGCACATAGTGCACCTTTAAATCCAAACAGCAACTCTTTTTTTGGGGGGGCCGGGCAGTGTATATTAACATTTAAAATGGTTATTTTTAAATTAAAATAATACTTCACAGTAGTACAGTTTTTATTGTATTTTCGATCAAATAAATTAAGCCTTATAGAGTTTCTTTAAAAAATAGCATAAAAAAAATTCCAACCCCAAACTGTTGAACGGTAGTTTAAAATTCCACGAGTTTGCTAATGACACACCAAATGGTTCCATGTATTAGAAAACAGATTAACAAGAAAAGATGGAATATCAGTAAAAAATACTCAAACAGAATAAGCATCCACCTAGCAACCTCATAGCAATGTGCTAGAAACCACTCAGTAGAACCATTCTATAGAAAATGTGACACTCTGATTCATTGAATCCTTTACTTTGAGTTTATTGATGAAGTACAGCTCAGTAAATCAGTTTTGTGTCTGCAACAGTTACATTGAATCTCTGTTACTGTGCTCGGTGCATTGATCTCTGTGATAGTGTAGGTCCAGCCATGCGTGGGGCAAATGATAGATGGCCGTTCATTTCTCTTTGGTACGTTTGAACACATTGATGCCAGTGGAATGATGACGGCGTTCAGAGATCACTTCAGACCCATAGATATTAAGGCAGGTCAGATGTTGCTGGAATGGTTTGGTTTATGCACTAATGGAATAATAAATACATACTTAAATAGTTAAATAAATCTGTAAACAGTTATAATCATAATATATCAATAAATAATAACTCTGGGTCAGTGTATTGAAAGGTGATGTGGTGGCCCTGCAGAGCTTCAGATGTAGACGGGTTGTTCCTGGGCCGTGAGCAGGCGGTACATGGCTGCAGGCATAGTCTTCATATGGATCTGAGAAAAACAGATTCAGACGATTACAGTACTCACCTTCACTGGATCATTATTTATGTGTGATTTGATTTATGTGTGATTGTTGCATAGCTTGTCTGAATTCATAGTATTCATAAAACAGTAGGTGAAAAGTATTTGGATGACCTACTGATGAGATTCTGAAGTGTGTGAATGATGGACACTTTACTATCCCACATGAGGCCAAGGGAGAGGATTTGTGAATATAAGGGAAGCGTCTGACACAGTTGGTCTCGTGACAGTGACAACATGCACGTCTGAGTTTCATTCATACTACACACACATTCATACTACATAGACTGAGCCAAAACATAATGACCATCATTATGGAACCTTGAAGTTGTGATCGATGGTCAGTTGAACTTCACAGACCACACTGCTAGAACTGCGCGGCCCTGCAGATTAGCTTTATACAACATTAGGAGGATCAGGCCCTTCTGGTTTTATGGTTTGTCACACCTCTGACCTCTGTTGGTAAATTCTCACCACTGCTAACCATGAGGAATCCATCATATTAGAGATACTCTGACCAAGTCGCCTTGCCATAACAATTTGACCCTTGTCAAGTCGCTCAGATCGTTATTCCTGCCCATTTCTCCTGCATCCAACATGTTGATTATGAGAACTGACTGTTTGCTTACCATCTATTCTACCCAGACCTTAATGATCAACATTATTCGCTTCACCTGTGATGGGTCATAATGTTTTGGCTCATCAGTATACTTTTTTAATATGCGGGAATTAAGATTCAAACCAAATTTAGCACCTACTGGACATTTCAGAAATGTGATTATGTGATTTCAGATGAACCAAGAGTCGTTGAAACATCTATATAGAACCAATATAGGTTAGTTATTATTACTATAATGCATAGCCTCAGGTGCTGTACTGCTGTTATAAATATTGTAAAAGCCAACCAATATGGAATCAATTTTGAAATGTATTAGTAATCAGAATCAAGTCTCTGCCAAGTAATAAAGTATATATATATATATATATATATATATATATATATATATATTATATATTATATATATTATATATTATATATTGCATATTATATATTATATATATAAAACTGAGTATTTTTATAATAATTTTGAATAATTTTGCAACAAAAATAAATGAATTTGATTACTGAATTATGACTGAATTTTTCATCTGGTGTACATAGTCTGTTAACTCTGTCCTGGAAGCACTTTTTATTTACACATTTTTTAGTAACAGCATAAATTAGATACCAATCAAAATCTGAAAAGCTCAAAATTCACCCTGTGAAAACCGTTTTAAAATTGGACATGCTTTACGATTAAAACATTTTTGTGGGCTCAGTTTTTGTGATATCTATTTCAAATTTGGAACACAACTTGGTTAGACATGTGCATTTTATAGCAACCTTAGAGTCCAAATTAGTTCAGTACATTTGCTTTAGAGTAAAGTTAAACCTCTATAACTTTTTTACACTCATTTTTTGAAGGCTTTAACTTCTGCAATAATATGTAGAATATCTTCTTTATAAAGAGACCAACCTTTGGTCTTTATTCCAAAGAATTCATGCATTATGTACATTTGTTTTCATGTCTATGCTCAAATAGAAGAGTGACAGTTTAAACCATCTGAATTCACCAAATGGAATCTGACACCCCAACCATGCTTGACTGAGGACACTCTTTACCTCTCCCACAGCATTTGACAGGATGTGAACGATCTTCTCGTGAGGTGTGGCCACTACGCTCCGACCGTTGATCTCGATGATGCGATGGCCGACGCGGACCCCTCCTCTCTCTGCAATCCCCCCTCGCATGAGGCTACAAATCTGCCAACAAAACAAAATCTGTTAGTAGCTGCTACTTAGGAAAATATCGTAAAAACTGATGACAAATGATCGATGTTTTGACGTTAATACTCACAATGCCATTCTGTACACTAAAACCCAATTGATAGCGAAGGTCTGGTCTGCGAATGAGCACCATGGTCACAGGGGGACACCTGACGATGTTCATCTTTATCCTGGATTGAGCCTTTAGCCCCTGAACACAGAACAAATAGACGAAACTAATTAAAGCACAGTTCAGTTGTCATACAATGGTGTCAATGCAGTTAGAGCAGAGCGAGCGTTTTCAGTTTCAGCCAGGATGCCGGGCATTTAACTTTTTTTCCGAAGGACATCCTGGGATTTTTAATGACCAGAGTCAGGACTTTGGTTTAACGTCTCATCCGAAGGACAGTGCTTATTGACAGTATAGTGTTCCCATCACTATAATGGGGCGTTAGGACCCACCCCCTGCTGGCCTCATTAACACCTCTACCAGCTACCAGCAGCAACCTAGTTTTTCCCAGCAGGTCTCCCATCCAGGTACTGACCAGGCTCAACCCTGTTTAGCTTCAGTGGGAAACCAGTCTTGGGCTATAGGGTGATATGGCTGCATTTTGCTGGTTCCTCTGGCTTGCTTAGTCAGGGGACGCTTAATATGACTGCATTGCTCCCATTACATTCCCAAAATTTTATTAGGGGCCAAGCACCGATAATATTGCAATAATAACATTCCTATTATTATTATTCTTCTTCTGCTCTGGAAGTCTATGGCAGCCCATAGAACCGCTTGAGGGAAAGTTATGAAATTTGGCACACAGACAGATGACAGTCCAAACATTCAACCTAGAAAATTGGGAGTCTCTATCTTAATTTCTCTAGCCCCACCATCTGTCAAAAGTTTGACTTGAGTTTGTGCTAATAACTTTTGAACCGTGAGGGCTAAAAAAAAAAAAATGTCATCTGATTCCTTGGTTCAAGATGATTTGAATGCACCCTATGATGTAATTTTCATATCTTGTCTCCTTAGATACAGTGCATCATGCTGAGTCATATGATACCCAGTTTTCCCATATCGGCCATTTTGGGCATAGGGTCAATTAGAATTGTCAAAAAATGCTATAATTTCCCAAAGAATTGGCGTATCGTTACGGACTCGGTATGTGTCTTCGGCACCATGCCTTGGAGGTACTCAAAAAGTTTCGGGCAGTGCCACCTTGTGGTCAAAAGTTATAATGAAATGTCCAAAAATGCTAATAACTTTTGGTTAAATTTGCCTATTGTAATGATACTGGTCTTGGGTCATGCCGAGAACATAGAAACCAAGTTTGTCATATTAAGCCAGACTTCCTGTCCACCATTTTGTTTTTTGTTTAAAAACCTTAAAAATCTCCTCCTAGACCATTTGTCAGATTTTCACCAAAATCGAATCGTATCATCTTCAGACCATACCGACAAAAAGTTATTGATTTCATGTAGATAGATGAAACCATTATCGTATTGCGCAGCAACAAATTTGAAGCATGATGCCAAAATTACTATTGAGGCTGTATCTCTGCAATGCTTTTGCATAATGACACCAAACTTTGTATGTGTCATTGTCACCTCATTCTGACCACACCATATCAATTTCGTAACTGAGCTCCCTATTGGTCGAAAGTGATAATCCATTAAATTGTATTATTAGTGATTATAAATATGATTTTTCAGCCATTTTTGGAGTCTACATTTTTCCCCCGCACGAAATACGCGATTCATTGGACTCCTATTGAAATGACTGGATTTCGCCCATGAAAAGTCGCAAAACAACAATGAATGTGATCATACCTTATTTCTTATAAAGACACCATTTGTGAATAAGTCAATCCCAGAATCCACACTGACCTGAATTTAAAGAAAACTATCCAAGAAAATCTATCAAAATGAGCAGAATTTCTGTTATCTATTTTTAAGACGTTTACAACTTTGAGCTATTAGCTTAGCAATATGCTAACATGAAACTCCTTTGGAATCAGTGTGTGTAGAAGCTAAAATGTTTGTTGTCAGATATAGTAACAAGATCAGAAATACAAAAACAACAGAACAAACAAGTCATACTTTAATGATGCTCTGACATGTAGAGAGCGGCAGTCCGACCAGACTGGTGCCGTTAATGGTCATGATCTGATCGCCGATGTTGAGTCTTCCAGACTTGGCAGCGGGACCGCCGTGCATCAGGCTGGCGATGATGACCGTGGGAAGAATGGAGCCCCAGCCGGACTCCACGATTACCACACCAAGAATCTCACCTTTCTGTTTCTCTATGTACACCTGACACACATCCATAATAATAATTACATCATTACAGTTCAAATCATAAATACTGAACTGAGTCATTTTATTTTATTTGATAGTTTAGCTCTGTTTAGTGTGCATGGCTAAATTCATTTAGAAATAATACCTTTAAATAATTTTCTATTGAATATTGAACAATTGAACACTTCCCCCTTTAAAAATAATGGTTTAATTATATCCCTGATATTCCTGGTATTACTTTAGAAACAGTGACATTATCAAGTATTTTTACTACATTTCAATCAAGTTGTTTTTCAATATTATAATGCTTAAATTGACCATTAACATTTTTCCAGATCTTAATATTATGTTATTGGACAAAAATATACAGATTTTTTTCCTGGCAAAATATTTACTTAAAATAATGTGGTATAATGTTATATTCCTATTAAAGGATGCAGATTCTGAAATCAACTGTCGCTTCAATATACCTATATATAATCCTAATTCAATTTATGATCAAAGCATTAATCAACATTTATCCTCCTATTTTATCATAATTATAACCTTTCCGGTTATGATATTACTTAATCAATAGATCCACTGATTGTTGGTTTCTTCATATAGGTTTTCTAAAGTTTGTATTTGGTCTCTGAGGGGTGACTGAGGGTCTGGCCCATGACAGGAGTGCAGTAACAGTGCTTACTCACTTAGCCCGGATGAAATATGGATTTGTCTTTCATTTAATATTATATTTTACATTTTCTTTTACTGATATACTAAAGAATTATGGTGAATATTGTCTGTACCTCTAACTGAGAGAAAGCACATGTTATCAGTATATTTTGGGAAACGTTCTGGTCAGAGCTGGAGCTCAACCAACTATAACCTTGGAGAAACTGTTTATCTGTGTATGTGCGTAGTATTCTGTGTTACATATCAGTATAGAAGGTGTACAACGGGCATCCTAGGGAAAGTGACAGTATGTTGTTCTGGGCAAGCTGGCACCTGCTCCAGACCTGGAAGGTCACTACGTGCTTAATTCCGGGGTGAAAGTGTCAACAAGTGTTCTAGGGAGACGTGCATCTGATTAACTGACCATGAGTGGAAATGTACTATGACTATCTATTTTCTCTTAACCAATCAGAATCTTTCAACCTGCAGTAATGACGTAGCTAGGCCTTGAAAAGTGTATAACTGTTGAGAAATTGTATGTACAAAAATCGGGTAAAGAGGGAGCGCGGCCTACAAACTCCTTGAAAGACTTGAAGCTGGCTTCTGCTGATGAAACTGCAAACTATTCTTCAGTACATTTTTCTTTAATTAATTGCACTCCTGACTCTTTGTCTTCATTCTTCACAACTGGTCTTGGGTCATAAACTTTTCTCTAAACAGTTTCCCTAACACTGTCTTTTAGAATTGACATTCAACCCTGTAATGTTTATTATATATATATATATATATATATATATATATATATATATATATATATATATATATATATATATATATATATATACATGGCTGAAAGGTCAATGTACATGTTTTGTTTAGAAACCAACAGAAATTGAATTAATTATTTTTAATTTTATACTGTTTGTATGATTTAATAAGAGACACCAAAATATAATGTGATATTAACATAATTACCCTTTGTTATCTTTATGAATTTAAGTTTATGAGTTTTAAACTTACTGTGACAGGGTTGAAACAGTATAGTTGCAGTGTTTGGCTTAGCAACGAAGATAAATATACATAAAATAAATAACCGTTGGTACTTTCATGGCCGAACACACATATTTGAAATAATTGGCCATTGGAAATATATTAAAAAAAAATATTGCTAAACTACTGTCACTTTATGGCCACTAGTCAACTTACATCCCTGCAGTTTTCAGACTTGGAGAAGTGAATGAGGTCGTCGTTGTACATGTCCTGAGTGTTGAGCAGGTCGCTGTACTCTCTCTGGCTCAGATCCTCTGGATCAATGCCATTGGCTCTCAAAAACTCCTGATATGCAACGCTGAAGGCCTGACCAATGGACTGAGCAATCAGCTGAGCCTAACAGAGAGAAAGAACAAAGCAATGCAAGTAACATCAAGAATTTGTAGCTTTCCACAAAGTACATGTTGTAAGAGTTCAAACACTCACATCTTCTGATTCAAAAACGTGGCAGATCATCTTGTACTGGCGTTGGTCGTCTCGTGCTGGGTTTGTGTGTTGTGTCTCTGCCGAGTCTAAGTTCTCCTGTGCGCTCTGAGAGCGAATCATCTTCCCGCGAGCCATCAGCACAACCATGTTCCCGATGTCGGCTATGTACGAGATGGTCCTTAGTGGATGGTCCATCATGGTGTCCTGTCAAGACGAGGAGCTAAAGATGAGTTTGTGTTTTTGAACATTTGATCACAACTAATGAGGGTTATTCCTGTAACTGCTGCATGTATTTGTGTCCACAACAAATACAATAAAAAAGTGCCAGGATCTTAGAAACATCCTCTCATCTTTGTTTCGATTTTGATTTTAACAAAAAGTTTACATTTGAATTGAGAGTACACATTACATCATTATTTTTTTTTAAAAAAGGTATTTGATAACTTTTTTCAAGGTAAATTAATATTTTTACAAATATTATGAATTATTAATTTATAAATATCATTGGGATTTTGGGGAGTCACACCACATGACATTTTACAACCTGAACTAACCTAACATGAAAAGGTCAAAATATCTGATATTTGTTGACAAAATTAAAATGTTGGCAGGTCCTCTCTATGATATCACTTCCTGTTTTATGTTGTTTTTTTTGGTTTCTGCATATTGGTTGCACTACGTGACATTGAATTTCAATTTAATGATGCTTTTTTTCTTTTGTTTTTAGAAAAAAACATAATAGTTCTGAAAAAATATGTTTGCATACATAAAAATACAAAGTAAAAATATCTATTTTGAATAGTATTTAAAATAATAATTAGACCATTTAGACATCATTATACCAATAGGGGTGGGCAATATGACAAAAATGTTATATCACAATATGAGTAATGTTACTTCACGATAACAAAAGTATTTATATGTTATATGTCAAAGATTTTGATATCATTAAAATTTCATAAATCTCATCAAAAATTTCATTATCATAAAAAAATGAGTAAATTATAAAAAAAGAAACTAATAACAAGCAAAAAACTACAATAGAACAAAGACACAAATGTATTAGACCAAATGTAGTTTAGTAGTAATCCAAATGTTTATCACCCACCCCTAATACCCCTGAAATAGTTTACTTAATGTTCCAATAAAAATACCAAAATAAATTTTAGTTGAGAAAATGAAATACATCTTTAGAAAAGGTGTATTTAAATGCATTGTATTTTTGATTGAATTGATAGGAAACAAATTTTGCAACTTTTACCCATCCCTAAATGTAAAAACAAACTTTATATGTTGCGTATATAACTGTCTAACGGCACGTTTAAACAATAACACTGTACAGATGACAATATTGTCAAAACAATCCCGGTTCACACGGATCCGAGAAAACGACTAAAAACGCTGTATTATCCATGCCAGGCCAGTAGATGGCGATGGCACTTTGTAAAGAAACACTACATGCCTATAGACTGAACACATAATACACATGTGCATGATGCCAATGTTTTCACAAATTTAAGTTTTTGTGATAATGGTATAGTTTTCAAAAAGTCTGTCTGGCACACGACATGCAAAGCTGCTCACAATTCAAAGCGAAACAAGCGTGAAAGTGATTCAAAGTGTGTCCTGCACCTGTGTGAAAGCGCTGAGCACTTTGATCCTCTGCGTTGATATAAAGAGGTCCACTTCAGTGCTGGACGTCGGCCCACTCTCAGTGCCCTGCTGATACCGTAAGGGAAGAAAACTGTTGTTACTCTAAAAGCAGCACATCACTTCCTGTGCTAGCAAATACACCACTCTCTAGTCCACCATCAGAGATGCTGTTAGATTTGTATCCCTTGGTACTTGTAATCCTATAAAAGCCTGTCAAACAGCACATTTTGAAACAAGACGAAGAAAAAAAAAAAAAAAACATGATACTGCAATCTTACTAAAGACCCACATGTCTACAGGAACAAATACCATACCTTATTTCTGATTTTGGCCTGTATCTGGGCTGTCTGCTCGGCAAGGGACAAATAAAAACAGAGAGCGGTCAAATAAAGCCTACAAACATAAAAGGGCATGGTGGGCGGCTCAGACGCGATTGGTTTGGAAACGAAGGGTACGCCCAAATGAAATAACACAGGAACATTTGGCTGAAGGGGTGACAGGGTGCGTGGGATGTTATGGTATTGTGATAGGCTGAAGTTTTTTGGGAAACACGATCAAAATTTAAGCTCAGATCAGAATGACATCAGCAGCCCCAGAGACAAAAACTGACTCTCAGAATCAACTAACTGTCACTCACATTTGTTTGTTAACACATGGAGGCTAGATATATCCAGAGATGTTTGTGACATGTTTTTCATCCATAACCTCACATAACCTTAGATGAATCAGTATATTAGTGACTGAGTGCAGTATTGGTGTGTACATGTTTGAGCACGCTCTAAAATGAGAACAGACGGGAGCATCAAATAATTAGTACACCAGAGGAAACTCCGGCTAGGCGTCCCTGGTCTGTATATAGCGGTGTGTTCCTCACCCGGACGCGGCTCATGGCCTCCTGGGCTTGCTGCATCCGGCCGCTCTTTGTGGGCGTTCTTTCTGACAGCAGCTGGGTGGAACCCAGGTAGTTTGCGGCAAAAATGATGCCGTCGATCAAATCCTCAGGGTCACATGGGCCAGGAACTGTGGAAATAGAGCAGACCAAAGGCAAAGTGGAACATTAAACCTGATACTCTGCGTTATTTTAGGATTCAAATCAATGTGCATGCTCTCCATGTTTTACTTTTGTGTTTGCTTGTAATTCTCACTGGATCCTCAGTTTTGGTATACCGTAATGAAAATCATCATGTGACAAAATTCTTAAATCATTATTTTTTTATTTTTTGTTATTTGCATTATGGTAATTACAATTGAGAAGAAATGTGCCTAATTGTCATGAAAATAAATAAGAAATAAGAAATAATTTCAAACATGTTCGCATTTATCAAAGTTATTTTAGTATCGTTGAGATACTATTATAGGTTTTATTTATATTTGAAATCAGTTTTTTAATATATTTTCTGTTTTCTTTTTAATGTTGGTAAAAGTTTTAATAATTGTGTTGTGTATTTTTGTCATTTTTATTAGTTGTTGTTTTTATAAATATGTCAATATAGTTTATATTAATTTTAATTTTATTTTAGTTTATAACTTGTATATATTTTAGTTATTTTAATACATCAATAAAGAATACATAAATTAAAATGCCTTGGCAACTAGCTGAAAAAAGTTCAAGTTTTCTTTTCTTTTTTTTAATGTTTCATGTTTTATTATAGTTTTATTTTCTGTTTTAGTTAACTATAATAACCCTGGCAGTAATTACCATCTTGTTATATTTAAGAAAAATATTATAAATAATAAAACATAATTAATAATACCAATATTGTTTAAAACAATATTCAAAATTACATTAAGTAAAATATAACCCGGACATTATTGACAGGTTCATTAGACACAGTCTTACATTCAAATGGGTTACAATCTTACAAGATAATTCCTTATGAGTCTTATTTGACACGTATCATAAGAGCCTGGTTTCCTTAACCTTACCATCAACATATGTAGGGAAAGAGGCCAAATTTCTCCTAGGCTGCGAACCAAAAACATAGTATTGTTACAATTACAGTAAAACTGTAAGAAATAAGTATGAGCATAAATCAAAAATGTGTCAAGTCAAATAGAATAATTCACCTCTTGACTTGGCACACAGGGACTGACGTCTAGATCCTGGTCCTGATGATGGACTCCAGAGGATTCTACTCCCAAAGGAAGCTCAGCATCTTGAACTGGAGCCTGTAAAAATGAAGGAAACCCCTGCTATTAAATATCAGAAGTTTCATGATCACCACACTTGTTCTTTTTTAACTATTATGTTATGTTATGTTTAACTCTATTATGGTTTCTATTCCTTCTGTCCACCCTGTGTTGTTGATGTGTTGAAAATCCATGGTTGAATCCGAAATCGCCCCCTATGCCCTTAAATAGTGCACTATTTGAGGGGACAGCCATTTGTAGTGGTGTCCGAAACCATAGTGGACGTTATCGAGTGCACTCATTCAATCCCACATTGCATTACAATAACGAGTGTACAGCCGATGTACACACAGCGGCAGTCCGAATTCGCTCACTTGTTTTTATTCACTCACTCAAGTGTGCTGTATTAGTGGACTAAAGTAGGGAATAGTGATTGAGGGTTCAGGGGGCGATTTCGGATTCAGCCCATGACTTTTCCAGGCATGCATTCATGATTACAAATAATTTAAAGATTTTTAATGATTATTTTATAGCGACTGCACTTTCAAAAATAGTAATTTTAGCTGTTTAAATATTTTAAATCCAATCATAACTAAAAAGTATAATCTCTATATAATTTTTAGTACACATTTTTATGACTTACAATTTTAAAGTTCCGTCATCTGCGGGTTTTCCATTGCCGCAGCAATCCTGGTTCACATTTTTCTTTCCAATATTTGCCACAAAATTATTTTACTTTATTGTCTATGCTTATAATATAAAAATGACAAAAACTTTGGCATCATTCTGCAAAAATCCCACATTTTTAAAGTGTACCTTTTGTGCTTTTTGAATATTATTTTTCATGTAGTGTGTAACAGCTGTTTGTGAAGATAAAAGTCCCAGGTAACAAGACCCACGAAAAGGAGCGATTCTGAACTGCCTGAAACAAGTCGACCAGTAATTCCAGTCTTACTTCCTCCTCTGATCTATGTAGGTTTGTAACAAATTTGCATAATGCCAGACTATGGTTCATTCTCTGCCGGCGAACAACATCTACTTTGACCCTCAAACACTGCAGTTGTAGCTGAGACCTGGAAGAGTTTGGTTCGCGTTGTCAATATGTTGAGAAGAGAGGGGGGTTTAGAGAGACCGAATCCTTGAGAGGATGCTGCAATACTGCAATGTATATTATGAGAAAATTAAAGTGTTTTTTGACCTTGGATGCATTTAAATCTGTTGTTAGAGATCCAAAACAAAATTAGAAGCCTTTAAAATAGCATAATAGGGGAACTTTAAAATAAAGTTTCATGAGGAATTGTGGTAATTATGCTGGAAAACTCACTCACCACATACTGTGGAGAAGACTGCGATGGCTGACATGGTGACTGGGGATATGAGTGAATCTGAGGATGTAGTTGAGGATGGTTCTCCTCAACAGGGCTCACATCCTGCCTCATCACCCACACAGGTTCTGTGATCTTGTCAGGCGTGTAGGGCGAACGCACCGTCTTGGTCTTAACCTCCTCAATAGCTTCTCTAATATCCTTGATGGCCAAAGAGACAGCATCTCCTGTAGCTTTGCAAGACTCTGTTATTTGATCTTGGGCTGAAGTGTATGAATTATCAGATCTTTCCACTACTTCAACCTGCAAATCAGATGAAGTACTTTCTGAGGTCTCCTCTTGGGGGTTAACTTCCTGTGAAAGGCTAGTCGAGCTTGATGTTTTCCTGACCTGGGCTCTGCTTCTCCCTGAGCTTCCGGCTTCATCTCCTGACTGTTCATCATAGTAGTGCAGCCTGGAGCCTACTGAACTAAGCAGATCGATGTCTTCCTGTGGGTCGTACTGGTCATCACACTCATCCATGGTCATGCTCTGGTTCCTCTCGTACATCTGTGGCTCCTCAAGGGCTGGATTAGGATCTGTTAGGTTGCATTGGTATGATTCTGTCTGATATTCTGCTGAAGTCTCTTCAGGGTAAGAATCAGTGCAGGCTTCAGGACTAGAGTCTGTTAGATCATCTTGGTGGTCCTCAACATGGGACATGGGACTATCAATCCCTTTATCCTTGTTTGTACGAGTGCAACCGGTGTTAAAATGAGTAGGGTATGGCTTTGGATCAGAGATGTAGCTTCGAAGAGTCTCAGGGAAGGTTCGTGGAGACTGAAAAAAAGGTTTGTTCATCATTTGAGTGCGGAGATGTGGCGACGGTGGAACATCTACTCTTAGTGGACTGGTTCTTTTACTTTCAGGTCGACATTTTGAAGTAATCTTAGGTGGAACATAGTTTTGTTCATGAGTTTCTCTGGAATAGTCCTCTTCCTCTTTGTTCTCTTTCACCAATTCCTCTTGACCAAACTTTGATTCTCCACATTGAACCTTCTCTTCCAACTGTTCCATTGAAGACTCTGGCTGTTCTGGATCTGTATCATGATCAATCAGTGTATCAGATGAATGGGACAGATCTGGACTGTTTTCATCCAATCTATCAGTGATTGGTTCATCCTGAGGAGATGGAGTCAGCAGTTCTTGAGAGGAATCTTCTGGAGATAATGCTTCTGAGGCTTGTTCTTTTGGAGGAGTTTTGACCACCTGTTGCTCTTCTTCTTTGTGCTGTTGTCTATATCTGTGCTGATGGAGTCTCTCTCTCTCTGACGATGTCTTGACGCCCCAGCTTGGGCTGTTGGCCAGCTTCTGTATCTCCACTCTCAGTACGCCTGCGTTGTGCTTGACCGGGAACATGCCGCCTACGGTGACGTGGTGGAGCTTGGCTAGATCCAGATGGGTGCTGGTTGGCTGGTTGATGGTGATGATGGTGGTGGCCTTGGCTTTCTGCATCGGGATTGTGCAGCTGGCATGGCCTCCATCTTGGTCGACCTCCTCTAGAGGAGTCCCATTGGGCTGCTTGCTGCAATGAGGAGGACCTCTGAGACCTGCCTCCTCTGGCTCCTCCCTATGGCTCATGGCTCCACCCACTCACTGCTCATTGTCTAGATGCTGCTGAGCAGCCTGAATGACACACATAAATCATAGGTAGCAGTGAAGGAGTATATACTACAATACATGTGTGAAAACATGTTATATTGGAAGCTGATACATTATCATGTCCAAAATACATGTTAATACCATCAATGTAAATTATAAATGCACTTCAATGTCTAATCAAGCAATGTGGCTGTATAATGACAGAGTAACACTCTGCATGTTTGTGTTCCTGTGTAGAGACATGGTTTATGGCAGTGGCACTGTCACAGATGGCCTCACCGTGGGCAGCCGTCATGCTGCATTCTCCACCAGTCCTGGAGTTCAGCAGATTCATCTGTCAAACCTCCCATAAAAACCCAAAGCCAGGGGATTTACCTCCCTATTTAAACAGAGATTTTCACTTTCACCATGCATGCAACCTCTTTGTATTGTTTACAACTGAGAGTATGCATGCATATTAGGGTCACTCTGCAGTTCCGGTGGCATCACTCACTTTCAGATGGCAAAAAAATAAACTGCAAAATTCCCCAATATAAAGAATTTTCAAATACCTTTCTCCATAAAAAACAAAACAAAAAACAAAACATTAAATTTGCTAGTGTTGACAGCCAATATTATTTTTTACATTCTACAATTATTTGGTACCTGTGTAAAAAATTTAAAAAATTTCAGGTTTAACGTACAGTAGATACAGTAAAGCACAGGAGGTTTAAAGAACAATGTGTCATTTAAAAAAAAAAAGTTAAATGTAAATCCCACTGCAATCGTAAAAAATCCTGTTATGCTACAAAAACTTGACAGCTGTGGTTGAAATTCAAAGAATATATAATGACAAAATTTTATATAGTTTTACAGTGCATGACTATATAAATAATTAACTCATAGAATATCAATATAACTTAACCACTATAATATACCGATAACCTTATTAATAATACAGGTGGTAAAACAGAAAGTTACATGATGAATTAAAGTTAATCAAAACCTATAGGGCCTATTTATGAACCATAGGGCAAAACAATGCTATAAAGATTAACTAAAAAATGTAACTTTGTAAAATAAAACAACATAATGTGCATTTACTGATAAAAATAAAAACAATTAAAAACTAACTTTTGTATAAAATATAATCAAATCTGATGCATCACGCGGCGTCTGTATTTCACTGTATATTTTGTTTACAACGTTTTATTAATATTTTAAAGTAGCTACATGCACATGTCTTGTTGGATGATGTAACGTTACTGTCAGTGCATTATAGATTTTACCGTAAATTATAACGTTGTTCATACTATAAAATAAGATATGTCCTCCTGTTAAATCGATAATGTTTTCACTGTAGGTATATTGGACAAAAGCCGGTATTATTGTGTTATGTTACCATTAACACTACTACAAGCATTTCTTATTAGTCTTAATATCAAAGAAGCGCCTTTAAAACCAAATGTCACGTTTGTCGATGTGTTTATTGATGCTGCGGTAACCGACAGGTGATACCCATCTGGGAATTTCGTCGCTCCTAACATTATAAAATAATGATTTTTTTCCCCCCAATTAAACACACAATAAAACACCAAAATAAGATTTAACGGTGTAATTTGAAAACTTTCCGTTGGTAATAAAAGTTAAAAGCGTGTTATTTGTTAAGGTAGCGGGCCTGCGCTGTGGCAAACGCATCTTCCCTCCCAAGTGAATTTCTCCAGCAGGTGCAGCTCCTGTACGATCAAGTACCGTCAGAAAACACGACATACAGCGGGACCCAAACAGCTGTTTACAGTGTCATCCGTTTCACTTACCTGTTATGAACACGAGCGATGAAGAAGAGCTTTTCGGCTTGCCATCTTCATCTTCGTCAGTTGTTCTTATCAACACACACTGGGATTAGGCGAGTGGGGCGGCGGATCTCAGACCCTCCTTCAGCATACAGTGACATCAGAGCGGATTACACACCAGCAAAAACACTCCCTGCCCCCAAACCAGCCCGCAACAAATCGCACCATCTGTCTTGTGCTTTTGAGCCAGTTACACTTCCTCTACAGACACATAGATTGTTATTATTATGTTCAGATGGTACTTTCTCATATTGGAACTCCGGACTGTAAGCGGATGTTCACACTAGCCGTTTGCTTCAAAATGAGCAAATTAAAAATACTTAAGTCTCCTCTTGGGGTTAACTTCCTGTGAAAGGCTAGTCGAGCTTGATGTTTTCCTGACCTGGGCTCTGCTTCTCCCTGAGCTTCCGGCTTCATCTCCTGACTGTTCATCATAGTAGTGCAGCCTGGAGCCTACTGAACTAAGCAGATCGATGTCTTCCTGTGGGTCGTACTGGTCATCACACTCATCCATGGTCATGCTCTGGTTCCTCTCGTACATCTGTGGCTCCTCAAGGGCTGGATTAGGATCTGTTAGGTTGCATTGGTATGATTCTGTCTGATATTCTGCTGAAGTCTCTTCAGGGTAAGAATCAGTGCAGGCTTCAGGACTAGAGTCTGTTAGATCATCTTGGTGGTCCTCAACATGGGACATGGGACTATCAATCCCTTTATCCTTGTTTGTACGAGTGCAACCGGTGTTAAAATGAGTAGGGTATGGCTTTGGATCAGAGATGTAGCTTCGAAGAGTCTCAGGGAAGGTTCGTGGAGACTGAAAAAAAGGTTTGTTCATCATTTGGTGCGGAGATGTGGCGAACGGTGGAACATCTACTCTTAGTGGACTGGTTCTTTTACTTTCAGGTCGACATTTTGAAGTAATCTTAGGTGGAACATAGTTTTGTTCATGAGTTTCTCTGGAATAGTCCTCTTCCTCTTTGTTCTCTTTCACCAATTCCTCTTGACCAAACTTTGATTCTCCACATTGAACCTTCTCTTCCAACTGTTCCATTGAAGACTCTGGCTGTTCTGGATCTGTATCATGATCAATCAGTGTATCAGATGAATGGGACAGATCTGGACTGTTTTCATCCAATCTATCAGTGATTGGTTCATCCTGAGGAGATGGAGTCAGCAGTTCTTGAGAGGAATCTTCTGGAGATAATGCTTCTGAGGCTTGTTCTTTTGGAGGAGTTTTGACCACCTGTTGCTCTTCTTCTTTGTGCTGTTGTCTATATCTGTGCTGATGGAGTCTCTCTCCTCTCTGACGATGTCTTGACGCCCCCAGCTTGGGCTGTTGGCCAGCTCTAGCTTCTGTATCTCCACTCTCAGTACGCCTGCGTTGTGCTTGACCGGGAACATGCCGCCTACGGTGACGTGGTGGAGCTTGGCTAGATCCAGATGGGTGCTGGTTGGCTGGTTGATGGTGATGATGGTGGTGACCTTGGCTTTCTGCATCGGGATTGTGCAGCTGGCATGGCCTCCATCTTGGTCGACCTCCCTCTAGAGGAGTCCCATTGGGCTGCTTGCTGCGATGAGGGGGAGGACCTCTGAGACCTGCCTCCTCTGGCTCCTCCCTATGGCTCATGGCTCCACCCACTCACTGCTCATTGTCTAGATGCTGCTGAGCAGCCTGAATGACACACATAAATCATAGGTAGCAGTGAAGGAGTATATACTACAATACATGTGTGAAAACATGTTATATTGGCTGATACATTATCATGTCCAAAATACATGTTAATACCATCAATGTAAATTATAAATGCACTTCAATGTCTAATCAAGCAATGTGGCTGTATAATGACAGAGTAACACTCTGCATGTTTGTGTTCCTGTGTAGAGACATGGTTTATGGCAGTGGCACTGTCACAGATGGCCTCACCGTGGGCAGCCGTCATGCTGCATTCTCCACCAGTCCTGGAGTTCAGCAGATTCATCTGTCAAACCTCCCATAAAAACCCAAAGCCAGGGGATTTACCTCCCTATTTAAACAGAGATTTTCACTTTCACCATGCATGCAACCTCTTTGTATTGTTTACAACTGAGAGTATGCATGCATATTAGGGTCACTCTGCAGTTCCGGTGGCATCACTCACTTTCAGATGGCAAAAATAAACTGCAAAATTCCCCAATATAAAGAATTTTCAAATACCTTTCTCCATAAAAAACAAAACAAAAAACAAAACATTAAATTTGCTAGTGTTGACAGCCAATATTATTTTTTACATTCTACAATTATTTGGTACCTGTGTAAAAAAATTGAAAAATTTCAGGTTTAACGACAGTAGATACAGTAAAGCACAGGAGGTTTAAAGAACAATGTGTCAAAAAAAAAAGTTAAATGTAAATCCCACTGCAATCGTAAAATCCTGTTATGCTACAAAAAACTTGACAGCTGTGGTTGAAATTCAAAGAATATATAATGACAAAATTTTATATAGTTTTACAGTGCATGACTATATAAATAATTAACTCATAGAATATCAATATAACTTAACCACTATAATATACCGATAACCTTATTAATAATACAGGTGGTAAAACAGAAAGTTACATGATGAATTAAAGTTAATCAAAACCTATAGGGCCTATTTATGAACCATAGGGCAAAACAATGCTATAAAGATTAACTAAAAAATGTAACTTTGTAAAATAAAACAACATAATGTGCATTTACTGATAAAAATAAAAACAATTAAAAACTAACTTTTGTATAAAATATAATCAAATCTGATGCATCACGCGCGTCTGTATTTCACTGTATATTTTGTTTACAACGTTTTATTAATATTTTAAAGTAGCTACATGCACATGTCTTGTTGGATGATGTAACGTTACTGTCAGTGCATTATAGATTTTTACCGTAAATTATAACGTTGTTCATACTATAAAATAAGATATGTCCTCCTGTTAAATCGATAATGTTTTCACTGTAGGTATATTGGACAAAAGCGGTATTATTGTGTTATGTTACCATTAACACTACTACATTTCTTATTAGTCTTAATATCAAAGAAGCGCCTTTAAAACCAAATGTCACGTTTGTCGATGTGTTTATTGATGCTGCGGTAACCGACAGGTGATACCCATCTGGGAATTTCGTCGCTCCTAACATTATAAAATAATGATTTTTTTCCCCCCAATTAAACACACAATAAAACACCAAAATAAGATTTAACGGTGTAATTTGAAAACTTTCCGTTGGTAATAAAAGTTAAAAGCGTGTTATTTGTTAAGGTAGCGGGCCTGCGCTGTGGCAAACGCATCTTCCCTCCCAAGTGAATTTCTCCAGCAGGTGCAGCTCCTGTACGATCAAGTACCGTCAGAAAACACGACATACAGCGGGACCCAAACAGCTGTTTACAGTGTCATCCGTTTCACTTACCTGTTATGAACACGAGCGATGAAGAAGAGCTTTTCGGCTTGCCTTCATCTTCGTCGGTTGTTCTTATCAACACACACTGGGATTAGGCGAGTGGGGCGGCGGATCTCAGACCCCTCCTTCAGCATACAGTGACATCAGAGCGGATTACACACCAGCAAAAACACTCCCTGCCCCCAAACCAGCCGCAACAAATCGCACCATCTGTCTTGTGCTTTTGAGCCAGTTACACTTCCTCTACAGACACATAGATTGTTATTATTATGTTCAGATGGTACTTTCTCATATTGGAACTCCGGACTGTAAGCGGATGTTCACACTAGCCGTTGCTTCAAAATGAGCAAATTAAAAATACTTAAGTCTCCTCTTGGGGTTAACTTCCTGTGAAAGGCTAGTCGAGCTTGATGTTTTCCTGACCTGGGCTCTGCTTCTCCCTGAGCTTCCGGCTTCATCTCCTGACTGTTCATCATAGTAGTGCAGCCTGGAGCCTACTGAACTAAGCAGATCGATGTCTTCCTGTGGGTCGTACTGGTCATCACACTCATCCATGGTCATGCTCTGGTTCCTCTCGTACATCTGTGGCTCCTCAAGGGCTGGATTAGGATCTGTTAGGTTGCATTGGTATGATTCTGTCTGATATTCTGCTGAAGTCTCTTCAGGGTAAGAATCAGTGCAGGCTTCAGGACTAGAGTCTGTTAGATCATCTTGGTGGTCCTCAACATGGGACATGGGACTATCAATCCCTTTATCCTTGTTTTGCAGTGCAACCGGTGTTAAAATGAGTAGGGTATGGCTTTGGATCAGAGATGTAGCTTGAAGAGTCTCAGGAAGGTTCGTGGAGACTGAAAAAAAGGTTTGTTCATCATTTGGTGCGGAGATGTGGCGAACGGTGGAACATCTACTCTTAGTGGACTGGTTCTTTTACTTTCAGGTCGACATTTTGAAGTAATCTTAGGTGGAACATAGTTTTGTTCATGAGTTTCTCTGGAATAGTCCTCTTCCTCTTTGTTCTCTTTCACCAATTCCTCTTGACCAAACTTTGATTCTCCACATTGAACCTTCTCTTCCAACTGTTCCATTGAAGACTCTGGCTGTTCTGGATCTGTATCATGATCAATCAGTGTATCAGATGAATGGGACAGATCTGGACTTTTTCCATCCTGTCTATCAGTGATTGGTTCATCCTGAGGAGATGGAGTCAGCAGTTCTTGAGAGGAATCTTCTGGAGATAATGCTTCTGAGGCTTGTTCTTTTGGAGGAGTTTTGACCACCTGTTGCTCTTCTTCTTTGTGCTGTTGTCTATATCTGTGCTGATGGAGTCTCTCTCCTCTCTGACGATGTCTTGACGCCCCCAGCTTGGGCTGTTGGCCAGCTCTAGCTTCTGTATCTCCACTCTCAGTACGCCTGCGTTGTGCTTGACCGGGAACATGCCGCCTACGGTGACGTGGTGGAGCTTGGCTAGATCCAGATGGGTGCTGGTTGGCTGGTTGATGGTGATGATGGTGGTGGCCTTGGCTTTCTGCATCGGGATTGTGCAGCTGGCATGGCCTCCATCTTGGTCGACCTCCCTCTAGAGGAGTCCCATTGGGCTGCTTGCTGCGATGAGGGGGAGGACCTCTGAGACCTGCCTCCTCTGGCTCCTCCCTATGGCTCATGGCTCCACCCACTCACTGCTCATTGTCTAGATGCTGCTGAGCAGCCTGAATGACACACATAAATCATAGGTAGCAGTGAAGGAGTATATACTACAATACATGTGTGAAAACATGTTATATTGGAAGCTGATACATTATCATGTCCAAAATACATGTTAATACCATCAATGTAAATTATAAATGCACTTCAATGTCTAATCAAGCAATGTGGCTGTATAATGACAGAGTAACACTCTGCATGTTTGTGTTCCTGTGTAGAGACATGGTTTATGGCAGTGGCACTGTCACAGATGGCCTCACCGTGGGCAGCCGTCATGCTGCATTCTCCACCAGTCCTGAGTTCAGCAGATTCATCTGTCAAACCTCCCATAAAAACCCAAAGCCAGGGGATTTACCTCCCTATTTAAACAGAGATTTTCACTTTCACCATGCATGCAACCTCTTTGTATTGTTTACAACTGAGAGTATGCATGCATATGTCACTCTGCAGTTCGGTGGCATCACTCACTTTCAGATGGCAAAATAAACTGCAAAATTCCCCAATATAAAGAATTTTCAAATACCTTTCTCCATAAAAAACAAAACAAAAAACAAAACATTAAATTTGCTAGTGTTGACAGCCAATATTATTTTTTACATTCTACAATTATTTGGTACCTGTGTAAAAAATTTAAAAAATTTCAGGTTTAACGTACAGTAGATACAGTAAAGCACAGGAGGTTTAAAGAACAATGTGTCATTTAAAAAAAAAAAGTTAAATGTAAATCCCACTGCAATCGTAAAATCCTGTTATGCTACAAAAAACTTGACAGCTGTGGTTGAAATTCAAAGAATATATAATGACAAAATTTTATATAGTTTTACAGTGCATGACTATATAAATAATTAACTCATAGAATATCAATATAACTTAACCACTATAATATACCGATAACCTTATTAATAATACAGGTGGTAAAACAGAAAGTTACATGATGAATTAAAGTTAATCAAAACCTATAGGGCCTATTTATGAACCATAGGGCAAAACAATGCTATAAAGATTAACTAAAAAATGTAACTTTGTAAAATAAAACAACATAATGTGCATTTACTGATAAAAAATAAAAACAATTAAAAAACTAACTTTTGTATAAAATATAATCAAATCTGATGCATCACGCGGCGTCTGTATTTCACTGTATATTTTGTTTACAACGTTTTATTAATATTTTAAAGTAGCTACATGCACATGTCTTGTTGGATGATGTAACGTTACTGTCAGTGCATTATAGATTTTTACCGTAAATTATAACGTTGTTCATACTATAAAATAAGATATGTCCTCCTGTTAAATCGATAATGTTTTCACTGTAGGTATATTGGACAAAAGCCGGTATTATTGTGTTATGTTACCATTAACACTACTACAAGCATTTCTTATTAGTCTTAATATCAAAGAAGCGCCTTTAAAACCAAATGTCACGTTTGTCGATGTGTTTATTGATGCTGCGGTAACCGACAGGTGATACCCATCTGGGAATTTCGTCGCTCCTAACATTATAAAATAATGATTTTTTTCCCCCCAATTAAACACACAATAAAACACCAAAATAAGATTTAACGGTGTAATTTGAAAACTTTCCGTTGGTAATAAAAGTTAAAAGCGTGTTATTTGTTAAGGTAGCGGGCCTGCGCTGTGGCAAACGCATCTTCCCTCCCAAGTGAATTTCTCCAGCAGGTGCAGCTCCTGTACGATCAAGTACCGTCAGAAAACACGACATACAGCGGGACCCAAACAGCTGTTTACAGTGTCATCCGTTTCACTTACCTGTTATGAACACGAGCGATGAAGAAGAGCTTTTCGGCTTGCCTTCATCTTCGTCGGTTGTTCTTATCAACACACACTGGGATTAGGCGAGTGGGGCGGCGGATCTCAGACCCCTCCTTCAGCATACAGTGACATCAGAGCGGATTACACACCAGCAAAAACACTCCCTGCCCCCAAACCAGCCCGCAACAAATCGCACCATCTGTCTTGTGCTTTTGAGCCAGTTACACTTCCTCTACAGACACATAGATTGTTATTATTATGTTCAGATGGTACTTTCTCATATTGGAACTCCGGACTGTAAGCGGATGTTCACACTAGCCGTTTGCTTCAAAATGAGCAAATTAAAAATAGGCCCAATGGGAACAGGTCAATTTCGCAAAACCTTCCATATTGCAATAAAGTTTTTACGCTCGATTGAGGTGGTTTTTCAGGCAATTCGAAAAATGTATATTTCGCAAAACTACAATGGAATTTTTTTTTTCTGCATTTAATGTCATCATACGTAAAAGTCAGATGATCATTCTGAATCCTAAATTCCTCTGTGAAATAGTGTAGTAGACTTTAACCTCCCAGAAACACCCGCTCCCAAGTATAAGGGGCATAAACACTGTCTCCTTTGATTAAAAATAATGGCTTGAACGGTCTAGCCATTATTTTTTATTTATATTGTCAGGGGTTAACAGTTTAAACCCAGAGACCAGTAGTGAAGAATGAAGATCAAGAGTCAGGAGTGCAATTAATTAAAGAAAAATTTACTGAAGAATAGTTTGCAGTTTCATCAGCAGAAGCCAGCTTCAGGTCTCACAAGAAGTTTGTGGGCCGCGCTCCCTCTCTACCAGTCTCTTTGTACCCTACATACAGTGTCCTCAACAGTTATACTGTTTTCAAGGTCTAGCCATGTCATTACTGCAAGGAGTATGATTCTGATTGGCTCAGAGAAAATGAACAGTCATGGTCAATTTCCACACATTGTCAGTTAATCACTTGTTGACACTTTCACCCAGGAATTGGGCACGTAGTGACCTTCCAGGTCTGGAGCAGGCACCAGCTTTCCCAGAACAACAAGTCCACCCATCTCTTAGGATGCCTGTAATCCACCTCCAATTCTGATGTGTAACACATAATATTGCGCACATACACAGATACACAGTCGCACCAAGGTTGGAGTTGATCGAGCTCCAGCTCTTTCCCAAAACATACTGATAACATGTCCTTTCTCTCAGTGAGAGGTACAGACAATATTCATCTTGATTCTTTAGTATTTCAGTAAAAGGAAATATAAAATGAGTAAAATATAATAAAAATGAAAGACAAACCCATATTTAATCAATGGAAGCTGGGCTAAATGAGCAAACACTGTCACTGCACTCCCGGCATGTTGAGAGTGTGATACCTCCAAAATCCAAACACACGACAACATGTAGCTATCAAGTGTTTAGTGACACATCACACATCCCTAGGCCAGACCCTGTCACCACTCAGAGACCAAACACACACTTTAGAAAACATATATCTAATTTCATATCTCGTTTAATTTATATCGATGAGACTTTATATCTTGCAATTATGACTTAAAAACTTGCAATTGAGCCTTTAAAACTAACAATTCTGACTTTATAAATTACGATTTTTTTTATTACGCAATTCTGACTTTATTCCTCATGACTGTAACTTCATATCATGTTCAGACAACAACGTTGCTACAATCCCCATTCCCACAAATTCACTGAAACGATTAAACACGCCATATTAATCATGCCAGGCCAGTAGATGGCGATGTCACTTTGTAAAGAGAAACTACAGCCTATTGACTGAACAAGTAAAACACATTCACATGACATCACGTCACAAGTTTGCTTTTCAGGCCCCTAAAACACTGTTGGGATGTACATTAACTGGCCAAAACGCCTAAAAAGTTTCAGTAGACAATGATTTTTTGTTAAGGTTCTGTTTTATTTCTTTAGGTAGTGAGAAGTATATAAAAAGTTTACTTAAAGTATACTTTTTATTTTTAGTCATTTTTCTTCACAGTGAAATCTCATTGGTCCAAAATGTGAATGTGCAACTCTCACAATTATTTATAAAAGGAGAAACAAATGTCACTGTTTACTTAAAATATATTAATTTATTTAATATAGCCTAGATAATTACCGGTAGGCCTATATAGATTTTTAGTATGGATGTATCACTTTGTATAATTATTTAATTGAATCTAAAACACTAACCAAGGGATTTTTTAAAAAAAAATGTTTTCTATAAAAATAGGTAGGCCTATTTATTTTTATAATTATGTCACCATACATTTCATGCTTCAAATCATGTATGCTATTCTGGGAAAGCCTATAAATCATTGCTAGATGTCAGAAAGCAGCATGGGAACATAAATATCCTCAAATCAATAAATGTTTGATACAGTTCAAGGATTCACTGATTCACTGTAACTGCATAGCAAATTTTGTATTCTGTTAATGAAATAAAAAATGCAGTGGGTAGCACTAGTAAACAATACTTGATAAAAATGTTACCAATTTTACAAACAAACACAGGAATTGTTTTATGTCCGGCGGCAGAGCTAAACATTTTTTTTTTTTTCAAATTTGCTTTTATAGTTTCCCTTACAAAAACAAAGTATAGGTATATACTTCAAGATGATTTTATGAAGTACTTAAGTAATGCTCAAGTATATTTTTAAGTATGTACTTTTATGTTTTAAGTATACTAATATCAATGTGTACTAGTAGTAAAATTGTAAGGGTACTATTTCAATACCGCTTGGACTAATTTGGCCCACTTTTAGTAAAAGTATACGTTTAAGTGTACTATAAGTGTATAATAAACTTTAAGTGCACAACTAGGATTCTTTAAGTGAACTTTCTTTAAGTGAACAAAACATTATAGTTTACTATTTATATATTATTTTTGCAATTTCAGTATAAGCCTACTACTATGTTCAAATGTAGATATACATTTTTTATACCGTACTTGAAGTATACCTTTGACTACTTTAATTAATTTTAAAAACATTTTACTATGTTTTAGCTTTTTACTATGTTTTAGCTTTATGAATAGCTTTGTGCATCCTTTTTTATGAACACTTGAATGTGGGTTTCATAAAGAAAAGCAACATTTTAAACAAAAATTTGAGAAAATCGCATTTTTGTCAAAGACTACGCCTTGATCAGATCCAGACCGATGATCAAAACACATGGAGTAGATCGAGTCCATCAACACCCCCAAAGCTTCACAGCTGTTTCCTCTTCATGGGTTTGACAGTTTTGATTTATATTCTGTTTAATGTTGATGATCACATTATTTTACATTTGCATGAACAATCTTATATCGCTTGTTTCAGTTTCTTTTTCCCTCCCAGTGTTTTGATCCGGAGATTCTGTACTAGAAGATATGTCGTTGCGCCCCTTACCGTATATATTTTTAATCATTTAAAGTAAAAGTAAAAGTAAAGTTAAAGTAAATTAAGTAAATTGCTATACACTACCAGTAGATAGCCTACACTAATTCAGATATTCTAATCAATATTTTGTTAAACGTATGATTCATAAAACTGCATATATATAAAGTATATTTAATTGTCTAGTCAATCAAAAGATTAAACACAATTACAAGCCAAGTATACTTTAAAATCCTTAATTATACTTTTAAGTATATTTTATAATATATGCCAAATAGTCAGTATAAGTATAAGTACTGCAGTTTTAAGTACATAAAGGATATTTCTGAAAGGTACATAAAATATATTTCTGAGAAGTATATAAAAAGACTAAAAGTATTCTAAAAGTATTTCTTATTTTTAGTTAGGACACTTGAACACTTGAATAAACTTCTTTTTCATAAGGGTTCTACCATTTTCACATGAGGATTCTGCTTTACATGTGGGACACAGATGCACTTGGTTTCATAATTTACTGTTTTTACCTTATTTGACCACGTGTTCAACTCTCACTGCAAAAGCAGCTGTCTGTTGCACACCTCAGGTCTTGTCATGCAAGCGTATGTTTGCTGAAGTATTACTTTTTGTATCAGTGATGTGTATGCAGAGGGAGGAACACAAAACCGGACCTAATTTCAAACAAATGTCAGTTCTGAAATCAGTGATAGTGTATTCAGTTAATTCCCAGGACTCCCCAGAGGAACTTCTTGATGAGGTCAAGAATCCCACCCATCCAGCTGTGTTCAAATAACCCAAAATCCAGCCTCCTCTGGCTCTGGGTCACATTCTGTTGCCATTACATATTTGTATCATGTTACCAAACTGTGTCTGTGGACCGCATCGTGTGACTTCAGCTTCTAATTATTTATGGGGTTTTTTGACCCGTAACACCCAACGGTGTGACTTCATCCTTTAATTGTAAAAGAGTGTGTGGAATGAGGAACATTGTTCCAAATTCAGTTCTTAAATATTTTAAAAACATAAACATTAAACATAAAAACATTTTTGTAAAATGAAATCGCACAGAATTTAAAAAAGCATAGAATTAGGAAACAACCTAACACTGATTAAGTACAATGACATTTAAAAAATGTTTTTGTTTTTGTTTTGTTTTTTACAGACATCCACACAATAATAATTTATATTTCAATAAAAAATTTAAATTTAAATTCCAATAATTCAGTGATTCATAATCACGCAAGCGTATGTTTGCTAGAAGTACTTTGTATCAGTGATGTATGCAGAGGAGGAACATGAAACCGGACCCACTTCAAACAAATGTCAGTTCTGAAATCAGTGATAGTGTATTCAGTTAATTCCCAGACTCCCAGAGGAACTTCTTGATGAGGTCAAGAATCCCACTCCATCCAGCTGTGTTCAAATAACTCCAAAATCCAGCCTCCTCTGGCTCTGGGTCACATTCTGTTGCCATTACATATTTGTATCATGTTACCAAACTGTGTCTGTGGACCGCACGTGACTTCAGCTTCTAATTATTTATGGGGTTTTTTTGGGCCCGTAACACCCAACGGTGTGACTTCATCCTTTAATTGTGCAAGAGTGTGGAATGAGGAACATTGTTCCAAATTCAGTTCTTAAATATCAAACATAAACATTAAACATAAAAACATTTTGTAAAATGAAATCAACATAGAATTTAAAAAACAGCATAGAATTAGGAAACAACCTAACACTGATTAAGTACAAATACATTTTGAAAAATGCTTTTGTTTTTGTTTTGTTTTACAGACATCCACACAATAATAATTTATATTTCAATAAAAATTTAAATTTAAATTCCAATAATTCAGTGATTCATAATTCACTGAACTCTGGAGCAGTGAAGACATGTTCTCTAGAGTGTGAATCACGCTTCTTTGTCTGACAATCTGATGGACGAGTCTGTGTTTGGTTGCCAGGAGAACGGTAATTGCCTGACTGCATTGTGCCAAGTGTCAAGTTTGGTGGAGGGGAGATTATGGTGTGGGGCTGTTTTTCAGGGGTTGGGCTTGGCCCTTAGTTCAAGGGAAAGGAACTCTTAATGCTTCAGCAAACAAAGACATTTTGGAAAATGTTATGCTCAAAATTTTGTGGGAATAGTTTGGGGATGGCCCCTTCCTGTTCCAACATGACTGCACACCAGTGCACAAAGCAAGGTCCATAAAGACATGGATGAGCAGAGACTGTGAGCCAGGCCTTCTCGTCCAACATCAGTGCCTGACCTCACATGTGCTTCTAGAAGAATTGTCAAAAATTCCCATACACACATTCCTAAACCTTCCCAGAAGAGTTGAAGCTGCAACTGGGTGGGCCAAGATGCAAAGGGTGGGCCAACTCCATATTTAACCCTACGGCTAAAGAATGGGATGTCATTAAAGTTCATGTGCATGTAAAGGCAGGCGTCCCAACACGTTTGGCAATATAGTGTATTATAATAGGCTTTTTCATTTGGTGGCAAGCAGACAGAATATCTTTGTCTCACAAGAACACAGAACAGAAGTTGCAGAAGTCGTGAGTCTTTTCTTCCCTATTATGACATATATCAGAATAAAACGGCTTCTGGAACAAGAACAAATGTAGGGTGGGACTTGATTTTGTCATTGTGGAATTTATTAAATGATTGTAGTTTGCTATTGGTGGATCTCCTGTGATTGACAGGTTGCCCCTTCCTCGCAGTAAACACATCATCAGAGAAGAGACGCTGTAAGAGGGAGGGGAAGGTATTTTGATTGAAGATTATGAGGCACAAGAATAAAAAAATTTATGATGTGCACGGATAAACATGATGTGCACGGATAAACCATTTATAAAAAATACTGCAATATTTCATAAAGATTTTCATTTAATGGTGACTTTAAATACAATCATATCATCAACAAATGTTTCATAACTAGAACACAGTTCTTACTGGATCCTTGCCTGAATAACATGAGAAGAGAGAGATATATTGGTGCTATGGCACAGTACCATAGTGGAATTAAAGAAAGAAAACAAAGATCTGCTCCATATGGATCTGATCTAAATATCCATGTGATATGATATGAAAGTGTGTTTCGAGGTGAAGCGGTCAGCAGCTCTGAGGTAAGGGAAGAGAACCTCTGAATCTGGTCAACATTACTGAAACAGTCTTCCTCCTTCCCTCCCCTTTTCTTCTCCTGCAGCCAGACAGAAGGATCACATCTGAGCTTCGGTTATACGCTGCCAGCTTGAAAGACGGACAGGATGAGAGAGTGAAGTCTAGATCTCTCTATAGTTCTCTTGTGCTGAAACAGGTCTTATTTCATCTTTGCAGGACAAAACGTAGGAGAGAAGATGCTTCCTTTCTACGTTCTGAGCTTGATTGGTGAGGACTCAATGCAGAGAAGTTGTCTGTGTCCATCATTGTACATGCATAAGTGTGTGTTTGTGCTCTTTTCTGCAGTGACAGTTAAAGCAGAGCTTTTGTCAGGCTCCTGTAGCTTTCAGGAGAGCATATGTGACTATATGTCCGACCCGGCCTTTCTCAGCTGGACCCTCAACCCATCCGGTGAGTTTCAGCAGCTTGTGAATGATCGCAGTGCATTTTGATGTTTATTTATGGGTCAATAAATAGATGATATTTTTTTCCGCAGATCTATTAATCTATTAAAAATGCATTAAAAATGAAATTTAATCATACAATTTCTGTTAATATAATGAAAATGTTTTTAATTCAATTGAAATTGAATCTTCGATACTTTTAGTGCATAGAGTAAATATGTGGTGCATCTGTCCTGATATCATAATGTAGAAGAATATACATTTTGAAAAGAAAATGTTATTGAGCACTTTAGCATTAAATGGGCAGTTTTGTCATAAACATTTTAAAAAAATTATTACAAGGCAAGAGTTCAGATTCTGTTATTTTTATTTTTTTAAATGATATTTGTAAAAAAAACAAAATTTTTTTTACCTACATGGTGATGAAAAACTAAATTAGATGAGAGGAAAAATTATGTGATTTCTTGTGTTCTCTTGTAAAAGTTTTGCATTCCCCAAAGTAACTTGGCAAGTTTCTTGGCAGAATGCAAAACACAAAAGCCTAGACAATATTTTTTTCCCCCAATATTATTTTTTTTTTCTCACCATGTCCCTTTAGAGGCTATATACATTTTTATTAAAAATGCTTAAAAAGTTTTCAAAAAAAAAATGAAATCATCCTGAATACAAACTTTACATTTCTAAGCACTTGCCATGTCTTTTCACACACAGATAATGAAATGTATATACAAATTCTTCCATTGTTTTCTTTCATTCATCCAACACACACAAGAAAAGGAACCAGTGGGGAAAAATCGCTTTCTAAGAATAGCAAAAAAGTGCATGAGCAATGGAAGAAGGTGGCCTGGTCTGATGAATCACATTTTCTTTTACATCACGTGGATGGCCGGGTGCGTGTGCGTCTCTTACCTGGGGAACACATGGCACCAGGATGCACTATGGGAAGAAGGCAAGCCGGCGAAAGCAGTGTGATGCTTTGGGCAGTGTTCTGCTGGGAAACCTTGGGCCCTGCTATCCATGTGGATGTTACTTTGACACGTACCACCTAGCTAAGCATTGTTGCAGACCATGAACACCCTTTCATGGAAACGGTATTCCCTGGAGGCTGTGGCCTCTTTCAAAAGGATAATGGAGATGGTCCTCAGTGCAGAACACGAGAGCCAGGGGTCGAGGTTTAATCCAGATCCAACCCCTCCCACTTTACATATCCCTAAACCTACCCGTCTTCACCCCCTGGATCTGGATCCTGGATCTTGTGTTCTGCAGTGAGAAGCTGCTGGAATAATGCACCCTGCCGCAAAATAAAAATGTTTCAGGAATGGTATGAGGAGCGCAACAACGAGTTTGAGGTGTTGACTAGGCACTTGAGAATGAGCAAATAATGACAGAATTGTATTTTTTGGTGAACTACAACTTTAAGGCCACTTTTAGGCTTGTGTAAAGCAATGTTTCACATGGGTTATTCCGAATAGAGGTTGGCACTGTTTGAAGCCCTGCAAAATATGAAGTATTAAGTTAAAATCCAAACATGGATTTCAAGGTTAAAAACGTTAACATCATGCATTGGAAGCCCAAAAATATAAAGAAATCGTGTTTAGTGAGACTCACATCTGGATGCCGTTGCCTCAATATTTACGGCATCTGGAGATAGTGAAATAGCACATTATTGGATTGAATTGTTGTGTTTATACGTGGCATGAATCACATTTCCACAAGCCCACTGGATCATTTGCTTTTGCTTGAAGCAGAGGAAATGAAGAAGAAATGTAAGGCTTGAATACAAATGTGGATACAACAGAAGCTCACACCCGACATGTGACGCGTGACGGATCTATTTTGGCATTTCAGCCATGAAATAATAGTTGAACTTTGGTTGATAAGTGGACTGTCACGACTCACTGCTAAAAACATTCTTTGCTTTCCCAGCTGTTTGCACAAACTCTTGGCATAAATGTTGTTTTCCTTTGGCTTCACTCAGGACACTTCATCACAGTTGACCAGGAAGAACAGGGAAGGGCAGTTCTTTTGGGTCCAGATGTGGACCAACAGGACTGGAGCTGTTTCAGGATGGTCTATCAGGTCACAGGAAGTGCTTCCCTTCAGGTGCAGAAGCGCACAGATGGAGAGAGTTTCGATCAGGTGCTCTGGACGGCCCAAAGCCCATCTGACAGCTGGCTCATCGCCAGCATTGACCTTCAGAACTCTACCGAAACATTTAAGGTGAGAGCTATTTATACCCAGCTAACAAGGAACATTCTTAGAACGTTCTGGCAAGGTTCTCTCAAGGTTATGAACAAATGTTCAAACTGGCTTATCCACCTGGTGCGCTATTGGTGGGTTTAACACGATGACGGATAGAGAAGCGATGGATCGTTGCCCTTTGATCACGCCTCTTGTGCAATAGAAAATGTCAGACCAAGACTCCCCGGACCAATGTTCAGTCTTAAATTGAGCTTGGTCTGGTGATAGCCAGACAATTAAATACATCAATAATGGAACTTTTTTTTTCCTGAAATATTTTAGTTGGATGTTCATCTAAAATTTTTAAATGTTTCTGGTCTCAGAATGTTCAAAGAACATTCAAAAGTAACATTCCCATAATGTTTGCAAAATGATAAAATGGAATTAACGTTCACATAACCAAGTTAAAACATTTTAAAAACGATGATTTGAATGTTCAACATTCAGAAATAACGTTTTCATAGCTTAGTTCACGTTTACAAAACGTTCTAGGAACATATGTTTGTTAGCTGGGTGTACTAGATTTGCTGATGTATACGTAATATTGTCATATGAGAATAATGACAAGTTCACTCCACATTTGTAGATTGTCATTGAAGGCAAACTAGGAGAAGAAGAAGGCAGCAGTGTGTCCATCTTTGAGATAAAGATTTCTGACAAATACTGTATAGGTTAGTGCTCTTTTAACTTGGGCCAGTAAACAGCATGTTAGAATCCACCCAGAACCCAGCAACCTTTCACGATTCACTTTGTTTGTTTCTTTGTAACATTAATAATGTCATGCCAAAATTAGGGCCAACCACATAAAAAGAACTATTAACCACGAAAGATGCTGTTCTTTCTAAACTATGTTTTGATGGCTATTCATAGGGACCAGCCCATGTGCACATTCCTGAGGCAAAAGAAAATCTTTTAAATGAACCCAGATTTCTGTTGCTCAGTTCTTATGTTAGTCAGACTTGTACCCAAATGTTATTGGCCTTAAAAGGCTTGCAGAGCTAGAGTGCTTCAAAACTAGTTATTTACATTTTCATGCAAAATAATTACACCTTTTCCTGGTCGTGTGACCCCAAAGATTGTGATTTTGAAGAAATCCTGTGTGGATACACAAACCAGTGGAACAGACATATGAACTGGCGTGTGGGAAGACAAGATGATGCTACACTGACAGATGAAACAGGTTAGTCTGCTTTATCATACATGATGTGAAAAAAGATTTAGCGTAACATCTCATAAAAACATTATAGACAACATAGAATATGTTCTAAAAAAAATTATAATCTTGAACAATACTAAAAACTTTTATGGTCTCAAAATATATATATTTGTATACATATATATATATATATATGTATATATATATATATATATATATATATATATATATATATATATATATATATATATATATATATATATATATATATATATATATATATATATACATACATACATACATACAGTGGATACAGAAAGTTATCAGACCCCCTTAAAATTTTCACTGTTATATTGCAGCCATTTACTCTAATCATTTAAGTTAATTTTTTTCTCTCATTAATGTACACACAGTACCCCATTTTGACAGAAAAACAGAATTGTTGACATTTTTGCAGATTTATTAAAAAAGAAAAACTGAAATATCACTTCGTCCTAAGTATTCAGACTTTTTGCTGTGGCACTCATATATTTAACTCAGGTGCTGTCCATTTCTTCTGATTATCCTTGAGATGGTCCTACACCTTCATTTGAGTCCAGCTGTGTTTGATTATACTGATTGGACTTGATTAGGAAAGCCACACACCTGTCTATATAAGACCTTACAGCTCACAGTGCATGTCAGAGCAAACGAGAATCATGAGGTCAAAGGAACTGCCTGAAGTGCTCAGAGAAAGAATTGTGGCAAGGCACAGATCTGGTCATGGTTACAAAAAAAAGGTTCCTAAGAGCACAGTGGCCTCCATAATCCTTAAATGGAAGACATTTGGGACAACCAGAACCCTTCCTAGAGCTTGCTGTCCGGCCAAACTGAGCTATCGGGGAAGAGAACCTTGGTGAGAGAGGTAAAGAAGAACCCAAAGATCACTGTGGCTAAGCTCCAGAGATGCAGTCGGGAGATGGAAGAAAGTTGTAGAAAGTCAACCATCACTGCAGCCCTCCACCAGTCGGAGATTTATGACAGAGTGGCCCGACGGAAGCCTCTCCTTAGTGCAAGACACATGAAAGCCTGCATGGAGTTTGCTAAAAAAACACCTGAAGGACTCAAAGATGGTGAGAAATAAGATTCTCTGGTCTGATGAGACCAAGATAGAACTTTTTGGCCTTAATTCTAAGCGGTATGTGTGGAGAAAACCAGGCACTGCTCATCACCTGTCCAATACAGTTCCAACAATGAAGCATGGTGGTGGCAGCATCATGCTGTGGGTGTTTTTCAGCTACAGGGACTGGACGACTGGTTGCAATCGAGGGAAAGATTAATGCGGCCAAGTACAGGGATATCCTGCACAAAAACCTTCTGTGTGTGCTGTGAGTGCTCAAGACCTCAGACTGGGCTGAAGGTTCACCTTCCAACAAGACAATGACCCTAAGCACACAGCTTAAATAACGAAGGAGTGGCTTCACAACAACTCCGTGACTGTTCTTGAATGACCCAGCCAGAGCCCTGACTTAAACCCAATTGAGCATCTCTGAAGAGACCTGAAAATGGCTGTCCACTAACGTCTTCCATCCAAACTGATAGAACTGGATTTTACGATAAGATTATCTACCAAAAAAAGTGTCTTTTATAAGTTGTATAATTTTACACAATACAAAAAAAGGTGTTTTTGTGGTATAGTGTTATGTGATTAGATTTTTTTAATGGAAATGTTTTAATGTATAATATTATACACACTAAAATTATCTAAAAAAATTATCTTATGATCTTATAAAAAAATATATATATATATACAGGTCCTTCTAAAAAAAAATTGCATATTGTGATAAAAGTTCATTATTTTCCATAATGTAATGATAAAAATTAAACTTTCATATATTTTAGATTCATTGCGCACCAACTGAAATATTTCAGGTCTTTTATTGTTTTGATACTGATGATTTTGGCATACAGCTCATGAAAACTTAAAATTCCTAAAATCTAAAAAATGTGCATATTTCATCCGACCAATAAAAGAAAAGTGTTTTTAATACAAAAAAAGTCAACCTTCAAATAATTATGTTCATTTATGCACTCAATACTTGGAAGAGAGTGTCTGTCAGGCCCAACATCTACAGCACTGGAGACCATACGACTGGAGCAGGTACAGCTGCACATGTACAATACCGGTCAAAGTTCGGGGTCAGCCTTAGTGAGCATAAGAAACTTTTTTTCAAAAACATAACAAAATCGCACAAACCCCAAACTTTTGAACGATAGTTTATATAATAAAATACTTTATTATCCATAAATCTTCATCTCCATAAAGCTTTTCAGCAGATGTAAAGCATATAGTGCTCCAAAATCTCCTGATAGCTAGCTGCATTGACCCTGCCCTTGATAAAACAGTTAATTAGTAGAGTTAATTAGTAGATTCAGATGATTAGGTTAATAGCTGTTTAGAGAACCTTTTCATTATATGCACATTTTTTGAGATAGGAATTTTGGGTTTTCATGAGCTGTATGCCAAAATCATCAGTATTAAAACAATAAAAGACCTAAAATATTTCAGTTGGTGTGCAATGAATCTAAAATATATGAAAGTTACATTTTTATCATTACATTATGGAAAATAATGAACTTTTATCACAATATGCTAATTTTTTGAGAAGGACCTGTATATACAAACTGTTGTATCTTATACAATGCATAACGTTGTATTGTATAATCTTATACAATTTGACAGCATTAGTCAGTTATGGGCAAATACATGAAAGACCCACTTCCTGTTGCACTCTCTGACATCCTGTTACGGTAAAATATGGATTTTTCTCATATCAAGAATCTGTCAGTCATGCCCTTTTATTCATTTACACAGGTCGGTACATGTATGTGGACTCTACTGACACTAAAAGCTTCCAGGAGGTGGCCAAGCTGGTGTCTCCAATGACCACCCTGCCCATGTCAGGCTGCTTGAGCTTCCAGTACCGGCAGAATCATACTGGGGATCATCTGTTCTCCCTTTTCAGCAGGGATCAAGCTGGACAATATCAGGAACTATGGAGAGCCGATCTACCTGAAAACAACCACGTGGACTGGATTCCAGAAGACAGGGTCTGGATACCTGTACAAGTGGACCTGAAAGCTCCATATCCTATCGAGGTAAGGACTTATATCAAACCACATAATGCTGGTCTATAATTGTGGGGAAATCTAGGTAACACTTTACGATACGTGTGCACTAATATGCATGAATTCATGCTTAACTAATGCACAGATAATCATGACTTAATGTATGACTCATGAAGAACTAAACCATTTATTAATGATTACTGCATCAACAACAAATAAAGATTCTATATGATTAATAGATTAAGTAATCAATAATTTGTTTTAGTTACATCTGTCATGATGTATTAATTTTCGTAATAACATATTATATTAACTAATAGTGCAAATTCATGTGTTAATTACCCCAATGGGTCGAAGCAACTGTAATTCAGTTTCAGTTTCAACAGATTCAACTGGAACACCAGTCTCGCACGTATGGCAGTTAGTAGAAGTTAGAGATTACAGTTCATAAAGATTTAAATATGGACGTTTCACAAACGCATCGCTTTGCTTCAGAAGGCCTTTATTAACCCCCTGAGCCATGTGGATTACTTTTATGATGGACAGATCATGGACTTTTTATGGACTTCAAAACAGAAACAGCCATTCACTGCCATAATAAAGTGCCAAGGCATTTTTTAATATAACTCCGATTGTATTTGTCTGCTTTGAAAGAAGAATGTCATAAACACCTAGGATGAGGGTGAGTAAATCATGGGCTATTTTTCATTTTTGGGTGAACTATCCCTTTAACTCATGATTATCTGTGCATTAGTTAAGCATTAGTCTATTTAATGCATATTAGTGCACCCGTATTGTAAAGTGTTACCAAAATTTATAAACTAACTCTGACTGGCTGTTTTTACATACCAGGCAAACAGTCTCTTCCTGTATAGTTCTAGGCCAGAATAAGCTGCCAAATATGAATCAGACTTTGTTTTTAAGTCAAAAAACTTGTGTTGTTTTATGGATGCTGTATAAGGGACTTCAAAGAAAAAACGTTTTTGAAGAAAATACCCAGCTAACAAAAATACTAAAATATGTTCTAAGAATGTTTTGCTGACCTTCTCATTAAACATTATTTCTGAATGTTCTTTAAAAGTTCAAACTGTTAAGGGAACATTCCACTTTATAATTTTGCAATGTTCTCTAGACATTCTAAATCATTACACTAACATCCAATAAATTATGAAGTATAAACAACGTTTTGTGTTAACATTTTGAGAACATTATTAAAGACCAGATAACTCTGAATGTTCTATTAACGTAAATGGAAGAACGTTTGTTCATAACTTTAAGGGACCGTTATCCAAAGTTCTGATAATGTTTCCTGTTAGCTGGGTAGATTTCAGTCTGCAGTTCCTGAATTTTTGTGCTTAACATGTTGCATCCAGATGTCAAAGTATGCTGTACCTATTTACCCTTTTATCTTCTTTTTTTTCTCGGATCAGTGTCTGATAATGATTCCAACACTTAATTACTTATATTAAGGGACAAACAAGATGTTTGTAATAAAGTAGCCTATATATTAGGGCTGTCAACTAAGAATAAACATGCAAGCAAATTATTTTGATTATTATACCAAATAATGAATTTGAAAATAAAAAATTGCTAATTATTTTGATTATTATACCAAATAATGAATTTGAAAATAAAAAATTGCTAATTATTTTGATTATTATACCAAATAATGAATTTGAAAATAAAAAATTGCATAGGATTTTCCTACAATTATAGACCAGCATATCATGTCACATAAAAATATTTGTGTGTGTGTGTGTGTGTGTGTAAAGTCACTATATTTTGTGTGTATTTTAAGACATGAAATTAAATGTAATTAGACTTGTTGAACATAATAATTAATCTCACTACAGTACATGTAAAATTGACAGCCCTAGCTTCTCTGTGTGTGTGTGTGTGTGTGTGTGTGTGTGTGTGTGTGTGTGTGTGTGTGTGTGTGTGTGTGTGTGTGTGTGTGTGTGTGTGTGTGTGTGTGTGTGTGTGTGTGTGTGTGTGTGTGTGTGTGTGTGTGTGTCCTTGTTTATATTACATTGTGGGGACCAAATGTCCCCATAAGGATTGTAAAACCTGAGAAAACCAGCCAGCGGTCCCCACTTTTCAAAAGGCTTATAAATCACACAGGATGAGTTTGTTTGAGAAAGTTAAAATGCAGAATGTTTCCTGTGATGGGTAGGTTTAGGGGCAGGGGCAGTGTAGGGGGATAGAATGTACAGTTGTATGGTATAAAAACCATTACGTCAATGGAGAGTTCCCACAAAGATAGTGTACCAGACATGTGTGTGTGTGTGTTTATCTTACCAGTTGGTGTTTGAGGTGGCGTTCAACAGTCCTCATGGAGGAAAGGTGGATCTTGATGACATTTCCTTCTCTCCAGAGTTCTGTAATGAAGGCACAGGTATGTTTGAACACCTCAAAACTCAATTCCATACCAAAATAGCCAATTCTTACATGACCACTTAAAAATGTGTTTTTTCACAGAGCCAACGTTTGATCCATCTATTGCAAACTGTGACTTTGAGTCAGGATATTGTCAGTATGTCCAGACACTGATGGGTAGTTCACTGTGGAAGAGAGTGTCTGTCAGGCCCAACATCTACAGCACTGGAGACCATACGACTGGAGCAGGTACAGCTGCACATGTACAATACCGGTCAAAGTTCGGGGTCAGCCTTAGTGAGCATAAGATACTTTTTTTCAAAAAGATAACAAAATCGTACAGACCCCAAACTTTTGAACGATAGTTTATATAATAAAATACATTACTGATTAAGAAGTTTTTAAAGCATGAAATTAGCTAAAAATAGTTGTTCTTTCTGAACAGGATACTTTTTGTTGGCAAATTCACGCTTCAGTTTACAGTCTGGATACATCAGCCGTTTGTTTGGACCACCAATGCCAGGAAATCAGAAATACTGCATGAAGTTCTTCTATTCCCTGCGAGGTCTTAGTGGAACAGATCAAGTCCTGTCAGCGTATCTGTATTACAGCGATGGTACTAAACAAGAACAAATATGGAGCCAGAATGAGAAGATAAGAAATGTTTGGATTGCAGTTGAACTAACCATTCAAAGTCAAAAGAATGCTCAGGTAAGATAAGTATTTAGTTCACCTCTATTGCTATTGCTTGTCTACTTGGTATATATATATTTTTAAACTGTGGCGTATATTAGCATATAAATGCTAGCTGCAAAGCTAACAGATTTGGACAAAAAACTGTGCGCTTTTTCCACCTATTCAAACATTGCAATTGTCCATGAGACAAGCAAGACATCAGTCTTTGAAGATGACAAACACAGATTGGTTGATGGATGTCTCTTGTGGAAAAGGAAGTGTACTTAATTGTATTGAATGTGCACTTGTAAGTGTACTTCAAATCTTAAGTACATTTTAAAACTCTGCTCTCAAATAATATAATTTTAATGAAATAAAAGGCCACTTAAGTGAACTAAAAGAGAATATACTTTCATGATTACGTTTCTTAACATACTTAAGTGCACTTTGTAATAATGTCAAATTAAAAGTTTTACTTCAAAGTACATTAACTTATGTTTTAATAATCAGTTGCTGTGCTTTAAAGAAGTAAACTTTGATATGTTGACTAAATTCCTTGATTATAATTTTTAAATGTAGTCTGATTTTCAATATTACAGTCGCATACACTGTGTAGTATAATCCCAAGAAAGAAGCATCCTGCAGAATGACAGAGATACAGAGATTTCAACTAACAATATGTGATGCAAACACTACACATTAACATAGATGTTGACAACACTGAACAATAACCCTAACCCTAACCCTAACCCCATCATTGACACCCTCAAGCAAAAGGGTAAGACACAGAAAGAAATTTCTGAACGAATAGGCTGTTCCCAGAGTGCTGTATCAAGGCACCTCAGTGGGAAGTCTGTGGGAAGGAAAAAGTGTGGCAAAAAACGCTGCACAACGAGAAGAGGTGACCGGACCCTGAGTAAGATTGTGGAGAAGGACCGATTCCAGACCTTGGGGGACCGGCGGAAGCAGTGGACTGAGTCTGGAGTAGAAACATCCAGAGCCACCATGCACAGGCGTGTGCAGGAAATGGGCTACAGGTGCCGCATTCCCAGGTCAAGCCACTTTTGAACCAGAAACAGTGGCAAAAGCGCCTGACCTGGGCTACAGAGAAGCAGCACTGGACTGTCGCTCAAATTTTGCATGTCATTCGGAAATCAAGGTGCCAGAGTCTGGAGGAAGACTGGGGAGAAGGAAATGTCAAAATGCCTGAAGTCCAGTGTCAAGTACCCACAGTCAGTGATGGTCTGGGGTGCCATGTCAGCTGCTGGTGTTGGTCCACTGTGTTTTATCAAGGGCAGGGTCAATGCAGCTAGCTATCAGGAGATTTTGGAGCACTATATGCCTTACATCTGCTGAAAAGCTTTATGGAGATGAAGATTTTGTTTTTCAGCACAACCTGGCACCTGCTCACAGTGCCAAGACCACTGGTAAATGGTTTACTGACCATGGTATTACTGTGCTCAATTGGCCTGCCAACTCTCATGACCTGAACTCCATAGAGAATCTGTGGGATATTCTGAAGAGAAAGTTGAGAGACGCAAGACCCAACACTCTGGATGAGCTTAAGGCCGCTATCGAAGCATCCTGGGCCTCCATAACACCTCAGCAGTGCCACAGGCTGATTGCCTCCATGCCACGCCGCATTGAAGCAGTCATTTCTGCAAAAGGATTCCCGACCAAGTATTGAGTGCATAAATGAACATAATTATTTGAAGGTTGACTTTTTTTGTATTAAAAACCCTTTTCTTTTATTTGTCGGATGAAATATGCTAATTTTTTGAGATAGGAATTTTGGGTTTTCATGAGCTGTATGCCAAAATCATCAGTATTAAAACAATAAAAGACCTGAAATATTTCAGTTGGTGTGCAATGAATCTAAAATATATGAACGTTTAATTTTTATCATTACATTATGGAAAATAATGAACTTTTATCACAATATGCTAATTTTTTTAGAAGGACCTGTAAATGTATAATTATTATGAATATATTTAAACACATGACGTACAAGTTTCAATAAAAATTACATTACTTTACAGTCCCAAGCCCTTTAGCAGAAATTATCTTTAGCAGTGATGTCAAGCAATTTAAAAGTATATTAATGCAAATACAATTAGCTATTCTTGTTCATAAGGAAATACATCAAGTCAGGCAGAAAAATGTGCTCACCATGTTATTTCACAGGGTCTTTAAGAGCCATGCAGAATCTCTGAGGACTTTTAACTGGACACACGTTTGGCCCAGTGCTCTAGCATCTGTTAGCAAGGTTTATGCCTCACATGACTTTCATTACAGTAAGATCCAGATTTAGAGAAATAAACCTTTATAACATCTGGAAAAATAAGACAGTCCGAGGATTATTCATACAGTAAATCCACTGACCCATATCATGAGTTTTACTTTTTAAATATTATATATTTAAATTTATACACACACTGCCTTTATATTCGGATTTGTCATGTTATTGTTAATCTTAATCATGCGGTTTTTCTACATCTTGGGGATTAAGGTGGTTTTCATCAGTACATGCAAAAATGTTTGGAGTTGTGGTTCTGTTGGTCTCGATGACATTAAAGTAACCCTTGGGGACTGCGCACTGTTAGGTAAACAAGCTTCATTTATTAACAAAAATCTTTGCATGTGAATCATGAATCGTCATTGTGAATCTTACAGTTTATCCCTTCATATTTTTGTTGCAGCATCTTCTCTGCCAGTCCCTTCTCACTGTGACTTTGAGACTGGTCTCTGTGGATACACTCAGGTTAAGACAGGAGATTTAGGTGACTGGATGCTGGCCAGAGGACCCACACCAACGTCCTACACAGGGCCGAGAGGAGACCACACCACTGGAGTGGGTGAGCTTTAGTCTGATGTGGTTATACTCAATTTTAGTCAGAATATGAGTCTGATACTGCTCCATTGGGCTGTGGTTATTGGGGTGTGTTTCAAACGAACCAAAAAAGATCTCAACTGGATAGACCTACAACCAATCAGAGCAAGGGAGTAAATGACTTATGTTGAGCGTCGCATAGTAGCGGGAAGCTCGGATCTTTGAATCTCGTTCAGAAAAATGAACAAATCTTTTTTCAAGTAATTTTGTTCATTTCAGCAGAATATAATTCAAATGTCACATCTAGTACTTATGCAAACATTGATCACATTTGGAATAAAAAATAAATTATAAGCTAATGCAGCCAAGGCCAAACCATTTAATCACGTCTGTTCCCTGGAAAGATTAGTAACGTTACACCCCTCCTGTCTTCGGGTTTGAGTCGTTATTTCTGTCATCAGTGTCTGATCTGGGCTGTGACAGCCCTATAAGCAATGTGTGCAGTCCCGATAACAGAATTGATTAGTTCACCTCGTAAGTCTTCGGGTTCATTCATTCTCACAGCCCCATATGCTGAATGCTGAAGATCCTGTACAGAACCGATGGCCTGTGGCGCATGCACGGTCAACACAAATTGAACAAATTGCTCTCTGAGACAACTCGTTGTTCCCGAGTCATATTTAAGATTAGTTCAAAAAGAACGAAACCTTCATGAACGACGCATCACTAACGCATAACTTAGTTGTCGACAGAACTCAACTGCACGCAAGAAAAAAGTAGAAGAAGATGAGTGTAAACGATCTTTGCCGATGCTGGCTGTAAAAAATAATTATACACAGAGTATTTACTAACACAATCATCATTTTTGAGATAAATAGTTCTCTGTTTAGGATTAGAACGAATTCAACCCAAGTGCTCTTTGGTGATGTGGATGATTACGTTGCGTTATCTGTCAATTATCGTCTAAAGCCCGCCCTGACAATTTGATTGGTCCAAACAGTTTCTGTTCGTGCATAATTACTCCACAACAGATCGAGTCCAGACCCGAATTGCCCGAACTCAAATGTTGTGGGCGGGGCTAAATTCATCTGGCATCCAGGCTTGGTGAGCTTCAAACCTTCCCTAAAAACCCTTTAAACACTCATCACAAACTTTTTTTTTTGGTTCCCCAAAGAACCTTTCAGTGAACAGTTCTTAAAGGAACCATGTTTTCTTAGTGTGAAGAACATTTGAATAGTCTAAAGAACAACCTTTGGTGAAATGGATGTTAAAGTTTCTTCATGAACCGTTAAAGGGTTAGTTCTCCCAAAAATTATCCCATGATTTTCTCTCTCTCAAGCCATCGTAGGTGACACAACACAATTATTTTCTGTATTCATCTAATTTTATTGTATCTGGGACATACTTTTCTCTATCTTTAGGTCATTATTTGCACATTGAGGCATCAGTGATGCTGCCTGGTCACAAAGCGCGTCTGCTCTCCAGCTCTCTGCGCGGCTCTAGAGAACCACAGTGCTTGCAATTCTACTACCATATGTATGGATCAGGGATTGGCCAGCTGAGCGTTTACCTCCAGACTGGACAAGAAAATGAGGAAAAATTATTGTGGACGAGCCACGGAGAACAGGGCATCTCCTGGCTCAGAGCATCAGTAAACTACCAATATGACCAACAACACCAGGTTAGTTACATGAAACTGCAATAGTGCTTCACAACTGGTTTTGCTCCAGGACCCAAATTTCACACAGTACCAAAATTGTTTAACATACATAAATTAATTTGACCAAGAACTGCATAAGCCCAACAATAATAAAAAAAAAATGTTTAGCATTTAGTCAACATTCAATCGATGTAATTTTCATTAATATATTATGTCTATTTGTCTGCATACTTAGATTGTGTTTGAAGCCACCAGAGGTGCATCAGTAAGAAGTGATATTGCAATCGATGATGTTGTTTTTGAAAGGGGAACATGCAGAGGTATTCATGACAAGTTGAGCATCAAATAAATCTGTTATTCACATTACCATGAACATCTTTTCATACTTTTCATCCTTTTATCCACACAGAATATGCTGATGACCATATCCCCCATCTGAGCCTCTATGGAAATAATAATGACATTCAGTCAATGAGTTTTTCATAGTATGTAAGAACAACTTTGCAGCTTTATGTCCAGGAATGGCTCAACTTTTTAAAAATTTTGCTAAATGAATTTAACTATATTTGCCACCTTTTTTGGCATGACGCTTGAATGTTAGGTGTGAGCTGCTACAGACCCTGATGAAAGTCTTGTCGCTGTGTACAAATTGACCTAAAGTGCTTGAAATATATTTCTTATCAAGATTTTTTTACAAGAAATGGCTCATTTTAATCCCAACAGCTTTTGTAATAATGTTTGCGCAAAATTAAACTTTCTGAAAAAATATTCTTAATATTCACAGCTTGGTAAAGACTCATTGAGTGAATGTTTGCAAAGATATAAGTGTTGTCGCCTTTGTCATAAAGGAGCTTCACCTTGTGACTAATAATGGATCAATAGGTCCCAGGTGTGTGGCATAAAAAGCAACTCCTGGAAGTACACTGTAGGGTTCCTCTAAGCATCAACTGCAATTGTGAGATCTCTCTGCAAACATGCCTAAGATTCCACCCCTGAGACTAAAGTTTTGATTATCAAGATAAGCTGAAGACCAGATCCACTGATGTGGCAGACACCTTCAAAGTGTCTCAGCCAAGTACAGAGGATCCACTCATGAAATATAAATTAGTTAACATAAGACTAACAAAAGACAATAACAATCATTTGCCAAAGCCTTCAGCCTGCTAAAAGGATGGACAAAAGTGGCAGAAGGTACAGATTAATCTTCTGTTGAATTACATACAGTCACTGCAAATATATATATATATATATATATATATATATATATATATATATATATATATATATATATATATATATATCTATGGGTATACAGTATTGTAAGAGATCTGCAGGGTGGAAGGCAACTTCAATAGTCTAATGTGTTTACTGATAAAGTGTGACAGTTAAAAGTGACATTTCTGGTTTTCTAGAAGCCACTGTTTTAAGTGAGTTTTAAAGGGGTTGAATGTAGAACACTCTCTTATTCGGAGGGGCAAGCTATTCCAAAGTGGTATTACTAAAGGGTGGAGCTAGACCATACATTTTGTCAGAAGTGATTGGTTGACAATAATTTCACACACGCGTGCGACAGGGGGATCGACAACGTCAACCGATGCTTTCCGTCATACCACGCCTATCAAGTGACGTTGATTACTACTTTCCGGCATACACCACACCTATCAAAAAGGGTACTGTTGGCAGTGGAAACGCTCGCCGAATTCATGGTTACAGACCCGAACCGTACTGTACTGTACCGTACCGCTCAGTGGAAACGAGCCATTAAATACCAAGAAATCTTAGCTACCTCTTATATTCCCAACCATAAAAGAGGCCAAATTCTGCAGCAGGATGGTGCTGCATCGCATTCTTCCATCTCCACATCAAAGTTCCTCAAGGCAAAGAAGATCAAGATCCTCCAGGATTGGCCAGCCCAGTCATCAGACATGAACATCATTGAGCATATGTGGGGTAGGATGAAAGAGGAAGCATGGAAGACGAAACCAAAGAATAAATGAACTCTGGGAGGCATGCAAGACTGCTTTCTTTGCTATTCCTGATGACTTAATCAATAAATTGTCTGGATGCAGTCCTTCAAGCTCATGAAAGTCATACAGATATTAAATTTGGATCTCACAGCACCACTACTTAATTTGCTGACATATTTTTGTATTTGCAGTAAATTTTTATTCAATTTCTGTATAGGCGACAAAACTTTTGTCTTGCCAAAATTTGACCTTTCTGTCTTGATTAATGATAAATCTTTTTTTCAGTGAAACTAATTTATTTCAGTGCATTAAACATCATTTAGGAGGGTTTTAGCTTTTCATATGAGCTATTTCTAACACCAATTGATGAATTAAAATCAGGTTAATAGCAGGTGTTTCTACAAAATAGATAAGCGACACGACTTTTGTCAGGGACTGTATGACTCCTAGATACTTGAATTCATTAACAATATCAAGCTCCTGTCCTCTAAGGAACACATTAGAATGAGACTTTCATAGTTTGTTTGGAAAACGCCATACAGACTTTTTTTGTTTGTTTTGGTGTTAGGTAGAGACATGATCGAGCCAGTCATCAATATGAGCCATTGCAGGTGTAAATGTGGAGGCTATATATACACAGAAAACATTATTAACGTTTCTGGAAGAAAGTTCGTTCATAACTTTGAGGGAACCTTCCCACATGAAAAAAATACTATAGTATATTATAGTAAAATTACCGTAAAATTACTCTAGTAAATACTATAGTGTTTTTGAACCACACTATAAATATTCTACAGTAAATTGTAGTAGGCTATATTGTAGTGCATTTTAGTATCTACTACACTTTAAGTTACTCTAGTATTTTTACTATAGAATGGTTCAAAACACTATAGTATTTACTAGTTGTTTTACTATAATATACAATAGTATTATTTCATGTGGGTTGATATGTTAGACAATTTCTAGAAATGGTAAGAGTAGCCTAACATTTTTTAGTACGCTACATGTAGTATTTATGCGCAATATAAGAAGCAAAATAGCTGCACATTTTGGCAAAAAGTCATTTGTAAGTACATAAAAAGCGCGTCATGTCCATAGTATACACTACATTCTGTAGAACTGGTAAGGGTAACTGTTAGTTTGTAAGTATACTAAATGTAGTCTATCGCAGGGTAAATCTTTACTGCCATCTAGTGCACAAATCACCCAAAACAAATGACGTACCCCCCTTTATGTCATGTGACTACTGTGAGCCAATCACACGGCGACTTACTCACAACACAGGCGCGAAACGAAAGTGATGTGAGACTATTTGCTTGCTAACCGTCAGTGGGATTGACGAGGTGAGAAATGGACGTGCCGCAGAAAAGAAAACGAATAAGTCACGAATTAACCAACTCACAGCCCTCCAACCGCGAAGCGACAGCCTCCACCAGCACAAATGGCCACGCAGACGGTTTCGTGGAGGGCTCTATCCTCCGCATCACCATGCGTAACTTCCTGTAAGTGCCCAGTAAGTATTGTCATATTCAGTCTTGATGATTCATGTAGGTAATTACGGTCATTTCTGTTCTTAGCACGTACGATCATTCAGAAGTTTTCCCCGGGCCCAAACTGAACATGATCGTAGGAGCCAATGGCACTGGGAAGTCCAGCATCGTGTGCGCCATCTGCCTGGGCCTGGCTGGAAAGACAGCCGTCCTGGGCCGAGGGGACAGGGCGAGTCACTCACGAGAGCTATCTGACAGCTTGTTCTATACATTGAACCAGACGTTTTGAAATTAAATAGACACACATTATCATTATCATAACTGTGTAGTTTAGTACACACACACACACACACACACACACAGTGTTCGCAAATATGTAAATACAAATTTTGCATTGGTGGATTCTTTGCAAAAAGTGTACAAGCAGTAAATCTCAACCTTTAATTTAGCAGGGATAGTAATAGAAAGGGAGTTTTTACATCTAATGTGAAATTGAAACGTGGTTCCCTGAGGAATAGAATGCTTTAGACTTAATTTAACTTAAAAAAAAAAACATTTTAAGGAATTTGTCAGCATTTTAATTAGCACTTTAACTAAATTATGATATTGATAATGTTTTCTTTTTTGAATACAGTTTTCAGATTTTACATTCAGAAGCACCTTATCATCTCATACCATGGCTGTTATTGCTAACTAAAACTAATACCATAAATTAAATATAAAATGAAAAGACAAACTTATTTCATGCTATTTGCATATTAAACATTTCTCATTTTCATTTAGTTTAACTTCCATTAATTAATGGCTTAAACTGAAATAAAAATTTAGACAAAAACTCAACAAATTATAAAAATTTAGAATGAAAATGGAAAATATAAAAATATGAATATTCAAATATGAATAAAAATTATAATAGTATATCAATGATACTAAAATAGCACTGTGTCTATAAATAATAAATGAACTAGATATTTTTTGGTTTCTAGGTTGGTCTGTATGTGAAGCGAGGGTGTAATAAAGGTTCAGTTGAAATCGAGTTGTAAGTATATATATTTTTGTACAATTTCCTTACCCAAAAGTTCTTGGAGAGATGTAGAGCTGCTTAGTTCATCTCTGCTTTTCTTTGTGTCCAGATACAGAGCGAGTGGAAACTTGATAATCACCAGAGAGATCCAGGTGGAGAACAACCAGTCGTCATGGATGCTCAATAAAAGACACGCAAGTCAAAGGGCAGTGGAGGAGGCTGTGAAAGAGCTGCACATTCAGGTCGGGAACTTGTGTCAGTTCCTACCACAGGTGAGTGCTGTTATTATAATGAGGAGCTTTTATTGCACTATATGTATTGTCAAACATGTCCGTAAAGTTTTGAAGAGCTACTTTTTTTTTTTTAAAGAGGACATATGCTTTTTTTCCATATTCATCTTTCTTTAGTGTGTAATGTTGCTGTAAAGCATGAAAAGGTCTGCAAAGATACAAAGTCACTCCTAAGGGAGTTGTTCCTATCTCAGTGCGCACCAGAGATGGAAACTCGAGTCTGCGACACGACTTGAGTCACACTTAAGTCGCAACTTTTGACCTGAGACTTGCCTTTAACTTGAAGACGAGAAAAAATAATAATTTTGGTACAGCAGTACTGATTACGTTCTCTATTTACATCCCCCCCATGACAGAATGAAACGCCACATTTTACTCTTCATTCATTTATTCATTCCCTATATGTGCTGCAGCAGCGAATATTACAATTCATCTCTAAACACACCATGACAAGCTTTCATTATTATATGATGCATCTGAAGGCACACATATTCATCACTCATTGGAAAAGTGCTGTTATATAAATGAATGACAAGCTGTAACAATATAGCCATGTCTTAAGGCTGATTTATACTTCTGCGTCGTTGTCCGCGTAGACTTGCAATTACACATGCAGAGGGAGGATGATAACTAGGGTTGGGTAGAGTTCATATTTTAACCTTTGAGTTTCTGTGTGGTTATGATATGACGGTAGTTTTTCTCAAATTAAACGGTAAAGTGCTGATGAAGTGACTCTCAGAGCGGCTCTAACGTTTATGCATTCATGTCTATATTTGAGATGGCAGAGAAGGAGACATGCGACCGTCACTTTTCTGTGTGTGTGTGTGTGTGTGTGTGTGAGGTAAATTAAACCGTGCTGCGCCATTCATTCACACAGCGACACACAGGATTTGTATTTAAATGTGTATACATTTTTGCTGTTTAATATTCACAGACACTATCACCAAATGCGTTCTTAGGTACCGAAATTTGCTACTGATTGATTTAATGTGAATCGGTACTCTGTAGTACTGTCGTAATTCGGTCGGTGCCCTCAAAAGAGTTCGGTACCCAACCATAATGATAACCCCTGGGGGAGGGGTTTAGGCAGACTCACAGCGCTTGGGTTGGGTACCGTTTACATTTTAAGGGGCGGGACATTTCCCAAACATGCTCGAAGTGATTGACCAATCACAACACACTGTTCCAATCAGATTGCTTTTCAGAAGGAGGGGCTTCATAGAGACAGGAACTAAACAAAGTGTTACCGACAGACTGGGAAGAAAGGTGCTGCAATAATGCCAAATATGTGAAGATTTTTCTTTTTTCAACATTCAAGCACGGAAACCTATTCTAGTAGAGCCCAAAAACTAAATCAAGACGTAAAATGGAATAATAGGTATTTTTTTTATTAATACTCTGTCTTTGCTCTGGTGTCACAGGAGAAGGTCGGTGAGTTTGCTAAAATGAGTAAGATCGAGCTTCTTGAAGCCACTGAGAAGTCTGTCGGCCCACCAGAAATGTATGAGTTTCACTGCGAGCTCAAGACGTTTCGCAGCAAGGAGAGGGAACTGGAGGTAAACGCTTTTCTTGTATTATAATCCAGTATATTGTGTTTAGGCCTTTTACCTAATTTTACTCCATGCTGCTTGTGGTACTTCAACAGAATGTCTGTAAGGAGAAAGCTAACTTCCTAGAGAAGGCCAGACAGAGGAATGAAAGGAGCAAGCATGATGTGGAACGTTACTACATGAAGAAGAGACACCTGGACAGGATCCAGATGCTAGAGAAGAAGAAACCCTGGGTGGTGAGTGTCCGATCTTACTAAGATAAACTTTCTCATAACCGAAGTGGACAGTTTCTTTGGTATTGATCATAAGTTGTAATTGTGCATATTTATGTTTAATTTTGTTGCATTAGTGCTAAAATCTCTCCTGAGATAAATGAATCATCATTATAGATTAATTTTTAATGAGAAAAGTCAGAATTGCGAGATTTTTTATTTTGTGGTGGAAACAAGCTTCCATAGAAAAAAGCCACTGTGACTTTTTTCACTTCATGAAAATACATGTGCCTCAGAGCGCACAGATGAAACAGTAACAAATGCTGTCATATTGCGTTCGGAGGCAGATGCTTGTGTTTATGAACGCAATCGTGTGAGACAGTTCTGGGAGGTCATTAAACCCAACCATTCTGATGACAGACTTTGGCTCAGGCATTTCAGAATGACTAAAACAACATTTGAGATGCTGTGCAATGAAACCGCTCCTCTGGTTAGTCCAGTTATCCAATCACATCCTCTTTTGAGGCATTTTTTTGAGTGCAATGAGGAATTTATTAAGTAAAAAAAATCCACCTCAATTGAGTGAATACAATTTTTGCATTTTAGCATTTCCATCCTGCATTTTTTTATGCAATGTTGCAAAATTCACATAAGACTACATGGTTGGAAACATAGCTAACAAAACTGGTAAAACATAGCTGGTAACAAAAAAGCTTGACATTGCATCGCACCAATAGGTGTCAATAAAAAAACCCATTGACTTAACAAGTTTTAAGTGAAAATATTGTGAAAGATTTGATCTCTTTGATCAAATCAAGTGTGCATACTGGGTGTATTTCTAAACTATTCTCTTTTTCCGATTTTAGGAGTATGAAACGACACGTAAAGAGCTGGAGGGGGTGAAGAAGGAAAGAGAGGAAATGAAAAGGAAGGTGAAGTCGCTGAAAGAAGCTCAGGAGCCGCTGCTTAGAAAGATCCGCTCGGTGGAGAGTCAGCTTCAGCCCATCGAGCAGCAGATGAAGGAGAAGGTCAGCACAAATCACAAACCTTATTACCAACAATCTGTTTTATTTTCTTTTTTATATAAAACTAATGCCACTGTGTTTTTTTTTTTTTAGACCGCCAGTATCAGAGAGGTGTCTCAGAGATGTAAACAGAAACATGATCAGCTTGAACTGAGGAATAAAGAGGTTTGTTCTGAAAGAGGAACCACTTATAAAACATTTTAAGCGAGTGTTTTATAACAGTGGTTCTCAGCTGGTTTGGCCATGGGACCCACAGTTTCCCATGGTCACTACAACATGTAGGAATTTGAACCAGGTATTCATTTAAAAAAAATGGTTGACACACACAAGTGCCATCCCAATTATGATAAATCGTAAGAATATCTCTAACACTGATGAATAAACAGTAAGGCAAGGCTATTAAATAGCAGTCCTAAACTAGTTTTTTGTTAATAAAACAAAGTTGCCAATTTCTTGACATTGTTAATACTACAACGTTGCTTGCTCATAATTTTTAGTTTTATATCGAAGTCAAGAATCGAAATTGCTACCATTTTGGTTACATACACGCCCAAAATTCATATGGTGCAATCCCAAAATATATTTGGGAGCATTTGTGCGAGTGCTAGGGTTGTGCCGATGGACGACCAACATCACGATGGAGCGCCACCATCGTGATGCCACGCCCCCCATTGCGAGTGCGACACACACTAATCCTCTTCTATAGTTAAACTAAAAACTTTGCAGGGATTGCTCTGTAAATTAAATTGAGAGTATAACTAAAGCATATATGCTATTTTAAATACTGTAGTCTATGCCAGATATATAGCCTACATTTTTAAATAATCCATTTCATAATCATGCATGTTTATTTTAGCACTTCTGTCAGTGAAACAACACACTACAGCCTGTAAAACATTTACAATTTTATCAGTTAATAATAGTAACATAAAGATTAAGACAATTAAATATTATCTGCCAGAGAAAACAAAAGTAAAATCGCCGGTGTGTATGTGTGTCCGCGTGAATTGCGCTATTCAAATAAACTTGACGCGCCAAGTTTAATAAGAACAAACTGTGTTAAATAAAATTGTAAGTAAAAAGGTATTCGTCCTACAGTGTTTTTTTCTACTTCACCACTGTAAAGCATGTGAAGGGTTAGGCTATAATAGACTTAATTATAAGCAAATGAAAGGAAGAAACGTTTACAATTCCCTGCGAAAATGAGTGTGACGCGAGTGAAGATTTATAAAAAGAAACGTGATGTCCAGTGGGATAAAATGGACTAACTGTTAGCCTTTTGGTTATGCCTATTGTTAAAGTTCGCGGAAATCGGAAAATTGGGTACAAACATATTTGAAAAGCTGGCAAATCTTTAATTGGGCTCAGCCTCCTCTCTCATTCGGCATTAATCCATATGTTTTCATGGCTGCGATGTAACTGCGAATTTATTTCCTTTAAAAACAATTCTTTGTGCTTCTGTCCTGTGGTAATATATTCACGTAAAACACCATTCACATACAAAACACGGGGATAATAACAAAATTATAGTTTTAAATAGAAAATAGTATTTATGTAAGGAGGTATATTAAAATAAAAAGTGCACAACTCTTTACTTTGTTTCCCTCACGTGCAACCTGGCGCGGGTGAGTCCTTATTTGGGTTAGCAAAATAACGAAATAGAAAATAGTATTCATGTAAAGAGATAGTAAAATACAGATATAATAAATTATATTTTTTTATAAAAAAATAAATAAAAAAAAAACGACGATATCATCGTCCATCGCGATGTTTTACTGTAAACATCGTCAACTGCCAATTTAGGGGACATCGCCCAACCCTAGCGAGTGCAAGTAATTGTTGAGTTGCGACCACGTTCGCTAATTGCTGCACAGTATGTGCCTTATGTGAGCAGATACAGTGACCGCTCCACCGTTTTTTCACGTAACCAATTAAACATCATCTTAATGCTCTTAACTTTAAAGCAGACTTTAGATTGGTTAATATTAGCACAATCACTCCCTTTCACTGCGCTCTGTTGTCATATGATAGGGAGCTAACTAGCTGAAGGGAACTAGCTTAAGTTAAAGGGAATTTGACTTGCCCGAACGGACAAGTAGCCTGATTAAAACGTCAATAACAAAAAATAAACGTTGTTAAGGCTCACATACTCTGTGAACCTCCAAATGGTCTTGCAACCAACCTGTTGAGAAACACCTGCCTTATAACACCATTAAAGACTGTATTAAATCACTGATTGATCACGGTCTCCTCTGTCAACTGCTAGGTTGATGACATCAGACAAGACCTGAGTCTGAAGCAGACAGAGGAGGCGGACCGGCAGAAGCGGATTGGACACACGCAGCTCATGATCAGAGACCTGCAGAAGGATCTGCAGAACATGGCCGGCATGGAGGACGTCACGCCTCAGATCGAGGCTGTTAACACAGAGCTGAGGAACATCCAGGAAGAAAAAGCTAAACTGGAGGGCGAGAGTTTGGACCTGCGCAGAGATAAAGACGAAGCTTATGGAGAATTTATACGTAATATTTTAGTTCACTACTTTAAAAGCAAAGAAAAACATAGAAATGTGTCTTATAAACTGGAACTTTTGTAGTTATGATGGTGTATATCTTTACCAGTTGTGGAGAAACCACTAAAAATTAAAACGCATACTAATTCTTGTACTCATTTTTAGTTTGTTGGTTGTTGTTTTGAAGGTTTGCAGAATCGTCTGAGGAGTCTGGAGGACATGATGAAGGTGAAAGAGGATAAACTGCGCAGCCGTTTCCGTGACACCTACACCGCCCTCATGTGGCTCAGGAATAACCGTGACCGTTTTGAAGGCAATGTCCACGAACCCATGATGCTGGTGGTGAGAGCAGTCACTTGCTGTTTTCTGGAGATGGCTGTTCAAGCAGATTGGTTTGATGTTCTCCCTCTTTTTTTTTTTTTTTGCCAGATAAATGTCCGTGATGCTCGGCACGCAAAATACATTGAGAGTCACATTCCTGTAAATGACTTGAGAGCCTTCGTCTTTCAGAAACAGAAGGACATGGAGAGGTTCATGGCAGAGGTGGGAAGCTCACCATGTAGTAGTTTGAATGAAGCTGACACAATTTTATTTCTTTTAATTTTAACAAATGGTCAGTGGAGGAAAAATAGTGATGTTTACCTCAGGTTGAACTAAGTATTATATGAACAATTTTCTATTAATTTCATATGAAGTTTGTAAAGGTTTGAAAACTGGTAACAAAATGTGCCATGTTTATGTACAGTTTAAAGCCTTAATTATATGATAATGCAATAAAATAATAGCATAAAAACATTGTATAATATATAATAGATTGTAAAATCAGTAAGATGAGGCATGTTTTCTCAGGTGCGAGACTCACAGAAGCTACGAGTCAACAGCGTCATCGCTCCAATGGAGTCCTGCTCTGGAAGACCACCGTCACGATCCCTCGAGACACTAAAGTAACACCTTCTTCTTGACCTGTACTAAGACCTCTTATTCAGTTCATTTTTAGCATACGTATTTATTATGTGTGTATCATTTCTTTTGGCAGGCATTATGGCTTCTTCTCGTACTTGCGTGAGCTGTTTGATGCTCCTGAGGAGGTTATGAGTTACTTGTGCCATCAGTACAAAGTCAATGATGTACCTGTAGGAACAGAGAAGACCAAGAGCATGATTGAGACGGTGGGTCCTCCTTCATTCAGCTGGGACTTTAACTGAAAATCCTTGTAGACATCATGTAGTTGGCAGAGGTAACAAACTTAGGGCCCTGTGATTTAAGGTTAATCGTGTCTACCAGTATATTGCCCACCCCTACTATGCAGTGTTTTATTTTTATATTTGATTGTTCAGTTTCTGTATAGTTTCTTAGTGGAATGCTACTGTTAAATAGATCTAATGTAGCCCTACCTGAAAAACTTAAAGCACTGTTTATTTCATTTTTATTTTAAGTTTTCAAATTGATATGACTATATATTATCAAGGTGACCAAAGAGTTGGTATTTGAATCGTTTGCTATTACTTTCAGAAATTGTAGTGATGCTTTCTTTTCCCAGAAAGAATTTGAAAATTACCGTATTTGGTATCTTTCTTTTTTAAATATAATTTAAATTGATTTTACACACTTAAATAATTATTGTATTGCATATTGAATATCGCATTGTCAAGATATCGCATAACACATTTTTCTTCAATTTCATGCGTTCCTATTTTCAGTGTTTGCCGTCTCATTGTATGAGGACAAATGAACATAATACATTTGTATAAAATTATAAAATAACACAGAATTTCAGAAAATTATATTTGTTAAAATTATTGAATTGTTAAAGTTTTATGAAATCAATTGATTTGAAGTGTTTTGATTATTAAATGAAATTTCATTAAACCATTAAAATGGAAAACATGGAATTTGAGAAAAAAAAAACCAATAGAATTTTGGAAAAATAAAACTAATTTCATAGGGTTCTAAAGACTTTTCCTCTTATTTTGTCTGTGGCAGGTGATAAGAGATGTTCAGTTGAGGATGATCTACACGGCGGAGGAGAAGTACACCGTGAAGAAGTCGTACTACTCTAATAACGTGGTCTCCAGTAACTCAGCCCTGCGGCCCTCACAGTTCCTCACCACGGCCGTAGATGTAGACGAGAGACGTCACCTGGAGGAGCAAATGAGAGTGAGTAAAGCCCTTCTCACACACAAGCCATCTTTCCATGCACCTATTTTTATGAGCATTTTGGGATATTGCATAGAAAACCTGCTGTATGAATATGCCAAGATGTGTATATATTCAAAAAATGTGCATAAAGACATGCGCTCAATTGAGGTTAGGGTTAACTTAAAAAAACGTACCTAATAAGAAGACATAACTATGATGGAAACACATTTACTGGATAAATCATTCGATGTGCAACAACAACAAAAAAACCTCACATGATTTTGCCTCAACAGTGGATGTGATTGAATAATTGGACTAACAGTGGACCAATCTCATTTCAAATCACTTTAAAAAGGTAAACATAGTACAACCTAAAACTAAACCTACAACCCATAAATCAAAATAAGTCATATAAATAATAATAATGCTTAAATATTGCATTTATGTTGTGCAACTTAACTTCCAAGTTTCAGCTCAGGCATGACATTAGCCTTTATTGTCTTCTAAAGGATTTGTGGCTTTTGTAAGAAGCAAAAAATATTGGACAGGAAGGAAACTTAGAACAAGAACAAGAGTAGAGATGGGCATACTAGAAATGGGCAGATCATATCTAACGTCACCGAATCCGCTGTTAAAAACAAACCATCCACCCGTGCATGATGTTCTCAGATTTAGATCCACACCCAATTGTCGCATTACAATTATTCAAGTTCTCAGTGTTAAGGGCGATGCTATCGTAACATATTAACTACACTGAAGTAATTGCTTTCAAAAATCTTCTTTGGCAAAATTACATTTCTTACATAAATCAGGGTCGACAACCTATACAGCACACGGAGGAGTAACCGCTGGAACGTGAGCAAAAGCGAGAGATGTGTTTGTATTTAATTCAGATTAAGTAAGGCCTACATCGCACATACAAATCTACGTTTTGAGCGAATCATTCATCATAGTACCATAGCTTGTTTTATTAAGTTAGGAGCTATAAATATGATAAAAGTGTGAGATTTAAATTATGCAAATCAATGAAAGCATGCAGCTCTGAATGCAGGAGCTCTACGCATCACAAACACACACACAAAACAGTTACAGCTTGTTCTGCTGTTTGTTGCGCTTAGCTTTGAAAAAATTGTAATGGTGTATTTCAGGGAGATATCAAGTCCATTAAGACCCATTAAACATTTCACGTAGCCTACAGATCACAGTGACGGTGATGCATGTGCAATCTCCATCCATGCTGTTCATGTGTTTCGAGTGCTTGTATCCCTTCAGCTGCCGTGCGAACTGCCGCAAAGGAAACTCAAATGTGCAGCATCGCATCCTGAAGCTTAGCATACATTTGTCTTCATTTAAAAATAGCGAGACTAAATTATATTACCAGTACTGATGCCGCTCTCTCTCTCATTGTGGTCTTTGATCTTGAAATGGGCTGAAAACTAAAGTTAAAGAATGACACACATTCATTGTGTTTTACCGTGAAATGAGAATTCCGCGTCTTTATTAAAATAAACATATTAATGATTTATCTCTTATCCACCCGCATGTTTTGGAATGTTACTTTTTAGTACGTTACCTACCTGACCTGCGGATTTAACCGCTATCCACGCATACTCAGAGTCCTTACACAAAAATTGTCTTTCTGCAACATCCGTGTGTAGTTAAATGGACTAAACAAAGCTTTGAGGCAAATGATTTTTATATTCGAGTTACTGAAGGAATTATTCCAGCCCTAGTACAAACCTTGTTGTTGAGTACAGTTATTTTGCATGTCTAAAATGTTTTAAAATAAAACAATGTAGGCTCGGTTTCACAGACAGGGTTTAGATTAAGCCAGGATTAAGCCTAAGTTCAATTAGGACATTTAAGTAGCTTTTATAAACATGCCTTAGAAAAAAAGACAAAACAATGGCATTGACATATTTTAAGATATATCAGTGCAAGCTGGTTTCAGTTAAACCAGCTCAAACATGCATTTTAGTCTGGGACTAGCTTTTGCCTTCTCTGTGAAACATGGGGGTAATGTGTCATTTGACATCTCGTTGACAGGCAGCACAAAGTAATGTTCAGAGAATTGATGAACGGATGGCAGCCATTCGTGAGCAACAAGGCAGACTAGAGCGCCGTGATAATGAGCTCCGGGGTAAGAAGAAGAAACTGTCTGAGCTGAAAGGCAAGAAGAGACAACTGGAGCAGAAAATCAGTACAAAACAGGACAGGTACCTTCTGCCAAAAACCATCCGTGTGTTTCTTTCATATTATTAGCAGTGTTTGCTAAGGCAAGCATCTCATTGCTATTGCTCAAACTTTGGGTGAAGGGTTTGTCCAAATCAAACTTTCTCATCACACACTATGCCTTTTTCACTATTGTGTTTTTCTCTCTGTGTAGTTTGAGGCAGATGGAGCAGAATAAGATCAACTTGGAGGCAATTGAAGAGGAAACAAATGCCAAAATCGCTGCTGTAAACAACAAGAAAGTGGCCATAATGGAGGAGTATTTGAAACACATGCAGGTGTGTTTCTGCTCTTTGCTTGTTGGTTTCCACTCTTTGATGTTCTTGCCTCATGTGTATGTGTGTGTGTGTGTGTGTGTGTGTGTAGATGAAGGCCAGGTTGAGTATGGAGAAGGTGTACTTGGCTCTCCAGAGTGCAGGTCTCTCTGCTGAGAAAACCAAACTGGAGACAGACTGCAGGGACAGTTCCTCTGAACTCAAGCAGGCAGAGGTCAGTCAGTCTGTCAAATGTCTTTTGCGACCCATAATTACTTGTGATATTTAACAAATAAATGTAAGACTTTTTATAATCCCATTTCAGTTCTTGGAGAAATATCATATTATTGCAATAATATATTTATACGAGAAATTGTATTATATTTAATAACTAAATTAAAGTTTTCTAATATTCTTTTTTATTTTAAAGTTTATACAGATAGTGCTGCACTGTTAACATCAACAGCACATGACTGTAAAAACTCAAGAGCTTGTCTCGTGTTGTTTACCACAAAGCTTGTTCTTTGTAAATGCCTCTAATTATTCAGATAGAGAATTTGAATATTTAAGGGTAATACAGTATGTTTTAATGCAGTTAATGAAAAATTCCTGACCCACTGATGAATGGTGCACAGTTAGACCCCAGAACATGTGTCTGTGTGTCGGTACAGGTAGCATATACCAAGCTGGACCAGATAAAGAACAATCTGCTGGCCACATGTAAGAACATGATGAGGAGGGCCAGTGAGATCTGTAACATGATCCCTGGAGAGACGGCGGTCCCAGAGGAACTAACTGATGTAAGCTCTGTCTACCTCACACACCCCATGTCATCCTCCATTACGTGTTTAATGCATTATTTTACAACATTATGTGTGTGTCGTTTCCTTTCAGGCCTTCAGCCAGTTGCCTGATACACTGGAGGAGATTGATGTCATGTTGAATGAGGAGAAGACCAGAGCGGAGTGCTTCACAGGCCTGAGTGATGCTGTGAGACCAACAACAAATCAGCTCATTCACACATTGCCTAACCTCCGCCTTTAAAAATGATATGAACCAGTCCTAACTTCAGTTCACACTGGAAGCTCACATTGTGACAACTAAACTGTTCTGAATAAGAATAGTTTCTTGATTTCCAACTTTACATATATAAAGTAATTTGGGATGCCCACAAGAGCTCCTAAAGTTTAGCTTCTAAAATATATTTTCCTCAATATTTGTCCATATTGGGATTATCTGTATCCTCTGATAACCATGAGCACCTTGCAAATGAACAGAATGTCAATTCCAAATTGTTCTCACAGCCTTATTAATTGAAATATGCAATTTGTAATGGCAATATTTTATTCCAAATGTATCTTTAATTAATTGTATTCACCTAATATTGTCTAATGGTTGACCGATTTATCTCCAAGGCCAACAATTGGATTCTGGAAGTAAAACCATGATTTGTTTTCTCCAAAGGGAAATACATTTGAAATAACTTAAGCCATGACAGCCCTACTGTGAGCTACGAGGTTATTAATCAATGGTATTTGTTTCTGTTGAAGAAGATTAGTCAGCCAAGATTATTCAAATAATTTTTTAATAATTGTTTAACAGCTAAATTCATAGTGGAAAAACTACATTACCCACAATGCTGCACTGTGAATGACATAATAGAGTCAGTCTCCATTTGCCCTCAAAATACTTAAATATTTGTAAGTTTTTATATTATCAATATTTTTTAATTAGTTTTATTTTTCTCAGTGAAAAAAATTATGCTGTTGATTATGCTGTTTGCAATGCTTCATGGGATTCTAGTTCTTTCCCTCACTAAAATTGGGTTAAGTACACAATCCTGAACCTTTGTATTTGTGTCAAATCTTAGTTTGTAATGTTGTAATGCACCTCATAGCTGATTGGCTTGTTTAAAATTTTTAAAAAAGCATTCACTTTGGGAGAAGTGAATGGAAAAAATACTTCTAGAACCAGCGCCGCTGATTTTGTCTAAAGCAGGACTATTATTTTGACATTGCTGAGAAGCTCCCATTCTCTATCCATTAGTTTACTGTCTTTGACAGATCTGTCTAATAAATTATTACACAGTGCCGTTAAACAGAAAATAAACGTTATACCCGGTTACCGTGACAACCGACCTGAGAGTAGCCTAGCACCGGAAGCACATATGGCACGAGTGATGCATAATGCTTTATTTACAAAATAAATAATGGGATCTCAATTAAATGGTATCTCGCAGCCATGGAAACATAACATTCATGCCGAATGAGAGAGGTAGACTTTGTGAGGTGAGCCAAATTTAAGCTTTGCATTTTAAATAGGCGTTACAATGGGCTTACTGCATTTTATTCTGACAAGAAATCTCTTATTTATTTTCCCAAATCTTAATTAACGTCTCAAGAAAAGTCTACCTCTCTCATTCGGCATGAATGTTGTTTCCTGTGGCTGCGAGGTAACATTTCATTGCGAACCTATTATTTATTTTGTAAATAAAGCATGCTTCACTCGTGTCATATGTGCATCCAGTGCTACTCAGCCACCACGGGTGACGTTCACTGTCACAGAACTAGAACACTGCGGTGGTAAATAACTGCCACCGTCACAGCCCTAAGTCCTTCTATTAGTAATTAACCGATAAACGCTATAATACTTTCTAATCCACTGTCGGCATTCAGCAAATACTCATTTCTATCATTGAAACAAGTCTTTAAATATCTAATACATTTTTAATTCCATCAATCTTTTGAACTTTGAATGTAGCTGGTAGATCTTCTGATGTGTGCTTTTGTAGCCTGCAGCTGGAAAGCATGACGGAGTTAGCAGCATAAATACTTCAATATAGTCAGTTCTAATTAAGATGACTGAAGAGAAGGGCTTTTATTCAATCATGCGCTGCTGGTTTTGACTCTCAGGTGGTGGAGGAATATAACCGACGTGAACAGGAGATTCAGAACATGGAGACGGAACTGGACGACAGGACCAACGCTCTGACGACTTACCGACAAAACATCGCCGAGGTGCGTCCGACCAAGCAAGACTCACAAACATCTTCAATATGCATACAGATAAAAAGAGTTCCCAAACACGTTGATGTGTTTTCTAGGCGAAAGAGCGCTGGCTGAATCCTCTGAAGCAGCTGGTGGACCAGATCAATGAGCGCTTCAGTGATTTCTTTCGTTCGATGCAGTGCGCTGGAGAGGTGGATCTGCATTCGGAGAATGAGGTGAGGATGCATTCTCTTCCTTTCTTTAATGGTATGGCCATCATTGGCTCTGAAGCTCTCATACAGGTTTGGCGCTTTTCCATTACCGACTCGACTCGGCTCGCTTTTCGCTCCGTTTTCCATTGCAGAGAGTACCTCCACAATAGTACCTGGTTGTCATAGCGACGCTGCAGGAAACTGCCATGACGTAATCTTCTACACGACACACACCCGCTAAACCAAACAAAGGAAAGTCTGCACCTCCTCGTTTGACCACGGCGTATTCTACCGAGTTGCCATAATAGCAATGGGTTTATCATGCAATCTCTGGCCAAACTATTTAAAAATGGCGGGGTTATTCAGGATACTCCGTCTGGCGTGTGCAATGATGACACAGTGAATAGTGATGATTCTCTCTGACCAATCAGCAGTCTGCGGTGTTTTCACATCACATTTTAGTATGGCCTCAGCTTGCTCAGAACCTTACAGGAGGTGATACAAAAAAAGTACCTGTAAGCAGGTACAGGCACAACATTTACACAGTGGAAAACCAAACAGAGGCGAGTCGAATTGAGGTGAGGTGGTACTGTGTAGTGGGAAGCGCCATTTCATTACGTCATGTCAGGCTGAAGCTTTCATACACTTTCATTATGTCATGTCAGGCCGCCCTGTTCTCTCATACACAACAGCTGATCAGTACTGGCTCCTATGAGAGGTTATTTTTTCTGTTTCTGCCCAGCTGACAGTGAAGGATGTTATTTTGGTGGCTGTATTTTGCACTGCAGTATTTAGGTTTGCATAGGCCAATTCACACTGCCAACAGCAACAGACAGGTTTTGTTGCATCAGTGTTACCGCTGTCGGCGTGGGTTGGTGTCTGTTTGTTGGGTCGTGGAATGTCCGAGAAGTGACGTACTGTTCAGTTTAGATTTTGTAACCCAAAATCTGGCGAATGTCCTTATTGGCCGGAGTCTGTCAGTGCAGTGCGAGTTGGTGAATTGGTCGTTTCTGCGACACTTATGATGCATGCGCGGTCAACACAAAATGAAAGATTCGCTCTCTGAGACATTAGACGTATCTTTAACCAATAAACATGAGCAACATACCAAAAGGAGCGGCAGTGGACGATTTAAAAGCAGTGAATTTTGGCTTGCACTTCTGTAAACGAAACTAAATGTCTTTTTTCTCATGTAACGCATCAGTCATGGACCCACAGCGGCTAATCCCTCCTCTGGCTCCGCCTACTACAGAAGCCACGCTCCAAACTCTTGCTATAGGTTGAGCTGGAAAGAGATGTTTAGATGGTGCCTGGAGGCTCAATGTTGGGGTTAGGAGATAAACCCATGAATGGCATACTAATATACTGAGTTAAGAGAAAGTATTTTAACATCAACATACTTCACTTTTAAGGGTACATGGTAGCAAAGTTTCCTTTCTTTGATTGTGAAAACCACCCTCTTTTACTGCAAACATCACTTTGAGCAACATAATACTGGGTGTCAGACGGTAGCAAACGGAGGATCTTGAACATGTGTTTCAGGAGGAGTATGATAAGTACGGTATCCGCATCCAAGTGAAGTTTCGCAGCAATGCACAGATGCACGAGCTCACGCCTCACCATCAGAGCGGAGGAGAGCGCAGCGTGTCCACCATGCTGTACCTCATGGCCCTGCAGGAGCTCAACCGCTGCCCCTTCAGAGTGGTGGACGAGATCAACCAGGTAAACACCCAAAACAGTTGGATTCCAGAATTTAGTCGATTCCAGCCAAAATGTCCCTTTTTTATAGGTGCTTGAATGTACCAATATCATGTGTTGCATCCTCAATTTTCAGTATTACCGCACATGACTACATTTTCATCAGTGTTACAAGTGGTCAGATAAAGGAACTCCCTTTTTATTTGATTTGCTCCAAGAAAGTACACTCCCTAAATGTAGCAAACCTCAAACACAACTTAAGTCTGAACACGGCAGCAACATGAGCATTTAAATAACTGATTAATTCAAACTATAATAGCATCTCTATAATACTAAAATAACACTGCTGTCCATCTAGTAATGTTATCCTTAATGAACTCTTTCCCCAACAGCGTTTTTCTTTTATTTATATTTTTATGAAGCTGTCAGCCAGTGCCAGCATTTTTAATCATTTTCACAAAAATGTCAGGGTCTCCAATATATTCATCTATATATTTAACATCCAATATATCAAAATAAATAACAGACCCTCTGCTTTTAAACAAACCTGTTTTTTCTATCTTCATGCCTTATTTTTTTATCAACACGTTTCATAAAACATATTTTGTCCAGATCGGATTCAGAACGATGATCAAAACACAGATGGAGTAGATCGAGTCCATCAACACCCCCAAAGCTTCACAGTCCTATTGCTCGACCTGGGTCGACATTTCATTCAGTAACATTAGGCGGTTTTGATTTATATTCTGTTTAATGTTGACGATCGCGTTTTTCTTATATATGATATCGCTTGTTTCTGCATTGTCTTAACTGTGTTTTGATCAGGAGATTCGGTACTCTTTCAGAAGTTGCGTAATAGCGCCCCCTACCATATAACAGTGAAAACACCGAAAGCCTGAAATTTCCGTCAATGGTGGGGAATGAAAATACTAAAGAAACATTTATGTCATCAATTAGATATAAACTTTGACAGTGAAGAATTAGCTAATGAGTGAAACACTTACATTAGTAGAAGAACATGTTCCTCGGGTGGAGTGTGAAGGTGCGTGTCACTCTTGTTTGATTGGTGTTTGTTTTGTGTGCAGGGGATGGACCCGGTCAATGAGAGACGAGTGTTTGACATCGTTGTGAGAAGTGCTTGTGGTGTGAACACGTCTCAGTATTTCTTCATCACACCTAAGGTTAGTTTACTGAATATGGCTGTGACGTGTTCACTAGTGTGGGTGTGTAATTCAGTGTGTGTGTGTGTGTGTGTTTGTAGCTGCTACAGAACCTGCAGTACGCAGAGCAGATGACCATCCTCTGTGTTCACAACGGACCCCACATGCTGGAGCCAAACAAATGGAATGAGAAAGCCTTCCTTAGACGTGCCAAACGCAGACCCATTTCCTGAAGTTCAAGTAAATGCTCTAAATGTTAAGATGTGGTCAGTGTAGCTCAAGTTCTTGTTGGATTACCAGTTCACATGCTGTTTATGAGTGCCTTAATGTGCCCTTTCCTGATTTAAAATATTTTATAATAATTACAATATAATAAATCCTTAAAATCAGCAATGTCTAGTGTTTATTCTCACTAAAGGAAGAATCACTGGTATTATTACTGCTCATTCTTAGTAACACCCATCCAAAATATTAATCCAAGATATTTTCCATTTAAATTTTTAACAAAAAGGCTGGGCAAAATGATCTAGCTGGCCAATCACATCAAAGAATGTGAGACTTCCATTCACAGATACGATATACCAAACATGAAGTGCGTTTCTGCAGTTTTTAACAGTGAAAGAGTGCAAGATAAGAAACAGGAAGACAGGGTGGGTCATATCAAACAGCACCTCCCCTTTTTTTTGCCTCAGTCACTATAAAAAAACTGTATCTATAGAAAGCTTGAAATGTGATTTAAAAATGTAATAGAAATTATGTAATCCATATTAAACCAACGAGAGGTAATCTGCTCAGACGTAATGTTTAGAATGTGTATGAGGAAAGGACAAGACAAATCTCACTCTACTTTTAAATAATCAATGTAAAAATTCATTAAAATATTCCTGTCATTGTTTTATTAAAGTTCTTATGTTACTTTACTTGAAAGAAATACCCACTGTGATTCATGAAAACTTGTTTTCAAAAACATTCCGTTTGCTTTTTTTCACAAATCGCACTCTGGTTACATTGAATCATTCACTCAACCTTGCTGGTGTGATATTACGTCAGTGTTTATACAGTGCTGCCTCGAAAGGTATGTAATAATGGTGAAACTAGGCTTTCCTTTGTATTGTAAAGTATTAAAGGGTTAGTTCACCCAAAAAGGAAACTGACCCCTTTAATAGAATTATCTGGTGTTCAAAACTATGAATAGCAGCTCCCAAACTCATTACAGCTGCTGGTTCTGCAGATAACTAACATTATTTTAAATTATTAAAATAATTCACAAAGTTTATTCCACTAATGCCAAAACTTTAAGATGCTGAGGCAGAGCTAGTTAATTGGTCATTTTGTTTTGGCAACGGGCTGGTTGTGTTAGCTGTCAATCCTGCGCTGCATTGACCAATCGGTATCTAGGACCAGTTAGTTAAAGCTCTCTTGTTATTTTGTTATTTTTATTACTTATTACACCAGTGCAGTACAAAGCAGTACAGGACACATTTTAATGATATCTCTGTACATAATTTTATTTACATGATACAATTTCGCAGTAATGTCGGATAACAAGATTATATGCGCAATACATATAATAAATAAAGATGGTTTGTACAAACTTGCATAACTAAAATCAAAATCAGAACAGATGGTTAGTTTTACTGTGTAAACTGACAAAGCTCTAAAATAAAACAGCGCTGTGCAGCCAGACCCAAAAACAGGAAATGGACTGAGCCTCAGATCTGAAGATGGCGATCACTGAGTAGACTAGTCACATACTCACACACCGACTCACAACACAAGCACACTCAAAGGGCTGATTAAATGACACTAAACAATACCATTAATTTCTTACCTGATTTAACACTCAATACCCACTGAATAGATCAATCACACACAAGAAAGGTGAATTAGAGGAAAAAAAAGAAAAGAGAAATGGACTTCTAGTATGCAGTCAACTGTAAAATAGTAATTTCACTAACCATGCAAAACACCCACTTAAAATGCAACTCTCTGAACAAGCCCAGGAACCATGTTTTCATACATTGGTGTCACATTACAAAATCAATGAAAAAAAAAAAAAAGAACTCACTTAAATGACTTGAAGGGTCATGTGGGAGGATCAATAATTGTTAGTTAGTTGCCATGTCTAACCCCATCCATAGTGGACAATGGTATCATGGTTGCTCAATTGATCATGAAGTATTCTGGTCTGGCTGCATTAAACAATCGGAACTGGATTATATATATTTTTTTCCACAAAGTCTGTCAATGGTTTAAAAAAAAAACAAAAATCTTTTTAACATGAAAGAAATCCAGCATCACTCCAATAGCTCAATGACTCACGTGGGCTGATGCTCAAGCAGAAAAGTGGTTGATAAATGTCAAAAAGGCTGACTCTAATGGGAGGGCGAAACGTTCGACCCGGAGGAAACAAGAGCGTCCATTTGCTACATGAGCCAGCCATGCACTGTTGCTCTGACGGCGCTCGGGTCAGAGCGGTAACAGTCTTCAGAGAGTCCCGCGTCATGAGACCAACCAGGAGACACGATCACAAAGTAAACTAATGACGATCACGACGGACAGTCAGCCTTTAACACGAGAATCAGATTCCAGGATACTCCGAAACGGACACGTTAGGCAATGTCTCCGGCTTCATACCTTTTATAGACTTTTTTTTTGTTCTTTTAACTTGAAGCTCGTATAACCAACAACAGAAAGCAAAAGAAAGATGGAAACAAAGTGATCACTCATGCATTGGCTTAAAAACAAGATTCTTTCCCATACTGGAATTAAAAAAACTAGTCTTTAGAATCACAGGTCAAAGTGCGAGTCCTTTTATCTGATCTCTCGCAAAATCGAGGTGAAGACGGCGAGGGGTTTATATTCTCTGAATCTTGTCGGCGACCACGACAGGGTTCTCTTTGCGGATCTTGGCGGCAGCCTCTGCCTTGTAGTCGTAGGGGCAGTTGTGCTTGTCCGAGTAGCGATGAAGTCCACAGAAGAGATTCCCACAGCGGCAGTCGAACCCTGACGAACGAGACATCGGCATCAGAATGCGCGGATGGAGCATTTATATAATGTGTATACTGCACGTGTAGGAACATGCTGGTTCTGCTCACCTGTCAGGCCGACCTTCTTGCGGCACATGAAGCATCTGTTCTTCTTGGGTTTGGGGGCGTCAGGCGTCTTGGCCTCTTCCCCGTCAGCTGAGCTCGGAGGTGCAGCGGACGCCGTCGGCTGAGTGACAACTGGAAAGACACGCACAGGAATTAGCATCCCGAAAACAACTACATGCCATAAACCCATAACGCATCCGGAATTTGCTTGTTTGTGGGTTTGTTTTTTCCATCTTTGGTGTGCAGGGATTTTTTGTAACTTTACAATTTTAATTATTGTGGCTTTCACACCTAGACAGTTTTGACTTTCAGGCACATATAAATATTTTTTTGGTGAAAATGCCTTCAGTTAATCCTATGGAAGCTCGTTTCCACCACAGAATAATACTTTAAAAAAAAGTTATTTACATCGCAATGAGATACGAATGAAATCTTTAGAATTGGCCGCAGAGAGGGGTTTGCGCTTCAGTTAAGCATTTTTTTCAAATACCAGCTGTGTTCAAAATTCATACTAGTCTCAATGTGACCACATTAAATGAATTCTGCAAACAAAAAACATCTTTTGTCAATAGTGTATCGATGTGTGATGCAAACCAAGCAGCTTTCTATTGGCAAATACAGCGAATTCACATGCTTGAACCCATCTGCATGTTGAAATAATTTATCCTCAATCTTATAAATGAACCAGAAGCATCGAGCTGTTATTTTGAACATATCCTTGACTCATTTTAAGTGTTCAGACTTTAAGCTTGAGAGTGCCTGAAACGGGTTGAGCTGAGACACTTCCTCAAGTCTGCAACAGAAATACCAACCTGGTTCAGGAACTTCTACTTTTGGCGAGACCACCTCATCTTCACAGGAAATGCTCATCTCCGTCATCTGTTGAGTCACCGGAAGGGCAGCGGCGGAGCTGTTGGGCGACTCGGCGCTAGCAGCGGAGTTGTTTAGTGTAGCTTCAATGATCTGGATGGCTGAGGCTTCAGAGGTAGGACTACTGGTGACACTGCTAGAAGCTGCTGGAAGAGACCAAATCCCCTTAGTGTTAATGAGACGCTCGAGGAACAGATCGATCTTATGAACACGTCCGATCGTCCGTGAAGATGTTCAAAGAGTAGAACCACATACCCATTGTGCTAATAGGACTGACTCCCCCATTGTTCTGTCTTGTTATATTTTCTTTGTAACAGACCGAGCACATGCCATTGGTCCGAGGGTTGCCATAGAAACCACAGCCGGTGGCACAGAGCATGGGCACGGGGCTTTGATTGGTCTCCTGGGCCATCTCTCTGAATGTAGGCAATTCCTATAGACAACAAAACACAAGCACCATGAATATGACCGCATGCATGTGGGAAGTGTCAATCAAAGACTGCGACTGGCTTCATTAAGAGGATTTACACAGATAAAGGTGCAATGTTTCCGCAGACTGGGAATCAGATTAGGGGTCAGACTGGCATCGGTTTGGCACAAGCCTCATCTTTGCACGGAATCACCTGATTCAAGCTGATTCCTGCAAACTCATGCCACAGATTCATGTTTAATTGTTTAACAACCAGGCTGAGCTGAATTCATGCAAGACTTCCTGGAAACCCAAGCACTTGACCAATCCAACCGGTAAAATGCTTAATTAAACTATATGGTGTGGTTACATTAGAAAAGGGAGAAGTGACGTCAGAAGAACAGGACTGTCAGTACTAAGATTGATCTGCAATGAAAATAATGCTGTGCACTCATTTGCATAAACAATTAATCATGTACCACCAAAAGTTTAGCTAACCAGCTCTAAACGAGTTAATTTTCTGACGCAAGCGCACATTCATGAGAATGTCCTAGGTAAGTGGTCCCAACTTTTGGAGTCCAAGCCCCCTTTGTCCAACACAATATCTAGTACTTCTGGTATGTACTTCTAGGGCCTTAACTGGACGTGCAATAATGAGCCTAAACGTGCAAAATGTTCCTTTAAATTATTTATAAAATGTCAAACAAATTTCCTAAATGCACCCCTCTTCATAAACTGAAGCTGATCTTCAAGGGATAGTTCACCCAAAAAATGAAAATTCTGTCATTACTCACTTTCAGTCATATTTGGAATACAAATGAAGATATTTTCGATGAAATCTGAGAACTTTTCTTCCCTCCATTGACAACAACACAACTACTTTTACGATCTTTATGAACTTTTTGAAGCGTCAAACTAATCCATATGAATTGAGCGGTTTAATCTACATTTTCTGAAGAGACCCCATGGCTTTATATAAAAATATTTAACTTAGGCTTTTACTTAACATATAAACACTGATCAGCAAACATAAACATAAGCTAAATCAAACCTTCTTGACTCGAAGGAACCAAACCTCTTGCGTGGGGCTTAACACAAAAGAATGAACCTCATTGGTTCTTGTGAAAGCTCAAACGTGATGTGTAACACGAGAATGAACCTCATTGGTTCTTGCGGAAGCTCAAACGTGATGCGTATCAATGGGCAAGGAAATCCAAGCATGCTCTCAGAATACAGGCCAGGCTTTTCTTTTTTTCAGGAAATCATTAATACAAATTTCTGAAGCAATTACAAAAATGTCAAGAAACCTCTGTTTTATCACTGCTCATTCACACCTCAGATTTGAAAAAGAATCAAGAAATGGGTGAGTAAAGCTGTGGAAAAGTGGGAGTGTAGAGGTTGGGAAGAGGGGAGACAACCAATAAAACACAGACCTCCAACACGTTCATTTACAGACAAATTCATATTTAAATGTGAGCGGAGAAAAAAAAAAAAAAATTCTACCAAACAGTTAGGCGCACCTTGATGCATTTTAAAAATATAACAATGCAACAAACTCACAAAAGTTAGCAGTAGAGACTACTAACAACTATCATCAACAAATCAAATACGTTCTGATAAATTATTCTTACAAATATCAACATTATAACTTTCAAAAGAAATTGGTCTATATAAAAAAATGAGGAAGAACATTGAAAATGTCTAATAATATTTTCATTTTGTTTACGTGCACTACAATCGCTGAACAAATGACACATCAGTTTAACACAGAAGGAATAAAGGCATAGTTACTTTTTTTTGTCCATTCTTCTTTGATTTTTCGGTCTACATCATTGTCTTGTGGGTATCAGAATAATTGTCATCGCCTTCATGATCAGACATACTGCTGTATCAGTGTCCTTATTTGCAATATATATTTCATTTGAAGACATGAGATGTGTGCATTTGCAGTGCTGGTTCAGGTTTAAAGCACTACTACAGTTACAGTATATGAAATATGTCCATAACTTGAAACGCGTTTGCTCCGGTCCGGATATGAACTGTGATCCGCGAAGCGAGTGCTAATCTCATTGCAGCGTTCCGCACAGAAACTGCTCTCATGTGCACTTTGCGTGTTACACACTATATATTGTTACAGTCATATTTTCAATGTGTTGGTAATCAAACTCCAGCTCTGAACGCATCGTGTGGCAAATGCAAACACTTTAGTGTTAATTTACTGTGGAAACAGCCATGTTATGGCTTGTGTCTGAAGGACAACACCGCAAAGCTGACCCTTCAAAAAATCAGTTAACCTTGTTCATGTAATTCTATTAATGCCTATTTATCTTTACATTTTCTATAATCTTTACATTTCATTTTATGCCGAGGTCACTGAATTACTGGAAAATGAGCACCAAAATGTACGCATGCTCTTCATTTGTCATGCGCATAAGAACTTTTTCACATCTATTTCTCTCTTTAAAAAACCCTATTTTTTCCTCAATATTGACATAAGATAAAATCCTTGGTATTTATGTTTAAAATCTAATCATACAAGCGTCTTATAATTCAGGGTCAATTTAATGTTGTGCATCTATATTTAGAGTTTAGAGTATTTTAATTATATTCGGGTCATTAAGACTTATTGAGAACCACTGTCTAAGTTAGTTTGCCATTTTTGTACTTTCTTGGTAACATTTTCTGAAACACGGCTGTGAAATAAAAAGGATTAAAAAGAAAAATAATGTTCCTTATTCCTTTATGATTCACACTAAGCAGTTAATGTGGATGTTTAATGTTTCGGGAACGAGTCATTGTTGGTTTGAACACAATTAGTCCAAACCAGATTTACCAAATCTATTTTTAAAAAGTACATTTTAAACAATTCTGCTGTGTCAAATGAGTTAAAGATTTAAACAAATCAACAGATATTCTGCCATACCATACATGTTGCAATATGTAAATAAGCAGTTGTGTGCTTCACAGAAGTTGCTGACAGTGTGAAAGCAATAAAGTCCCCATAGAGTGACAATTATGCTTGACTGACAACTATAGCAGTACATTAAAAACTTTTGTATCATTAAATGATTGTATTTGTCCTATGGTTTGCAAGTTCCTTGATACAAAATGACAATATTGTGATTTTTTAATGATAACATTATCACCACATTACGCATTACTATCCATTTACATTAATAGTTAAATTTTAAAATGGTGTTTAACATTTTTGCTGTATCAAATCAATACCAATTGTACTGCCATAAACTACCAAAACTACTATTGTGACCATCCTACTAGGCAGATGAAGTACGACCATGTTGTGCTGATGGGTAAATGCTGACTAGCCGTGTGAGATGTAAATATATCTGTAGGTGGAACAGCTGGAACATTCTGTTCAAGCAGAGGCCCGAATACAGCAGCAAACACAACCCCCATTCAAACGCCCGAAGTGGAAACATTTAACGCAGACGCTTTCGAGCAATGAACCTGAAATCTGTCAGGAGTGACATGTAGGCGAGGGGCCCCGCAGTTCCGAAGGGGCCCTCTTGTTTCCAAGTAAACAAGATTGCAGCATTTCACCTCCACCTTTTGGCATCAGAGGTTTTCCCCCGAAAATCCACCACATGGCCCGTGTCACGTGTGAGCCTGCTGCCCTTCGCACTCGCTCACACGGACGGCTGGATTAGTTTTCATCCGTCACAAGGGTGCAATGTGACATGTTGTCCTGAACAGCCTCCACCAGTGTGTCCCGACTATAAATACCCCTACCTGCCTCCATTATGTCACACACTTCTCTAGTAGGAGCTGGTTTGCATAGCACCCTCCTCCCAACACATGGCCTCATATATTCTGATAAAGCCAAAAATGGCAAAGCCCCAAATAGGGCTGTTTTTTTTCCCCCTTCTTCTTCAGCTGATTCCCATGTGTGTTGGTCATCTATGTCCATTTATTCCTGTCTGGGTGACAGCAAATACATGGCATATAGGGCAAAACAATGACATGAGAGATATAACAAGTCAAATATTTGAACAAAAGCAAACCATTAAGCTAAAAAGATACCATAAATGGAGAAAGCCATCAGAAAACAGATCACTCAATGCTCAGTTGTCCCAATGCACCAATATATGAATCATTTAAACGACATGTACAGCTTATACAAAGTCTGATAGTGCAATTAAAAATGCCAAGACGCTAGTGTGTGTTATTCACCAGTATGTGTACTTTTATACATTACATATAGAGCTATATATGCGGTAGAGGCCTCATAATGAAATCCACTGAGTCATGCTAACATTAGCATCACGGCTAACAAACACACGGTGTCATATAAAGCACGAAAAACACTCAACACAACAGCTGCTGCCCTCAAACGATGTAATGTGTTCAGTCTGAGGGGTTTGTGATGATGAATGAGTGTGGATAGATGGTCATTTAGTTGTTTATCTACTTTATATCTGGGTCAGGGTGAATATGCTTTGTGTTCTCCTTTGTTTCAAACACTCTTCCTGTTTGAGCCAAAGCACAAACCTTGATAAATACAAAAAATACCAATCCACCAACAGAACGCCAATTCACAACAAATCAGTCAAGATATTGAAGAACAAACGGTGGGGAAATTATTTGTTAAAGACGTTTATTCATTCACTCAATGATAAAGATACACAAAACGAGCTAGCTTTATGTTTCCTGTATAACATCTCGACCGACACACAAATCAACCCAAAATAAAACCAAATACACTATAATTGAGTTAATTAACCGAATAATTATAATAATACATAACCAGACAATTAATTGTATCTGAATAAACACTCGAAGAGAAATACATGCAGCTACCAGCAACAAACGAGCTTATTTGTCATCTCCGCAATCTTGAAAGACAAATTCTGTTTAAACGCGAAGCAAACAGAGCGTTACGAATAAAACAAGCGCGTTAAAACAAAAAATCAGCTGTTTTCGTATCATATTTCAGCTTTTAGGTGGAAAGGAACAACAGGCTAATTTCACTAGCTAACATGCTAACATCAGCTAACAGCCATGTTTGGTCAAACTCGCCAAGTTAATCAATTTAGACTAACAACTAACACATTATATGACATTATACCAACGAATAACTCTGGAAATAAAGATATTAGGCGTACTAGCTGGTTATTTCACCCAAACTAATCATATTTTCCTATAACGTTAGCATGAGCTTTTAAAAGGTTGTAATGTGGGGGGAAAGTGTTTTACTTGCCTTATCTGAGTAAAAAGAGAAGCTCCCGGAATAAAGAGACTATATATTAAACCCTTCGCGTTGGTCTGTGCCGTTAGTCCGCTGACGTGTGTGTTTCGGTGTGTATGTGTGTTTTTCGGGCTGCTGTTTGTTGGTTTTCTTTAATAGTGGGCGTGACGTCACGGTGATTGACACGTCCGCGGGGCGTGGCCAACTGCGCCAGTCACAACAAGTTTACTGTACAAAAACAACCTTCTGCTCTGAAGCAATAGCTCCTAGCGCAGTGGGCTGGGGTTGCCTTGCATTGTCATGATCGTAAAATACTGGATTCTATTCACTACACTTTGTGGGAGTTGTATGGACGAATTCATTCTAAATTTGAAGATATTTTGACTTTGAGACAACCTGAGGCAGAAAAATCAAACGAACAGCTAAAGATTTGCACTTTTCCCCCCTAATGATTTCCAAATGAATTCTGAGTACTGGTGTTGCAACAGTTTCATCCCAAATACCAGTTAGCTGATATTGGCCATCACCAGGGATGGGGAATGTTACTTTTAAAATGTTTGTTCACTTTCTTTACAGATTACAAAATACATGCTTTAAAAAGTCATTTGTAATGTAGGCTATTTCATTAGATTACTTAATCTAAATACTTTAGAATACTTTGGAATGCTAAGGCATGTAACACAAAGGGAACACCAAACATAAGACTTGGTTTTCCTCTGCATATTAATTTCAGTTTTCCACAATATTCCTTGAAGCAAAAAACACAGACAATCGTTGAAAAAAAAAGAAAAAGAAATAGCCTAAATATTGATGCTCAAGAAGGGGTGTGTAAACTTTTTGAATTGGATGAACAGGGTAAATTGTACTTATTTTGTCCTCTGAGAAACATGTAGTTATTAGCTTCCGAAGAGAAGTGCTAAATGAAAAAAAAAAATGACCTTTAAACAAATTAAGAACAATTTCAAAAGTTTTCACCCCCTGCTTTTAATGCATTTCATCGAAGCTTGTTTCCACCACTAAATATAAAAATAAAAACGGTAATTGTTGTAAATCTTTTTACATCTCACAATTCTGACTTTTTTTTCTTCTTCTTGCAATTGCGAATTTGCATCTTACAAATCTGACTTTTTGTGTGATATAAATTCATAATTGTGCGTTATAAAGTCACAATTGTGAGATAAAAAATACCTTTTTAATGTCTTTTTTTAATAACTCGCAATTACAAGTTTATATCTCACAATTCTCAGAAAAGAAGTCTTGTGAGATAAAAAGTTATGACCCAGATCCCTCTTATTTTGTAAAAATTTGGCATATTCTTCAAGGGGTATGAATTTATGAGCAGAAATATTTTGTTACTGGCCATCACTGTCATTCATATGACTGATTTTACAGTACTAACTGTATGGCATTGGATGCAACAAGATGTTTTTAGTAAAAGAGCAGGCACAAAATGTGTTCAAAAGTTATCAAAAGGGAAGATTGTATTAAGATCCAAATCGTAATAAAAAACAAAAACACTTGATGCTGTCCATTGGTGTGCTGAAGGTTATTTTTATATGAGCTTGTATCAGATGTCACTGTGATCTGCTGACCCGGAGAACAGCCAGAGCTGAGCTCTCTTTGAAGGACACGTTGAACACATTTCCACGGCCATGCAGAAGCAAGATGAAGATACTGGAACATATTGAATACTGGCTCCCTTAAATGTAGGGAGTTTCCTATACAGCACTGTTTGGTGTTACTGGCATATTCAAGCGGCACAGCAATGGTGACGGGGGTGGCCTTTCGATTTGGTCTTTTTAAAAACCCTCTCTTAAAAGTAGATGGGTAGAAATGGACATAAAACAGATATTAATGCAAACATAGCATATAATTATTTGATTATATTTAGAACCATTTGGCTTAAAATCTTGTCAACAATGAAACGAGTCTCTTTCTGGATGTCTCCGACCCTGGGTCTGTTTTGAGAGCACTCTCGTATTTTGCCCTCTGGTTATATATAGAGCTGGAATCTGATATGAGACCAACTCACACTCCATGTGAGAAAACAGCATCACTGCTTTCTGCTCTTTAAAGGGATAGTTCACTCAAAAATGAAAATTCTGTCATTTTTTCACCCTCAAGTTGTACAAAACCTGTGTGAGTTTGTTTCTTCTGCAGAACACAAAAGATGATATTCTGAAAAATGTTGGTAACCAAACAGTTTGGTTCATATTGACTTCCATATAGTAGGAAAAAAATACTATGGGAGTCAATGGTGCCTCACAACTGACATTGTTCAAAATTGTATCTTTTGTGTTCAGCAGAAGACAAACATTCATACAGGTTTGGAACAGCTCAAGGGCGAGTAAATGATGACAGAATTTTCATTTTTGGGTGAACTATCCCTTTAAGTGACTTCAAAGCGAAGGAAAGAAGCAAATAAAGTGGTGGAGGTTTGATTATATTCTTTCCTGTTTGACCATTTTAGGCATTTCCTCCAGCAGTGTAGTTGCATTATCAGTTAACAAAGCGAGGATTAGTTACACCTGATAAAAGCAAAGATTAAATTTAGTCTTCTAATTTTACTTTCCAGACCCATCTAGTCTTTGTTAACACCTATCAGCTTTGATTAATGATGGAGATTATGGACCAAAATTTGGTATGGGCTTGTAAGAAAAACCTGCCATTTGTTAATGACAAATACAGTGGTGGTCTCACACCTGATATTGAAATGCAATGAGTGTTATAATTTCCAAACTAGAGCTATTTTTCAATTAGCTTTCAAAAAAAAAAAAAACCCTGACAACCCAAATATATATATATATAAAAAATAGTTTTCAATAACCCACTATCTTTCCAAACCTTTTGACTTTCTTAATTCTGCAGAACACAAATATGTTAAAGTCCCCATGAAATCAAAATGTAGTTTTTGTGGCTTTTAGTATGAATATGTTACTTACTGTTATCTATAAGCTAGTGTGATCCAAAACAATGAAAAAATTCATATTTAGAAGATAAGCATTCAAAACCTAGTCTCTCACTTTCACTAATATGGATCAGTGATTTTGATGACAGAGTTTTGATTCTCAGAGTTTCTCTCCAATCAAATGCTCTCTAGAATCTGAAGCGTCCCGCCCCCTACATTATAAATGGACGCTGAAGCTGAAATCGCTCACTTGTTCACACATTTACTATTTTCTACACTGTGACCGGCTCATAGTGCAATATATATAGGGATAGGGAATGATTCAGACAGTGTAAATATGATTTCCAATGGGGCGAATGAAGTCTGGTTTCACGTTAGTGTCAGTTGAACCGCCGCAGCTCCGGTCCAGAAACACGATATACCAGAGCGGATCATATGGGCGAGTCGACGTATCGGACCCATTTGAATTCAACACAGAATTTTTTATTTTAAAGCAATATGGAGGAGATCAGGAGGAGAAACGGTTAGAGATTAGGAAACCGAACTTCACCGATCTCAACGGCTCTGGCCGAGCTGTGATATAAACTAAACACTATTGGCTATTTAAAAAAAGGGGAGGAGCTGTTTGATATGTCCCGTCCTGTTTTCCTGTTTCAGTGGAAATTGCGTCAACACATTGAATAACGCTGCACATTTCAAGGCACTTCTGTGGGCCTTTAAAGAATGGTTGAATTGCTTTGGTCAACAGTGACAAAACTGTACAGACAAAAATAAATAAATTAAAAACATACCAAAAAAGGACAACAAACATACACCTTGAAAGAGCATTAGTTGATTTATTCTTTCCACAGGACACCATGGAAAGTAAATTTATTTACAAAATCTGGAATGTTGAATAAATGCATACCAATCATCTTAATAGTAGCTGCTTGCGGAGAAACCTTTGACATAGCTATACATTAAAAGGACTGCTTCTTGTGATGCAAGTTATTGCTGGATTTAAAAACATATCACTAATGCCATGAACAAATCATAAACCTTTTAAAAAAGTATTTACATGTTGATTAGTAAGTCAAAGTAAAGTGTGCTAAATAAATAAAAATAAAAGTGGGACAGTAAACAGAACACCAGTTGTTTTTAGTCACTGTTCGTTATTACATTTTTACAATGTCTTCACAAAAAAAAAAAAAAGTGACAATCGAGGGATCTACGCTAGACTGATTCGTGACAAAATGGAAGTGTCCACAAAAACATTGTGTTGAGTGAATCATTCACAGCAAAGTTAGGGGGGGGTTGTAGTTTTATCGACTAACGTTACATACTTTAAACTGTGTGATTAATCACCCCCCATAAAAGTAATCAAATGCAGCAAATTAATTTACAATCTATATGAAATGTTGACCCAAAGCTTAATAAGATATTAATTTCGAATGACCTGAAGTCTTGATTCCTTGGTAAAAAGGGCGACAGTACTCGTTCACATCAAATTGTGGATTTGTCACATTTTCAGTATGTTAATTTGATTACTTAGCACTCCAGTCTACCGAAGAATACAGCGAAGAACAATCAAAAGGAGGAATTTCATGCAAATAATACACAGAGTACTAAAATCGACATTGGTCGTTCTCCTCATATGCTTTCATGGGCTTTCAATGCGACTACTTCAAATACAAACATTACGATTAACGTTTAACAAGGCTTCGTAGCTTTTCGAATCTCTTTGCTATTGAAGAAGTGGATGTATCCACATACAATGGAGCGATAATCTTCGTAGGGGTGTTTTGGAAACAGCAGTGCAATCGCTAATGTGACGAGACATTCATTCGCACACTATTCAGACTTTGCGAACATTTTTTTTTTACAAAAAAATCTGAAATGCCATTTCCTATGTTTTCGTCTTTAAAAGATTTACAATATAAAATGCTGTATCAATCGAGAAATACTAAATGAGTTGTCTTTATTTATAAAAAAACGCAACTGACTGCATCTTGCGAATGGAATAAACGACTTTCTATTGCTCTTTCGCCCACTGTGTCATACATCAGCCTAATAAGGCCACGGAATATGCGGCGTGGATCTGTATGAGTATTGCTCTGGGTCGAACCCATTCTGTGACAGTTCAGGGTCTATGGCACTTGACATGTTTTCTCGAAGCCACAATAGCAAACACTAGTCAAATGTTAGAATGTTTTCGTAAGAGAATAAAATATCACATCTACAATCTTCTTCACAGAATAAAAAACCATTTTGATGAACTCCCAAAAAAAAAAAAAAAAGTCTGAGCGCAAATGCTTCGGATGAGTTCGGTGGCGTTGGAATCGGGTGGCTTTGTTGTAGAAGTCAGAGGAAAGAAGTTGACGTGCCAGCAGTTTCATGCCGCCCAGCCACAGAGTCCCAATATGCTTTGGTTAAAATAGGTTGAACCACTTTCTGTTTCTGTCTTTTAGAAAGGCTGTTCTCTTTCGAAATCCTCATGAAAGTTCTTCATCGAGTTCCTGTCCATGTTTCACGTACTGGGAGCATTTCAGCGTATCCTTCCAGGTGGCATCTGGGCTAAAAGTCTGCCTTCCACTTTTGTTCAGTGGAAGTTTGTAGGAAGAGACTCTAATTTCACTGGTAGAAGGTAGAGAAAGCTGAGAAGACTAGATAAATTTCTAGCAATGAGACGGATGAAACAAGTTTTTCATACAAATGAAAGGAAGTTTTCTTCACAAGGGTATAATCCGACCACCAGGCCAACTGATTTCACATCCAGTTCAGTTTAGCTCACCCCAGTTCTACATTCATTACCACAGTTTGCACATAGCATTGTCTTCAAACTCAAAATCTCACACTGGTCATAAAAGTGGTTTAAAAAATCTTTAAAATGATGATAAAAAAAGAAAATAAAAAAAGAGTGAGATTTGATCGAGAGCCCTGCCCTAAAGCGGTCAGCTACAGCTCATGTCCCATAAGAACTCTACCCAGGTGATGTCTTATAAAATAAAAAACAAAAACTATCTTTACAAAAAGCACAGGGTTTCATGTCAGTTGGACTGCACCAACAGGCTATCCCACAGTGAAGGCGCATGCTTCCAGACTCTGTCCGTCTTCCACCTGATGCAGTGGTTTCGCCCCTATTCACTGACGGTCAAGCCTCATTCCGCTTACATCAGCTCAGATTAACTACATACAGCACTGGCTCCTCTCGGTACAAAAACAAGACAGTGCACATTCGGTTTCGTCAGTTATGCGGCCATCTCTCGAACGATGATCAGGTCGACGGTGCTGGGGAACGTCTTCAGGAGGGATACAGCGTGTCCGTGATCGATGTTAACAAAGCTGTATCCGTTTGCCTGCAAAGTGAATCGTAATTGATGTTAGTGAGTTACTAAGGTATGGAAAATACAAAGATGTGAATAGCAAGAGAGGAGTTGACAAAATTGATAAGTAGAAATGACCTGGATGATCTTGTCCCCAGGTTGAAGGAGTTTTGAAGCCGGTCCCTCCGTCTGAACCCTCGTCACGAAGATGCCCTGTTGATCATTTATGATTTAAGAGGTGATTATTCATTAGGGTAGTTAGACTTTTTTTAAAAAATAAATGTAAGCACCAGTTTTAGAGTAAACTAAGTTTAAAAACTACTGTTGAAAAGTTTGGGGTTGGTAAGATTTTGTATGTTTATGAAAAAAGCCTCTTATTCTCACCAAGGCTGCATTTAATTGATGAAAAGTATAGAAAAAAACCTCTGTAGTATTATAAACTCATCACAATTTCAAATAATGGTTTTCTATTGTAATATATTAAAATGTAATTTATTCCTGTGATGGTAAAGCTGAATTTTCAGCATCATTACTCCAGTCTTCAGAGTCACATGATCCTTCAGAAATAAAAAAAATTATAATTGTATAAATATATAGTATAACCTATAGGATTTATTAATTTGGATTAAGCATTTCTAGGTGATTGCAGACCTAAATGATTGCTCTCTTGGCAAAGTTAAAATGATCTTTATGTTGTTCTTAAGATACGATGGAGTTCCATTGTTCAAGTTAGGTTCATGAAATTAAAGTTCAAGACAAATTAAAATCAAAGCTCCAAAAATGGATGTGCATACCTATTTAAAAAGAAAATGTAACAAAAAGAGAAATACTGACGTTGTCATCTGGGCGGAAGGGATTCCCGCGACCACCCACTCCTCCTGATATACTGAAACCCAGCTCAGGATTCTTCTCAATCTTCACATGGAGCTGAGAACGCAAAACAGACACGTGTGTCACACAAACCACAGCGCTTAAGTTCACATTGACGCCTAAATATCTGTTATCCATTATCAAATATCCCACACAGCCTAGGTGACATCAGCGGCCAAATTGTTTAATTTTGAAGGGTTTTACATTTTAATGATCGACCTTAAAAACAATTTAACTAAGAATGCAAATCATTTTGATTTCCAAATGTCTTGCACTGTGTCTACAGCAGACGCAAGTGACGGGACGTGACAAAAGTAAATAGGGTCCTGGTTACACCTGGTATTAAGATGAATGTTGGTCGATCGGCTCACAAGTGGACGGTGCTAAATACATGTAAAGGGGTCTAAAAGTTGAGCTTTTAAACTTTGTCAGACCCAAATTTGGTTTGAAGACCAGAAACATACCAAGCACAATATTCTCTCACCATTCCTGATTTCTAACACACACTCACAGCGTTCGGCGTGGTCTTGAGACTATCAGAGCAGAAAAGAAAGCTGATGGTCTTTGTATGTTTTCTGTCGTTCATTTATAAATAGCATGAGCTTATTTCGTCCATTAGATCGAAAGATCTAAAAAAAAGCCCATACATAGACCCTCTCCTCAAAGAAATCAGGGCAGAAGTGGTTGAAAGTGGATAAAAGAGAGATTAAAACACCAGGTGTAAACGGGAATGAGTCTCCTTCATCTACTTGTGATCCGTCGACCAAACGCATCTTAATACCAGGTGTAAACAGGGTTATAATCAGTGATGCCGTCTACACTGGATGTTGGGTGGCGTGACATGCCAAAATCCTGACAGTGAACGGACTCGTGCTACTTCTGACACAAAGAACAAATGGATTTACAATGGTCACTTTGTCGCATCCAGTGTGGAGAGCCATAACTGTTTCGCCTGGTGGAGATACTGCGTTAGGCATGATGGTCTATAGATGCGTCTACATTTAAAACGCATGGAACTTATTGAGGCTTCTGTCAGACTGGTGCCCACCTCCTGCTGCAGGGTCTCGTGTGGGACACGTGGAGGGCCCGGGGGCTGCTGGGACACTTTGTGCATCAGATAGTCGATGAGCTGCTCTCGCGAGGGGTGGCGTGCCATTGGTGGCTGACCGCAGCTCATGGGAGGTCTCACAGGAGGACACATCTGGCCGTTCATCAAAGGCACCTGAGACACAAACACACATACCAAACCATCAAGTGATGCACACAGTATTTTTGCCAGTTAAATCACTACACACTGTCAACCAATGACATTTAACTCTCAGAGATACGGTAGATTTATGGTCTCTATGATGAGATTTCTGTGACATGGAACATCCAACAACCCTCTTTAACAAAACTCATGAAATTTCATTGTGTAGACAGAAATCAGGGAAAACAAACACTCTATTCAATGATAACTTTGTGACATTTATTTTTTTATCATAATTGAAATTGAGTTAAATTGAAATTACTGGGCTTTCTCAATAAAAGCCAAAGGATGGACCTTTGTCTACAATGTCACTAAATGTCTTCTTGTATGATGTGATGCATTCTTCAGACACCAGGGGGCAGAAAGTTCCCAGTAAACATTTCAATGAACCATGAATCTAGTTAGAAGAACAAGAAATCCATGTTGACAGATGAAGCGTCACACTTTTAGACCTTTAATTCTAATTAATCCATCTCACTAAATGGTTTATTTCCCGAGAGACTAAGAACTCCCCTATGAAACAAAGTGCATGTTTGTTTTCAAGGACACTTCCACACAATGTTCAAAAGTCACTCAACAAGTACAACAATAAAATATTTGCCAGGTGGTAATTCTATAAGAAATGATAAACTACATCATGCATGCTTATTTTTTTGTTTATTACAGGTGCAGGTAAACAATAAATATATATATATATATATATATATATATATATATATATATATATATATATATATATATATATATATATATATATATATATATATATATATATATATATATATATATATATATATATATATATATATATTAATTATCCTCCTTTCATGTGTTAGTGAGAACATCCAGTTGGTTTATGTGCTAGAAAGGACATTGAGTCTTCTTTAAAGCAGAGCTTGTTAATTAGAGCTAATTAATCACTGCTGGAGTCAGGCGTGCCGCTGGCTCAATATCTCAATCCAGTTCATTAGCACATTGAACAACCACAGATGAGGTTATATAGGATTCAGTCATATAGGAGGCATTCATAAGAAGTTGAATGACATGAGTATGTATAGCAAAACATCTGATAGTCATCGCATTCGATAAACCAAGCAAATTTTATACAATTCTAAGTGTCCAAATACTTGTCACCAACTACTCTGTCACTAGTACATAGTGTAAAGCACTTACTTTTCTTAGAGTGTCAATATGGTAGCCCTGTTGTCCATGAGGACTGAAGACATCGTCCTGCAGAGAAACAGCACAAAATGTCTCAATCTTTGCAATGTAAAGAGAGTACTGTATTTGATGATGCTTGATTAACCATTATGGGACGTATTTTGAGTACTTTTAATTACAGTGGATGACTATATTATTAAAACATACAGCTAAATAAAAACTAGAAGGGAAAAAAAAGACTGGGAACTGCAGCCATTTCCCATGAATGTGGTTCATAAGCTTGTGTTGATAATGCTCCTTCTATTTGTCATTTAAACTAACAGGATGGTTGACTTATGGTATTCTAATGTTCACACTGTCAGTCCAAAACCAGTTATGTGTATCAGATTTCAATCAGATCTAAAATGATTCCACATTGTGTATCACAACTGTTCATATCCGATTTGTGTGTCCCATGGTGCTCTTTCGTTTTCTGGAATATCTGCATTGGTTTCTGCATTTGCAGAAGTTAGAGAAGTGGTCTTATTTACAACATGACAATGTGTAGTTGCTGCGCTGGACTACTGCGTCTTCTGAGGCAGCGGCAGAAATGTGGGAGGCTGGTATGTGCGGCTTTATTCCGTGCTTTTGCCGCTTTCAAAACATGTCTCCATTATAATGCCATTTTCTGCTGTCGGGCACTTTGTAACAACACAACTTTGTTTCTGCAGTGACTTTCAGCATGTTTCCCACAACAACGTCTGATGTTCAAGTTTGACATGCCGTGAGAAAGTCACATAAACCATGAAAAATCCAGTTAGACTGACATGGATTTCCAGAAATGCGATTTGAATAGGATTTCAAACCACATGTGACCCTAGTTCACATTTTGGAAATTGAGATTTATATATCAAATGAAGTGTATAAGATTCCCATTGATGTATGGTTTGTTGGGATGTTTGAAAATCTGGAATCTGGTGCAAAAAAAAAAATCTAAATATTGAGAAAATCTCCTTTAAAGTTGTCCAAATTAAGTCCTTAGCAATGCATATTAATACTACTAATATTTTTTTTTAATATATTTACGGTAGGACATTTACAAAATATCTTCATGGAACATGATCTTTACTTAATATTCTAATGATTTTTGGCATAGAAGAAAAATGTATAATTTTGACCCATACAATGTATCGTTGGCTATTGCCGCAAATACACCCGTGCGACTTATGACTGGTTTTGTGGTCCAGGGTCACATATGAATGTAGCTCGAAACAGATTTCATGCATTTCATGTGATTTTTTTGCTGTTCACACATGCTAAATCTGATCGGATTTCAATTGGATATGCACAAAAATCGGATTTGGACTGACAAAATGAACGTATGACTAATAAGCTAGCTGAATCTGTTATTATGTTTACTAATTCAATACTATGAAAATCAGGCTAAACATAACCACATTTCATAAAATATTTCATAATCATATTCCTTAGATTTTTAAAACTGATCTCATGAGACTTTCAGCTAAACTAATAATAAAAAAAATAACTTTCTTGAGCTCAGATTGTGCTTTTAAGCACACAGACAGAAATAAAGAGTGTTTGTTTCCAGGACTTTAGTGTATATGGTTTAGTGGTTAGGAATGTTCTTGATCTCGTATTACTTAGACAAACCCCCACCAAAAAATGGAGCACTTGTGCAAACCAGCCGACACTGGATATAAGCTGAGAAGGGTAAATTTGGGGTGGGGGTCTTAAGCTCCATAAGGGGCACTCTCGTCAATGCTTGCTGTTTTGGGACGTTTTTTTTGGCTATTCAAAAGGTAGGCCTACTTTTATTATTAAAATGATATTACATTTAATTCGCAACAATTTCATAACGCATCAATGCATAAACGACATGCTGCATAATAAAAGATTAAATAGATTAAAAACATTTATGCCAATTATACAATGAATTATAGGCCTATAATTAAAATCAGTCTATAATATGTCAGAACACTCCAATAATATCAGTGTCAATGAAAAGTACTTGTTTAACACGGAATTTTCTATTTATTTTTTCAACTAATATGGGCCACAAGAGAAGTATTAAGAAAATATATTAAGACAGTTATTGGCTACATTATCAGCATATGTTTAAATAGATTTATCTCTCGTTGTCACTGTCAGAAAATATGCGCCGAAAGCTCGTCATAGTAAATTAATTATCAAGTAGCAAAATTAATAAAAGAAGCGCTGGATCGGCTACACGGTGGTTTGGAAACTTAAGATTATCCATTTTACAACACAAACTGGAGGAGCAACAGTTTTCTAAATTGCTGCAATTTGATAGCGGCCTTCTGAATTTAAAGATCTCCCTCTTTTCGTTTTCTTTCTTGCTGCATTAAATATGAAATGGTTCAACCCAGCTTTATCGGACCCATTTATTTTAGACCTTGGAGTCTCTGCTAACAAGCTGATGAGTTGAAGCAGGTGTATTTGATTTGGAAGAGTTCGGAATTGTGTTCTTTTTCGTGTGCCTTTAGCAAGAGGGTTGTGAAACATTTGAGATATTCAGCTCTTGAAAGTGTGTACTGATCCTGTAAGTTGATAAATGCCTATAAATTAGTTGGAAAACAGCAAGCGGAGAGAATGTCCCTTTGGGAAAAGAGAGAGAGTCCACTGCGCCTCTGGGAGTTTGGGGAGGTGAGGTCTCAGTGGGGCGGTACTCACGCTGGGCCCATGAGCTCCAATCTGCCATCCGTCTACAGCGCTAAACGCCAGAGAGCTCTGACTGCCAGTGAGAGTGGCCAAAGACCGAGACAGAGTGCTCTGAACACATGATAACACATGCACACAAACACACATGCATTTAATGATGACTTCAGTGAGCATGCATTGACCATGAGTACACTTTGAAACATGCAAGGGTTAGAGCAGGTTTATGAGTTAATGTCCATACACAAACATGCAGAAAAATACTGGGAAATAAGCATTTATATGAGAGAATTTAAACAATACCATATGCATGCAGTTTATGCTGAAGCATGGTGGCGCGTGGAAATTCAGACTTGAGGGCCAGAAGCTAAATTGTGAGTGCCCATGCAAAACTTGCCACTATGATGCCAGGTGTTGCTATGTTGTTGCTCAATTGGTCTGACCACGTGTCCAAATATGAACACTTCCCTACTATTAAGTAGGCGAAAAACAAAGGGCTAGTATGACAGAACTTATGAAATATTAAATTGTCACTTAGTAATACTATGAGGCCACAGGTAGAAGATTTATGAATGACTGAAGTTTATTCCTCATTAAATGTAGTACCTATGCGATTTCAGATGTACATAGCTATGTTGTTGCAAACACTATATGGTAGCAAACCCTGCTTCTGGAGGGCTACCTTCTGGTTCACTTCCACTTCTATTTTCGAACAATCCTGAACACCTTGATTAGCTTGTTCAGGTGTGTTTGATTAGGGTTAGAGTTAAACTCTGGAGCATGGCTACCGCTGCACTATGATATTCTGAACCCTAGATACAGCCTGGGTACAATGCAAGTCTAATTTTTATCATCCAACTTAACCAGGGATGGGCAACTCTGGCCCTGGAGGGCCACTGTCCTATACAGTTTAGCGCCATCCAAAATCAAGCACACCTGCTTGGAATATTCAAACAAAACAGAAGACAGAGGTTTGATTTTTCAGACGTGTATGATTAGGGATAGAGCTCAACTCTGCAGGACAGTGGCCCTCTGGGACTGGAATTGCCAAGCCCTGCACTGGATGGAACTTGCAAGTCCAATCAAATACAAAAGTAGCAGCACATTTCTCCTCAACAAACTGCACAATCTAAAGTACGATTCCTGTCTGGAGTATAAATGATGCAGGACGAAGTTTATGCATTTGAACAAATCCTTAATTCTAAGTATTAGCAACAGCTATGCGCTTGCCTTTGTATGCACTATTTGTAAGAACGACCATACCTTCTCCATCTTCTTGGCTTCAATGTGTCTCATGACCTGATCCCTCCAGTCAGCTGGAACCCTGCCACCTCCTCCAACTGGCCCGTCCAGCAGCGAGTGCTCTGACTTCACCCTCATGCTGGGCCTCTTGCTGGGGCTGCCATGCTGGTAGTTGAAGTCGCTGACAGACATGGTCCTCTCTGGAAGCTCGTGAGGTGGAGGCCGGGCACTCTGTGGCCGGGGAGCGTTGGGTCCATCTATGCTGTATGTGCGGGCTGACAATGGTCTGTGGAGAGCCTGGCTCATCTGCAGGGGGCCACGGCCCACCGTATGAATGTCCCGATAGGTCATGTACTCTCCTTCCATTCCTGGCATGCGACGTGGGTCTGTCATGCACATGGAGGTGCCAGAGGATCCACTACCTTGTCTCTGTAAGGTGCCACGCTGGCCAACAGATGGCAGCATCCTTTCCTTGGCCCACATGTCTGGGGTCTTGGGCGGGCCACGTTGTTGGGGCTGGGGGTATGGAGGGGCATTGTTTCGGTTGGAGTAGTTGGTGTTGGCAAGGGAGTGCTGCGGTGGCAAGTAGGGCTGTTCGGGCGGTATGGGGGTACGTTGGCTCCACAGGTTGTCTTTGGGGACTGTGCTACTGGCATACTGGACATTGTACTGTGGCGGGGGGCCGGCGGGGTAGCGTGCGCTGCTTACCGAAGGTTTGGAGCTGGACAGCAAGTCGGAGGATGATGCAGAAGATCCAGGGTAGATTTGCAAGTGTTGATCGTTAAGCAAGGATGCAGATTTGGACCGGACGATGCTCTGGCCCTGAGCGGCAGTTACAGATGTTCTGGTTGCGCATGCCACTTCGTATGGAGGGCTTTCTCCTTCGAAGCAGTAAAGCTTCATCCCTCCAACCTCCATGTTAGCGATGCTCTGAGATTTCACCACTGGGGCCGGTGGACATTTCTTCTCAGGTGACAGCTCCTCTGTGCTACGAGAAAGACTCATATCACTTAATGCCGTTACACCTGTCGAGACGGTCCTTGTAGACTCATACCGCAAAGGAATTTGATCCGTTCGGCCATTGAAATCTTCTCCAGACTGGGTTTTCTGAAGCTGATTTCCGTTCTCAAGGTTCTCAAATGACAGCATGGCATTGTTGTTGCTTGACAAGGACTCCTTGGCTGAGGGACTCTTGGTCCTTTCCAGGTCCTCATAGGACACCATGTTGTCAGGTGGGAGTTTGGCCACGTTCATGTTGATCTGATCCCACTTGCTGTACTGCTCAGTCACACCGTTGTTTATGCCCTTTTCAATGAAGGCAAGCCTCTCCTCCATAGAGAGACTGTAGTCGGCCATCTGGTCTGACTTGCTTTCGTAGCCCTGCTGGTTCTTCAGGATGGTCTGTAAGGACGTCTCAGAGCCATTGCAGTTCTGGAGTAAAGGGGTCATCTGCTTTAGCTGGTTTAGGTTTTCATCTTCTTGTCTGAGTTTGAGGAAATCAAATCAAGTTAAAGAAAGACTTTATCTCCTATCCAAAACATAGTGAGCTGCCCTTCCGTCTACTACCTACATGGGCAGCTGCCTTCTAAGAACTAGTCTAAGTAGGCAACACACTATTTCTGCCTTCATTTCATATCTCTTTTCTAATGATAAACAATGAGTTTGACCCCTTCGACTTAAATAACTATGGAAACAACTTAGACTTGAAATTCGGTTGAATCCTTTTGACTGGACAGTTAAAAAAAAGAAAGAAAAAAACCTATTTGGCGACTTGAGACCCTCTGTAGAAGCTGTAGCATTACATTTTAGTAATTTACCACTAAGAAATATTGAGTTAAACCTTGCAGTTCATTGTCATGTTTTTGACCCATGTTTTTGTCATGTCTTTTTGGTCTATTTAGGGTGTGTTCGTACCTGTTTTTGGGGATGAGAGGCATCTTTGACTCTCTCTCTGGGGTGCAGAGGGAGTTGTCCTGACTGCTGTCTGTGGTCAAGGACACAGAATCAGACATGCGTGAGGGTGAGGAGCAGTTGCTGTTGTTCTGGTTACTGTTGGCCACCGTCTCATCCAGCAATGAGTCGGCATCCTTCCCATCATCTACATCACCAGACATGAAAAACACAATTTGCATTTGTGAGTTCTATTACACATACTATTTTGAGAAACAATTACCCACGGTAATGGGATAATTATTAATTGATATTAAGTAAAATTGCGGGAGTAATTGCTTTACCTTTTTTGTCCTTGCTGAGGGCCACTACTTTGGGCTGGTTAATGGAGATTTCGATGAGTGGAGGTCTCATTTCGGCTATCTTCATTTCATCCTCCTCAGATGACAGCTCCTCTGAGTCCTGACCACACAACACCAAATGCTTAAATTCAATTTACACTCCAATTTTCTTCTATAGTGGTAAACCGAAGTAATTTTCATATTAATTTATTTAAATGATGCCTATGATAAAGCATGTCAAGACATTATTTAATCTCACATAATACAATACGAGAAAATATATCTCGACAGGAACTTCACATCCACTCATAGTAAGAGAATAATTTACATTTATGTTTATTGATTTAACAGACGCTTTTATCCAAAAGCGACTTACAAGAGAGGAACAAAAACAATTCGTCAAGGAGCCAATTTGTAGTATAAACTGCCAGGTTTATTTGACAACTAGATTTGTAAACAAGTTAGAGAAGAGGAGAAATGCAGAGAGATGAAATGTTGTGTGCGCATAGGTTTATGGGTGTGGGATAGTTAAGAGGTGTGTCTTCAGCTGATTCTTGAAAGATGTCTCAGCAGTGCACGCGGATGTGACCATGGCTAATATGTGACCGTGCATGTAGTATACTGTGAGAGACATATTTCAGTTTCTTTTCCTCACTTACAAGTCATATTACTGATCTATTATACCACAACCACTACAATTTCTTAAATATTTAAGGACTTGTTAATCCAAAAATTAAAAGTAATCTTTTACTCATCCTAATGTCATTTCAAATCCATGTAACTAAAAAAAAAAAAACATTTCTACAGTACATAATGAACATGAATTAAAAACTGAGGATGCCAAGCTCCAAAATGAAACAAATTAATAAAAATAAATCATTATTTATTTATTTATGTTTGATTTAATGCCTTATTCAGCAGCAATGGCTATATTCATGGCAAAATCATAATTTTTTATATTTTGAAAAAAATATTATTACAATATAATTTCAATACATTGCTTACAATAATTTAACAATTTTGTATTAAAAGCACGTAATCAACAAAAACATACATGTATAACAATAGCAACAATACTAATAATAACAATTATATAGAAATCTTTCATGATAAGATTTTGATAAGGTATTATAAAAATCCCAAATTTATTCCAGTAGAAAACTTTTTAAACTGAATATATTTTCTGAATAAAAACTAATGTCTAATATCATTTAAAAATTGACATTCTAATAAAATATGTTTTACACAAGAAAGTCACAAACGGTTTCTCTTCTCCTTTCAATAAATCTTATAAATTATAATAAATAAATCTGAGTCTTGAGTGACCAATTCGACATCTTGTATATACAAGAAGGTCATATCTATTTTCAAAATAATAACAATAATTAACTCCTTGATTTAGTACTGGATTAACCTCATATAGTTTGACGAAAGTAAATAAATACGCTATACAAGTAGTCCATATATACACATATGACTCATAACCTGATTGTAATGCTAACCTAAATCTAATGGCAACAGTACAAGTGAAGACTTGAATAATAACTTCAATTTTGGTCAGTTTTTCACAGTGCATGAGTCACATGAACCACTTGTGTGTTACTTTTAATGTTTGACAGCCTGTCGTTTTGGAGCTTGACAGCCTGGTACAGATTCACTCACCATCATAGAGGTGTAAAACTACAAAAGAATGAGTAAATGTTTTCTATTTTAAATTCATATGATTCAATAACCATATTCAGAACATTTAACATGTTTGACACTGATATAGTACCTCAAGGGTGTCATCATGGTTCACCGTGGTTCTCATGTTGTTTGATGTCTTGAGAGGGATCCTTTCAATGCTGTGGTAGTCTATTGAATCTATTGGTTCGTAATTGTGATGACTGTTCATCATCGTTTTAGGCTCCATTTCAACAGCTTTGCCATTAGTGCAGGGACTTTCAATCACCTGACACAGAAGGAATTCAGGGTTATTCCAACATCTGCACCAAGATTCATTTTCAATGTAATAATTATGTCGACCCATCCCACAATAGGACATGCAAACTGGTAGTGCTTTCAAAATCCAACCTTCACTCCAACGTCCTGCACTCCGATATGGTTCCTCTCGCTGACCCTAGTCTCTTTTCTTGCCTCGTCACCAGACTCGTCCTCTTTGAGTCTGTGAGCCACGGACTGAGCCGTTTTCACCATGTTCTTCAGTTCATCGGGGTACGGTGTCGGGTATCGCTTCAGATTGCCCTCCTGTAAATAAAAAGACAGAGTTAAGTAACTCAAGGAATTTATCAGAGAGAACTTCATAGGATCTGTAATAACGGTTTCACTCTAAAATCAGAATTTTTATATAATAATCTGATGTAGTTTGTGGGTAGGTTATGTAGCTACACAGGAAGTTACATCATTGTAAGAGAAAACACAGGTCAGTTCTTATAGAGGGTTGCTGAACCCCTGATATAATTTAAATGGAGGTGGTTAGCTTTTTACAACACCCACAACGAGGAGGGCTTCTCCTTTAGGGACAGAAAGGGGCACACTGGCGCTCAGAGCTGATAGTGAAGCTCCGTCAGACAGCTCGGGAGCCTGCATGTGTTCCTGGCACAGCGTACAAGCCAGACAGGCATATTGAGTCATCAGGGTTGCAAGACCAGGCGCGAGAGGGAGGGAACGAGATACCGTGTATGTAATATCAGCGAGTGAGGGGTGGAAGGAAAAAATAAGGTTGACGTTGTACGCTCGAGGGCCCCTGAGACAGTGAAGGCTTCCATTTCACTTTCTGACAGGAGTCATGTCAGGGTTACAGTTTTAATGAGATTTCCACTGCAATGCAGTGAAGCGCAGGCTGTGACATGCTGACAAAACCAGGTGAGGCTTTTCCACTGAAACCGTTTTACCTCACCTCATGCTGCCAAAAACATCAAGAAATAATTCAACCCAAAAATGACAATTGTGTCACTATTTACTCAATCGCATGTCATTTCAAGCCTGTATGACTGACTTCCTTCTGTGGAAAACACAAGGAGAGATTCTGAAGACTCCTCTGGTTTGTTTGTTTTTATTGGCATTCAGGCATTTATGGCTATTTTCATGGAAAGATCAATTTAGTACAAATAAATGGTATTAATAAAAAAACAAAACAACAACTGACATCAACTAACATTATTATAACAAAAAATATATAAGATTTTTCATTTTAATGTTTGATTTTTAAAAATTAAGATTATTCCTGTTGAAATGATTTCTGAAAATATTTTTACTCAGAACTTTCCAACAACAGTACATTCCAACAAAAGACTGCTGGTCAATATCACTATATTTATCAAGTTTTCTGAAGGCATACAAAGCTTTGGTGATAAACAAACCGAAATTAAAATGTTAATATATCAAAGTGATTCAATAATTTTGAGAATTAATAATTATTTAGATGTAACTTTTTCAGTGAATCCGCTTATGTAGTTTACAATTTTTTCTCAATTGTATTGACTAAGTATGTTCTTTTTTCATTTTTTAATTAGTTTGTTTTTAAATATTTCTATTTAGTTTTTTTTATTAGTTTAGTTTTTATTTAGTTATTATTTATCTGAATGTATATTATTATAGCGAGTTGCTTAGTCAATTTCTAATATTCATTGAAGTTTTTCATCTTATATCTTTATTATATTTCAGCTTTATGTCAATGATGAAAATCATTTTTAAATGGTCAATAGTTTAAGTTTTAGCAATTTTTATGCACTTTTGTCAATAAAAAAAAAAAAAACATGTTGCTCATTTCGGTTTTAAATTTTTTTCCAATTTTATTTCAGTTAGGTGCAAAAGCAACATTTCTAATTACATTTGTGTACATCTGGATGACATTTATAATACTTTTATGGTGTTTTTTATTTATTTATTTTTTTACTTCTGTAGACGTTTTTGAAGCTTGGACAATTTCTTTCCCATTTAACACAAGTGCATGGAAAAGAGCAGTTTGAAACGACATGAGTTTAAATAATTAATGACAATTGTTTTATTGTGTCTTATTTGTTTTATGTAATTTGTAATGGAAGAAACTGCATGTGACATATCTCTTACAATGCTAAACTGTTGTTATCCAAATAAACTGACTGCAGGCTGGATTCAACAGGACAATATGATTATCAACAGGTTTTGTTTTTTTTTGTCTAAATGTGCAAGGTAGTTCCACCCACACTGGTACAAAATCCCACTCAACATAGCTGTATATTAAACATCAAACATGTTCAGACTGGCTGTGTTTTTTAGTCTTAAAGCAGCATTTAGCTAATTGTGACGACAGAGAAGTGATTTAAGTGTGCCTGGTTAGGACAGAACAAAGCAACAAGGGGGTAAGATGGATGATATGAAGCGAGAGAGAAGGGCAAGACATGCACAAAGGGAAATAGAAAATCGAGAGAGCACCCTGGACAGAAGAGGTCGGTGGGAACTGACCCGCGGGGGCGTTTCTCTCTCATCCTTGTCCTCATCACACTCGAAGGCCACTTGCGCCCGCTGCTTGCGCTGCTCCTCCCATAGAGATGGGTTAAAGCTCTCACTGTCTGAGTTGGGCACATCTGTGAAAGAAGAAACCGTTAACAAACAATCACAACAGTGGCACTGCCATCAGTGGAGGATGGAAAGATCTCAAGGATCTCCAAGCAAATCCTGTGTAGTTTGTTTTGACTGGTTTTAGTGATTCTGTTTCTGACAGTCCAGTTATTTCAGCAAGACCAAATCGTTAAAATGGATTAATGCAGTGTCTCTCTCTGCTATGTGGATAAACAAAAAGCAAAAACCTGAATTAAACTGCACACTTTTGCCCAAGCCTGAGCTTGATGGACAGCACAGACTCAGTTCACACACATCAATTCTTATTTGTGCTTTGTGCTCATTTAACAAGACATTCGGGTTCAGGAGAGCACTGTCATGTAGGCACGCAGACTTCAGACCGTTTCTAAAGCTCAATCATGCTAACAAACTGAAGCGGACTCCAGAGAGCTGCTCAGCCACTGCATTTGCGTTCTGAAGAGTTTAAAGTAGGGTTGCTAGGAAACAGGTTAAGACTTATTAATCTCTCCCCCCTCTGGAATCCAGAAACACTGGATTCTCAGAGTCTCAGAAAGAGAAAACAGTCACATGAGCAGGTTCAGGCTGCAGGTAGCATCAGACACTTGATGCTCAGTCAGGTCTCTAAAGGCTCCTAAAACAATATAAAGATTTTTAGAAACTTTAAAGGCAGTGTCAAATGTCTGCTACTACCTGTATTTGGCTTCTAAATTTTAAAGTTACCGTTCATTTCACACATGCAGTCTTTACTGGTAAATTACCGATAAGAGATCATGTGTGAACAGTACCTTTTCAAAAATAAAGATTAATTGGTTCCGGCAATTTACCAGTAAATGACCAGTACTGTACTTTGTGTGAACGCAGAATGAAGATTACCGGTATATTCAAGCAAGACAGAATGCGCTGATGTGAGACGTCTGCTTTGGGCCAATCATAAGCCCTCATGGAGATGACGTGATTACTTTGCGCTGTTTACAGTAAGGTTTTTAAAATCGTTTTTCTATTTAAATATGCGCTAAATGATCAACTTTGACTGTCGCGACGCATCAAAGGTTTTTACCGGTATAGTCATTCTGGTAATTTTATGGTAATTTACCGGTATTGCTGTGAGAAAGAGGCTTATAGCTCACTATAGAAACAAATGCTTAATGGATGTAAAAGGGGTTGTAAAAAGTGGCATCTCGTCTCCCAGGGCTGTGGCAGAGCTTTAACCTGTCACACGCCGGCGTTGCGTCTAGGACATCTCATGTATCGCACAACGGACGCATCATTCTGTACTTGCTTTGTCAAGTTCAAGGCGGCAGTCCAAAATAGTGAATCTAATGGTTATATGCACAAAAATTCACTTCTCGAAAGAACAAAGCAGCGTCGATGAGATGCAGAGTGATGCAACAGGTGTGCGGTTACCGCGGTACACCTTTTAGGGCACGCTTCTCTCAGTCTGCAGCCCTTATGCTTTTTTAATATTAGAGGCTCCTCTTTGGGGAGGGGCTTTGATAGCGATGACATGCAAAGTGATAGGACAATTCATTTATGAACCATAATTCACCATGTGTCAAACTGTCTAGTGCGCTGGATATGCATTACCCGCCACTGTTGATTTTCACCCACAACTGGCGGGTATTAAATTCAAACCCTAGTTATCTTGTGTATATATACATTACAGTTTAAACATTTGGAGTCAGTAAGATGTTTTCCCTAATCATTACAATGATTTCTAAAGGATCATGCGACACTGAAGACTGTGCACGCCCTGAACTCTTCCCAAGTTAAAACATTAATTAATATTGTGTTGTTTAAAAATGAAAATAAACGTGTTTTGAGGTCTGAAAACATGGCCTTTTTACGTTTTTTTTACCAGTTGTCAATAATCGGCAAATAAATACAGATAAAATAAATATATACACACACATTTAGTGTGTGTATGTATATATGGAGAGATGCACATATATACATACACAAACTAAATGTAGTATTATACAAGGGATATACAACATACAAGGCATACATTCAGACAAGGAAACTCTAGTGACAGGAGGGCGACAGCTGCAGGTTATGCATGGCTAGACACTCACAGTCCTCGCTTCTGGTCTGTTGAGGGAACATGTAGTTAGTAAGTACGATCTTGTGCGTCTCTGGATCCTCCTCTTTCTGCAGGGGAATGAGCGGCTTCGACTGAAAAAAGAGAAAAAATAAAACAAGGGTCAGTGATTTGCAAAATTCGATTAGATGCCTTGAGAATGACACTTCAGAAGTCGCACACACAGCATGAGGACTCCGCCAGTCTTGACTGCTCTCATTACAGATTCAGGCCAAGCAGCACTGGCTTTAAACTCATCTTTAATTACATGCAGCTTTATAAAACCACACATCACGATCAATAAAAAAAACAGCGTGCCATTTTCTCCTCAGCGCAGTCTTCTTCAACTGTCGATATTCCAGCTGAGCTGTAGAGCTCAAATCCTTGCAGAGAGGTTGATTCACAGAGGATCTTGGCAGTCTCATGCCATATAGGCCACACTGATTAGATGCGCTACCAGTGTTTTATTATTTCACAGCGCCGCTGTTCTCATGCATTCTGCTGAATTCACTTTCCTTGAGAGCAAATATCACAATCTCTGCAATCTGTCCCAGCTTTAGGCATTCAACTGGCATTAAAGAAAGTCCTACATGTTTGTAATGAAACAAGGGTGAGTAAATAATGACCATTTAAATTTTTGGAGGAACTTTCCTTTCATTTATATCATATATTAAGATAAACTAAGTGCTATGTTGAACCTCAGAGGTGGGAAGACGGCGTGTGTGGGAGTGGAGGTGATTGTTATATTCAATAAGCATTAGTCACAGGCTTGATGGCCACTTGTGACAATCACTCAGATCACCCACACACACTCTGAGCTCTGCTGATGGGAACATCAAATCACTTTGCCAACAGCACAGACCCTGCTAAAGGACATGCTTTTCAAGTGTATTTTGGGAAGTGACTGTGAATGAGATTATTGTGATGTAGTGATTTATGTAAATGTATTACGCGGCTCTCTGAAATACTCAAATATTTATGTATACAGACAGCTAAAATATAACTGACTCCTGTCGCAGGCTTTCCTCTCGCTAGGGTTCTGACACTTCTTGATCAAAGAATTAAGACTTATCCTACATGTTCTTGATTTCTTGAAATATTTTAATATACTGCATAATATATTAAAGGGTTAGTTCACCCAAAAAAAAAAAAAAAAATCATAATTTATTGTTATTTCTCCGTCAATGGCGGCAAAAGGACTAGTTCTTATGGCCTAATCACAGCTGTGCTGATATAGAGTCATATCTCAACCTACACGATATTTGTACATTATATTATTTTATATACATTTCCATGACTTTGTAATATTTTATTTCAAATAGTTTTTTTTTTACACTTTGAAATAACCATTTTAACATCCTTTGACATTTTCGACAAGCGTGGGAACACTGTTCTACATAAAATGATTTTAACTCGAATCAATATTTCATGTTCAAGTATTTATTTATATATTTAGTATGTAGCTGTGTAATAAGCAAGATTATTTAGTCAGACGGTCATTATTGCAACAAACAAACAAACCTCCTTCATAGTAAAAAACAACCCTCTGCTTGCAAAGCGGTCCTGATCACCCCGTTGGTATTTATTTCACAATAATGACTGTATTGTGTATTTGCCCACCTGGTTTTCAGACAGCCACATTGCCGTCATCTGGTTGAGTTTAGTGAAGCTGTACGGAAGATTCCTCAACCTGTGGAGAAAGAGGACAATGGAAAACAAAAACTAGATTACTGTATGATGCATAAGAAAGAAGTTAGTATGCTGATAAAACAAAAAATGGGACATGATTCTTTGATTACCCAGTAAATTAAAAAAGGCCTGACTGGTGTAATGTGCATCAAGGTAAATATAGCAGAGAGAGTAGAAAATAGAGCGATATTTTCCAGCCTGTTGAATCCCAGCCAAATCTTTCTAAGTGGTTCACTCAGAGAAATGTTATAGCAATGGCTCTCACAGACACCAGCTGCGTGGCCAGGCTGGAAACGTTCCTCATTGAAAGATTTCATAGATAAAGAGCGTCAACTGTCCATTAATTTGATTCGACTTCATTAACAAAGACAAATGCTTATCCCCGGGTCAAAACAATGTACAAAATTGCTGGTCGTTTTGGATAAAAGCTAAATAAAGTAGAAATTAGCAAGTGATTTTTTTTTGCATATGCTAAAGGCATTTGTATGATATGATGCTTGACCGTATATGCGGCACAGGGGGACGTACTTGTTGTCGCTGAGATTGACGACCTTGAGTTTCTGCATGTCGCCCATCTCCTCCGGCAGGGACTCCAGCTTGTTTGAGTGCAGGAAGAGAACGGTGACATTCTTCAAACTGCCCATCTGTCAGATGCACAAACATACACATGAAGGGTTAACGGAGATATGCAGCTGATGTCTACCGTGGCTCACAGAGGAAGCTTTGATCAGAATGCAGGATCGATGAGGTAGAGACCTCTTCAAATACTTATTTACAGGAAGCATCGTTGCATACGAGCTAAACTGGCAACAGCAGTAAGGGTTTGTTCGTTCGGTTGGTTCATTTAAGCCAATTCTATACATTATTAAACGCTGTGTTTTAACAAAGATTTTTTCTTCTTGTTGAATTCAGTCAGATTCATTAATAAGAATCTGTTTACACTGTAAAAAATGTATTAAGTTATAAAACATGTTTTTACATTGCTTTAACTCATCAAAATAAGTTCCTTATAAATTAATTTAAACTGACTTTAAAAATGTGTGGAATCTTGAGTAATTTAAGGGTTAGTTCACCCAAAAATTAAAATAATCCCATAACTTACTCACCCTCCAGCCATCCTAGGTGTATATGGCATTCTTCTTTCAGACGATTTCAATCAGAGTTATATTAAAAATCTCCTGGCTAATCCAAGCATTAAAATGGCAGTGAATGGCTGCCCCAAATTTTAAAGCCAAAAAAGTGCATCCATCCATTATAAAATTAATCCACACGGCTCTGGGGGGTTAATAAAGGCCTTCTGGGAATCAAGGGGTTTGTGTAAGAAAAATACCCATATTTAACACATTATAAAGTCAAATATCGGAGTTCAGAACTCTTACGCTACGTCTGACGTCATCGTTGCACCACTTATGCTTTTTGAATACGGTAGGCAGTCCACCGGAAGCTAGATATTTTACTTAATAACGTGTTAAATATGGATATTATCAATTCACTTCAGAAGGCCTTTATTAACTATAGGAGTCGTGTGGATTACTTTTATAATGGATGGATGCACTTTTTTTGGGCTTCAAATTTTGGGCAGCCAATATAATGCTTGGAAGAGCCAGCACATTTTTTAATATAACTCTGTGTTCGTCTGAAGGAAGAATGTCATATATACCTAAGATGGCTTGAGGGTGAGTAAATCATGGGCTAATTTTAATTTTTGGGTGAACTGTCCCTTTATTTTAAGGCAGCAACTTTTTTTACAGTGTCAAAATCAAAGCCACTGCAACCAATTGCACAGTTATAGATATTGGAATTCATTATTAGTTAATTGAAAACTAAGTCCCATCCTGCACTATTTTTGTTTCACTATAAAAATACATTGTATTATGGAAGTTAAATGCCATTTCATGCTTTCTTAAAACATAGCAGAAATGGACTGACCTCTGGAGGCATCTGTGCGAGCAGGTTGTGGTCAGCAGCAAACGTACGCAGGTTTACACACTGACCGATGGAGGACGGCAGCGCCTCGATCTCATTGAAGCTACAGTCCAGCTCATCCAGAGTCGTGAGTCTACAGAAAAAGAAACAAATGTGATATAACTGTGCATACAGAATCAAGCGCTCTATATAAGAAATATTATGTCATCTTTTGATACGGCAAGGAAGATCAGACTTTACCGGCCTCTATTCAGGCAGTTCACAAACTTGTGTGATCAACGACCTTGAATCTTTGTTCATTAAAAGTTCTGACGTCAAACATTGCGTTTTTTTCCTTCTTTTTTTTGTTGCATGACTAACATCCAGGTGTGCTGAATTAATCACAATACCAATGAAAACGCCAAGGCTGAATAAGTGGATTTTGAAGCTGATTTTCATTTATGACTGCAAGAGTGTTGAGGAGTAACTAACTAAAAGGTTTGGATGACACTAAACCAGTGGCTCTCAATCCTGGCAGCCCTAAAGAGGCAACACATCAGCCGTATGTGCTCACAAGACTGCTTATTTTTTCCTATTACAAAATAAATCTTTTATGACCCTTGATAAAAATTGTGGGTGGAATTGGTTGATAGTGTAAACAGCCAACATTATGCCGAAATGCAGCATTAAAAAGAAAGTGTGTTTGAGAGAGGCAAGAGACATCGATCATTACACAATGATGCAAACCAATCCTTTTAAATTGAAATCATATTCAAGTGATTGTGAAGTTTCTTCACTCATATAAAATGTTTCATATTCTAAAAATAACAAAGATCATGCAAGCTCACACACACACACACACACACACACACACACACACACACACACACACACACGCACACACAAAGTCTTTCATAAAACATACTGTAACAAACTTTTCCACTAAATAAGAAAAAACCTGCAAAACTACGAGTTGCTATACGGTGGAAAAGTGTAGTTACATCAGTGTGATGGAAACTAATGGAAAGTTAATCATGGTTAATCAGTGTGCTTTACAATCCCGGCTGGGATTAAAAAGTGAATCCTCGCAATCACATATTCATAATCCCTCTTGGCATATTTTCTTAACCTCGGACTAGGAAATCTAATCTGACATAAGGGATAACCAGCATGTTTGGAAACAAGCTAAATTAGAGGTGACGAGAATGAGGTACAACGGTTGGCTTCTTTTTTGATGGATAACCGTCTGTTTCTCTCAAAAGCAATCCCTCTCTGAGAGCCCATATGGACGTGTACTTCCCTCAAATCACAGATCCGCTACAAAGCCTTCTGTCTGTATCATACAGTGGCTTAAGGGTCTGCTCATTTACAGGGTTCACTTTGAAGCAAAATATCATTATTATTTCCTTGACTATTCAATATAATATCACATGGGCAAGAGTGCAAACATGTTACAATATTTAAACCCTTTCTGAGATTTCTCCCACTATCGGCAAAGAAAACATGAAAAATGTAGGCAAATTCAGTGCGAGTCTACTCGAGGGTTAAGGAGAACTGGGTCATGGTTTAAGTGCAGTTCATCAGGTTGCTGTGTAAAATGGCGCGCACTTACCCGCCTATCGTGTCAGGCAGGTACATGAGCTGGTTATCATCCACCTTCAGAGTGGTTAGTCTTTTCAGTGAGCCTGTGGGGACAGAGAGATTGTATTGCAATGGGAAATGTATACATGCAGACAGAAACCATCCTTATCCACTTCATTCTAGACAATGAGACCATCAATATTCAGCACTTTCCAAAAATATGATTCAAAAAGTGTCTGAAACCTTTTTCTCTCAAAATATGCTCAGTCGAAGGGGGCGTTTAACTGTCAGAACATTTTAACTGTTAAATAATTCTAAGAGCTGTTTTATTTTCTATGAAGTTTGCAAAACTGCAGTTTTCAACCCTGCTGGAAAAATGTGTGACATCTTCATACAGGTTTAAAAGCTTGATTTGTACAACTTTGCAAAACATTAAATAAACATCAAAAACATATAAATAATAATTAAATCAAATGTACAATCCACAAGTTATCTATATTAACAAACAACAATGAAAAATAGGTAACGGGGTTGAAAATTTGGCCCATTCATTCTGTAGGAGCGAGAAGCAAACTCTTAAATTAAGGAAATATTTTAAATATAAATAGTTTGATCACTTATTCTTACAATTACAGGGTTGAAAAGTTGAGCTTGACAAATACAGTCAGCACCGCAATTTGTGAAAAAACCAAGGAAAATGGAGATAAAGATGATTAACTAGTCTTCCTAACATGGTGTAGGAAAGGTCCAAAGAATGTTGCTGCTTGAGTATAATGGTTTTACAGTTTGTTAGTTTTTGTTTTGTTTTGTGTGAAATATGCAGTAACCGGGTTGAATTTCATTTTTGGTAATTAAAATTAGTTTGGTAATTAAAATTAATGTTACATGATGTAACATTCTAAATAGACATTTATCACATCACAATTTTCAGTTGGAATAATTTTAATCGCTAGACACAATCAAGAAGGTCAAGACTGAAATTTGACCTGTTCCACCTTTAAAAGGTGGTGGTCAGGTGACAGACACTTGGCGTGTTTAAGCAGCCACAGCATCCTGTAGCCCAAGTTTCATCACTCCGTCTCCTCTCCACCAATCAACTGGTGTGTGGTGGGCGTTCTGGTGCAATATGGCTGCTATCGCATCATCCAGGTGGATGCTGCACATTGGTGGTGGCTGAGGAGATTCCCCCATTCTATATGTAAAGCGGTTTGAGTATCTAGAAAAGCTCTATATAAATGTAACAAATTATTATTATTTAAAACTAGCTACTTCCCATGCTAAACTTGGTCTATGGAAGATAATAGTAAAAGGGATGGTTCACTCAAAAATGAAAATTCTGTTATTAATTACTCACCCTCATATCGTTCCAAACCCGAAAGACCTTCGTTAATTTTCGGAACACAAATTAAGATATTTTTGATGAAATTCGAGACCTTTTAAAATGGTCTATGTGACTCCAGCGGTTCAACCTTAATTTTATGAAGTGACGAGAATACTTTTTGTACAAAAAAAACAAAAACAAAAAAACACCTTTTTTCAACAATTTCTTCTTGTCTGTGTCAGTCTCCTACGCAGTTTATGTTGGCCAGCTCCTGCGTCAGTATCACATGCATGCGTTGTGGAAGCGCCGCACTGTTTTTACTATGCCAACAGCGTAGGAGACTGACACAGACGTGAAGAAACTGCTGCATATTCGTTATTTGAACCACTGGAGTCACATGGACTATTTTAACGATGTCTTTCCTGCCTTTCTGGGCTTTGAAAGTGGTAATTAAATAGCTGTCTATGGAGGGGTCAGAGAGCTATTTTCATCAAAAATATCTTAATTTGTATTCTGAAAAGGTTTGGAACGAAATGAGAGTGAGGAATTAAAGACAACATTTTAATTTTTGGGTGAACCCTTTAAATCTAACTTGCTTGTAAAAAAAAGAAAAAACAAGAAAAGTATACCAGAAAGTTTACCAGACTGATGAAAAGTGCCATTTAATGAAAAGCTCTTGCAATAAAAGACAAGAACTTGTCTTTTTGTTTATGTCAAGCACCTCTGTCCAGCTCTAAAATGGATTTCATTAAGTGTAGAGCTGGGAGGTTTTATTTCACAGCGAGCCTCAAGGGCGGTGTGACTTGGCCACTTCAACATGCCTGCTCATTAGTGGCTGTCCGACTGGGTCATTCATTAGGTAATGAGATTGTATTACTGTTCTACCCATAATCCTCCCATTCATTTACACATCTAACCTGTTCATTTGTTACAAAGCAGATTAGAGTTGAGGCTGTTAGAGGATATGCTTCAACGTCCTGCAGGACTGGCACCCGTTTTGCCACCCAACAAAGACTGATCTCATTTAAGAAAAAAAGACACCACAATCTCTGCATTTTTGTGTGGGGTTTTACCTATAGACCCTGGCAGCTGCGTCAAAGTGTTGTTGGACAGCAGCAGATCCTGCAGGTTTTCACAGCCGGATATCTGCTCGTCAACCATCTCCAAATTGTTTTTGGACACGTCCAGGTAGCAGAGTTGCTTCAGTGCTCCAATCATCTGCGCACACACACACAAAAAATTACTGAAACAAATGACTGATTTTTGAGAAAAGTTAGAGTAATTGAGCAAAAGCGAGAGCCACTCTCAAATTTCAATTTCAATCAAAGACAGTGGTTGCTGAAAAGGAAAAAAGGACAGAAGCAGTGAGGAAGCAGAAATTGATTATTTGAAAAGTTGGGAAAACACAGCTGAGAAAGAGGTCAAGATAGATGACTGAAGCCAAGCGTGAACTGGTTAAATCCATTTCTCATGCCATCCTGTTCCCAAACACACTCCATCATTCTATAGCTCCGTTCCAAAAACGCAAGCACTCAGAAATCTAGCCTAGTAATAAAATCGTCAACAGCAATGTTGAGTTACCACATATTGCGTCTGTCCAGATAAGAGTATCAGGGATATGGCTCTGTTTTCTAGCACAAATCCAGTAGAAAACTAGCTTTTAGGCCATTTTGTTGATAGCAAGGTTGGAGAGACAATGGTCAGTTACATACAGTCACAGTTTTGATTTGATGATGACTTTAAGTGAGCATCAACGGAGCATGAATTATATAGCACAGGACACAGGAATCTTGAACTTCAGATGCACTTGGGTGACGACCGATTAGAAACGAACTGCCTAAACTGCAATCAGCGCCCGTCTGCGACATTGTGACAAACCCTGCTGTTGATTAATCACCGCGAGCGTGAGCCGCTCTCCTGGGTGTGGCTTAAGAAGCTTAATCAAAAGCACTAATAACCAGAGAGAAATTGAATTCTGCAAAAAGAGAAACATATGGCCGTTCGGCCTTGTGCAAGGACATGCCTTCAGTAAGCTGGTCTCTCGGGTCACAGAGGGAAAAGGGTCAGGGTGCCGCCCTATTATCTGGACCATTTGGAGGTCAGACTTGTTCAAAACGATGTTCTGAAAACCCATGCAAAACTCATCAGACTAATGCGAATCCTGTCAGGGCCACAATTACTGTCACTTTGCTCTAAGCGGCAAGCTAATGCCTTAATTGCGACCCATTTAAAAGGAGCTGGCAGTCTGAAGAGAAGACTTTCCTTAAGGAATGTTTAGGAAGTAGAATTTCACTGGCTTGTCTTAACTCTACCACTCAATGCACCTGTGACAAACAGCAGTTACGCAGTAGAAACAATTGTGGGCCTCATTCATGAAAATTTGAATATAACAAATTTGTTCTGTTTCGCATTTCACGTTAAATATGAATTCAACAATTTACATAGGAATGATTAAATGAATGATTTACATAGAAATTATTTGTTTTTGTTTCATGAATAGTGCAGAACATTTATATAAATTTAGCACTTTACATGAAACATGAACGCAACAATTTCCATAAGAATGGTTGAATGATTTACACAGACATTTGTTGTTCTTGTATTTCATAAATAGTGCAGTTTTACTAAAATAACAAAATAATCTCATTTACGAAACACGAACAGAACTTAGTTATTTAAATAATTTGTAAAGCCATTGTTACGTAATCTGTGGCATAACATATTGCAAGCAATAATGCATTAAAGGGATAGTTCAACCAAAAATGAAAATTATCCCATAATTTACTCACTCTCAAGCCATCCTAGGTGTATATGACATTATTCTTTCGGATGAACACAATCAGAGTTATATTAAAAAAAGCATTATAAATGGCTGCCCAAAATTTGAAGCCCCCCAAAAGTGCATCCATCCATTATAAAAGTAATTCACACGGCTCTTCGCTTCAGAAGGCTTTTATTAACCCCCGTGTGGATTACTTTTATAATGGATGGACTAACTTTTTTTGGGCTTCAAATTTTGGGCTGCCATTATAAAGCCAGGGCCCTCATTTATCAACAGTGCGTAGAAAAGGTTCTATATTTCTTCCTACGACTGAAATTTAGAATGTTTCTAAGTACAAGAAAATCCATATTTATCAAAAGTGCGCACACAGTTCTTACACACATGAGAAAGCAATCATTGTTGATAAATCCCACATGTGCACAAGTACCATGCTCGTTCATGTTCAGGGTAATTAGCATTTGGAAAAGCCTCCAATGAACCATATACGGTGACAACACATCCCATTAAAAATCATGTGATTGTGTTTTTTTCCTCACCACAATTATGGCAAAGAAGAGGAACTTCACAAACACAGAATGACGACGTTTAACAACAACAAATTTGCATCACTAATTATTTGCACATTAACAGAATAAAACCGTTTACTATTTACATCATTAAATTGGTTGGTTGATGGTGCTTTTCTGGCGACTTGGGTGCAATCTATGGCTCCAATTACGTATCTGGCGATAGCATGAAAGCCTCATTTTAATTTGGCTTGTTGAGGATTTAGGTAAGGGAACTGGAAGTAGGTTGGGTCCAAAGAAAATAACTGCATCCAACATTTGTCACAGCTGTCTTTTATAGGGTTTGACACCAATTATGCATCACGTTTAAAATTAGAAAATATACAAATATAACCCTTTAATAGTGATTTAAACTGTATAAAATTAGCCTCATCTGGAATTGCAAATTCAACATGAAAGCAATGCAACAATTTACACATTTTACATAAAACACAGATGCAACAATTTATATAACATAGATTTACAAAGGAATTAGTGTTCCACGTTTAACATACATAAATATGGTTTAATGATGATTTCCACACTAAACATGATCCATAATTTATGATAGAATACTCTTTACAAATGATTTACACAAATATTTGTCCCTTTTAGCATTAAGCACTTTCAACTCTTATTTCATGAATGAGGCCAAATGAGTTTATATACACATACACACTCCTAAAGGATTATTAGGAACACCATACTAATACTGTGTTTGACCCCCTTTCGCCTTCAGAACTGCCTTAATTCTACGTGGCATTGATTCAACAAGGTGCTGAAAGCATTCTTTAGAAATGTTGGCCCATATTGATAGGATAGCATCTTGCAGTTGATGGAGATTTGTGGGATGCACATCCAGGGCACGAAGCTCCCGTTCCACCACATCCCAAAGATGCTCTATTGGGTTGAGATCTGGTGACTGTGGGGGCCATTTTAGTACAGTGAACTCATTGTCATGTTCAAGAAACCAATTTGAAATGATTCAACCTTTGTGACATGGTGCTTTATCCTGCTGGAAGTAGCCATCAGAGGATGGGTACATGGTGGTCATAAAAGTATGGACATGGTCAGAAACAATGCTCAGGTAGGCCGTGGCATTTAAACGATGCGCAATTGGCACTAAGGGGCCTAAAGTGTGCCAAGAAAACATCCCCCACACCATTACACCACCAGCCTGCACAGTGGTGACAAGGCATGATGGATCCATGTTCTCCTTCTGTTTACGCCAAATTCTGACTCTACCATCTGAAAGTCTTAACAGAAATCGAGACTCATCAGACCAGGCAAAATTTTTCCAGTCTTCAACAGTCCGATTTTGGTGAGCTTGTGCAAATTGTAGCCTCTTTTTCCTATTTGTAGTGGAGATGAGTGGTACCCGATGGGGTCTTCTGCTGTTGTAGCCCATCCCCCTCAAGGTTGTGCGTGTTGTGGCTTCACAAATGCTTTGCTGCATACCTCGGGTGTAACGAGTGGTTATTTCAATCAAAGTTGCTCTTCTATCAGCTTGAATCAGTCGGCCCATTCTCCTCTGACCTCTAGCATCAACAAGGCATTTTCGGCCACAGGACTGCCGCATGCTGGATGTTTTTCCCTTTTCACACCCTTCTTTGTAAACCCTAGAATAGGTTTTGCGTGAAAATCCCAGATTGTGAAATACTCAGACCGGCCCGTCTGACACCAACAACCATGCCACCCTCAAAATTGCTTAAATTACCTTTCTTTTCCATTCTGACATTCAGTTTGGAGTTCAGGAGATTGTCTTGACCAGGACCACACCCCTAAATGCATTGAAGCAACTGCCATGTGTTTGGTTGATTATATAATTGCAGTAATGAGAAATGAGGTGAGTGTATATATATATATATATATATATATATAAAAAATTTAAGTACACAATGACAAAGAAAAAGGCAAGAAAACACAAAGAACGAATGCAAGACTCACCCCCGGTAAAAACGACAGCTTATTCCCATCCACCCACAGCTCTCTGATTCCTGTAAGCTGCTCCAATACTTCAGGCTAGAGAGGAAGAGGACAAAATTCAATTTTTCATTCTCAGTAAGAGGAAATCTGTTCAATGAATACCATTAGAGGAGAAATGCATATTAGGTGCACTCTAACAGAGAAAGACTCAATGAGCGCATCTGCATTGACTGTCGATACATCTGACACCTGGCTGCATTGAGAGCTGGAAGGTAACCGCAAGCTGCAGTAATACATGCAACACCTGAAAGACAGGCAGGTGCTACTCACCACTTCAGTGAACTCGTTACTCCCCAGATCCAAGCGCTCCAGCTGTGTGAGCTTATGCATGCTCCTGCGGACACACACATACACAGTATTACTAACATTATTAACCATGCACCTTTCAGTTTAGCACCTTTCAGTTTTCCAGGACTGGCTGAACTGCAGATGGAGAGCTTGAAGAAAAACATCAGACTGGCTGGTAACAACAACATTGTTTCTTTTTAAAGACTGCACACAACGACTCCCCGTAGAAAATAAAAGGCATACAGACATTAACTGAACAGGTAGTAACTGCTAATACACTTTTCATTGGCAGTTTCAGAAACGGAGTAAAAATTCAATCCCCAGCCTCACATACAATCAGAGCCAATATAAACTATTAAAATAACTCACACACATATTTTCCAAGATTATACATAGAGGTCAAGCTAAGGAGTTGAAGGATGTTCCTATAGTCATAAATGGCAATGAAATATTAAAGCAATATATTATCTACAGTAACTTTAAAACTATATGCTTCATTTATGCAAATCAAAATCTTTCGCCTAACACAAATCAGTAAATATTTGACTGGTTGAATGTATGTTTTTACAATTTTATTTTATTTTTAAGCTTTTTTGCCACTTATATAGATAGCGATAGTAGAAAGAGAACCGTAAATGGGAACAAGATTTGGAAACGACATCAGCCGAAACAATTTTTTGCGTGATCTGGAAGTGAACTCTCTGGAAAATTAAATATATTACTTGTTTATTGGACTTCTACTGGTAGCACATAATATTTTATTTATTTTACAAAGTCAAAACTATTATCTCTATTTTCTGTCACCTTGTCACCTTGAATGCTTTACAAATCATTTGGGTGTCAGAGAATTATGAAAATCTGACTTCTAATGCCAATCTTTACAACATATTTCTCCAGGTTTGTTCTCCTGTTCCAAGCTGCTTCTGCTATCTCAATATCTGCGTCCAGCCCTAAAATAACATCAAATACTTGGGTAGGTGTGCTTTAGGGCAGGGTGTAAACCACTGCTGACGTGGACACAGATCAACAGCCTACAGGCAATATTGTATCCGTGGAAAAAGTTCAAGAGGAAATAAAAGTAGAAATGATTTACGGCACAAGGAATTGTATAAAAAATTATTTTAAACCGAAGGCAGACTTGTAGAAAATTCTGTGTTCAAAGACACACTGGTAATTGGACTGTAAGAGGAATTCATTCATCCAGGGTTTGGAGGAGTGCAACCAGTCAACTAGCCAAAAAACTTGCTGACCCCACAGAGTGCAGAGCCATCCACAGCTCATTAGAATTACACAGACACACATCATGAGAACAAACCACACAATGAACTTCTGAGAGGACTGCTGAAACAACACCACCATAAAGATATCAGCCAAAGCGTAATAATGGTAAATGAGTAAGCCATGCACGGAATGGACAGCTTTTCGTCAGTCTTTGATTACTCGCGCTTTCTTGGTATACTTCCTGATCCAAAACAGTACATGCATTTTACTTTTTACAGATTTGCTATATTTTTTTATTTTTGAAGACATTTTAATTTGATTTGCTGTGTTGAACAGCTGCTTGGTATGATAGTGACTTCATTCATCGATACTCTATTGGGATACTCTATTCTACAATGGACCTTTGCTAATGTCAGACAATGAAATTTTGCTAACGTGACCACAGCTTGAGAGACTTTACCAATTAGCATACCTTTTCACAATGGGCAGCATGAGTTAAAGAATCATTCATAATAGTGATGCATTTCTTAGTAAACACCCTCTCATTTTATATTTAATTAGTAAAGCATTACATTTCTCTTTTGCCATACAAAGTTCAAGAGTTTGCTTTCAAATCAGAAAAAAAAAAAAAAAATGTTAACAGCTAATTTTTACAATAAATTTTAATTTATGGTGCCGTGGCTTTGTGGTTAGTTCATGTGTTCTGAAACGTTCTGCTCAAGTGGCTTTTGTTGAAAACATTTAGTGCCGTAATGAGTTGTTTTGATCCTGGCGGACATACAGTAACCTAACAACAACATTCGAGGCCGGTGTGTTTCAGAACGGAGAAGACTGAGGCACGGAGATCGTCCCTTTCTGTGGCTCTCATACACGAAACCAAACAAACCAGCCCTCATATGATGCAATATTGGCTCCGGAGCCAGAAATGATTATAAAGCCTGTCACAGCATGTCACTTCGGAGCCTCTTACATAAGGCTGAACAATATGATGCCGCAGAGACCGAGAAAGAGAGATGTTTGACTGTATTTATAATGCGATTATCAGAAGGAGTGCAGTAGCACGGATCATAATTGTAATATTTTAGTCATTCAAATAAATCCCAGTGCGGCACTTACTTTGGCAACATCTTTAACTGGTTCTCCCGCAGTTCCAGAATCTGCAGTTTGGTTAGTCTGAGAAAAAAAAAAAAAAAATGCAAGAATATTTCTATATTTATAAACTGACATCTACTAGGATTAATAAATACTGCTTCTGCATTTCATACTATGCATTGTATACAAAACACAACTATTTTGTGACCGTTCAGTTTAAAGTCAATAAACTTGACGTTTCAAATGTAATTTAAATGTAAAGTAATGAAAAACTTTTGTAATCATCTTGCTATTTTATGTCCCTATACTGGCTTACTACATACTCAAAATATACTGTTGTCTTTTAGTATGCAGTAGAAGTATGCAAATTGTTGTCCTAAAGTGACCTTCAACAGGAACTGAGAAGTGAATTTGAAGTCTATTTCAGGCTGTGTGTGCATGTTTATCTGTAAAAAATATTGCTGCACCACCTATCACTGAAACTGCACTGCATTTTTATAGGAAGGCAACATTTCTGAGATGTTCTATATGACACAAGCTCCAGGAAATGTTAGGATGTGCTTTCTGAGGAAATGTTGCTTGTGTCATTTCAATAGATTTATAACTTGCATAAATCAACAAGCTGGATGCAAGTTAAACAATTTAAACCCGTTCCGGTGTGCTTGGAAACCTTTTTCAGTGTTTAGTAGAATAGTTTTGTCCATTTTATATTTTAATGTAGTACATACTTTGGCCAATCTTGAATCTAGATGCTGATCTAAATCTGATCTGAAACAGGAGACTTGAATTATCTTGTTCTCTCTAGGACTCTGTGTTCATGAGTGTAAATCTGTGCTTGTCTGACCTGCCGAAGCTGGCTGGTAGAAACTCTAGGAAGGCATCGTTCAGGTAGAGCTGGGTCAGGCTGAGGAGCTGCGTGAAGCCTTCTGGGAGTCTGTGGAGACACGAGAGTGCTTTTCATTATGACACAGACACACACACACACAGACAGACACACACACTTCATCTCTACTAGCTATATACCTACTTTGATATAGGGTTCACACTTGCTTCTACGATGGCCAGGACTTTACAGTTCTTGATATTTTCAGGAAATTCCTGGATGCCTGAAATTTCAAACAAACAAAGAATTATTTTTAACTTGATTATTTATGCTCTTGGCTCTTCTTTCTTACTAGGGTATTTTATAAAAAACCTGCAGTCAACGAGAGAGAAAGACTGGGAAAACATTATCCACTGCACGGTTATTGCTGGTTGCATGAAACAAACATATGATGAAAAAAGATTTCAGAAAGGAGTGGCACTTTAATTAAAAAAAATATCCAAAAAACTTACACTATTACAAAAAAACAACAATACATTTTATTCATTTTCAATAATTCCATCTCACTGATTTCAACTGTATTATATATTTGAGTCTAGGGTAAAAACAAAATAATAAAAGTCATTGAACTTGACCTACACTACCAGTAAAAAGCTTGGAATAATAATAATAAAAAAACGTTTTTGACAGAAGTCTCTTCTGCTCACAAAGGCTGCATTTATTTGATTTAAATTACAGTAAACCAGTAATACTGTGAATTGTATTTCTATTTAAATATATTTAAAAAGCAATTTAGCAGTGATGCAAAGCTGAATTTTCAGCATCATTACTCCAGTCACTTGATCCTTCAGAAATCACTCTGATATGGTGATTTGATCAAGAAACATTTATTATTATTATTATTATTATTATCAATATTAAAAACAGTTGTGCTGCTCAATATTCTTAAGGAAACCGTGGTACAATTCAAAAGTTTGTGGTCAGTAAAAATTTTTTTTTTTAATTAATAATTGTATTTATCGAGTATGCAGTAAATTGATCAAGTGACATTTAAAATGTAACAAAAAATGTCCATTTCAAATAAATGCTGTTCTTTTAAACTTTCTATTGAATGTTATTAGAATAATAATAACTGAGAATAATAATAACTGTGCTCCAATGATAATAATAATTGAGCATCAAATCAGCATTATTATAACAATATTATAATATTATTAGAATGATTTCTGAAGGATCATGTGACTCTGAAGACTGGAGTAATGATGCTGAAAATTCAGTTTTGATCACAGGAATAAATCACATTTTAAAACATATTCAAATAGAAAACAGTTTAAATTGTAATATTTCTCAATATTAGTACTTTTACTGATAACATTATTTTTATCAAATGCATGCAGCCTTGGTGAGCATAAGTTTTTAAACTTTTGACCAGTATTGTAAAATAAGTTTATATATTGGTAGTAATCAATGAGTGTGTTTACATGCAATTCTCAACCCGATTATGCTTAAGCAGACAATGCATGTGATCATGTAAACGTGATAACCCGTATTTATCGGACTAAGGTCATAAGTGACTTGCGCATTAAACCGAACGTCACAGCTAAATTTTTGCCCCTTGCGCTGATTTCGCCTAGAATGTAAATGCATTAACCTGCCAGCTTATTGAAGTGTGCACGTGTGATATGTGACAGGAACGCGTCCTTACTCATTCAGACAGAGAGAGCAATTTGCAGTAAGGGAGGAGAAAATCTAAAATGCGCAAACTGTCTTTTTGCGTTGCCAGGTTATTGGTTTGCATATAAACCCGGAAAAAAGGGTATTTCAAATAGCTGATTTTTGTGAGTTGTCAGTGAACTGGTTTGAATGTAAACATGCTCATTTTACACTAATTGTTTAGGGGTCTGTATAATTTGCAATCAGAATTTGAATATTTCAAAATAAACAGTTGCAATTCAAACAAGTCTCGTCCCCTATTTGTGCCCCACTCAAAAATAAATTATATGTTAAGTAAACACTTCAACAACTAGGTCTTTCTCAAAATCGACCACCAAAGAAAACCACCACCTAACGCTGTTTTTAGAAACAACACAAGATCATGCAGCACTAGAGCTAGACTGCATACTTCCTGTCCTACTAACCGCAAGAGCTGGAGAGTGACATTAAAAGTTATGTTAAGATATCCTTCCTCCAATACACACGGATGCAAGCTAAACCCACCAGCAGAGAAAACCACAGGGGGGTCTGCATGAACCCAGACTCACGGAACACACGCATCTGTGAGCTCTCACATCCTCACCAGGTGACCTGAAGGCTGTGCTAGCTCGAGTTCACTTTACAGCACTTCTGATGCGTCATTATAGCGGACGGTTAGGCTAAAAACAAACACTTCCAGGGAAGGGAGTATCAATTAAAAGACATATAAACCTCGAAAGGAACTTCTGTGCCAGTGGGGGGTTATGAAGTGATGAGTGTGAAGTAAATTAACGCTGCAAGCCATTTTTTATATGAAAAACATCCTTTTCAACAAGAAAAAAGATGAGAAATGTGTTTTAATAATGTAAATAGGGTAATTTTGTTTTCATGTTGACTTTGAATGTTTAGGCTAATGTGATTTATAGCTTTCAGCAAAAAAAATATTTTTTTCTTCTTTTTAAAAGAAATGAACACATCTATTCAGCAAGTATGCATTAAACTGATCAAAAATAACAAAGAAATTTCTCTCTTTAACTTAAAGAAATGTTTAATGTTTCAAAAACAATAACAAAATATTAGCTCAAGAACAGTGCATAGAGAGCTTCATGGAATGGGTTTCCATGGCTGAGCAGCTGCAACCAAACCTTACATCACTAAATGCAATGTAAAGCATCGGATGCAGTGCCACAAAGCACGCCGCTACCGGAGTCTAGAGCAGTGGAGACGTGTTCTCTGGAGTGACGAATCACGCTTCTCTGTCTGGCAATCCGATGGACGAGTCTGGGTTTGGCGGTTGCCAGGAGAATGGTACTTGTCTGACTGCATTGTGCCAAGTGCATTGACTGCAAGTGTAAAGTTTGGTGGAGGGGGGAATATGGTGTGGGGCTGTTTTTCAGGGGTTGGTCTTGGCCCCTTAGTTCCAGTGAAAGAAACTCTTAATGCTTTAGCATACCAAGACATTTTGGACAATTTCATGTTCCGAAATTTGTGGGAACCGTTTGGTGATGGCCCATTCCTGTTCCAACATGACAGCGCACCAGTGCACAAAGCAAGGTCCATAAAGTCATGAATGAGCGAATTTGGTGTGGAGAAACTTGACTGGCCTGTACAGAGTCCTGACCTCAGCCCGATAGAACACATTTGGAATGAATTAGAGCGAAGACTGCGAGCCAGACCTTCTCATCCAACATCAGTGCCTGACCTCAGAAATGCGCTTTAGAAGAATGGTCAAGAATTCCCATAAACACACTTCTAAATCTATGGTGTATTTTCACATAGAAAACAGTTATTTTAAATAGAAATAATATTTTACAACATTGCTATGTTTTACAGGTTTATGGAATGTCAATTACTTCCTATGCTTTAATTTAATTAAAGGAAAATGCAGTAAAATGTAAGAAATCTGATTAAATTGCCTCAAAACTACCAGCAGCTTCCTTTGCAAATGAAGGACGTGGAAAACTAAATATATTCTATATAGTCAGCTAATTCGGTCAAAAGGAAACCCTGTAAAACTAGGCTGGTTGCAGAGAAAGATACAACAAAATAATCAAAGATTAGACTTCAGTCTGAATGAGTGTGGCTGTAGTGTCGCTACTTTAAAGGTGAAATACAGCTAACAATCTAACAGCTAAAGCGCAAAACAACATAATGCTAATTAACGCACCACTGCTAAAAGTATTTAATCTCCATTAACTACTCAATATGATATGATATGATATGATATGATATGATATATGCGACCGTGCATTAAAAAAGGTTTTGACAGCGATTTCCTGTGCAGGTCTGAGCTTGTCACCATCTGTCATTACTTAATCAGATTCTGCAATGCACCAGCTGAAAGATGAAGTGATGTGTAAACAGAGACTCAGTCATTTAAAGTATGTGTTTCTAGTGTTGCGGTCTTCACTTATGCTTAAGAACGGAATAAATTGTTTCCAATGACAAATTTCAGATTGCCATCAGTCTACAGCATATCAAAGCTTGGGGATTTAACTTTCCAAAGCAAAGCAAAGCAAAGCAAAAATGAACAGTGTAATGCAACGGCTCTGTTACAATCCCTAGAGAGTTGCTATCTACATAGGTAGCTACCTTACTAGGGGCGTTTAAAAATGATGTGTTCATATATTTAAAAGCTACTGGATGAAGAAGTGCAGTGACAGGAAACCAAACTCAGGGGTTTAGAGATATTAGCATTAGCATGTTGCTAAGCTATTAGCACAATACTTAAATCTGTTAAATGTCACCTCAGCATAGATCTGAACAGTTGAATGGTAGTAATTCATGAAAGCAGATTATTGCAGAAGTAAAAGTGCTTACAAATTATAGAAGTTTACTGTAAGGCAAATATTTTCATTTAATACAAAATTTATATTTTACAAAACATTGCTAGAAAATTAAGGCAATGTTAACCATGTGGTGTTCTAAATTTTAAGTTGATATCACAAAACTGAACCAGCTAAAAGGATTTAAAGTACCATTTCCAGGGTAAAGCAGTGTCCAATTATAAAACGGTTTTCACAGGAGAAATGTTAAATGCTTAAGATTGTCAAATGATACCTAAATGATGATACTAAAACATGTGATGGTGAAAAAAGCAATAAAACATTCCAACATAAAACACAATGAACACACAAACAGCACGTTTGATTAGCATGTAAATCTTTCAGCATTTTTACTGTACTAAGATAATATTCATAATCGACTCTGTCTTGAATTTTAAGACTTGTTTCTGTCATTTCATTATACACAATTCTAAACCAATGAACGACACAAGAAAACAATGTTTATTTACTAGTGTAGCCTGGAATTAATGGTGAACTTTGTGTTGCAGCGTAAACTGAAATCCAAAACGTGGAGTTTGTAGAGATTAACTGAATTACTGCTTCTGCTTATGGGCCGTCCGATAGCATAACTGGACTCCAAAAAGGAAAAAGAAAGAGGGGATAAATAGGCTATTTTGCTTACTGTTCTTGCTGACATCAAGCTCCCTGAGATTGGTGAGGTTTGCGATGCCCGGTGGCAACACCGTTAGGTCGTTGTCCGGTAGACTCAATCGGTAGAGCAAACTGCAGTTGAAAAGTTGCTGTAAAGGATGAGAAATGGAGAGACAGACGTGTGAGAAACATTCATAGAAAACTTTCATAAGAATCAAACTTCATATTAATATTCCAGCAGTTTTCAGAGGAGTTGAATTTATTTAAAATGGATTTTTTGGTGAATTAGCTCTGCTTCAGTGAAACAGTCAAAGCAAAATCAGGTTTGAAACTTGATCAGTTCTCGATGGACCTTCATTTAATCTAATTCAATCCCGTATAAAGAAAATAACACGTCAGCAAAACAAGGCCATTTTTGATGAAGGACGAGAAAGACATGGATAAACAATCAAAACATTTCAGCCCAGTGGAAAGTGTTTAAATGATAAGTAGAGAAAATCTGATCGTTTGGAAACAGACTGGGTGATATATTGAATATTTCTGTAGTCGTGATGACTTTGCTAGCAATATAATGATTCAACTAGTCAGAAATATTACTGCTAATATTATAATTTCTAACCATATTCGGGCATATAAATGAATAAATTATTATTTAATTAAGTGGAGAAGTCTTTCACTTCTTGCATTAAATGTTTGGAAACTTTCTGGTTACAATAATTTATGGAAGCCCACTCCCAGCACAGAAGTAAAAATTTGACAAATTGATTGTTTCTGAAAAAACCATCACAGATTTCAGAGCAAATAAGTATTTCAATATATTTATATAGAAACCCCTCAAAAGGCACATATACAAGTAACGCGAGATTGCTTTTTCCAAGTAACTAGTAATGCATTGCTTTTAAATTTATAATAACATACCAGTTACTTTTTCAAATAAGTAACTTGCTATTTTGTTTAGCTATGTATTGATTGACAGCTCTCCTGTCCCCATGTTGAGAGAAATCAGGAGCGAATGCAGAGGGTGCACTAGATTGTAGCAGACATTAATTTGTACAGACATTTACTTATCTCAGTTGCAAAAAATTTAGATTCTGTATTCCTCAAAATGAATAAAAACGTGAAATGCAAACTCAGAATATTACGCAATCCTGCAATAATTAAATGTTAAATAACAAAAATATACTTTGTGTGTTTAATCTCACTTTATTTAGCAATGTCTCTGCGGCTGACCTTGATGCTCCAATTCAACCATACGAATAAGCAGAATTTACTTGAGTTCAACATCACATTTGTGTTTCAGTTTTTATTGTTTTTATTGCTGGCGTAAGAGTTGAACTTTCTTCCCCTGCGTCCTATTTTTCCACAATGCAGAATGGCAGGAAATCTGAAAGGTTTGTTTGAGCTGTGCCCTCTACTGGACAGGCGTGAATTCGCACAATTCTTTTCACTTTTGGAGTGAAAGAACCTTTATCATTTGCCAAAAATAGAACTTTAGCTTTTTTTTTGTGATTAAAAACAAACAAGCATGCCCAGTCCAGATGAGAAAAAAGTAACTTAAAAGTAATGCAACATTATTTCCATAAGTAACTAGATTAGTTACTTTTTAAGGAAGTGACAATATTGTAACGCACTACTTAAAAATAACCTTCCCCAAAACTGCTGCCAACTAACAAAAAAGCACCAAATGAACTTATTGGAGACATGCAATGCAAGCGTGTCAATGGTGCAAGAGTGCACTCGTACTTTCGGCAGCTCCTCGATCTGGTTGGCGTCGAGGTAGAGCTCCTCCAGGGTTTTCTCAAAGTTGAAGATCTCTTTGGGGACCTGCTCCAGGCTGCAGTGTGAGTAGTCCAGCGAGGTGACGGTCTCCTCCTCGCCCCGCAGGCAGCGGCACGGCACCAGCCGCACAAACAAACTCCGCTTGCTGCTCATCCTCACAACAGCTCAGGCACTAGAGAAGAGAAAGACAACAAGATCAGCATCTCATCAACGTTAATAATTAAAGGAAATGAACACTTGGATACGTGATAGTACTGCCAAAACAGCTTGGTTTACAGCTTAGTTACAGACGGAGCAGGGAATCAGCTTTTTATGATCCGTAATTGATTTCAAGTAGGTATTGTTTACATGGGTTCTCATTTTAAAAAACAAATTTTTTATTATTTAAAACACACATGTCATTTTTCAGTTTTCTTTTGACAAATTTTTTTTCTACAAAATAACATTGTCATTGGCTAATGTGTCAGACTCTAACAGTTACGGTAAAAAAAGAAAAGAAAAAAACGTGTTAAAATTAACACATTTAACGCACAACTTGTCCTGCTGAGCTCAGACCTACTCAGTCATTTTAAATTTCATACAGTGGATTGATGAAGAATATGATGCAGGGCAACAACTCACTGTGTGATGAAGCCTATAGAAAGCAGTTAGAATGTCCCTGAAATTTAAGATATGAGGCAAAAAATGCCCGTTTAAGTTTTAATCTCAATCTCAGGCTGGGCAAGTTTTTACACTGGGCAAGTTTGTTGTTGTCCGCGTAAGAGCGCGATTGTTCCCGCCGGTTCTATACACTACACTAGCATCCCTTACATGTGTTTTTTTTTTAACTCCCCTCACATTTACATCATGATATATAAGCAATATCTCACAAGTTCTGTTTTTCTGTCCAGAATATTACGAGTTCAAATGCGATACTGACCTTATACAACAGTTTAATAAAAACAAGTTAATATTATGTTGTTTTAGAGAACATTGTGTTGTTTTTAGTCTTTTTTGCCAACAAAAATATAAAGCAGAACGGTCCCATCTCCGATTCCGAACAATACACAGTGGTGTTTCATTTCTGTTTCAATCCAGGTTTTGAATGAATCAGGTAAACCAATGATTCAATGGACCATAAAGAGAAACATTTACTTCACTCCTGAATGAACGAATCAAATTAATGACTCAATGAGAAATTTACCGCCACCTACTGGCAGTTTCTTATTTAGAGTATAATTTCCTGTGAAAAATGTCTTATGTGCATTGTTGTATCAACATTCACTAGAATTTAAAATAATATCTGCTAATTATCATCATGATGCATTTTATCCCATCTTTGCCAGTTTGCTGTTGAAGGGTTTTTTGATTTTGTCAATGAACAAATGAATGTTTCCTTCAGTATTTTTTTTGGCGAGATTAGCACTGACAAGGCATAAAAATACTGCAAATACAGCCAACAATTACTCAATCTACAATAGCACTGAGAGAAGCACATTAACATTCATTAAAACCTTTATATTCATGGTTGGCCTGAAAAACAGCATCATTATGCAATGTCCTTTTATTCTGTTGAAATGGAAAAAGTCCTCGATATAGCATCAAAAAGGACGGCCCAAGGTTTGCTCATGAATTGACAGAGTGGTTTTCATGAGGCGCTGCTCTAGTTATCCAAACCCAGTGGCAACAACAATTGCCTGCTGTACACACAAGTATTCTCTGGTGTTGTTTGTGTGTGGACCCTCATGAAGAGCCTTTCAATCTGCATTTGGATGAGCCGCCACAGCTAATGCCATTCAGAAGTATGAGTGATGTTAAAATCTGCTGATAGAAAACAGCAGAGAACTATCAAAAGCATTTGTCGTCATACAACCAGGGCCACTGAAATTCAGTTCTGCACCTTTCACAGGACCTTTCACAGGACAGTTGACTTTAAAGTCAAGGTGAATTGTTGGTCGACAACCTATTGAAAAAACAAACAAACAAACAAACAAAAAAAACCCTTTTATCAAAATCGATTGGATCAGGAACAAAGATCATACATACCAAATGTAGCCAGAATGAATTAAAGTTACTCAAGCAATGCCTGAAAGTCTCTTTGGCTACTGGTTAACATTATGCAATAGGCCACATCACATCAGCGTCACAGGAAAGTTGATTCACAGCTAATAGTTACTACGCTTAAAGGAAAGATTACGAAGACAAGCTTCCTTTCTAGGAATAACATGCATAAAAAGACCAAAAGTAAATCAATGAGTGAAATGAAAAAGCATTGAGAGAGTGTGACAGAGTATGAAATATCAAATAATCATATCAGATGGTTTGGATGTGTGTAAACAGATAATTTTTATGAATGTGCATTGATATAGGTTATCCTCTGGACTAAGCTATGTTGTTTTTTTATGTAAGTGAGGATAGCAAAATAAAGTAAACTGTGACATATCCCCAAATAGTCTTCATATAGTGGACTACCAGTAAAATTGAAAATTTCAGACACTTTGACATGACCGTGTTTTTTCTGTAATTGCTAATGCAACCTTTTACACCACAGAGTGAACAAAATTAAGCATTGCTTGGTCACGTTTCTATTTTTTTGTGGTCTAATGGTCATGTAGTTATACATTCTGTTCTAAATATCATTAACTGGACAGTTGAATATTTTTTTTTTACCTGTACCTGTCATAAAAAGGTAGATAATCTATAGAATCAATTCATTGCAACAAACTTTTGGTTAGAAGCCCAGATCTTTGACCAGTAAGCTACACTGCGGCAAACAATAGAAGCAGTCGGGTCATTAGATATTAAACACACTGGCTACAGTAATACACTACTCAAGATCAGGCATACATGGGAGATGTTTTATGAAAATGACATGTCAATACGACTGGATAATGAATGAAGAGATTAGTGATAGAATCCTATTGTATGAATCATTTAAGGAAAGTAAAAACACAGGCCTTGAGCCTACTTCCTCTTGAGGTAGGTCCAGGTGCACCATTGTGGTTCCACACACTGTCGTGATAACATGGAGTCCCGCGTATTGTGACAGGGCGTCTAGAGTATCAGCTTTTAGCCATGAATTTCACTGCACAAAAGAGACGCAAGCAGTGCAGGAAGAAAAACAAGCCCTGGCTTTATTGCAGCGCGTCAAAGGGAGAAGTGTAAGAAAATGTGTGAAAGATTTCCGTTTCCAACCAGTTGTTACGTCGTGGACATGTGATGATGAAGAAGAATGGGTGATGAAGTACGGGATTACATCACAGCTTCAGGAATGCAGCTGTATCAATGAGATCCTTGTGGAGGAGTATGAAGAATGTGACCTTTCTCCTCCTCCTCATCATCAGACGGACGCAGCCCAACTCTTCATCACGTGTGCAAAAGTGTTTGGGCCGAGGGCCATCCAAACAATCACTTCAATGAAAAGTCACTGTTGTACACTTCCAGTCCAAACTTTGTACACACGTTCCGTTTCGTTATATTACAAATGTTTTGATTGAAAGGCTTCTGCTTAAAAGCTTGAAGTACACTTTGTAGACAAATTTACATTATCCTCAAATACTGATTTCTTTATAAAATGTTAGAAAAAAATGAAATGGATTAATTGGACCAGGTATGGGTCAATGAGAAATGAGTGCCAAAGATAAAAGCAAGAAAGTCTTTTAAAAACCTATTTTAAAACATGTCCCAAGTTCTCAGAACATGCACTCTTGGTATTCAAGTTGGCTTTGAACAACTAAAATGTTTAAATTAAATCACTGTAAAAATGTCAAATGTTGTAACCTTCAAGTAAAAAGTGACATTTTCCTTAAACCTTCTCAATCATTTTTAAGAAGGTGAACTGTTTTTAAGAGGCATGACATTTTACTGTCTGAACTACTCTTGCCTCATCACAAAAAGATAATCTGATATTTTAAGAGAATTCCTGACCTTACACACAGTCTATGATATCATTTCCTGTTTTTTGTACCACACTTTACATATGGAAAATGATCCTGATGAATAGAATAAAGAGATACAGTCTGCATGCAAATCCTGTCCAGCAAACACACGACTTACCAGTTACGCTATTTATTGGTAGTTTTTTGGTACTTTCATGATTTATTAATTGACAGCATAACTACGGCATTGCATGCTCGAAATTTCTTTCGCGCTTTGTTTATAAAGTAGTGATATACAGCGCGTGGGTTAGATTCCATATGGGCTAGATTTATGGTGCTTTTCAAGTTGTATTTTGGCTTTTTCAAGCTCAATCTCCCCTGACTGTCATGACATAGAACGCCAGAAACTTTCTGCAAGACATCTCCTTATGGATTCACAGAAAATAGTCAAAAAGCCCTTTCTGGAAGCAATGTTAAGACTGCAAATATGTGTAAGGCCAGTGAAACCCTTGGTAAGGTCATAACAGCCACAGCCACAGCTTTCATAACTAGGCTACTATGTTTGGCTGTAGCGGAAAGTTTGGGCAGAGAGCGATAGTGAATAAGAACACGCTGCTCTCCAGAGGCCTCCTCTTATCAGTCATAATAAACACGCGGCTGGTGACGTGGACTTGTGGAGGGAAATGGGCGTGATTGCCCCGAATGCAAGCAGGTCCAGGGCGGAGGTTGAGAGTTTCCCTTTTAACACACTGGCAGACAATGACAGCAAGATCCTGTTGCAATCAGCGTAGCTGATGTTAAGACATCTAGTTGTCTACACGGTGTGTGTAAGAGCTACAGGGGAAGTGGAAGGCTGAGAACGTCGAGCAGTTGAGAAGAGATGTGAGATTATTTAGCATCCAGTTGAGACTATGTAACTGCACAACCGCTACTGCACATTTCTTTTACAAATAGATTTTTTTTTGTCTCTTTTCATTTTAGTAATTTACTCTCCTGAGGTTTAAAAACAGGCATGCATATTTTAGCAATTGCGTGGGAAAATATGGTTTTACTTCCTATTGGTGCTGACGGCATCATGTTACGCATACCATGTGATGCATCCCTCGGAGAGGATGCGAAAGTCTCAAAGGAGCGATGAAGCTCACCAAGCAAATAGTAATCAACAACACATGGCCTCTACACTACGCAAAACACATTGAAGGAGGGACCTGAGCCACAACTAGAGACCAGGTCATCAGAGATCCGGGGCTACCTAGCACCTAGAGAGATCAACCAATATTACCTTAAGACCATTAGTAATGCTTTAAATGTTGTTTAGCCTGTATTTCTTTGTGGTGTTTTTGTTATGCAGACAAACCATTTGCAAATTCATTAGTCAAAAATTGAGTTTTCCTCATTGAAACTTCAGTGAACCAAAGACGTCACAAACATGTAACCAATCTCATCAATGGCTGGAAGGTGGCTTTTCATGGATTTCTATGTTGTTCAAAGTGTTTCTAAGAATGTTGATTTTTAGAAGGCAGCTGTCTGACTTTGATACCACTCAAGTCAAATGGTGAGTCCCAATTTACATATGTAAATAGAATTAGTACGTCCCAAAATGTAGTATGTTGAAATGAGTATTCCAAAGATACTCGGATGGTCTACTATTTCCGGTCAGAATCCAAAGTGCTGATCGATGCACACTATAAATGGCTAATATTGCCCACAACTACAAGCAAGAGTATTTAAAAAAAAAAGTGAAAAAAGATAAAAAAAAATGTTACACTACAGACAGGGGGGATGTGCGAGTCTGGCGTTTATGTAGAGAGGTTTAGATACAGGGGTTTGAGTGATTAATTTTCAGTATCTAACCTGACGAAAAGATATTTATTCAATGTTTCTCACATTATATTTCATCTGCAGCAGCATTGTGAACTTTTGTAATGAAACGTTTGGCCATTACCTTTTAAATGCATCATTAAATTAAAATTGCAAATGCATGAGGAGAGTCTCCGCATGAAAGACGACTGGCAGATCAACGTGCTACTACATTTCTCTCCAAAACGGTAGGAAATTAAATTAGATAGAATGTGGAGGATTATAACTGTGACAAGATGATTGACAGGGCTTTTTACGGGGACAGGATGCATGTAACTATGCGACAGCTGTCCGTTAAAGATGACGAAGTAGTATGTCCCAAAGCTTGTCTACTTTTCTGCTACACACTCAAAAGTATACTTTTTCTTCACAAAAAGAGTTCATATTTTTAGGTGAATTGGGTCGCAGAAAAAGGCTAATCATATTAATTATCATACTGATACATCGACTGTCACAGTCTCATTAGTCTACAACAACAACAACAACAAGCGGTATGAATATTTTATTAATAATTTTTACAATTGTAACTATTTATGCCAGCAAAGCGGTTTTGCAATATGAATAGTTGTAAATTAAATTTTCATCTTTGTTTTGGGTTGTGTAATTGTTAAGCGACACATAAAAAAAAAAAAAAAAGTTATTCAAATAGTTGAGGATTTATCTGAATAAAAAGTTGTTTTCCCTGTGAATACCATTTCTTGGTGCTGTTTTTTTAGAGTCCTATCAAATTGTGCCATTTATTGAAGGGTCTTATAATTTCTGCAATGTGGAGAATTTGGACGGAAACATAGAATACACCGAATACAGAATAGTTTTTTGCCAAAAAATAATAAAAGCAATTGTTAATTGTCAGTTGACTACATTTTAAAAGATTAAATCATTAAAGTTATGGCTTTCTTTGATTACCACCGTTTTTTTAATAAATTTGTATCAAATCATATATCATGGGCCTCTCTCTACCAGCACAGCTCCCAGAACACCCTAGCAACTGTATAGCAACGAGTTAAAAACCACTCAGAAATGCAAGTGCACATCAGCGCCCTAGCAACCAAGCACAACACTCCAGCATTGTGATGGAAAGTTTTGCAAACAAAAACTAAAATGTAAAAATGTAGAAACTATTCTTCTCACTTATCGTAACTGTGCATCCAAATGTTAGTGTATGTGTACGAGGGGGCAGGGAAGGTACAAGAGAGATTTGACTGCTGGCACAACTTTCACATCAAACAGACCTCCCACAATCTGTCCTCCCTCTTTTGTGCCAGTCCACACGGGTCTCTTTATCCGGAAAACGCCAGCCCATTCGGCAGCCTTTAACACTTCGGGTCACCGCCGTTGCCATGGCTACAGTGGCAGGGGCGAAAACAGTGGACAATGTGACAGACACCACAGCACTGCTACATTCCACAACGGCAGCGTGCCTCAAGGTTACCGGGCTCATATGGCATAAAAAAAACAAGTTACTAATGTTCCAAAAAAAACACCTGTAGGGTAAAAATCACACCTAGAGAGAACCGCGGAGGAGGAGGAGGAAGTGGCAGCAGGAAATCCTTCACACGCATGCTGGCACTGTAAAGTCCATGCCACTGATTTGGGGTTGGTTTCCATGGATCATTTACCACTGGATTTCTGTGTAATGCAGTACAGCCTTATAGTTATAAAACAACAACACTAGATAAGTTTACAGGAACGAGATTCTCTAATCCCACGTTAAAGGAAAGTGCTCCAAAACAGTTCAACATATTCCCAATAATCTAGAGCAGCAACAAATAATTCATATAGTCAATAATAATGAGAACTTAAATCTTTACTGAATAGTTGGATGTGAGTGATCAAAAAAAAAAAAAACTGGTGGACGGCCCAATTGACCAAAAGTGGTACTTTCAGAAGCTAATAAGTGTATAATTTATAATAAGTGTATAGTTTATAATAAGTGTATAGTTTAATGTGGGTTGCCCAGTCAGGTAGGCTTATATTTACAGGAAACAGAAATTACTAAAAAGTTCCTGTGATCAGAGGAGTTTATGTTCAACTGTGTTGCCATAAACTGTCGCAATACACTGGTATTGACAATAACAATAACATTTAAAATATGTTAATACTACACATAATATCGTAAATATTCCAGCGGCAGTTGGTTGACACTCCAACAAAGACTCGTCATAAAATTAAAAAAAGCAAGTGATAGGAGAGGAGAGTGAAAACCAGACTCACTATACACACCCCAGAAAAATGAGTTTGCCAGTGTGGGAGTGTTTAGGATTGTGTAAAATAGATGGGGTGTCTGCAGGAAGTTCTGATCAAAAGTAAGATCTTTTTGTACAGTTATGGCTCCCTACGCTCATATTTTGAGCGATTCACTGGCTAAAAAAAAAAAAAAAAAAAAAAAAAAAAAAGATTAAACAAAAATGAACAAAGAATCACCTGATTTGACTTTTTTTAAATTTCGATAGATATCACAATAATATTATCATTATTTATTTTAGCCATGATAATAGTGTAGTTAACATTTGATATGGTGATAGCCCTATTTCCAAAGTGTCTTGTAAGTGACAGGCCAAGTGTGAATATGCTAAATATTTTCAGGGAATAATGGCTTCAGTTTCAGTCTGCTCCTCAACAAAGCTGTATGACTTTGTATACTGGGACAAAAAATTGGTGTAGAAACTTATTTTACTCAGAAACTAGTAAATATCAATTCATTACAAAGAAACAGCAACATGCTGAATTAAGCGTGAAATCATAATTCTTGACTTCAGAAGACTTTTTCAAGCTTTGAAAAATATTACCAGGGACTTTCTGGCTGTAGTTTGGAACGACATAATTGAGCGAGTACATGACAGAATTGTCCTTTTTGGTTGAACTGTTCCTTTAAGCCGTGACCCATCTGAGATTTCAGCATGGCTCTGATTAAGAAGACCAAGGCAAATGATTCTGGGTGAATCAGAGGCTCTCCGTGGCTCCAAGCCGCCTTGTGGGAACTCAGTGACCCATTTCCCACAGCTCTATGGACCGGCTCTGATGACCAATTAGACAATGGTCACATTTTAAATACAACACGGCTTTGCTCGACTCCACCCCTCCCCCAGTCTGCGGTTATCGGAGACTCTCTGCTCACAACAGGAAGAACTCGTCTGCAGCTTCTCTGATGCAAAGCACTGTTGCCATCTCAGAGCCTGCGAAATGTTAAACAGAGCGTCGCCAAGAAACAGCCCCCGCTAATACTCGCTAGCCTGTTTGCGGGTGCTGACGTATACAGTTCTCAGTTCCTGATGGTGAGAAGGAAACGTTTTCAGATCCTGCCGCACAGCTCTACGAACGAACGGCACTTGAAGAGCCGACTGACATGTGGTGCATCAGATCCAACAGAAATGTGAGGTTTCTGACAATGCTTAAGACATTTATAGGAGAGCTGGATTTGGGTAACACTTCAGCACGGAGCGTTTTGATCCAAACCGAGCTCGCCGGAGGAATGCTGGGGCGACGCATCTGAAAAAAATAGGCCACATTTAGAGGGAACGGAAAAGCCCAGGGAGAAAGTGAGAGAGAAAAACACAGAAAACATCAAGCATAACCCTGAGAATATGCAGTCTGGAGGGAAGAACTGAAAATAGCAGGATGGAGTGTGAGCTGATGATCTGAAGTTTAGTTACAGCTCTCTGGAAATCTATATCACTTGGCACCAGTAATGTAGGGCAAGTTCTGCTTGAATACTGTAACACTGCAGGAAAGATTATTTGACTCAATACAAGGAAGTCAACATGGAAAATCCTGCTCCTGGGGGTTTCAATCAAGAGCATTAATAGCTGGATTTCTTAAGGAAAAAGCAAAAATGTCTAGGGCTGAAACGATTAGTCAACATTATCGACAACTAAAACATGGTCAACAAATATTTCTGTTGTTGAATAGTCTTTTGATCTCATATGACCTATTTGAAGGGCCTGCAATAACGCGGTTTGACCAGTGCGGCGCTGTTGCATGATACGGTAATGCAGCCCTCTCAAAACCAATCCAATAGAAGACGCTTCAAAACTGCAAACAAAGCCGAATAAACAGAATGTGCGATAGTTTAACATAACTACAAAAAATGCTGTCATATACAGGGCCGCCAACTCTCAAACATTCAAACACACGCATTTGACACTGTTCTCACTAGGGGTGAGTACGAATAGTCGAATATTCTATCTGTTAATATTATTCGAAAAATACAAATACTTTTCGATTTTCACTACGTTTCTTTGCTGGCCATAAATGCAGTGAATCCATGATCAATTCAAGCACTAAAAATCAAAGTTATAACTAAATCCACTGGGTGGCACTGTGAAGTGTGTTAAGTTGACTGTATTTGATCACGTTTGTCTCTGCTTTTAAATTCTGTCAATTTTGCTATGGAATACAAACAATACATGTGGCTCTTTAATATGGCGTGACATTTCGCTGTAGCGTCTCGAGTCAAGTGGCATGTGAACCGAGCATGTCTTCCTCTATTGTACTATTGAACATCAAAACTCTTGAAAATTGTTTAAAGATACAGTACAACTTTCTGAAATGAATTCTCATGTAATCAATCAACTCGTAAATAATGTCACAAGACGTTACATTTACCTCAGGAAAGCTATTCAAATGATCATTAACTCAATAGTTTAAAATAAAAAATAAAAATAAAAGCTACAGGAGTATTTTTCAAAAAAATATGCACAATATTACATATGATTTTCAATATTACTTATAAAACCGACAATAGTGTTCTCTACCTTGCACAAAAAGTAACTATTTTTGTACTTTATTGCATTTTCGGCTGAAATTCACATTACTGCAATGAGTCCAGCTATGTCTTAATGTATGTTCAAAAATGACAGAGTAAAATGACATTCTGAAAAAAAAAAAAAACTAATGGATGTTCTCCTAAATGACAGAAATTACCTGAACATTCATGTACAATAATAATATAAAGTACACAAAATTATTTGTCCATGACGGATGTTCTCATTTTATACAGTGAACAAGCATTTTGTAAGTTGCTTTGAAATGCAGGATCAGCGCTGTAATCATCTTGTACTTATCTGGCCTGTTCTTGGGCCAGCTCAAACATGTGTCTGGGCGTACAGCAGGGGTCAGGTGTCAGGTTCGCCGACTGAGGTGTACGTGTGTCCAGCCAAGAGGTGAGAGGTCGTATGTGAGCAGCAGGAAGGCTGGGTGTGCGTTTCGTTCTGTCACTAGTTGACAAGTCCATCTCCCTAACACAGCAGGGACTGAGGGCTCTCTCAATAATTCAGCACCAGAGATCGCTTTAGAGACGCCGAGCTTACAGGTAGGAAGCCGCCGCTCTGGGAAGATCTCTGACAGATGCAACGTGGATTCCTTAGTACAAACATATACTTGGGAAAGGGTGAAGCCAAGATCTAAAAGAGGTGAAAAAACACTGGTATCGGTGACAAAAGCAGCACAACCGGTTTGTCCAGTTCTGCTCCACTGTTTTGGTTTTGGTTCTCACCGTTCTGCACAATGCGCAGTGGTCTTGCAGCAGTAAGGCAAACAAAACTGCTATTGTCCTGGCGGATCTGTTCTGAACGAAGGGCGGGTAATCTGATCCCGCTCGATGTGCTGTGCCTGTGCCGCATCAGCTTCAATGCAACCTTGTCGTGTATGGAGACCGAGAGAGGGACCTTTGCACTTGTTGATTCACTTCCTGGCCATTTTATTCCTTTTAGATATTTTAGGCAGTAGTGTATGAAACCAAAACCTCAATTGGCTGAGAGTGATATATAGTGCTGATAATAATTTTTTGGCAAGTCTTTTGACATTGTAGTCAGACTCCAAAGTCTGTTTTCTCCTGCTAGCAATGCATACTCAGGAAACATGAAACTAGGTAACCTATTTTAAAAAAAAAGCATGGTTTTACCATGCTTAAACCATTGTGTTACACTCTTAAAAATAAAGATCTCAAAAAGGGGGTTTTCCAGAGCAGAGCTTTTAGTTAATGTATTGTTTATTTTTCTGAATAATCCTTTGGTTAATTTACCAATGAATAATGTATGAACTTTGACCTAACGATACCATTTATGACAAAAGATAAGGTTTATGCAGTGTAGGCCTAATTAGGAAAGGTGTTTACTGGCTGCGTTCGCAGTAACTTTTTGGGATTTACAGTAGCAACAGCTTACAAGTGTGAATCCTGAAATGATTTGTTCATTCAGATTAAAGTAGCTAACTAAGTATAGCGACAATGTCAAACATGGGGGTGTCCATAATAGAGCCTGACCAATATGGGTTTTTGGGGGCCGATACCGATATTAGGGAGTAAAAAAAAAACAAAACTGGTTTGATCATTGTTCTGAATCCCATCTGTATGTAGCTTTTTTTTCTCAAAATGTTGCTTTTCCATGAAACTTACCCATATTCAAGTGTTGCTAAACCAAGTGTATAATAAAACAGAGGTTCTGTTCTTTCTTTTGATATATTGCATGTTCAGATATTCATTCAACAATATATTCTGTGGGCCATGAAACTTGTGAAAATTACCAAAAACGCTGGCAGTGACCAAGCGCCAACCTCCTCCAGTTTCTCCTGAAGCCAATAGAAGTGACTTAAACTGCAATTCATCGACTGGCCACTAGGGACAGGCTCAAGAAGGGAGCAGAATCTCATTGAGCCTCATGTTAAAACGTCCAACTTTACAGCAGTAAAATACATGAACTCAGCCAGCTTGTCTCTACTTTATGCTTCAAAACTGCTCTTCAGAATCCTATGGGTGACGTCACTGACACTACGTCCACATTTTTTTACAGTCTATGGCAGTGCCTGGCAAATTTCATGTTTATGTTCACTTCAGACATAACCGACTATGTTTATTGATAATACATGACAAGACAGGCATTTTGACAAGATTTTGTGTGAATATTCGCTCGCTGTGAGATGCTTGGGCCCGCTTGGGTGCCCAATCGGTGGCATATACGCCAATGTGATATATCTGCGACAGGCTCACATCGCAGCTGTTTTTCAGCATGCAAGAGAGTCGGAGCCGCCATCATTGGGAAACATAAACAGCGCAACGAATCGACATTTCTCGCAAATCGAGTTCTTCATGAAACCACAAATGCCAATAAAGAACCTTGATTTTTAAGAGCGTAGATACAACAGCAATATGAGAAGACGTGAACGTTCAATAAATGATTGAATTAATTTATTAATAGCCACCACAAACAGCTTGTCAGCTGAGTAAAACAGCCCATTAACTGTAGTTTACTTACATTTGCTAAGCAACAAATGATATGCAGTCACAGGTATATATCAGTTATTTTCCAAAGCCTCCTAAGATTCAGAATTTGAACTATCCATTTCATAGTTAAGCAAAAGGATATGAGAGAATGCCCTATATTGAGAATATAAGGCCAAGGCTAAAGGGTGTTATATTAGGTACAATGGGAAGAAACCTCATCGTTCTATCTGTGACTGTCAACTGACCAGTGCAGGACGCCCAGGGGTGATTCAAAAGACAGAAATATGAGCTTGAGAGGACAGCAAATCACCACAAACCCCCTCTGTCTCTATCCCTAAATGTCAAATGGAGTTTCAGTTACCATATCCACACCATCCACCCAGACGCATCTAAGAGGCTGGATGCTAATAGATCAAGGGATCAGTCCGTTTAATTCATACCAATTAAACACACTGACTTTGGCTCATGTGTAAAATCGCCAATGACCCAGCAGTATCAATGAATAATTTCATCCTGAGACTGGTTCTTCAAATTATCTAGTTCAAGGGAGACCATCCTCACAATGCTAAAAGGTAGAACATCCCCTTCCTGTGAATAAAAACTGCTGTTGAACACCTTTGCCAGTACCGCAGAGGAAAAGCAGCATGACCTCATTAAAAAGTCCTGCGCTTGCATTTAGCGGCAGATATATGACCATTATTCCACACGACCTTATCAATTATGAGTGAGCTGCTGTTTTTAGATGTGCAATCCTCTCACCTCACTCTGAAACACTCGGGCAGGGGAACAGAGCCAAAGGAAGCCCGCATTAAACCGGCGTCAGCTGCTGAGCTTTTAATTAAATATGAGATTAGCTGAAAATGTGGAAAAACACTGAAAAGCAAATGCCTCTGGGTCCCGTTCACACAGCACCAGGAAATGTATGTTTCAGTAACAGCGTGAAGATCAGGTAAATGGAAGTCAGGGAGCTTGTTATGATGCCCAAGTGGAGTTGAAAACACTTTTAAGTACATTACTGTTCAAAGGTTTGAGGTTCGTAAGTTTTTTTCTATAATACAGAAATACTGTTTTTACTGTATTTTGATCAATAAACGCAGCCTTGGTGGAATCTTTCAAAAACATAAAAAAAATCTTACTGTCCTCAAACATTTGTGTAGGGCCCTATGATTTCCGCATTGCAATTATAAAAACAGAATTTACTACATAACAGAATGTACTTTCACGGAACTCACATTTTTTTTAATCAATAAAAAGTCAGTACACTTAAATTGAATTGCGATATAGATTAGTGTTGTCAAAAGTAGCGACCGCGACACCAAATCTGTACTGAAATTTAAAAAATATGATGTTTTGAGCACTGTTGAGCGGAATCGTTAACACCTCTGACTGGCCATTGTGCTCACATGCTCATCAAAAATGTCTGTGATTGGCTACAACGATCAGCGCTTCACAACATGTTATAAATGTACATCAATGACGCTTTTCACAGAGCGCTTACACAGATACACACAGAGCATTTGAATGCAGGCATCTATCAGCCTACCGGTCCGCTGGATGATACCTGCTTGTGGTTTCAAACGCTGCCATGCATTGCTCACTGTAGCAAATCACAGGCACATCCGATGAGTGCGTAAGCATAAATGGCCAGTCAGAAGTGTTTACGATTCCAGCTCAACAGCGCTAAAAGTAGGGCTGTGATCAGAATATCGATACAACGATACATCGTCATGAACTCCTGACAATGCGCACTGTATCGATACTGTGTGCTTTTGAACCTAAACTTGACAATGTGAGAATTGGTTATGAATGATCAAAACACTGCAGCGCCTCCCATCTAATAAATTGCAATAATCTTTGTGCTTTGTTACTACTGATATGAAACAAAGTATCAGATTTCCAATTACGTCCATTTTATTACAAAATCTATAAACATATACCGCTTTGGCGCGAGATTGCTATGCGAAACTCAGATGCGGCAACGCGGAAAGATGCCAGTAAAACTTTAAAACAATTCAGTCACATTTACATCAGAAAAACCATATACAGTGTCCACAAACTCGTTAGTCAGCTAGAAAAATCAACTCTAGAGGAGCATTTTGATAAATATTTCCACCATATTACATATATTATTATATATATATATATATATATATATATATATATATATATATATATATATATATATATATATATATATATATATATATATATATATATATATATATATATATATATATATATATATATATATATATATTAGTGCTGGCGATATATCGAATATTAGCGATAATATCGTAATAATTTGACGACGATGTAAAATTTGAAAATATCGTGAATATCAAATATTTCAAATTCAACATGCATATTTTCCCAAATAACATTACCAGATAACGGAGAAAAGCAGAAGAGTTAAATATAAACGAGCAGCGTATGACAAAGAAAGCAACGGAAACATGCGCGCATGAGAGAAATAATAGCATGGCGCAGGACGTGCTCACGCTGCCGGACTCTGACCTGAAGCGCGCGCACACGCCTTTCAGACAACATACGATCGGGATTCAGATCTTTCATGGATTGTTGGGTTTCAATGGTCAAACAAATGTAAAAATGCACGTCCTGGCGAGTATTCCGGTAAACACAGTAGTCTTCAGTGGACGTACAGAGAGTTCGTGTTACAATGAATTTGGTCCGTAGAGGTCTTAAAGGGCAGGACCTCATATTCTGTGTGATTTAATGTTAATCAAACAACAATGAAAAAAAGATAACCACCCCATGCTTGGCTGAACAACTTTAATATATTTATTAAGAATCAGTGTAGCCTATAGTTAATTTTGTGTGAAGACTGAGCATGTATATACATTTGATTTTTTTATTTATTTCTTGACTGGCTACTGTTAAATAGACCCACTGTACATATTGTTTGTAATTTGCATATTTTGCTTATGTTTAAAAAAAATTAAAATCTATATTGTAATATAAAAGTAAATAAATTAAAAAAGAAAAATAAATTATATATATATTTTTTAAAGCAATTGCAAACATATCGCGATGTATATCGAATATCGTAAAAAATTTGACAATATCGAGATTTATATATTTTTTGGATATCGCCCAGCCTTGGATATCGCCCAGCCCATACATACATACATACATACATACATACATACATACATACACATATATACATACACACACACACACACACACACATACAGTTTGCTATTGCCGGTAAACACCTTTGTACCACCAGTGGTCCGGGCGAATAATGTAATAGGTATGTGTGGCTCTGAGGCTCTGCCTTCTTTCACAAGAAAATCTTTTCCCGTTCAGTCGGTCGAGGTCAGATATTTGCGAATGAGAACATGAACACACCGTATAGATGCTTTATAGTAGAAAATGAAGTTGTCCTTCTGATGAAACGAGGCACTGACACTGTTTTTCATGTTTAATATGATAAAGCTGTTTGATTTTAAGCACTCTATTGTATAAAGTGCTATGTAAAGAAAGAGTGCAGAATTGCAGAGCAACATATCCACGTTGCCATGATGATCAGATGCTTTTATGCTTTATAAAAATAAAAAAAAAAGAGAAGCTTGCCGTTTCTTCAGTTTTGCTGTTTGTTTATTTGTTTATTGGGGGGAAAGCGTGTAGCACATATTTACATATTCATCTAACCATCGCCCTCTTCGGATGTTTGCTTTTACTCCAGAACGAAAAAGAACTTTGTCATCGGGGGCCTTAAGAGCCTTTCACAATATTCGGCCAAGTGTGAGCGTGAGTAATGTCTGCATGTGTGTGGGTGCTACTAAATACTGCCAGTGTCAAGGTTGAGCCATTCAGAAGCGAATGTGTTTTTATATAGGCTAGAAGTGATAGCGTGAGCTGTAGGCGTTGATTTGACCTCTGTGCATAGAAAAGCCTGCGGTGCCCAGATACACACTCAATGTGTAGCCTCCCTAACACTTCAGAAAAAAGCCTACACTACTACTGATAGTTCAGTTGAAACATTCATTAAAATCTTTCCTGCTATGCGGGAAAAAAAATTCATACAGGTTTTGGAATGGCATGAGGGTGAGTAAATGACGACAATTTTCATTTTCGAGTGAACTTTCCCTTTAATAAACTTCCAGATGCATGGTCACTGAGCATCACACATCACATCTTCTAAACGAAGAGCAAATGTCAATGTAGCAGCAAAATCTGCCATCAAACTTCTCATGCTGTATCTTCATGTGCAGCTCTGATGGAGGCACAGATGAAGAGAGAAAAACATTCAACTTCCTCTTGTGCAGTAACTACAACAGACACATTCAGGTCAGCCTATCCTCTTCATGCAAACTAACCACTGCTGTACCTGAGGATTATCCAGCAGATTATATTATATCCATTCACATTAATTTTATTGAAAAGAACAGGACATTTTATGATAACAGAAGAGGAGAGCTGGTTATAAGAGGTGTTATAAAATGGACTACTCTACACATTAACTAGATTTTTACATTTTCTTAAGAAATAGCAAAACTCACAACCATGAAGATACGGTGGTTACCAGAGCATTGCTAAGGTTTCTAGGGTATTCCTGGGGTGGTTGCTTACTCTCAGGTCAAAAGAGCCCACCCACAAATCTCTATGATGTCCGGTTCTTTCGTTGTAAGCCTATGGGATTTCTGGCTCGTTTATTACCGGAGAGACAGAGATAACGAAGTCGTCCCTCATAAATCTGTATTTAAATGTGCTCATTAGTACAGACATCATGCCTCATTTCTACCCACAGCACGTCTTTTAAGTGTGTGCGATCCGTTTTTTCCAGTGCGCTCAAGTGACCCTCAGCAATGGAGATGAAAACGCTTCCTTGTTATTTCATGTATTTGTTCAAAAAAAAAAAAAAGGTGCCCCATTTCACTCTTACTGCTAAATATAGACAAAGGCCTTGTTGCAATACAGTGTATGCAAACATTTGGGAAGTGGGAAGTTTTGTTTTTCACATCATCTCCAGTTAATACCAAGAACAAACCAACAAAAACAGACTTGGAAAGTACAAACACTACATGATCAGACTTCTGTGCTGCATAGTTTCCCAAAATGGAGTTCACAAACCCTTCTGGGTTTAAAAAATATATAAACATAACACACACACACACACACACACACACACACACACACACACACACACACACACACACACACACACACACACACACACACACACACACACACACACACACACACACACACACACACACACACACACACACACACACACACACACACACACACACACACACACACACACACACACACACACACACACACACACACACACACACACGATTTTTACATTTTCTGAAATGTTTTTCTGCAGGACAATGCTTCAATCCCCAAGGTGTGGATGGAGAACCACCAGATCAAGAAGACCCTGTCTTGGCTATCACAACCAGACCTGACCCCAACTGAAAACCTCTGGAATGTAAGCAATCCAGCCAATTTAATAAAGCCAAGCTGCTTGAATTTTTTCACCAGGAGTGGCATAAAGTTGCCCAAGACACATGAAAGCTGTGATTGATTAAAACATTACTATAATGTTCTTTAAAAATGAATACAAACTTTCTTTTCCTTTTTTCTTTGCATTATTCTAGGTCTGAAAACATGGCATCTTTTTCATTATTTTGAACAGTTATTTTCTGCAAATAAATCCTCTAAATGACAATATTCTTATTTGAAATCTGGAAGAAAATGTCAGTAGTTTGTAGAATAAATAAAAAATGTTAATTTTACTCAAACAAATACATAATAAATCCAGAGAAACTGCTAACATGCAAACCAGTGAACTGTAACATGCAAATGTGTTTTAAATCATTTAGGGCTGCAACAACTAGTCGCGTTTCTATGGACAAAATGCATCCAAAAAAGTGCTGCAGGAAAGGTACGTGATCCAAGCGCCCAAAACATGAGAATTCTTTATTTTAAGGGTCAAGCTAATGCACGTTCATTTTACAGGTTACATCCACTGATCTATAAATAAAATAACAAATATGGCAGCTTTAGGCATTTATCTGGAGTGTGAGGATGTCGAAGACACTGATGCCGAACACTGGACGCCACTTGGCGACTGCAGGAATGACAAAGGAAGTGAGAGTGAGTCCTTCTGTAAAGGAGACCCAAAGAATACTCCAAACGGGAGGATGAGAGCGGCCTTGGAGCAATGGACGGAACACACAACAAACCCTCTATCATTTAAACAGAAAAGGTTAACGCGACCTCTGCCTCAAAAGGCAGGAAGATCACCAAACACCTCACAAGGAAAGCCCAGGACACACCAAGCCAATGGCCGGCCGTTTTTGAGCGTCAGCGTCATTTGGCTTATTTTTTATTTCAGTGTGTTCTGCACTGTTGGCTCTAGCTGTTGGACACTGTCTGGAAAGCAAGCTCTGTATGTAATACAGATACTTTATGTAATTTTCGAAGAGCGCGCAAGCACAGGTGAGACCTGAACAGCACAAGTTGCTCTCTGTGTTTAAACTAAAATCCTTTAAGCCTTGATGTTAAAAGGTAGGGTAGGTAAAGATTATCTAAAACACTTTTGTCCAAATTTGTTTAAACTTCCTTTATATGTCAAAACATAATTAAAATGTAAGTACTCTGAAAAAGAGAGTATAAAAATCAAGTGACTCTAGACTTTTTAATCTGCAATAAACACCGCTCATTATTTCCATTCGGGATGAATCAAGTGATTGGCTTGTGCGACTGTCACTCTCTCTCGCTACCATGGCTACCACCCCTCTTCCTACAGGATCTGCCCACATGCGCGCACTCGAGCCGACAATGCGGTACTTGTCTCCGGAGTGTAGTCCTCATCAGAGTCAACAATGCTTTCATAATGGAAAATATTACATGCAAAACACTGTATATATTATGAATCTTACACAAAATTCATCTTCATCACAGTATAACTGTTGTTATTGTAAAAACATGTATCAGTGCTACCCGTTTTTAGCTTTGCCTTATAAATATAACTAGCTCGTTACCAAATCAAACAAAAATATATTTTAAACTTTACCAGTATTGGTATTCTAGCTTGATAGTGAGTACTAAAAGACATCTTATTTGTTTATATTCATACTGATAAAGTTAGATCTTTTATTACATGTGATTCTGACATGATGTCACTACATGCACTCCGCTTCTTCTTCTCCGCTCGTCTCAGGTAAATAATGCGTCTTCCAGCTGAGCGGTCAGTGTAGCGAGTTCATGTGTTTTGGGGGCGTGGCTTTGGAAAGAGCCCAGAAGGGAGAAGGTGGAGTGAATGGAAATAATGAGCTGTCTTTAAAACAGTCGTGAGAGGTCTACAGACACTCAATTTTTATACTTTCTTTTTCAGAGTACTTACATTTTAATTATGTATTGATACATAAAGAAAGTTTAAACAAATTTGGAAAAAAATTACCTACCCTACCTTTAATCAAACAACAAAAGACAAGGAAATCACTCAAAAAACCGAGCTGAAAAACCTGAAAAAAATGCTCTGTTGTATTTATTTATACTCTTTCTTGTAGTTTGATTTTTATTTGACAGTAGTCCTTTTCCCCTGAGCATAGCACATATCAAACCGTGATACAAACTGAACCATTACACCCCTAGATACAGTGCAGCCATTTGGGGAAACTAATAACTATAACCTAATAAACTATGATTTTTAGTAGTTTTAAAGAGACTACTCTTCGGCAAAAAAGGGGACAATAAATAAATCAATTTAAAATCATGATAATTAAACTAAATGTATAATTGATAAATGTATATAATTGTTCATTTATATAAAAATATATTTATAATTATTAAGATTACACATTTCAAAACGGTTATACATTAAAAAAAAAAAAGCATATGGAAGTCTAATTTATGCAATTTACTCAAACAGTGATGAGTCTCTTTTTGATTCAGTTCATTTATATTAACCTAACATGAGTGAATATTTAAGGGAAAACAATCTCAGCTTGCTGAACTGTGTCAAAGCTGTGTGTGGACAATACAACGTGACAAAAAAAAAAAGTGATATATAGCACTTGTCACGCTACACGACTACTTGGTGGAAAAAGTAGAGTGTTACAGGAAGAAAGCAGCTTTGGTTACCCCTCAACACTGAAATCTGCGTACTGTAAGCAGAGGATGTTGAAACAGGCTGATTAGCAGGAGGAAAACCAGAAGCGGCTACTGACTCCATTAAGGAACATCTCTGGCCCTTAACACCATAAACAGTTTCATACCGCGGGCTGCGCTGCTTTCATCCTGGCTGCGAAACAGTCGTTTGCTCAGACCTTGAGGACCAACACTTTCCAATACAAACCTGCAGTGACTAAACACAACAGGCAAAACAATCCGATACCCCGGTTCAAAGCACAGCGAGTAAAGCACATAGCCTTGCTCTGCATTTCACCTACACTTTTGGAAAAGAAAATATAGAAGTGTAAGCTTTATTTGGTAAAGGGAAGTGACAAACAATTTTCTGGGTGGTTTTCTAGGGTGTTAACTATGAAGATTTTGAGTGTTTAAGGGCTTTCAAAAATTTGGGGTCAGTAAGATTTCTTTGAAAGAAGTTAAGTTTACTACTTATAAAAAATTATAACGATGTTTAACATGAAGTTAAATGGATTCAACATAAAAATACAGATATTTAGTAAGAAACAACTTCGAGCTACCGCCTCCAGTAAATGAAGTGAGAGGTATCATAGGTGTGCTGATAATAATCTTTCCGTAACCTGTCACTGCGCTAAACAACTCGACATTAAATCTGTCTGGTTAATATTCAACAGCACCAACCAAGCCAAAACAGGGCTTCAAAACAGCCCGTAATTTATCACTGTACAGAGAGCCATCAGTGGCATCTCCCATAATCTCTCAATGCACAATGCACTATCACTTTAGTAGCAATTTAGTAGTTTTGAACGACGCGAGGAAGCATAAATGACGACAGAACTATTATTTTAAAAAGATGATGAATGTGATGATAGTAACTATATTATTTGAAACAGCTGAGAATTTTGCGATAACCTGGCTGAAGTTGTGTATTGTAATGAAAACGGCACATGTTCATGCATTCAGTCCCTTTTAGAGAATCTAATCTAAGCCGCCCACACTGGCAGGAATGAGGAGGTTGACATCATCAGCTCCCACTCCATCCCAAGATAAAACAGACCCTTCTCCCTCTTCCAGCAACATTCCCAACATGATACCATGGACATTACCAGTATTTTAAATCTTAATTATTTTAGTAACAAGTTACAATACCACCTCTCAATCGAACTGTCTGTCTGCTCTATCAACATTGGTAATTGAAAAACCACCAACAACGTATATAATATGAACAATGTGTCAGCAATCTATAATTCAATGCATGACCTATTAAAGGAAAATGACTGAAGTAAACAATTCATGCTGGCACAGTGATCTTAGCTATGGCGTTCCCTTGCCTTTGGAAAGCGCTGTGTTTGCCAAATCCGGCCACAGAGGGTGTCTCTGAGCCTGCTGACTGCATGCGGGTAACATGTCTACCATCTGCCTGGATCTGCTGCGTAAAGACCTACAGCAGGAGTCTGGAAGACGAACGGATGTACAAAATGGTGGTGTGATACACACACAAGACAGCAAGAAGTCAATGCCAGGAAAGGATTTTTGGAAAAGAGCAAATAACATATTGCAGTTGCTGGCGGCTGCATCCAAGCTACCACACATTCCCAAGAGACATCAGCTCCAGAAATGCCTGTTGAACATGATCAAAGAGGCACGTGTGTACATTTAAATAAACTGTGTTTGTGTATTTTAGTGGTCAGGGGTGGGCGATCTTGAAGACGCTAATAATTATAACTAAGCGAATCGTACAGATTGTGATCTTTTATGTCCTTGTAAAAAAGTTAAAATACCAATGACTGCCTATTAGATGGCTGTTCTGACTGGCCAAATTATATCGCATGTCTTTTGTGCATGGTGACGCATTTGAAAAACAATATAACAGCAGTAGGGCTGTACGATGAATAGGGTTGGGTACAGTTGATATTTATACTGTAAATGTGATTTATTATATTGATTATTATGATAATAATAAATTATCAATACTGTGTTAGTGTTATTATTACCACTAGATGTGTGCTATAAATATTTTGCGGTTTAATATACACAAACACTAGTCTACAAAATCACCAGATGCGTTCTCAGGTACCGAAATTTGGTACCAACCGATTTAATTTGAATCGGTACTCGGTAGTACCAATGTAATACGGTCGGTCACGTCAGTGCCCTTAAAAGTACAGAGTTTGGTTCCCAACCCTAGTTATAAGATTGTGATATGAAATTATGGGAAGACTGCACGCCCCTAGTGGCTGCTGATGTTTCCTCTGGAATCAGAAATTCTAACAGAGAATGATATAACGATCATTCACATGGAACAAAATAATCTACAACCTACAATAATTTCCTTATTACTTTAAGTCCCTGTAAAATCAAAATTAAACATGTGTTCTGAGTTGCTCACACCACAGATAAATGTGTTATTAACCACCTAGCCAAATTTGAATCATAAAAAAACCCGCTAAGTACATAAAATATCCTATCGAAATCTTGAAAAAAATAAGCAGCATTCTCTGCTCTTCTCAGCACTCCATCAAGGTAGCTGTTCACAAAATTAATTCACCTCTTCTTGAGATCGTCTTTTTTTGTTTTGTAGGCTGTTTTGTAAGTTGTAGGCTGTAGTTACTAACGGTACTGACAGTAACTCGCAATCTAGCGGGTGAACTGATGCGAAATTGCGACTGTACTCTAGTTATGGGGGAGGGGCCATGTGTTCAGTTGCTCCAGTGCGTCACCGAGCCACCATTTTAACCCCGCCCAAAAAATCCGGAAAACAGCAATGGTGAAAAACTTCTTAACGGTCTAACTTCTGAATTCAGTACTACACAGTTCACAGTCTTTGTAATGTGTTTCAACAATACATTTCTAACATTTCTAATTTGTTTAGAAACAAATCTCAAAATTGCCTTTACAGGGACTTTAATGACAAGTCACTCCCTCCACCTTCTTTTTGTTTTTCCTTTGTTTAAAACTTGTTTCTCTTTTGTTAATGCAGGTGTAAGATATTTAGGTGTGTGTGAAATGTGCAATTGCAAACATTACCAACTAGTCCAACAAGCATAGACTGTGTAACAGAATTTAAAAGTGCAAGTAAAAAGGCATCTGTCCTTACAGTGTTTTTCTACTATACCACAGTAAAGGAAGTGAATATAGTAATTAAAAATTAATGAAAGGAAGACATGTTTATGATCCCCTGTGAAAAAGGCTGAGACGAAAGAAGTTGCGTGAAAGAAAAAAAAAAAAAAAGAGATTCCATGTCAAGTGGAATAACTCATGGAATATTGTTCAGTTTGTGGAAAATTGTGAGACCATATCGCAAAACCGAACACAGCCGACAAATGGCTTAAATTTATGGGCTTATGCATCATTCTCTTTCTGCATGAATTCAAATGTTTCCATGGTTGCCATGTAACATTTAATTACTAATATATTATTTATTTTGTAAACAAAGCTTTGTGCTTCACTAAATCAATAGTCATAAAATCAACATAAAACAGCATTTGCATACAAAATGTGTTTTGGCGTACTGTACCTCAACAGAGAGAAGTCAGTTGTTTTCTTCGGAAGATCGAGTTATGATATTGTGCTTAAGAATCATGAGGTATAAAAAAAAAGAAAAAAAAAAAGAAAAGAAACCAAAAATAGAGAGGATGAATTTTCATTTAATGCCGACTTTAAGGAATATTTAATAATATAATTTTAAAAGGGATAAAAATCAACCATTAATTCGCCCTTGAAAATACTGTCTATCACCAGTTCACATCTTCAACAACACAACTAAAACCAGCAATCTCCATCTTAGTTAAAGGTGTGATGAATTGAGAAACCAATTTTTCCTTCAGCCTTTGATATATCAAAGTTCATCATTCATGATATAAGAATATTCTGTAAGTTTCAGAGCTGAAAACGTCCTTGTTAGTCAAAGAAAAGCTTTTATAGACACCAGGCCCAGAAAACGAGAGCTTGAATCCAATTACGTCATGGGAAAACAAAACGCAACTCAACTGATGAATATGTATGCGTGCTTCTGAAGCCCCGTCCACTGAGTCGAGGCGCCACAGGTTTACAGAGCAGTGATCATGGCGAGCAAAGTAATATATTGCTCTGTGCCAGGTTGTGGAAGAACACAGTCGCTGCATATGCAAGCCTATGAATCTCAAATAGTGAAATAATATTTTTTTCTTGATCTGGGCGCGCGCGCACGTGTGTCTGGTTCGTGCTTATCGACCATGTAATACAGAAATCGTGCTTATCGGCCATGTAATACAGAAATAATATTCCAATCAATCTCGGGTGGATGAGAAATAAATAATTGTGTTTGTTTGATAAAGGCGTTCTGAGCCCTGTGATCGAGAGAATCATTCCGGTTGCTGCTTTCAAGACGATCCCTCCCTAATGTGAACTGAACTGACAGGGGAGCTGAAGCTCATTAAATATGCAAATCTTATCCAATCCCAGCCGTGGGCGTTTACTTCCAAGTCTCCAGTGCGGCACACCCATCAAAACCCAGCGTTCAGGAGAAAGCCTCAAAACCAGTGTAGAATTATAGCCTATTACTTATTCATTATGATGTTTTTTGAATGTAAAAACCACACAAACGTCATTAGTTGACCTCAGACAACAGTATAAAAAAAATCAAAAAAGCCAGTTCATGACCCCTTTAAAATAAGCATATCCGAATCCCCACACATCCTTTACACTGCATCTACACGAAAACACAAGAGAACATTGGTTGTGGTCTGGATTTGTCACGCTACAACTCTGCCTCATATTCATAGCATTACTCAAGCCAGATCTGGGGGAAAAGTGAGGCATGTGTTGTTGTATTACTCACAGCCGTTATTGTCTTGTCCACAGATATCGTCATTGATTCAAAATACTTGAGGGTAGTAAAAGCCAAGCTAACTGAAGTGGTGACATATTCCTGATGTCTGAGGTCCAGAGAGGTGGTTTTAATGACCACTGAGAGGGCACAGTTCAAGACAGCCCTGCAGCTCAGGGCCTGGGAACGACTGCTCGACTAGAGACCGCATCTTTACGCTTGGCTTCATTTCTGCTTTGTAATGTCTTGAGTCTCCATCAGAGGATAGCGATACGTCTCATTCTGATAGCGCTCCAGGGACACGTGCTGCTGTTATGGCCAAGCACTTGTTTTCCAAGCGTCTTATGGATGGGTCATGAGAAATGTTGGCTGAATGAGGAAAAAAGCAGAACTGTAGACGTCACATTTCTCTCACTCTTGAAATACAACCCGTCGCTGAGGATGCAAACACTGACCATAGAAAACAAAATCCACCAACAAGCTCATTTTTTTATCTGTGATAATGGACACCACTGAACAATACTGTCTGTGATCGCACTTCAATTCTGAATTTGCATTGATCCAAAACTGATCAATGGCTATGCAAACAAAATCAACACACTTAAAATCACTTTTTGAAGTTTTTCCAAAACGTATTCTTTACTAAATGCACCACGCATTTTGAAATTTAGAAAACATTCAGGTCTTTTTAATCAAAAAAAAAAAAAAAATGCAAACATATATTCTCTTTATCCCCAAACATTCTTTGCCTTTCTTCTCATCTACCTTTGAACTAGTGAACTAGATCACATTCATTAAAAATTCAGATTTGCTTAATTAATAAAAAATGCATTGGCTGTTTTAAAGGGCATAATATATATCCCATAAAATGAGTCACTCAATTAAGCTATTTTTAACAACGATCACCATTTTCTTGCCATTCAATTCACAAGACCCAATGGTCACAGATGCAAAGATGTAAAGATTTTAATTCAATGAAGCATTTAAAGTCCTCATGAAATCAAAATTGAACCTATTTACCTTGTTTGCACATATTACAGGTCTTAGGGTGAACAATTAATCCTTGCAAGTTAATAAAAAATTGTTTGACGCTGTAATCTTTAATCAAAGTCTGAAAAGTTACTTCCGGTCTGGAAACGGCGTTCCTTCTCAGATGACGTCAGTTTGACGGCTTAGGTTTGAAAATGCGTAACCACTCCCCTCCAGCCGTAGGGGCGGCAGTGGCTCAGTGGTTCATGTAGATCGTCTACAAACCGGAAGGTTGGTGGTTCGATCCCCGGTTCCACCTGTCCAAGTGTCGAGGTGTCCATGAGCAAGACACCTAACCCCAGCTGCTCCCGACAAGCTGGATGGCTGACACCGCTGTCGGTGTATGAGTGAGTGTGTGAATGGGTGAATGTGAGGCAAGATGTGAAGCGCTTTGGATGGCCATTGGTCTGTTAAAAGCGCTATATAAAAGCAGTCCATTTACCATTTACCGTTAGTCTGCTACGAGCGAGAGATGTAGAGGTGGAGCGCTGAAGTAAAAGCCTGCCTACTATTCAATATTCCGTTTCACTTGGAAATACGTCACAGCACTGAAGAAAACTCACTTGCTACTTCCGGTTCAGTGGGACTTTAAAGACATTTTTCATTTTGTCTTCAGACTCACATCTGAAATATTTCTAATAATAAAGTTCCTCCATTTGAGATTATTATTATTTGTGAAAGTCTTCAACTCCGATTATGAAGTGCCACATATATAACAACATATTAAACCTCACTGCTGATAGTGATAGCACAGCTACTGTGCATATGAGAAACAGGAAATTACACTTCTAATATTAGTCACTATGCAAATCCTAAATTAGGCCCCACAAGCTGGACTGAGTCAAACTTCAAAGCAAAACAAAAGAGTCTTTTGCAGACTCACAGTTCTGCGGGCGATGCCTAAACACAGTGTGATGTACGACATATATGCATCTCCCTGGTGCTTGAAGAACCGCAGCTGTGAAGGAGGAAGGGCTGAAACTGCAGCGATTGGTCTGTCTGACAGTCACTTACTTCTGCTCTACTTCCTCCTGGGCCCTTTTATCGGCCTCTTGTGTCTCAAAGATTAACTGTCTGTACACACATACTGCACGAAACACTACAACAGGATTACCATTTCAGCTCGGAGAAGCATGTGCCATGCAATATACCTGATCTTGTCATACTATTGTATGAATGCAGAAACGTGGCTTTTGTCATCACTAAGATCTTGTTGCATGAGGGAATTTTTAAGTTTAATTTAGTCAAATAAATTAGCATCACGTCACTGACCCACATATGTGTGAGAAAGACAGAAACCTTGACATGTCCCCTCCATCCGCCTTTCAACCGGAACCTAGCAAACTCCACTGAATGTTTTCACACGCTGAAACAAAAGTCAGCATAAACCACAAAGCCCTTTCATCACAGAGGTGAACGCTTAAATCTTAAATCTGTGTTTACGGTCATAAAAGTGAGATTGCCACATAAGCGTTTATTTGCTTGTGTTGTATGGCGTTGTAAGGGGCTGATGATAAGCAGGATTTGAGTTTGATGCTAAAACAGCCATGCGTTAGGGAAAAGAGAGGCAGATGCAGAGGTAAGTGGGTCACAGAAACAGTCGTATCAACGGAGCAAAGCTGTCGGCACAGATGTGGGATTTGCCGGACAGGCTCAAATGTCAAATGTTACACAAACTGACGTCGCCCAGTAAATGCTACGGGCCTCCCGCAATATAAACATGATTTTTAGCAGGTCTGCAAGCGAAATGAGCTTATTTTTGCTTCTAAAAATTGCTTCCATCCAGCGGCTTTTTACAAAGCAATAACAATAAAAGCAAAAACATGACTAGCTCAAGAGGACATTTGGTAACTTTGTGGTCTAAAAATAACAGTTTACAAGCTAGAGCTTTCATTCTAGCTTTTAGAATTTGTTCATGCAAAAATGAATTGTCATCATTTACAAATCTCACTTCCTTATTTATATGGCCACAACATAAATGAGGACCAATGGCATTCGGCATGGCCGACAAATGATGATATAATAATAATAATAATAATAATAATAAAGTGAACATACTACCGTTCAAAAGTTTGGGGTCAATACAATTTTTTTTGTTTAAATAAATAAATTTTATTTAGTGAGGATTCATTACTCTGATCATTTATAATTTTACAAAATATTTCTATTTCAAATAAATGCTGTTGTTTTTACATTGATAATAATCAGAAATTTTCTTGAGCATCATATCATTTTAGAATGATTTCTAGAGGATAATGTGACACTTAAGACTGGAGTAATGATGCTGAAAATTTGACAGGATTACATTTTATTGAAATAGAAATTGTTTAAAATTGTACTAATATTTCACAATACAGCTGTTTTTGTACTGTCTTATCTCCCCCCAAATTTTTGAATGGTAGTGATTGGAGAGCTAGATGCATGCATGTGATGCTAACGCAGGAGCTAGCCAATAATGAGGCGCCGTTCTGCCGTAGAACCCGGAAGCACTGTGCCAACACCATAGGACAATGACACTGAAGAGAAGAGATTGTTGAATAAAGTCGTTATTTTTGTAACAAGAAGTATCCTTGTTGTGTCATTAAATTGAGGTTGAACCACAGGACTATTTTAATCATCATGTCTTTAACCTTTCTGGACCTTGAAAGTTGCAATGATGTTCCTGACAACGGAGGGGTCAGAGAGCTCTTCGATCTCATTAAAAATACCTTAATGTTGCGTTCCAAAGATTAACAAAGGTCTTACGGGTTTGGAACGACATGAGAAATGAATTACAGAATTTTCATTTTTGGGTGAACTAACCATTTAAATGGAGTCCATGGGAAAGCTCTATGTTAGCATTTTTTATTGCTACATTTAGACACACACACATCATTACTCATTTCCACAGCTGACCTCATCAAACCCCGTAACACCAATGACAAAATGTACACACTGAGAGCTGCAAACAGAAATCACACTCGTGACTCCAAACAAAATTGATGAATACAAATTACACATCTGACCCAAAAATTATACATCTGACTATTTATTTCTGCCCTTCCTCTGATTTAATAATGATATGTTTTGCGTGAAACTGTTTCTAAGCACCAGCCACAACAACATCTGCCTGAAATCTGTGCGTGTACCACACAAACACACATGCTTTATAACCCAATGCTCCACAGCAGGGTCTCTAAAATACACAAAGTAATTCACACATCACTACCAGAAACCTTTTCCTACAAAGTGAGTTAACCAAGGCCAGAAACATTACACAAGTGTGCAACGCAAATGTCTACAGTCTCGCTGTAAAACAGTCGAAATGTAAGAGAATAGTATGCCATAACTTTATGAATTATACAAGCAATTTCCTCTGAAATGAAAGCTCTGATCTACAGGTAAGCAAAGAAGCATATATTGATTTGTTGTACATTTGACTCAACGGAATTGCATGGCCACATCATTACAAGTGTAATGCACTGAATGCAAACATGCACCATGTTCTGAAAGCAAGCAAGTAGTTGTGTCAGGCACTCAATTCTCAATCGTTCAGGGAGTCTGAACATGGAGGCAGAGAAAACTTATACATGACAATGGCTTTAAGAGACGGAGTTATGAAAATCATTTTGGCAAGTTCAACAGTGTGGCTTTGCATATCACATTTCATGATGGTTAGCAGGATTCATTTTGGTTACTCGGCTACTGACCATAAGTCATTAAAGGGGTTATTCACCACTGGCAACTTTAACTAAAATTTAAATTAAAATAAAAAATACAGAAATGTATTCAGTCTATTAATAAATAGTAAATAGATAATAAATTGAAGAGTAAAATACAATAATGAGTAGAAAAACAACAGTTGGCTATTCATTTGTCACAGTATAAACTGGGTGTTTATACAGGAAACTATGCCTGATCAATTTTATGATTGTGGGCACGAGGACGATCATATATGTCAGTCCATAATTGAAAACCCCTGTGCTAATGTGTGAATCTCACCAAACTTTTAAGATGAACACAGGACATATCCGAAAAATGTGCTTAAAAATATTAAAATAGGCTTTATTTCTTTATGCAAAATATACAAACACTGAAATATTACTGACGTGAGTAAATTAAAACTTTACAAAAAGAACAACCACCAGTTATCTTTAATAACTACATTTCACATGAGAGATTTTCATTTTCATTATCAGAAACCTGTATATGCGGTCATACTGTAACAGAGAAGTGCAACAGAAACCATGTCCACAGTGTTAACAATTTTAACAACGGCTCTTGGTAAAAAACTATTTCTTGTTCTAAATTAAATGTTTACCCAACAGCCTGATGGCAACTCATTTTATATGATAGTGTCGTGTAAATTACCCTGACCTAAGTGTGGGAACAAAGTCTATGGTGCTGTGAGGGACTCTGAACGGGAGGGAATGTGGAGAAACACTCAGGGAAGAGATTCCCTCTCCCACATTCTCCTGATTTTAATGGAAACATTCCATAGCACTGACACATACTGTATCTCTGTCACACACACACACACACACACACACACACACACACACACACACACACACACACACACACACACACACACACACACACACACACACACACACACACACACACACACACACACACACACACACACACACACACACACACAATCAGTCTAAATATTTTCTCTGTAGCACACATTTTTGAAGAGGAAAAGACGGGTTACGTGGAAAACACAATAAATCTCTAATTGTGCAGTTTGGCATGAAGAGAATGAATTTGACTCAAGCGCTTTATTTTCCATTGTTAAATCTGTGTCATTTGATCTGAGTCTATTCAGCTCAACAGCCTTACTAAAGCAATAGTAAAAGACTCTACACTGTGTCTACACCATGCAAGCGGCACGATGCAACACGACAAAAGCAAATAGAACCCATTACAATCAGTGTTGCTGTCTATGCTGGACACGGCTCGGCGTGACATGACATATTCCAGACAATAAACTGATGCACTGTCCGACATCTGATGTTACTTTGACGTTACTTCTAGAACTGTTGATGTTTCTCAGACTATAATCGTACCAAGCATATCTATAATCGCTGCATCCCTAGTTGCGAATAATAACAAAAGCAAGGTACTGTTCCAGTTCTATAATGATTATTATATGCACACCATGGCAATTACAGAGTACTCAAAAGTATTTCAAAGTACATGGTAATAGCACAGTACAGTTCAGGTCCAAGTCCCCCCCCAAAAAAAACAGTTGGACCATGATACATTTGTGTTAGTGACCAGTATTTGAGACTGATAAACAGCATAAAATGCTGCAGGGAGAACACTTTTTGAATGACTCAAATTTCATGCAAAATACAGCAGTTTATGAATAGCGGACCAATCTTTGAAGAGAACTAAAATGATGGTGTTGTATAAAATAATGCATCAGTGTGAAGCAATCAGTGTCCTGGATATGGCCTGGCTAAATTCAATGGCTCTGGGGTCCGGTTTTGGACGTCAGATGCATGATGCACAAAGACATCCACACCTTCTACCCTGAATTGAGAGAGTTTTCAGGTTCTGCTTTACAGTGGCTTGTTTCAACAGAAGCACATTGTTGTTACTTAAACTGAAAAAAAAAAAAAACACTTTAGTTCAGGCTCTGTTCAGAATGAAATACACACTGCTGATTACTGTGCTTTATACAATATACAAAATATGCGCATTATGAAATTATTAACATACTGAACAGTAGTATGTTGTTGTCGTCACATAACACAACATTGCATGTTTATGTGCACAAACTAAAATAAAAAATAAAGTCAAGAAGTTCTCAGAAAGAAGAAATCACAGCTGATACCACTTCTGGTTCATTAGTCAAACTGCAAATGTCATGTGGAGGACAATGCATTGTGGGATACGGAATTAGATTCATGCCAAACAGACAAATACTGAACACACATGCACAATATATACAATTAAAAGGTACAGAACACACATTTTCTGCCATCTCATGGTAATCTTAAGTACCTATAGAGTACTATTGCATCCTTCATATCTCTGAAGTGTCTTTAGTTTTATATATAAAAGACAGATGCCCTGTACCGATTATTTCCGAAAACAGCCGAGCTCGTGGAGATAACTTTCGATTCACTATACGATCGCGTTTATAGTATATGCACTTACGTGCCGATTGCCAACAAAACACAGACTTTTGATGCAGTTTCACTCAATGCCTGTGGTTCATGACCGAGAACAAACACACTTGCAGAACTCTGTTGCTGCTCTGGAAAAACAAATGGCATCCACTGTTTCCTTAACGCTGGATACAAGGCATTCCGCCCCTTTATGACATCATAGGGCCAAACGCCACAGAGATACATTTGTCATACGTCCAACAAGCTATGTTTAGCGTGAGAATCCAACTCTTTAACATTGTAAATAAGTCAGAATGCATGAAATAAACCCCCGCCCCCCCCTAAAAAACAGTAAGTTACAGCCAGGTTTTTTATTAAACTGAACACATAACCTTTACACATTGCCCAGAACGTTAGATCTCCATCTGAGGTGCACATTTGTTACTCTTTATTTAGACGAGAGAATTCTTCTGTTTGCACTTCTAATACAACTGCACTGGAACTCCCGACTAAGCATCCAGCAGACGAAATCGCTTTATAAAAACACAACCCATAATAAAAAAGTACAGGGTTTCTCACATTTTGAAAAAACAGCCTGGTAAATAACTGCAATCTTGTGACTTATTCAAAGAGACCTCTTTAATTGAAATGCTCACAACAATTTGGTATAACCTACAGACAAACCCTGAGCAGAATCTTTCCTGATTCAAGTTCACACTTGCCGGATCTGCTCCAATCTGTTTATTGCTGAATGCAGAAAAAAGGGATAAGCCAAAAGGGAGATGAGCCGAGCAAGTGGCAATAATCTCCCTGAAGCCATCTTATCCTATTAGCTTCACTTATCACCTGCTAAAACGATCGGCTAGACCAACAGCAATCACCAGAGAACCCTGTTGATATCCTGGGTAAAATCAATGCAATGGCACATAGGAACCAAAAACCACAAAGGAGCTCTTATATCTCAATTGTTTCTCCCCAACCACAATGACATTAAATGAAACGTACATTTGCAAGGTTTTTTTTAATTTTTTTAAACAGTCATTCTAATTTTTTTAGATTCTCTCAATCACTGAGTAGAATTTAGAAAGAATAATGTAACGGGGAAAAAATCTTTAATTATTTTTTTATTTCAGAAATAAATAATCCATGTTTTTCTGGAAATGGCCATTTTAAAAGTCTCTCAAATGGTAACCTGTTTCAGAAGGTCCCAACTTCTGCAACAAAATCTCAGATTTCTTTTCTCATCACATTCTTCCCAGTCTACTCACACTCATTGTTTGTCCGGTAACATTTTTCATTGCTCAGCAAAAAGAAAGCAGGACCAGATGTGATAAACTACAATGGATTATACAGATATAATGACAAAAAATGTGACCTTTTAAAGCCTTTTTATTGATTATTTTAGTGCTGTCAATCAATTAAAAAAATGAACTAGATTAATCACAGATTTTTTAGGCTACCCCATGATTTACTCACCCTCAAGCCATATATGACTCTGATGAACACAATCTGAGTTATATTAATAAATATCCTGATGTTTCCAAGCTTTACAGTGACAGGGTCCATTGAGTTTGAAGCACAAAAAAAGTGCATCCCTCCATCATAAACATACTCCAAATGGCTCCAGGGTGTTAATAAAGGCCTTCTGAAGCGAACTGATAGAGTTTTGTAAGAAAAAAATCCATATTTAAAACTTTATAAAGTAAAATATCTAGCTTTTTGCAGGCTCCTTTAAATGGCATCTTTTATTTGAATGAAGGCCAGTATCACCGATTCTAATACAGCAACTGATGTCTCAAATTAATTCCCCAATTTTAAACATTAATTGTAGCCATTCTACATTACAGTGCAATTGAAAGCTATCAATATTAACATTTATTAGGCTTCAAAAATTATAACTTTTGATTTAAGTGAACTTAAATCTTACAATCCTCACATAAACCCATGATTAATGTCATTTACCTATGCACGCTGTCTCTGCGGACAACACTGGTTTGCGTTTTTCTGGGCATTTTGGGACAATGCGTTCTCTTGACTTGTCGCACTTGAATGGTTTAAAGGCATTTGCATGAATAAGAGTGTGATTATATAATGTAACGCTAGCCAAAGGATGACAGAAAAAAACGGATGCTGCGTTAATATTGTGCATTAAACAAAACAAAAACTCTGCCAAAATGAGTGCTTTGTTGCCATGTTATGAATCTCCACCCACACAGGTGTCACTGCCCAATCAAGAAGCTTACTATTTGTTAATGGTGCGAATTTGCATGTCAAAGTTCAACAACATGCATTACCTCTACCAGGTAAAATTCCTTATGCCGATTCCAATTAAAATGACTAGAAAATAATTTCGCTAAGAAAATGTCAGAGCAACAATAAACATGGCCACAGATTAGGGTGCTTCTCAATATCCCTCCTTGTTTCCTCGCTCCTCCGTCCTCCATCCTATGACCCGGAAACCGACCATTGAATAAACATGACTCACGTATTAATTCGCCTCCCCCTTCACGTGATCTTGCCACAGTTTATTAATTATATTATGTTTACATGTACAAGACACAAATAACAACAACTGTAAGACAGTTATAGGAATTATATCAAAGCACAAGAAAATGAAAGAAAATTAAACAAATTGAAATACTATACCACAAATAAAAATTCTGGGAATAATTCATTGTTTATAATAACTGGTAATATTAAATAAAATATGGACAAATGTGATATTTTGTGGAGGAACTATTACAATATAAATAGTTCTCTCTAATGTTCAAGATTCCTAAAGTGCAAGCTAAATCCAGCGGTGTACTCCTCATTAATTGACGACGGTTTGAAGTGACGTTAAAAGGAGCGAGGGGATATCATTTCACTTGATTTAATTCCTCCGTCCTCGCGTCTTTTCCTTGCGTCCTTCCCTCGCATCCTGAAGGGGTGGAGCTGAGACACGAGGAAAGGAAACGAGGATGCACAAATAAGAATTGAGAAGCACCCTTAGTGTCAACAACTGTCTCAAAAGTCGGCATGAAACTGAAGTCGCGCTTTTCTTTTACATAATGTCACGTATATCAGAGTAAAAACGGCTTCTCGAACAAGAACAAATGTAGGACGGGACTTGATGTTATCCATTGGTTTGGATTCGGTTTGCTATTGGTGGATCTCATGTGAGTGACAGGTTGCCCCGCCCTCATGCCAGTAAACACTTCAGAGAAGAGAAGCTGTAAGAGGGAGGGGAAATGATTTTGATTTAAATTTATGAGGGCACGAATTAAAAAAATACATTTAAAAAAAGTGCACGGATAAATATTTTATAATAAACACTGTGATATTCCATATGAAAATTAGAACTGCTGATTTTGATTTCACAGTGACTAATTGTTTCTATTTCTCCTAATGAAATCTTACAAGGAAACTCGATACATCCATGAAAAACGAAAGCTATGAGAGAGAAATATTCAAGTAATGACATTTCATGTCCCTCTGGGTCAATTCTGATTGCATTTCTCACAATCCCATGACAGAGGATGTAGTGTACCCATTCATTCCTCTATCATGAGTTTGAATGGGGCCTAAAATGAGAATAAACACACAGCACGACCAGACTGTCAAACGTTTGCGATGATTGCGGAACTCGAGTATCAGGACTGACTCACGACTCACTGATTTCAATCATTAAACTCTCAAAGCCTTTAATACCACTGACAAACTAATCTGATCACTTAGTGAAAGGATCTGCTCACAGTAATCATCAGGTATCATCATAAACCCTGCTTTTACCTACAGAACCTGTTCAGAGCAGGAAGTGATTGTGAAACAAAGGCATGAAACGTTAATCTATCCGCGTGATGATACAATGTCGGTACATTACTGATTAAACACAATATATCGCAGCAGATATGCCGTGTAAACCACACTGTCCTTTCCGAATAGAAAACAGGATGTGTACGAGAAAAGATGGTTAATGCACTGCACCTGAACATTTAAACCTCATGTGTCGATATTGTTAAAATAACATGTTCATTCAAAAACATTAAGCCTATTAAAATGATGTCTGTGACCTATACATGGTAACTATAGGTGCCTACATACAGAGCCTAGTAAACATACCTCACGTCTAGTCACAGTCGTGATATTTAATTCGCTATATTGTGAAAACCCAATGGTGTATGAATAGGTACACAACAAAAACAAAGCCTGAATCACGTAATGCTACAAAAAAACACTAGATTTCACACGCAGTGGGAACTAGAAAACAAATTAGCGTCCCTCGCCTTTCTTAGCATTATCTGGCTAACAGTGAGGAAGACAGAAAACACTAAGGCGAGACGCTGAAGGACAAATAAAATGTCTTGTACTCACCTTAAACTGAACCTTTCCGTTATTTTCCTTTCATTTACGAGGGATAAAAACCATTCAGCTAATCCATGAAGGTTAGTTCACGACTGGAGACACGGAAAAACATTACAAAACCCGCGAAATACAGCTCTTGATGCTGGAAAGCCGAAGAAAGCTGCTGCTAGCTGCGCGAGCTAATGCATTCTTCACCTCACCGCGCGACGGAAAGTTGCCCACAGCTGCTCTGAAGTTTTCTTGCTGATACAGAAGAAAATGGCTCGACGAGACAATGGAATTAGAAAAAATGTCCTTGTAATGAAAAGAGCGACCGAACGGGTCGCCGGGATAAATGATTTACATTGAGCCGCGGAGGAGCAGTCACTGAAGTGATGGAGCAGTGGAGCAGCGCTGGATAGTCTGCACTCTGCACTACAGTTGTGCTAATGGTGATGTTCGATTCGCCAGCGCATCGTTCTTCTGAACCGGTTCTTTTCATTGATTCGATCGACCCGATTCTTTCAAATAATTCGACAGGAAAATCAGAATAGTAATCGTTATAGCTAAACACAGTGAAATTGTATATTTATTTTACTTCAAAAGCGAACACTTAAATTGTCGCGCGCAGATTGTGTGATACCCTCAACGAATCAGACAATCAAATGGAAACCAGTTTTTTTAAACGAATCTTTCGAACGACCGACTCTTTAAAATGAATCGTACTCCTCAGCGCTGATACTAAAGATGGTAGGTCCAATTGGCCTCTGTCGAACCCCAATACAGAGCAACAGCTGATAGGTGTGCAGTTGAATTCATTGGAAATGTTCGTTAACGATTTATTATCTCCCAGTTGAAGCAACGGGAGGAAGATCCTCGATTTGCTTATTTGTAAAAATGTCGAGCTCGTAAAATAATTGGAAAAATGGCAATATATCAGAAACCTTGTATTTAGTCTCTAAGTCATATTTTATTTTATGTAGTAGTGCTGATAAACTTCAATGTCTAAAACTGTTTTATTCAATAGATTAATAAACGGTGTTTGTCTCCCCCTAGTGTTCACCTGTCGTCACTGTCACTTTAAATGTCAATGACTAGGGTAAAACGAGGGATTATACACTGATCGGGCATAACATTATGACCAGGTGAAGTGAATAACACCGATTATCTCTTCATCATGGCACCTGTTAGTGGGTGGGATATATTAGGCAGCATGTGAACATTTTGTCCTTAAAGTTGATGTGTTAGAAGCAGGAAAAATGGGCAAGTGTAAGGGTTTGAGTGAGTTTGACAAGGGACAAATTGTGATGGCTAGATGATGGGGTCAGAGCATCTCCAAAACGGCAGCTCTTGTGGGGTGGTCCCGGTCTGCAGTGGTCAGTATCTATTAAAAGTGGTCCAAGGGAGGAACAGTGGTGGACCTGTGACAGGGTCGTGGGCGGCCAAGGCTCTTTGATGTACGTGGGGAGCGAAGGCTGGCTACTGTAGCTCAAATTGCTCAAGAAGTTAATGCTGGTTCTGATAGAAAGGTGTCAGAATACACAGTGCATCAGTTTGTTGTGAGCAACGAGTTTGAGGTGTTGACTAGGCCTCCAAATTCTTCATATCTCAATCCAATCAAGCATCTGTGGGATGTGCTGAACAAACAAGTCTGATCCATGGAGGCCCCACCTTTGCAACTTATAGGACTTAAAGGATCTGCTGCTAACATCTTGGTGCCAGCACACCTTCAGGGGTCTAGTGGGGTCCATGCCTCGACGAGTCAGGGCTGTTTTGGCAGCAAAAAGGAGACAACACAATATATAAGGTGGTCATAATGTCTAATCAGTGTATGTCTGGTTTATATAATAAAATTTGTGCAGCACCATTTTAATGTATTTTCATACTGATTCACATGTTATTATGCATTAAAATATTCATCATGGAAATACATTTATATTATGCACCCTACAGTAATTTCACTTATTTAGCTGAACTTTATCTCCTTAACTTTAGCCTTGAAGTTAACTTAATATTGTATTTTATTAATGCTTCATGCAGAACTCAATTTGCATAAAAAGCATATAGCTACCTTTATTCAAATTTGTAATTGATTAACAATGAAACAAAACACTTGCAAGAAATACTTAACATAACATATTATTCTGCATATCACTGTAAGTAGAATGAAAACTAACGACGAATGTGTCATTGGATCTCTATAAATTCAGAAAAGATGCTTTCCTGTAGTTCACAGTCCAATGTCAATTCGAGTTTTGTTCTGTAATCGTTTGGGCGAGTCCTTTACACTGAAAAAACGCATCCTGGCATGGTTCACGACCGAGGAACGTTTTCAGCATATCCATGCCATCCGCTGAACCTCCTGTTTCCAGGACCACGCGCCTGTATTCCCGGCCCACCTGCATGTCAAAACACACAAATTTACACATCCAGTTACTATAAAATGGCATGCTGAAACATAATCAGTATGATTACATTAATGACCAGATGTTGTCATTTATACACTGGATTTTAAAATATTTCACTAGTCAGTTGTGACAATAAAACAAGCAATTGTTGTAAAGCTGCTGAATCAACACGTATTGTGAAAGCGCTATACGAATAATCTTAAAATACAATTTAAAAAAGACATCCTTCAACAGTACTATGACTAACTATGACACAACACTCACTCATTTGCACAACAACTGAACGTATGAACAATTTTACTCAGCTAGTACTATTCCTGTGGTATCTATTATTATAATCTATTCTTAGCAGGTTATCCCGCTACAGCAGTTTCACATCATGAACTAACATGTGCGTCACTCTTGATAACAGTCTGCTACATGCCCTAAATGGAAAAATGAATGTGGAAATGCTGGCACATCAGTCATGTGGTAACTATCAACTGCTAATATGACTCAGTTCTTGATGACCGTTCTCTATTAAAATGTGCTTTGCTGTGATGTGACAATCTAAACAACAATCACATGTTTTCTTCATCCACTCTCACCAATGGAAAGCTAGAATAACAAGACTGAAACCTTTGGATTCAAGATCCCTTCCTTTTTGAAGCGACTGAAGAAGATGTCCATGGAGTAGACTTCACTCCACAGGTAGCTGTAGTACTGACCATCATATCCTCCGGCTAAATGACTGAAACTAGCCGTCATGTTTGTGCCTGCAGAGAGCATGTTGAAATGCATATGAAATTAACGCATAAGAGGCTAATACACAAGTCTTTAGCTTCATAAAATCATAAAAAAGCAGTGCAGCGGATTGCAAAAACACATCTTGTTGCCATTCACGCAGAAAGCATTTTTGTTTTAAGATGCAAGGCATGATGAAACTAGTACTTTGTAACGTTACACATTTAAGGTAATGTATTCTGATTACTTCTAGATTACCTTTGACTTAACTTGTTTATCATATTGATTTGAATACGACAATCATGCACCATATTGATATAAAAATAGGAAGAAAATATATTTCTTTTTGTTACCCACAAAATGATGTGCATCAAATATTATATCACACCATTGTTTCCCAGACTTGGGTTCTTGAGTTTAACGAAAAGCTAATAATTCATTTAATTGTACAAATGTCACATTAAAATAAAAAATAAAATAAAAATAAAAAAATCAACAAAAGAGATTAAATACATTTTCATACTTGAAATTTTTACTCATGAATTTGTTTACCTGCGTGTCATGTGACCCTTAATCATGAATATGCAAATGTCTTATTAAATTATTTACTTATAAAAATTTATTAGGTCAAAAGAGGTAAAAAAGAGGAAAAACCTTCCAAAAGACAGTAATACATGGTTGATGTATTACATAATGTTTTTCATAATTACAGCCATATGACTAGTGGCTGTTGTGTGCAATTACACAAATCTAGAAGACTTTTCGAACATACACTCACCTAAAGGATTATTAGGAACACCTGTTCAATTTCTCATGAATGCAATTATCTAATCAACCAATCACATGGCAGTTGCTTCAATGCAGTTAGGGGTGTGGTCCTGGTCAAGACAATCTCCTGAACTCCAAACTGAATGTCAGAATGGGAAAGAAACGTCATTTAAGCAATTTTGAGCGTGGCATGGTTGTTGGTGCCAGACGGGCCGGTCTGAGTATTTCACAATCTGCTCAGTTACTGGGATTTTCACGCACAACCATTTCTAGGGTTTACAAAGAATGGTGTGAAAAGGGAAAAACATCCAGTATACGGCAGTCCTGTTGGTCGAAAATGCCTTGTTGATGCTAGAGGTCACAGGAGAATGGGTCGGCTGATTCAAGCTGATAGAAGAGCAACTTTGACTGAAATAACCACTCGTTACAACCAAGGTATAAAGCAAAGCATTTGTGAAGCCACAACACACACAACCTTGAGGTGGATGGGCTACAACAGCAGAAGACCCCACCGGGTACCACTCATCTCCACTACAAATAGGAAAAAGAGGCTACAATTTGCACAAGCTCACCAAAATTGGACAGTTGATGACAGTTGAAGTCTCGATTTCTTTTAAGACTTTCAGATGGTAGAGTCAGAATTTGGCGTAAACAGAATGAGAACATGGATCCATCATGCCTTGTTACCACTGTGCAGGCTAGTGATGGTGGTGTAATGGTGTGGGGGATGTTTTCTTGGCACACTTTAGGCCCCGTTTAAATGCCACGGCCTACCTGATAATTGTTTCTGACCATGTCCATCCCTTTATGACCACCATGTACCCATCCTCTGATGGCTACTTCCAGCAGGATAATGCACCATGTCACAAAGCTCGAATCATTTCAAATTGGTTTCTTGAACATGACAATGAGTTCACTGTACTAAAATGGCCCACACAGTCACCAGATCTCAACCCAATAGAGCATCTTTGGGATGTGGTGGAATGGGAGCTTCGTGCCCTGGATGTGCATCCCACAAATCTCCATCAACTGCAAGATGCTATCCTATCAATATGGGCCAACATTTCTAAAGAATGCTTTCAGCACCTTGATGAATCAATGCCACGTAGAATTAAGGCAGTTCTGAAGGCGAAAGGGGGTCAAACACAGTACTAGTATGGTGTTCCTAATAATCCTTTAGGTGAGTGTATATGCAAGTGAAAATTTAGAAAATAAAAAAGATTTGGGGAGAATTAATCAATTAATATGTACTTATGTACATATAAATAAAAATGTAACTGTGGTCGGATTATAAGTATTTACAAATGTAATATAATCTAATTACAAGTACATGTGATTTGGTAATCCAAACGTTTTTTTTTACGTTAAACCACTTTTAACTTGAGCATCATGGTTTAGAAACACCATGTCATGTGTGTGACACTGCAAAAGACAAGAGTGCAATATAATTTTAAACGTGTTTGAAAGATTTGAAACTAGTTTGAAAGATACTGGACTCTGGTAAGAGGGTCATCTCCATGTTGTAGCCATGCAGAAGACGTGAGACCAAATGCAACAGTAAAACATGTTCAGCACAACTTTATGTAAAAAAAAAAAAAAGAATGGAAAAGCAGCGCAGTGGAATGCAAAAACGTCCCATATGAAAATTAGTTTGTTGCGGTAAGCAAAGCTCTTTGCATGTGAAATGGGTGACTGTTCACACCAAGCTGCTGAACACTAAATAGTCGTTGATGTGTTAATGTGCTCATTAGATGAGGTGTCATAAGCATGTTGAGACTCATTGCCTGCATATGTGTTTATGACCTGGTGTGGCTGGGATTCCCAGGATGTCTTTGCTGTGCTTGGCAAACTCGGCTGCAGTATCCGCTCTGTCTTTAGTGTGGAGCGTTTGGTCAGCTTTACTGAGAACAATCTGCCTAAGGTTCATCAGACCTGTGGACAGAGACAGTTTTAAATGACAAACTGACACATATTTGAAAACCATTTTTGTGTGTTCACCCATTTACCACAAATATGTATAGAATATATTTAAAGTGCCCCTATATTCCCTTTCATGCAGTGTGTGATATAGCTGTTTGTAAATGTAAACATTCTGCAAAGTGCACGATAAATAAAGTTATTGTCTCCCAAAAGAAAGAATCGACTCTGAACCGCCTATATGAGTCGTTTGTATTTAGAATCCTAATGCATGACTTTCACAGTTCATTAGAAAAGACATTTGCATAATGTCCGCCTATGTTGTACGTTGTCCACCCGTGAACAACTTGACCAGTCCTCAAACGTCATTTTACTGACTGCTTCTCAAATCTTAGAGTTCAACACAGGATTTGCAAAACGCTTGCTCTTAAAAGACACAAACGTTACATCAGTCATTCATGTTAGTGCTAGGCTAACATACGCACGAATAGCGATGCAGTTCCCGTTCGTGCACCGCAATACATTAGAAATATACACATTAGTTTGTTGGTGATGTGTTTGACATACACTTGTTAATGCTGATGGAGAGGAATTACAATTGCAACATCTCAATGTACCTTAAAATGAATAGAGTATCACTGAAAAACGTCCTGCTCAAGTCGTCCTTGAGATGGAGGTTTAGGTTGAATAACTAGTTCTTCCACTGTTTCATCATTGGACTATATGATATGGTAAAATCAATGTCCTCGGCTTTACAGTAAAATTGCTGAGCTTAAGGAAGCCTCCAAAACTGATGTACAGTTATGGTGATTGGTATTTTGTTTCCGACAAACTTTAACGGTAGACCAATCACAATAGACTGGACCATCTGACCATTCAGACTGAGACTGAGACTGTGGAGTATTTGAGAATCACTGAAAAATGTGGTGATGTGCAATGGATATCATGAGAACCTGTTATATAGGAGACTCCAAAACAAAATTAGGAGCCTTTAAAATAGCATAATATTTAGCACTTTAAGTAACAGGAAAAGCTCAGATCAGAATAATGTTTCAGTAGTAAACTGTTAATAGTGTTTAACTAATATTAAACAGTGTCGGGTTACAATTACTAATCAAACTCAAGGATGACCTAATATGTCAATAACCAATCAATATTTTACAATATGGCCAATAAAAGACAATAGTACTTTTATCTTTAATCTGTACTTTGATTTTTTAAAACAGTGTTCAGAATAACACCAATGTTTCACTCAACAGAAAGAAATAGGAAAACATATTTTTAGTGAAGAAAATTAATCCTAATTTTAAGACCACTACAATATTTTTGTGGCATTTTAGTGACAACTAAGCAAATTTCCCCCCAAATTACTTTAATACAAAAAGGTAGTATTTGATATGCAAGGCGCCATCCAGCTCGTCGGGAGCAGCTGGGGTAAGGTGTCTTCCTCATGGATACCTCAACACTTGGTCAGGTGGAACCAGGGATCAAACCACCAACCTTCCGGTTTGTAGACGATCTACATGAACCACTGAGCCACTGCCGCCCCACTATATAATGAACCACTGAGCCACTGCTGCCCCACTATATAATGAACCACTCAGCCACTGCTGCCCCACTTATAAATGAGAAATAATAATTAAAGTTCCTAAAATAGGCTTAATACAAAATGTAATTTAATGTTTAAATTTGTTAGGCCTATATATGTTACATCCCTCTAAAAAATCTTCCCACAAAATAATTCCCACATATGTTTTCAAACAGATGTTGTTGATAATATACACGTAGGGGTCAAATCTGACCTGTGTTTGCCACTCTAGATGCAATGAGTTTATCCAGCAGACCGTCTGGGATCGGGCTGCCATCTTTGTAGTGGCGGGACATCCTCCTGAGAGGCTCTTTCTCCCAAACCCAGTTCTCCAGCATTTGAGACGGCACCTCCACAAAATCCGTCTCCACCTGCGTCCCACTGAATTCTGCATAGCGGGTCTGTAACATGCAAATGACACAGAAAATCACATTTGGTACCACCAGTTATATTTCTCATTGATTTGAGATTTACATTCAGTGTGGTCTCAGACTTTTTGAACCCTCTTTATGTTTAAGAATACTGACGTACCCGGGAGCAGAGCTCATGCATAACGTGTCCGAACTCATGGAAGAAGGTCTCCACCTCATGGTGCTGCAGTAAAGAAGGCCAGTTGCTTGTGGGTTTTGTAAAGTTGGCCACCATGGCAGCCACAGGCATCCTACGATTCCCATCAGGCCCAAAGCATCCTGGCTGGAGCCCAAAGCATGCAGCATGGCCATACTTACCCTCCCTGAAGATTAAAACAGAACAATAAATCTGGATCAAGACTATTTCAGGTCATTACATCCATAGCCAATAAGCCAGTTCCTTAGAGAAGAACATGAAGTATTCATCAGATTTCATCTGCATGCTCAGAACTGCACTGGGGTGGCTTAAGTTAACAAACCTAATTTAGTTTAGAACAGCATGTCTTTCCAAGCTGGTTTCAGTGTAATTTTTCATATTATTTATGCAGGTTTCAACAGGCTAAATTGAAGACTTTTAAGACTATTTTGAATGTAATTTAAGACTTGTTTCATGTCCTTTCACGTCCAAAAACCAATCAATTCACATTCAACTGAATATGACTACACAGAACTGTATGTAACCTAGAAATTGATGGGCTAAACAAAATATCATAATATAAAAAATTAATTAAAAAACTGTTCACCCATTTTACAAATTTGTATTGGCCCTGCTTTCCATTCTGAAGGACTCATCCCTATGCCCTTATCCCATCAAAGGGTTTACCCCCAGAGTGTCCATCAGTTGGACCCTTCAAAATCCTTCATTTCGAAGTGCCCTCTGAAATGGCCATTTTAAGTAAATTTAAGTAATTCTGTTATGTGCTTTTATAATTTGCATCAGATTTTTGGTAACACTTTACAACAAGGTGTCATTTGTTAACATTAGTTAATGCATTGACTAACATGCACTAACAATTGACTTTGGTAGATTAGCATAGCTAATCTGTTTACCAGCACAACTCAGTTGATAAAGCTAGTCAATGAACGTTTCTGCTGAAGCTTGTTGATCAAGGACATTTGACTAGTTAGACAAGACCAATGAGACAATCCAAAACATTACGCATGCTGGCCATTTCAGCTCAGAAAAAAAACACTCTTAGTGAATGTCTAGAATGATTTACCTGGGATGCAAGTCCAAGTAGAACTGTCCAATTTCATCTTCAGTCAAAGAGTCCAGTGCAGAGTACAATTTGACGCTATCGTGCCACACATGGGCATTCTTCACTTGCTTAAACGTCAGACCCAACAGATCCTGATATATATTCAGCAGGCCCTCTGTCACCACCTCCAGAGGGAAGTACTCGATCAGTTTGTCCTTATCCACCGCAAACTGCACTTGTTCCACTTGGTTCATGTAGTAGGGCATGTCCCATGCATGCAGCTGTCCGTCAAAGTCCAAGCCCCGCCTTTTACAGTCAGTATGTTTGAGTGACAGCAGGTAATGCCGCTCCTGCTCGCCCACTGGTCTCAACCTCTTATACAACTCATCTATTGGGCACCAAAAACATTTTGGTTAAATAACTGTCATTTAGACAGGTGGAAAACTAACTGTTCAGAGCTAACACACTATGAGCACTTGCCAAAACAGCTGACCCCATGAAAGCAATGCTTTATGACACTTCGTAAGGTGGCCTGTGGTATCTGGCACCAAAACATTAGCAGCAGACTCTTTAAGTCCTGCACATTGGGTTAAGTGACCACGGATGGGATTTTTGTACCAGAACATCACACAGATGCATGATCGAATTGAGATCTGGGTTATCTGGAGGCCAGGGAGTCACCTGGAACTACACTGATCAGGCATAACATTATGACAATTGTGAATAACACTGACTATCTCTTCATCACGGCACCTTTTAGTGGGTGGGATATATTAGGCAGTACGTGAACATTTTGGATTTGAGAGTTTGACAAGGGCCAAATTGTGATGGCTAGATGACTGTGTCAGAGCATCACCAAAACTGCAGCTTTTGTAGGGTGTTCCCAGTCTGCAGTGGTCAGTATCTATCAAAAGTGGCAACAGGGTCATGGGTGGCCAAGGCTCTTTGATGCACGAGGGGAGCGAAGGCTGGCCCGTGTAGTCCGATCAAACAGACGAGCTACTGTAGCTCAAATTTCTCAAGAAGTTAATGTTGGTTTTGACAGAAAGGTATCAGAATACACTTGTTTGATAAGGGTGCCCATGCTGACCCATGTCCAGTGCCGAAAGCCCCAACAGTGGGCACGTGAGAATCAGAACTGGACCATGGCCATGGGGCAATGGAAGAAGGTTGCCTGGTCTGATAAATCACGTTTTCTTTTACATCACATGGATGGGCAGGTGTGTGTGCAATATTTTTCCTGAGGAACGCATGGCACCAGGATGCACTATGGGAAAAAGGCAAGCCGGCGAAGGCAATGTAATGCTATGGGCAATGTTCTGCTGGTAAACCTTGGGTCCTGCCATCCATGTGGATGTTACTTTGACACGTACCACCTACCTAAGCATTGTTGCAGACCATGTACACCCTTTCATGGAAACGGTATTCCCTGGTGGCTGTGGCCTCTTTCAGCAGGATAATGCGCACTGCCATAAAGCAAAAATGGTTCAGGAATGGTTTAAGGAGCACAACAACGAGGTGCTGACTTGGTCTAAAATTCTTCATATCTCAATCCAATCGAGAATCTGTGGGATGTGCTGAACAAACTATCCATGGAGGCCCCACCTCGCAACTTACAGGACTTAAAGGATCTGATGCTAACATCTTGGTGCCAGATACCACAGCACACCTTCAGGCGTCTAGTGTAGTGTTATGCCTGATCAGTGTATGTGTAGTGTTTTCGGTGACAGGATACATTATCCTGATGCAAGATGCCACAGCCATTTCGGCCACATCCCACACATTTACTATAAAATCCGACTAAAGCCCGACTAAAGGATTTACTTCACTTGTGTTGTGAATGGTCATAATGTTTGACCACTTTCTATTCATCAAAAAATCCACTAAAAAGTTGAAGCAGCACAAATGTTTTCAACATTGATAATAATAATAAATGTTTTCTTTAGCTTAAAATTAGCATATTAGAATGATTTCTGAAGGATCATGTGACACTGAAGAAGTAATAATGCTTCAAATTGAGCTTTGATCACAGGAATATATTTTAAATAGTAAACAGTTTTCACTTTATTTTAAGGTGTCTGTGTTACGGTGTAATTACCCATTTAAGAACCGAGTAATATTATTTAACAACATGTATTTACTATAGTGTTAGGGTAAGAATTAAGGTTTGTTTGAGGGTTAGTTGTGTAATTATAATAGTTATTACTAATATATACATTATTTATAGTTATTACTATAGTAAGTACTACAGTAATTACTATGTACAATGTGAAACAGGGACACTAAAAAAATGTTACAAGAATTTTACAAAAAATTCACTGAATAAATTCAAAATAATATTTTGGTAGATTTTAGAAATAAAAGAAACGACTAGTTTATAATCATATTTAAAATAAAAAAGCTACAAGAGGATTCTATGCTACACCACAGACAGACAACAACATAATGAAACTGTCATGTCACTTTAACAACTGAAGATGAAGACAAGGGTCACCAAGCTGCCTGTCCCTCCAGGCTTAACCTGTACGTGCCTGAATGTAGGTGCTGATCTTTCAGATAGACAAAAAGACAAGAAAACATACCAAGAAATCGTGCCACATTCTCAGAATTTTTGGCCATGGTCATTTCCAGCATGTAATTGGCATGACTGCTGAAGCCCAGTAGTTTGGCTAGCCTTGCCCGCAACTCAATCAGCTGTTCAAGAATAGCAGTGTTCACCTGTAAACAACCAGCAAACGTAAATAGTGTTAAACTAGGACATGACTTTTAGGATTCATTTCCATGACTTCCGTAATTTTCCCCCTAAAACAACAATTCATTTTTTTTCAGTTGTGCTGATTCTTCAAAGCTTAACTGAACCCAAAGTCTCATTAAAGGACATACAAGTTCAACCTACATCCTTGCACCTGCTGTAAAAGGCCATCTCCATCTTCCTCCTGGTTTCAGAAACATGACATCTTTTCATCAGGGGGAAGTAGTGGGGATATGCAAGGGTCACTATGTATCGCCCATCTTCTGTTTTCTCCAGACCATTCATGTAGCTTTCCGCAAGACCCACTTGAGAAAGAAAGGAGGAAAATTGTGTCCAAGATGAATTCACAAATGGGCTTTTGCACTGGGTAGTTATATGAATTCAGTTATAGGAACTAGCCACAAGACGGTCCCCCGAAAACGTAATGTTCCCCGAAGGCCCATTTTCCTTTTCTAATGATCGTTGTTTTCCATGTTCCTGGAGTTCGCCCGTGGAGTAAGTATATGTAAACTGTGTGTTTACGCGGCTTTTCAAGGTACTCTTACATCACTGGTAGTTCCTGTTATGCTGGGTTAGACCCTACTCTGAAGTAGGAGCTAAATTAGTCCCCCCAACAGGCGTTCCTATAACCAAAATCGTTCCCAGTTACTGTGGTGCGAACACGGCAAAAAGCGGGTACTTCCGTCAATAGTTATAGGAACTCTGTAAACGTTCCTCCGGTGCTAAAGCCCCTTAAAACAGCTGTTATCCTACAGATAAACATGCTTACCGAGCTCTTCTTGCGAGAACAACAGCACTGTATTCTCTTCATTCAAATTTTGGTTGAAATCTATGGAGAGTTCACTTATTTTCTTAGAGATTGACTTGATTTCCTGAGAAAAAAGACATCGAAAAAACAATAAAAACAATCAATAACTAGATTTTTTCACTTCTCAGGGCACAGCAGTGGAAGATTTTCCAGGCAGAAAGTCTAATTTTCTCCTTGCCCGGCCAATGTTTTCATGTTTTCACTGGCCCCAAGACCAAGTTATAAATTGTATTAATGAATTTAAAAATGATTTATCCTTTTTGACATATTTAACATATTTTTTCAATGCTACATTTTTAAAATGTATTCATTTATATGTACATTTATAATTTTAATATTATAATGTTAAATTTTTTTATAAATAATTTAAGATTTACAATTATTATAACTTTAATTATAATTTTTAAATTTATAAAATAAAAATAAGATTTTACATTTATTACTTAATATATCAGAATTATTTAAAAATATGATTTATTATCATGCATTTTTCACACATATAAGTGTGTTTTTCTATTTTGCAATGATAGCTAGAATAGCAGCTGTTTACTAAACAAAACAAGTGGCATTTGCCTGTGACAAAATTGCAAGGATTTTACATGCAGTACACAGGTGCCCATTTTTATTTAGATTATATGTGAATTCATCCTCACAGGCAAGTTTACATTAAACACCAAATCAAACCTACTTCTTGTATATCCTTAGACAAGTGCAATCCATTCCGTTTCCCTAATTTTATCAGTCGTCCCAGGAATCTCTCCGACTCAGGCAATAAACAACTGGATTGTTTTTCCTGTAAAGATAAAGAGGGAAATGCTGAGATACGTAGTGTGAATGCCTGAAGTTATGTTTACATGCAGTTCTGACACCAAGCCAAACTGACATGGGCATGACACCATATGCTTTCCTGCTTTCCTTCCACAGGGTCACAATGAGGACAGTGAGGACTCCATACTGGCTTTCAGAAGAAATAGCGGGATCATTTTATTACAGCTCAATTAAAAAGGCAGTAAATGCCCTGGTGACAGGACAGCCTTGTCAAATGAGCGTTATTTGAGTAGAACGTCGCGAAATAGTGTCCTGCTCACTCCAACAGGAGATCTCCACTCAAACAATCATTTTGATTTGACAAATCCGCAATATGAAACTGTTTTGGACAAAGCCTCAATGAGCTCTGCCAACACTGCCAAATGCCTCATTTTATGTCTCCCCTTTGAAACTGGACCTGGTTACCAACTTGCCAGATGTCTTTTTAGTACCCAGAAATAAAGTTCTCCATTGATGGGTGATGACAGAAGTCATATTGATCACCTCCAATCATAAAACAAACACATATTCATTCATTCAGGAAAATGACCTATGAAATAAGAAGCAGGTGGTAACAATATTAATTAATAAGGTTTAACATTTAAAAATACAGACTTAAATGAACTTATTACATAAAGAAAACTACTCATCAGTTTGTTCCAAACCCATAATACTTTTTTCATCTTTGAAACAGAAATGAAGATATTCTGGTGAAATCAGATTTCTGTCTCTCTCTGCTGAAAGTCTTTTACACCAAAACATTGATCCCTTAAAAAGTTCATACAGACATTGTACACGTTATCCATATGTTGAATTAAGTGGTTTAAACCTAAACTGCATCCGAAATCGCATACTGTTAAAAAGGTAGATTTATATGCTATGAATGCATGTTTGAATGAAATTTGAACGTTCTACATTCGCCATGTTGTCACGTCATTTGACCAATGGCATCCATTGCGTCGTTTCACTGTCATTCATAAATCCTCTGCCGTGGCCTCATGGGATAGTAAAGTGTCCATCAGATGCACACTTCAAAATCTCAGAGGAAATAGTAGGACATCCAGGTATTTCACCTTCTGTTTTATTATTAATGAATGGCTACCACAGCCATATCACCCTAGCCCAAGACTGGTTGCCCACTGAAGCTAAGCATCATTTACTCACCCTCAAGTAGTTCCAACCCAGTATAAATTTATTTCTTCTGTTGAACACAAAAGAAGATATTTTGAAGAATGTTGGTAACCAAAAAGTATTTTTTCCCCCCATACTATGGAAGTCAATAGGGCCCATCAACTGTTTGGTTACCCATATTCTTAAAGGTGCAATAGGTGATTTTTTTTTGTTATGCTGGTTGCATGTCTCCTTACACCCTGATAGCAATCACTATGTTAAGCGGTCTAAATGTATTTGATATATATTATATATATCCGTCCTGTGTGGAAGGCGTATGACCATGAAATGTTTGTTTAATCATTGCAATCGGTCTGAATGAAATTATACCATTTGTTCCCTGTCAGTCAACGTGTTTTCGCATACCACTGTGCAGCCTGTTCACGCAGACATCATACGTCATCAGCGCGTTTCACGTGAACGAGGATGGCAGGCAAGTGTTGCAGCTATACCCTGAAATCGCATATGAATAAAGATGGAATACAGTGCATTCTTTCCTTAATGTCAACAACTTCTGAACTGGAGTCATTTCACAATCAAATACGTATGTGTGCAAGCAAGTACTTCTGTTTCTCACTCTCACCGGTGAATGACACATGATGTAATCCAATAACGTTGTCTCTGGTCATCTCGCTTCTGGTCTGTGCGTGTTCATGTGTTTTGAAGGAGTCGTGGATTTGGACTGTGAATTTGCAGGGAGGGTGGGATTGTATGCTTTCAATGCTAGCAGGCTAAAGTTAGAATTTCCCAGATGACCTATTCCACCTTTAAAAATATCTTCTTTATACGATTTAGTAAATGATGACAGATTTTTTACTTTTGGGTGAACTATCCCAATTAAATAAAAATGTATATGGATAGAATAAAAAATCAGCAGAATTATTCAGAATGAGTTTACACTAGAATGATCAGAATACAACATCACACTGTAGTGTGGTACCTACCTGCAGGGCTAAAAGTCTCTGAAACACATCCGCCCTCATGCTCACTTCCACATCGAGATCGGACAGGCATTTATCAGCCTCGGTGCTCGCCAATCTGACCTCTTTACATGGAGAGACATACTGGGGGAAGTCCAACATATGACGTGAAGCTGAAACAAAGTACGGAAAAGTGAATATGACTTTTAGTGAATAAGACACCGATGAAAATTCGTATAATTCACCACTCACCGGCATAATCTGCTTTTGTATCTGCAATGACTTGCAGAGTATTCTCAAAGCACACCTTCCCAATGTCCACGGACCCCACTGAGTCATAGGCTTGCTTTATCCGCTGGATCAGTCTCTGTGTCCGATGTCGGATCTCTTCTGGGGGAAGATCCCATCGCAGGTTGTTGTTCTTGTCGGCTGTGCTGGAGCAGCTGTGGGCGGATATGACTGATCCATTTTGAAGTGTCATCTTGAGCTTTGAGCTGGATATAATTATTCTGCATTATATTAAAGAAAGAGCCAGTATCAATGCTTTCCAGTGATCACTGTGCATATATAAGCCTGCATACACTGCATGGGCACTTGTATGCAGCTTCTTGTAACTTTAGAAAAAGATATTTTCATTATTGTACATAAAACAGATAGAAGAGAAACTGTGTGTTGCGTAGGGTCGCATGCTGTGAATGTTTTCCGTACTAACGATGGACACTTTCACATGTCTGTCAAAATAGGGAATGCGAACATGATCTACTTGTGATACACTTATACTACAACACATATGCCAGTTGCATTGCCTAGTTCTGAGAGAAGCCAATGAGATAACCTGACTAAAACCAGATCCTCCAATACTAAAGCTTTGTAAGGAAAGTCCGAGCATATAGTCTATTTGAGCTTCAAGCGTCACATTCAAGCGTTCGGTTAAAAGTAGTAGAGATGACAACTCAGTCAAACAACATATATAGCATAACCTGTGTTAAATAACAAAATTCACAATACCTTCTTACCGCTCGGGCCACGGAAATTCCGAAGATAAACATGACATGCCTATAATTTCATACATGCAACGTGCAAAAATAGGATGCAACTCCTACCGTCCGTCACACTCGACGGTTACAAACCAATACTAGAATTAAGTTACTACTACTACAAGGAAGGTTTGGCTTTTGAATATTAATTACGTAAACCGACGTTCACCCGGCAGGGCATTCTGATTGGGTACAAGGTAGACGTTGGGAGCTAGTCAGCTGGCGAATTAATGAATGTGGCTAAAGATTGGCTTGTGAATATTAAACAGGTAACGGTGACATGTACGTACATTACATGAACAACAACTCTGATGTGTTCCTTTTATTAAACGTCCAATTTATTAATTAAAACATGTTAACAGCGTTTAAGTGCGTTTAAGGACAACTGCACTATTTCAAATAAATAATATAAAATTGCATAAATTATTTTTGAACTGACTAGTATTTAAAGGGAGGTTACATTAAAAACATACATCAGACATTACATGTTGATGTTAAATCCACTATTGTTTTATATAGAATTATAATTATTGTATTATATAGAATATACATATAATGCAATTAAAAGTAATCCCTTACTTTTACAATAATTAAATACTTAGTAATGCATTATATCCAACATTGAAAATAGAAATAGACTAAATGAATAATAAAAATATAGCCTATAATATTTCAATGTAATATTAAGAGTTACTCATTAAAATCGAGTCCTCTGATGTGTGAAAGGTCAATTATTCTAATGGACACACACACACACACACACACACACACACACACACACACACACACACACACACACACACACACACACACACACACACACACACACACACACACACACACACACACACACATACACAAACACACACACACACACACACACACACACACACACACACACACACACACACACACACAGAAAAGTTTATGGTATGTAGACAGCTAAATGTATTACTACAAATAAGAAAAGTATAAAAACATCTCTTATTCTGAAAAAGTAATCTGTAGAATTTAATGTTTAGCGTTACCTTGTAAAATACGAGGGAAAAATTGTAAATTGGACAAGATAAAATTAAAATAATGTCTTCTGAAAAGACTTATAAAGATCTGTTAAAGCTATGTATCATCAACTTCTGTTTGATGCTTTTTTGAAAGTTAATACATTTAAAAAGGTATAATAATAATACTTTTTTTTAAAGTGTAACGATAAAAGATAAATTAACGCCTTTTGCGTTGTAGGATTCATCAATTGAACTTTGTAGTCCATCAGCAGTGCCATTTCCGGCGATACGGCGCATGCGCTGTGCTGCGCATCATCACTCTCAAACGAGTGTTCATGACGCTGTGGCTGAAACGAGCGCTGCGGGCACTTTCTCCAGGTAGGTGGGCGGGGGCGCGCACAGCATCCTCAAGACTATAATGTTACTGATATTGTGCACTGATGTGTGATGCTGGGGTCTAGAAGAGTATCGTAGACTTACGTTCACAAAGGTTTCTCTTTCTGTCCGTTAATTAAACTGCGAATGTCTTCAGCCATTGCACAACCTCCTGCAATCTCATCTGTGTAAACCAGTGTAAACATAGACCATCTGTGATGCACAGACTACTGCTCATCTACCTAACAATAGGTTTATTCTTAAGTATACATCAGATTAAATGATATTTCATGTTGTAGGATGAATTATGATTCCTTTGTCAGTATTACACTATAACTGCATCATGTTTTTTGGCTTTTGTTATCCAGGAGGGACATGTATAACAGACTGTGTATTGTATTACAGTTGCATGAAACTATTCAATGTACTGTACAATATAGGACCAGAACTGTTTTATAGGTCAGATTACAACCACATAGCTTTGATGATCAGAAGGTGATGAAATAATTAATAGAAGAATGTTATGTAATTAACCCCTGCAACAACATGCAGCATTAGGCTATGTGTAGGGTTGGGTATCGTTATTCCGATTCTGCATATCGATTCCCAGTTTTGATTCCAATAAGGTAAAAACAACTAATATAAATTTCAAATATTACTAAAGCCAAGTAACAGTAATAAAATAAGAACAAATAAACACGTTAGCAATAGAACAAATAAATACAACTGAACAATTTCAGGTACAGAAATTAAATTGTAATCAAATGCAAAATAGCTCTGCACAGATTAATCCTTATTAAAGTTACAAAAGTTATTCAGTCAAGATCAGTGTGCGATTTTTCTTTTGTTGTTTGATTAACGTTAATGACAGACAGCGGCAGGTTTATTATGCTGCTGTCACTTTAAGACCTCATGCAGGATACACATGCATTTTTTTTCTCAACTGTTTATGGTTAAGACAAAACTGACTGTGTTGAGGATATTTTGACAAAATGTGTGTATTTGTGCTTTCAATCGCAAGAAGACATATACGAGAAATCAATTCAGTATCGTGCACTATATGAGAGCTTGCGCAGCATTGGACGCGTGGCGAAGAAAACGCTGTGCGACGCAAGCGTTAAGTTGTCTTTCATGTCTTCTTGCGCTTGAAAATGGTTTGAAATGACATTAAAATGTGCACACAGGAATCAAAACTTTAATTTTATTACAAATATCCCAACCCTGACTTTAAAGTCCACATGAAATGAAAATGGACGTTTTTGACTTTTAGAATAAATATGTTAGCCATACTGTTATCTATAAGCTAGTGTGCTCAAAAACAATGACAAATTTCGTATTTAGAAGATTTAAGCATTAAATACTTACAGTCGCTCACTTCCACTAATATGGATTCATGATTTTGATCATATCACTGTACAGCTTCTCATCAGATTTCCTGTCCAATCAAATGCTCTCTAGAATCTGAAGCGTCCCGCCCCCTACATTATAAATAGACGCTAAAGCGGTGGCTGAAATCGGTCACTTTTTCACACATTTACTATTTTCTACACGGTGAACAGCACATAGTGGACTATAGGGGATAGGGAACGATTCAGACAGTGTGCAGCACACACACAGTCTGCTCCGTTCCAGAGACACGATAGCACAGAGCGGATCATATGTGCGAGTCCAAACGTATCGGACCCATTTGAATGCTGCACAGAATGTTTTATTTTAAAGCGATATGGAGGAGGTCAGGAGGAGAAATGGTTAGAAATTAGGAGGAAACTGCGGCTTTACCAAGTTCAGCGGCTCTGGTTTATAAACTAAACGCTATTGGCTATTTAAAAAAAGGGGAGGAGTTGTTTGGTATGTCACAACCTAACTTCTTGTTAAAGTGGAAATTACGTCAACATATTGAATAATGCTGTGCGTTTCAAGGCACTTCAGTGAGCCTTTAAGTATACAATTCCAGAATTGGAATCGGTTTTCGATTCCCACCCCTAATTATGTGTCTAAATATGTTTATGACTATAATAGCAGATTACACAAGCAAAATGTACACATTTTCTGTTTTATTGAGTATTTTAAAAAAGTGGAAAATGTTGTCAGTTCAGTCTCTTGTTATATCATTATTCCTCTTTCAACTGACCCATTATCCATGCCACCTTTCCCCTAATGTCTGATTCTATTGAAAAGGACCTTATTCAACAAATCTTTCCTCAGGTTTCTCCCAGACAAAATGGCAGTGGAAAAGCGCTTGGCATATTCTATCGTGCAGTTCCTCAGAGATCAGACACACTGTGGCTCTCTGAATTCAGATGAACAGGAAAGCCTGGAAGGTAGGTCACCCTCATGTTTAAAACATTTAAAGTCACTGGCCTTTTTTACTCTTGGACTGGCTGTTCAGATTCTGGACATTTTCAGATCAAAAGGACTTTCTGAAAGTCACCACAGCAAACTATTTTACTGTCTGTTTACTGACATTATGATTATTGGCCTGATATATCAGATAGACTGATTAACTGGCAAAAAATTTGCCATTTTGTGTTTTGTAAAAAAGAAGTGCGCTTACGGCCGCGTGTCCACCAAAGTGCTTTTAGTCAGCTGGAAAGTGTTTTGGCAGTGCAGAAGGGTTTTTTTTTCAGTTGAGATGCTTTGCTTGCTATGATATGAAATATCCACGAAAGTGTTACTAGTATCTTATTTCACAGATTATTCCTGTTTATTGTTTTTATATAAAAATGTCAATACAAAATATTTTCCCTGGCTCTTGTTTTAAAAAATTTAGTTCCATTAGTATGCTTGTTGTTGTCATCTGTTGACGTTGTACAAGCAGAATGTGGCGGTTGGTCGGTGTTGTATTTGTCCTGCCATCTCCTCCACTCTGATTGGACGGCTCTGTAAAAAGTGACAAGGAAAGTCTGTTCACTCGGCGGCCATATTTGTAAAGTCCTATCTTTTTGAATGGGGGATTCCTGGAATCTCGAAAACTGCTTACCAATTAAATAACATATTTCAGATCAGCTACAAAATCTAACATGAGCTTATTTTTCAGACTAGACGAGCCAATGAACATGTGCAGTCCTAAGCGCGAGTCTCTAACAGCACCTGCAGACATTGAAGCAATGACTTTACCAATCAGCGATTGGCTCTTTTATTTTTAATTCCACCTACCTGTACATTTCACCACACACCGGAGTGAACCATCTTTCTATATCTATAGTCTTTGGTTTTACCCAAAGTTGAACATTCTCCAACTCTCGGCGACCAGTAAAAAACACTGAGCGCTCAGAGCTTGAGCATGAAATAGACACCCAGTGCCTTGTTACGCTCCATTGATAAAAATTGGAAAAATATGCCAGTTGCATATTTGGTGGACACATGACCTAATTGTATTGAGTATACACTAAAATCCACGTCAACATTCATATTTATAAAATCAGTCTTTGATGTAGAAAAGTGCTTAGCACCACATCAGGGTCTGAGCAGCCGTACGCACTTTTTTTGTATAAATTTCACATCTGGAAGAGCTGCGTATGCACGCTTTTTGTGTGTACGTTCGTTCTCTGAATCACATGTACGCATATTTGAGAAATGATCGGTTTTAGGATAAGTCATTTTATAAATAAGACCCCAAATCTTTTAATTTAATTTTAAAGATCTGTACTTGCAGATCATTTATAATGAGATTTATAAAAAGAGATTTCCAATGTTTCCACTGATCAAATTAATTGTACTTTGTAATTATAAACAAATTTTGATTGATGCAACACACTCAAAAAGGTTGGGACAGAGGCAAAATACAGTGTGGCAAAAAAGTATTTAGTCAGCCACCAATTGTGCAAGTTCTCCCACTTAAAAAGATGAGAGAGGCCTGTAATTTTCTGATTTTTAAAGAATTTATTAGCAAATTATGGTGGAAAATAAGTATTTGGTCAATAACAAAAGTTCATCCTATAACTTTGTTGTATACCCTTTGTTGGCAATGACAGAGGTCAAACGTTTTCTGTAAGTCTCTAAAAGGTTTTTTACACACTTTTGCTGGTAGTTTGGCACATTCCTTCATGCAGATCTCCTCTAAAGCAGTGATGTTTTGGCTTGTCGCTGGGCAACACAGATTTCCTCCAAAGATTTTCAATGGGATTGAGATCTGGAGACTGGCTAGGCCACTCCAGGGCCTTGAAATGCTTCTTACGAAGCCACTCCTTCGTTGCCTGGACGGTGTGTTTGGGATCATTGTCATGCTGAAATATCCAGCCACGTTTCATCTTCAATGCCCTTGCTGATGGAAGGAGGTTTTTACTCAAAATCTCACGATACATGGCCCCATTCATTCTTTCCTTTACACGGATCAGTCGTCCTGGTCCCTTTGCAGAAAAACAGCCCTAAAGCATAATGTTTCCACCCCCATGCTTCACAGTAGGTATGGTGTTCTTTTGATGCAACTTTCTCCTCCAAACACAGCGAGTTGAGTTTTTACCAAAAAGTCTATTTTGGTTTCATCTGACATTCTCCCAATCCTCTTCTGGATCATGCAAATGCTCTCTAGCAAACTTCAGACGGGCCCAGACATGTACTGGCTTAAGCAGGGGGACACGTCTGGCACTGCTGGATTTGAGTCCCTCGTGGCGTAGTGTGTTACTGATGGTAGCCTTTGTTATTTTGGTCCCAGCTCTCTGCAGGTCATTCACTAGGCCCCCCTGTGTGGTTCTGGGATTTTTGCTCACTGTTCTTGTTATCATTTTGACCCCACAGGGTGAGATCTTTTGTGGAGCCCCAGATCAAGGGAGATTATCAGTGGTCTTATAAGTCTTCCATAATTGCTCCCACAGTTGATTTCTTCACACCAAGCTGCTTACCTATTATAGATTCAGTCTTCCCAGCCTGGTGCAGGTCTACAATTTTGTTTCTGGTGTCCTTTGACAGCTCTGACCTGTAAGAAGTTACAGGTCTGTAAGAGCCAGAAATCTTGCGTTTTTTTTAGGTGACCAAATACTTATTATCCACCATAATTTGCTAATAAATTCTTTAAAAATCAGACAATGTGATTTTCTGGATTTTTTTTCTCATTCTGTCTCTCATAGTTGAAGTGTACAGATGAAAATTACAGGCCTCTCTCATCTTTTTAAGTAGGAGAACTTGCACAATTGGTGGCTGACTAAATACATTTTTGCCCCACTGTGAAAGTGAAAAGATTATAGAATATCCAAGTTAAACTGTTTTGAAACAGTCCACAATAAGTAGGTGAATTGGTAATAAGTGAGGGTATTGTTACTTCTCTTTCTTTGCGAGCAAAGATAGTTAATGGCTCACCACTTTGTGCCAAATATCATAAGAGAATTGTCAAACAGTTCCAAAATCACATTTCTCAATGCAAGATTGCAAAAGAATTAAGGTCTTTCACCATCTACCCAGGGAATCCAGAGCAATCTTAGTCAGTGTAAGGCAAGGCAGGAAACCTCTGTTGAATGTGCTTGACCTTTGAGCCCTCAGATGGCATTGCATGAGAAACCATCATGCTATTGTGTTAAATATAGCCACATGGGCTCAGGAGTACTTTGAAAAACCTTTGTCACTTTACACAATCTGCTGCTGCATCATGAAACACAACTTGAATCTCTGTTACGCAAGCTTTACATCTGTTCAATGCAGAGATACTGCCGAGTTCTATGGGCCCGAGCTCATCTCAGATTATAAAAAACACAGAGGAAATGTGTGCTATGGTCAGATGAGTCCACGTTTCAGCTTGTTTTTGGGAAAACAGACACTGAGTTCTCAGTTCCAAAGATGAAAAGGACCATCCAGACTTTATTTCTATACAGAGTACAAAGCAAACACCTGTCATAGTGTAAAGTGCATCAGTGCAAGTGGCATGGGTGACTTGTGTGTGTGTGTGTGGGAATTCAAGTGACATTGCCAGTATGGGAAGCTTGTTTCATACAGAATAAAGCACTTAGATAATTTAAAACTTTTATCACAAAGCCTACGCTCAATTAAAACGGGGAAAAATATGCAGTTTGCACTACTTTGAACAGACATGACTCATTGTAATTGAGTATACATAAATCGCGTCAAATCATGTTCATATTTATAAAAGTCAGTCTTTGATGCTGCAGAAAAGTGCTTAGCTGCGCATCAAGTCTGAGCAACCCGTCTGAATTACTTTTGTATAACATTTCACATCTGGAAGAAGCGTATGCACGTTTTTTTTTTTTTTTATTATTATGCGTTAGTTCTCTGAATTCCACATTGTAATACTGTATATTTTTTAAACAAGCTTCTGTAGTCTTGGGATTGTACAGAGACATAAACTGTAATCAAGACGACATGCCAGGCTCGCCAGAGATTTCCATCCCGCCCCCAGAATAATACTGCATTCAGGAATAGCCTTGTAAGAGGAAAAAGTTTAGGGCTGGTCCAAAGCTTCAAAGCTTCAGTAGTAAAGAACATCGACTATTCGAAGCTTTGGATAGAGGGGCTGAACATATTTTTCTCTCTAATAAAGGCAGTAATCTGTGTCTGTATGTCCGTTTGCATTTTCATTATTTCGAGAACCGTTCATCCAATCGATTTCACAAGGGAGTGCAGTGTCACATTTGGTGCAATATAGATGGACACGCGAGACGCGACACATTCAGAATGAATAAACTTTTAGTAAATTACAGTCAAAACAGCGCAAGCGGGAAGCGGCGCACCTCATGTGGGCAAGGGCTTATGCTCCGAGAACGGACACTGCACTAGTGATGTAAAACGCACATGTACAGGTCTGTTAAATTAAGCAATACTTTTAAGATAGTCTAATATTTTTCGGACTAACAAATTGGCAAAGTAAGGGTAGATTTAAATAAAGAAAAATTAAATTTAAATAAAGAAAAAATTAAATTTAAATAAAGAAAAACGAAATTTAAATAAAGAAAAAACGAAATTTAAATAAAGAAAAACGAAATTAAGTTAAATCAAAAACAAGATTAATTTAGATTGATAATAACGGGTAGAGATGCTAATACATTTTGTTTCTATTATTCCATTTTCCACAATGTCAAAGCAACAAAACACAGTGTGTCGCCGGCCTTATTCAAGCGGGAATGAGAACCGTTTCGAGGGGGGTCAAAAGTAAATACACAATAGTCGTTTGGATATTTCATCCCCTTTTATTGAATCATATAATATAATTATTTTATTTCTTATTTTCCTTTCTTTTTTTCTTTTTTTTTTGTATAAATAAACCCCATTGTTAACCTCTTTAAACTTACCGTTTGCCTTGCTTGAGGTTATTCAGGGCTGGGTAAATTTTCACACTGTTTAAGAATATTGCTTCAGGGGCATAAATATATTTAATCTGGGTTACCGTAGTCATATAGGGTAATATGAGGAATATTAATATATATTCGGGAGACATCTGTCAGAACCCGGTGCTCCACCCTTTTAAGGTCAAGGGTAGGGTGCGCTACATACAATTCAAATTTTATTTTATATTACGTGTATCTGGCCCTTACAGTGTCTGCAGAGAAAAATTCTGGCCCTTGGACAAATATAGTTGATGACCCCTGCCCTATACCATAGAGTGGATGTGCTTTAATGCCTGCCTGCAGATCTGTCTGTTATTGAAAATGTATGGCCCATCATGAGAAAGGATAATTAGACAACGATGACCACAAACTGTTGAGCAGCTGTCTTGTATCCAACTGTGGCACGGAGGGCGAGGCCAAGAGAAGTGGGAACTGAGCTAGGCTGGTGGCGTGATTATTAATGAGCGATTGCTCCTCGAGTCTCATCGAGGAGGTCCGATAGGATAAAAGGAGTGATGATAGTGAAGGACGAGAGAGGACCATGCCTGTACTATTTATGCGGTGTTTTATATTTTGTTATGTTTATATGCGGCAGTCGTCCGTGAGGGACTGCCACTTTTACTTTACTACTAATTTTGTTGTTTGTTTATTTTTTTATATAAAAGTTACGTTGAACGCTCGCCGGTTCCTGCCTCCTCCTTCCCTAAACCATTAACATCGTTACAGCAAAAATTAGTATCCTCAATTTCAAAACTATTAAAGCATTAGTGCACTTCAAAATAAACATTTCCTGATTATTTACTCACCCCTATCTCATCCAAGATGTTCATGTCTTTCTTCAGGCGAAAATAAATTAAGTTTTGTGATGAAAACATTCCAGGATTTTTCTTCACATAATGGACTTCAATGGCAACCAACGGGTTGAAAGTCCAAATCAATGCAGTTTCAAAGGGCTTCGAAGAGCTTCAGAGGCTCTGTACGATCCTAGTCGAGGAATAGGGTCTTATCTAGTGAAACCATCTGTTTTAAATGTATATACTTTCTAACCACAAATGCTCGACTTCGGTGTTCTGCTTCTTCACAACTTATGACGGCATCACGTTGGAAAGGTCACGGCCGTGACCGTGTTAAAACGAACATGCAAAGACAAAATCAAACACCCTTTACAAAAATAAAGGTAAAACAAAGTTTTTAGTTTTCAATTTTAAAGTTGGAGGAGAACATGAGATGGAGTTTTTCGCCACTGGGTCAGTACTTCCACCTACATCACGGACGTTACCTTTCCAAGTGAACTAATCCTTTAAAGGGGTCGTGAATTGAGAAATCAACTTTCCCTTGAGCTTTTGATATATAAATGGTCATGTTAATATAAGAATATCCTGTAAGTTTCAGAGCTGAAAACTTCTTTGTTAGTCAAAGAAAAGCTTTTATTGAAAGCGGGCTCATCCCCATGACGTCAGAGTGCGGTGAAATGCCGCCTTAATCGTAGAAGACGAACGCCTAATTCTGTAGCCCCACCCACCGATTCGTGCCTGGAATGTTAGATAAATAACATAGGCCTACTTGGAGCTAAACTGGATCGAACTTCCAAGCAATAAAACTTATGGCATGTTTGAAATTAAGCCTCCTTCGGGTTCCAAAATGCATGGTTGAACTTTATTTTTATTGAAGCTTCAGCTCACATGGGGAAGACATTGCATTTGTTTCCTTAATTTCACCGGATTCGTTTGTAAACAAGAGACTGGATTTGCAGACAGGATGAGATTAAAAAACTATGCTGTGGCTTCTGGATCTGACAGGAATGATGCAACAATTTTTGTGAGTAAAAATGATATGTTTTTTTATATGTGATAGTTTTGCATTGTTACGTTTGATATCTACTGATTATATACGTGTCTAACTAAACATAACTTCTACACTGTCATGGTCTTTGTATTTGAGTTGGTGCTCATGAGACTGATTGTCCTGCGATTTGTGATCAGACTTGAACATGTATGGGCCAGGTCTCGCACTTAAATAGTGTGCGTGTGTGTTATGTATGGTTTGCGGTTATATCCACCGATTGGGCCGCCCAAGTAATAAAAAATAACATTCCAATTCATTGCGGGTGGACGAGAGATAAATCATTGTGTTTGTTTGATAAAGACATTTTGCGACCCCTGTGGGCGAATCATTCCGGTTGCCGTTTCTCCACATTGGAAGTTTTCAAAACAATGCCTCACGTGCTTTGTTGGAGTGCATTGCAACGATCAAAATTGAAATTTGATTATTTTTAATACACTTAAGTTGGTCAGTAAAAACATTGGAAATCTTTTCTTTGTATTTTGTCAGTTAAACAAAGGTTAAAGAGAATTAACAAACCATAAATTCTTGATTGTACTGCATTTAACAAAATGTCCCAAATTTTCATAATAGTACATTTACTGTTTGCATATTTGAGTATATGATGCTGGTGGGACATAATGGTGGCCATGGTTGAAAAAAAACCCACCATATCAGCATTGTAATATGTAATCATATTAGTATGATTTTTTTTTTGTTCAACATACACACTTGTACAAAATTGAAAATATGAATGCATTATTCTCTATTTACAGTTGCCATACAGTGTCTCGAGACCACGTTCAAGATCAGCTCCAGTGACTGCCATCTTGCCGCCCCTCAGCCACTGACAGAGATATTCCTCAACTCTCTCCTCAAAGTAACTACATTTTATACTTATAAATCAGTTTTTCTGTCATTATTTTGATTACTGTTGTTTTTATTCAGTATATTATGAAGCAAGCAATATTTTAGACACACATTTTTCCAAAGTATCTTGTCTAATTGTTGTTTACAGAATGATATTGTTACATTACCTGAGACGTTTCCATCTCCAGAGGACATTGAGAGAGCCGAGCAGCTTAAAAATGAGGGCATGTCAACCTTTCCTACTGTATTTAGATATTTAAAAGACTGTCAGAATCATATTACAGGATGCATTATGTATAACTAAATAGCATCGTTCTGTCATCACATTTTTTCCATTGTGATGATGCAAATAAAAACATAATCAATAATTAATGCATCATTTATTCCCAATGCTCAAATGCTTTTGTGTTTCTTTATTAGGGAATAACCACATGAAAGAGGAGAATTATAGCAGTGCTGTGGACTGTTATACAAAAGCCATTGAGTTGGACCAAAGAAATGCAGTTTATTACTGTAACAGGTGAACGCTTTGATTTCACACTGTGAGAATGTGTTGCTCATAAAGACGGACATGTTGAGGTTTGGTGTTGACTGCTGGGATTGTTCTCTCTCAGGGCTGCAGCGCATAGTAAACTTGGAAACTACACAGAGGCTACGGGAGACTGTGAACGAGCGATTGCGATTGACCCTTCATACAGTAAAGCTTATGGCAGAATGGGGTGAGATGGTTGAATTATTTTGGTATAACTATCAGTGTTTTTATTGTAACTGAAACTAAAATTAAACTATTATACTTTCCCCCGTTAATTTAAATAAGTCTGGAATAAAATAAAACAAATATTATGTAATTATTATTTACAATAGAATATAACTTTATAATATTATAAAACAATAAACTTCAAAAACTTATGAAGTTTTATTAATTAAAAATAAAAATATATTTAAAATATTAGTAAATAAATACTATAATAGTATATAAATAATACTAAAATAACCCTAATAACTGTCCTTTCATTACTTGTTTAATTTATGATTTGAAACAGCCAAGTTTTGTTTTAGCATTAATCGGTAACACTTTACAAAAATATTTCATTTGTTAAAATGACTTAACTACATTAGCTAACATGAACTAACAATGAAAAAAAATTCTTAAGCATTTATTAATCTTAGTTTATGTTAATTTCAAATCTGTTAAAGGTATACTATGTAGGATTTTTGCAGTCAAATATCCAAAAACCACCAGGCCAGTGTTATATAGTTTGTTCAGTCGAGTTCTTACAATATCCCAAATGTTTCCAACTATTTGTAAATTGTGAGAAAATTGCTATTTTTACCAGTGAACCGGGATTTGTGAGGGAGTCGCCTGTCAATTGTGTCATATCTGCTTTACCCTCGGTTTCCGGTTTTATTTTGCAGAAACGCTTTACTCTTACTGCAGTGTGAACAAGTGTCACAGCAGCCGCCGAGTGAACGCACAGAGTAACGTCATAACATCATTTTAAACACACTTAAATGTATCTAATATAATAAACAGAACTGCATTACCTCATACTCATGACTGGAAAAGCAGAGATTGTGCCGGGAACTGTGTCCGGTCATAACAAAAGTCCCCCAAAAGAGCCGTGTGTTGCGAAACAATCTCTCCAGCGGCCTCGCTCAGCTCCCACAGCACTCGCCCCGCTCTGCTTCATACTACAGTAAAGTTAATAATTGCATCCATGAACATGATTTCTGCCCGAGTCCTATCCCGATTCTTTTCCACCTGCTGTGAGGTGAAGACCACATGTCCCAAGATTCTGCGCTCAAGCTTGACGTCATCAAACTTTGCCTTTGTTTTGAATAGGCGGCCTCTAGCGGACCGAAAAAGTTGCATAGTGTACTTTTAATATTATTAAATGGACCTGAGCAGACATGAACTAACAATGAGCATTTTCAAAGTGAGTTCAGCATTAAATGAATCAGTTTCATGAGCATTACATGAATCGATTTTGTGAGTATTAAACCAATCTGATTCGTGAGCATTAAATGAATCAGTCTCATGAGCATTACATGAATCGATTTGGTGAGTATTAAACAAATCTGATTCATGAGCATTAAATGAATCAGTCTCATGCGCATTACATGAATCACTTCCACAAGTATTAAATGAATCAGTTTCATGAGCATTAAATTAATCAGTTTCATGAGCATTAAATTAATCAGACTCATGAGCATTAAATTAATCATTATTGTGAGTATTAAATCAATCAGTGTCATGAGCATTAAATTAATCAGTTTCGTGAGCATGAAATTAGTCAGTTTCATGAGCATTACATGGATCGGTTTCATGAGCATTACATGTATCGGTTTCATGAGCATTAAATTAATCAGTTTCATGAGCATTAAATGAATCAGCCTCATGAGTATTAAATTAATCAGTGTCAGGAGCATTACATAAAATTTTTTTTGCATTTAACGAATAAGTCTCATGAGTATTTAATGAATCCGTTTCAAGAGCACTGAATGAATCAGTCTCATAACTATAAAATTTATCAGTCTCATGAGGATTAAATTAATCAGTTTCAGAAGCATTATATGAACCATTTTTATGATAATTTAACGAATCAGTCTTATGAGTATTAAATGAATCAGTTTCACAAGCATTAAATTAATCAGTCTCATGAGCATTAAATTAATCATTCTTGTGAGTATTAAATCAATCAATGTCATGAGCATTAAATGAATCAGTTTCATGTGAATTAAATTAGTCAGTTTCATGAGCATTACATGGATCAGTTTCATGAGCATTAAATTAATCAGTCTCACGAGTATTAAATGATTCAGCCTCATGAGTATTAAATTAATCAGTTTCAGGAGCATTGAATGAATCAATCTCATAAATATAAAATTACTCAGTCTCATGAGTATTAAATTCATCAGTTTCAAAAGCATTAAATGAATCAGTTTCAGAAGCATTATATGAATATTTTTTATGATAATTTAAAGAATCAGTCTCATGACTATTAAATTAATCTGCCTCATAAGTATTACATGAATCAGTATCATGCGTATTAAATGAATCAACCTCATTAGTATTAAATGAATCAGTCTCATGAGTCATGAGTATTAAATGAATCAGTCTCATTAGTATTGAAATCTCATGAGTTATCCCCAAAGTCTTGAATTTTGGTCACAACTGTACTTTTTTCTGTGTAATATATAGTTATGAGCAATTATTGAGGAGAGGACGATTCCTCAAACATACTAAAAAATCATTATTCGAACTAGAATCATCAGATAAATTAGAATTAAAACCAGAATAAGTACATTCCTTCTGATTCCCATCCCTGCTGTTATCCAACAGATTTTAAACGTTAATCTAAAATATTTTAACCAGTATGTTACATTAATACAGTTATTATTTTGACAAAATTACATCACTTTTATCGTTTATCTTCTTTGATCTCTTTATAATTATAGATTGGCACTAACTTCCATGAGCAAGTATCCAGAAGCGATATCCTATTTTAATAAAGCTCTGGTGTTAGATCCTGAAAACGACACCTACAAATCCAACCTAAAGATTGCCGAGCAGAAACACAAAGAAGTGTCCAGTCCTGTGAGTAGAAGAAGCTGCTGTCATATGTAGATCGTTACATTGAAATTTGATCCACCTTATAAAGAACTTCAGTCTATCTTAGTATTTAATGAATGTTCAGTATATTGAGTATCCCAGTTAAGTAATTAAATATGAGAACTAGCCAAAAATAACTACTAATATTAGCTTTTACATGTTGTGTTCTCACAGACTGCCACAGGACTGGGGTTTGACATGGCCAGCCTCATCAATAATCCTGCTTTCATTAGCATGGTATGTGCAAGTATGTGGTTTTGCATTTCTCTGTTAATAGTATTTATGAAATGGGTCATAAATCGACCCTGCGACCCCTTTCATCTGTCTGGAATGCAGTCCATGCATTCCAAGGCAGTTAAAGGCTAGTCAGTCATATCAGACTGTGTGTGTGTGTGTGTGTGTGTGGTTTCTAGCACACTGCAGTCTAGAAATTGGGACACTTTCATAAAAAGAACTCCCAGACTTTTAAGACCTAAATGTACAAAATCGAATGCAGGGTATGACTACGTTGGTGTAAAGGAAGGAAGAACACATGAAAGATATACTATATTGCCAAAAGTATTGGAATACCCCTCCAAATCATTGAATTCAGGTGTTCCAATAACTTCCATGGCCACAGGTGGATAAAATCAAGCAGAGTGCTTCTACAGACATTTGTGAAAGAATGGGTCGCTCTCAGGAGCTCAGTTGATTCAAGCGTAGTACCGTGATAGGTTGTCACCTGTGCTATAAGTCAATTTGTGAAATGTACTCATTATTAAATATCCTACTGTCAACTGTTAGTGGTATTATAACAAAGTGGAAGCAATTGGGAACTCAGTTACGAAGTGGTAGCTCACGTAAAATTACAGGGCGGGGTCAGCGCGTGCTGAGGCGCACAGTGCGTAGAAGTCGCCAAGTCAATAGCTACAGACCTCCAAACTTCATGTGGCCTTCAGATTAGCTCAAGAACAGTGCATAGAGAGCTTCATGGAATGGGTTTCCATGGCAGAGCAGCTGCATCCAAGCCTTACATCACTAAGTGCAATGCAAAGCATCAGATGCAGTGGTGCAAAGCACGGCGCCACTGAACTCTGGAGCAGTGGAGACGAGTTCTGGAGTGACGAATCACGCTTCTCTGTCTGACAATCCGATGGATGAGTCTGGGTTTGGCCGTTGCCAGGAGAACGGTACTTGCCTGACTGCATTGTGCCAAGTGTAAAGTTTGGTGGAGGGGGGATTATGGTGTGGGGCTGTTTTTCAGGGGTTGGTCTTGGCCCCTTAGTTCCAGTGAAATGAACTCTTAATGCTTTAGCATACCAAGACAGTTTGGACCATTTCATGCTCCCAACTTTGTGGGAACAGTTTGGGGATGGCCCCTTCCTGTTCCAACATGACTGCGCATCAGTGTACAAAGCAAGGTCCATAAATACATGGATAAGCGAGTTTGGAGTGGAGGAACTTGACTGCCCTGCAAAGAGTCCTGACCTCAGCCTGATAGAACACCTTTGGGATGAATTAGAGCGGAGACTGCGAGCCAGGCCTTCTTGTCCAACATCAGTGCCTGACCTCACAAATGTGCTTCTAGAAGAATGGTCAAAAATTCCCATAAACACACTCCTAAACCTTGTGGAAAAGCTTCCCAGAAGATTTGAAGCCGTTATAGCTGGAAAGGGTGGGCCAACTCCATAATAAACCCTACAGATTAAAAATGGGATGTCATTAAAGTTTATGTGCATGTAAAGGCAGACGATCCAAAAATGTTGGCAATATAGTGTGTATGAGGAATTTGACATGCTTTAGGCATTGATTTTGCTACTTAAAGACCCTATGGCTATTTTTGGAGTGGCATATTACTTTACAGTACTACTATGCAGAATATAACATGTACAGTTTATTGTGCAGAGCATTTTATCAGACAAACAATTCATCAATATGTTAGTCCATTTTTCAAGGAAGTGCATACACTACCGTTTAAAAGTTGGATGTCTGTATTATTTTTTATTTTTTAAAGAGTCTCTTACACTCACCAAGGCTGCATTTATTGGATCAAGAAAAGTAATGTTCTGAAATATTATTAAAATTAAAGTAACTGTTTTCAATTTGAATAAATTGTAAAGTGTACTTTATTCCTGTGATAAAAGCTGAATTTTCATCATCCAGTCTTCAGTGTCACATGATCCTTCAGAAATCATTGTAATATAATGATTTGATGATCAAGAAACAATTCTTACTATTATCAATGTTGTGCTGCGTCATATTTTTGTGGAAACCATGATATATCTTTTCAGGATTCTTTGATGAAAGTTAAAAAGAACAGCATTTATTTGCAAAATAGAAAGGTATTTTAACATTATAAAACTTTTGTGTCACTGTCACTTTTGATCAATTTAATACATTCTTGTTTAATAAAAATATTCCTAAAAAAAGACAAAACGGCAACAAACAGCTTTTGACTAAAATACAGAAATCTCCCAATGTCACTGTCATGTGTTCTTTAAATTTGATGTTTGTATCCACTCAAACACTTTCTTTTTTGCACTATAGGCTGCCAGTGTGATGCAAAACCAGCAGGTTCAACAACTGTAAGTTTAAATAAATCAACTCTGCACGTTTGTGCCAAATGAAACATTTCAAATAATTTAAAGGGATAGTTCGCCAAAAATCACCTTATGTCATTCCAAACCTGCATAACTTTTTCATCTTTGGAGCACAAAAATATATTCGGTCATAATTTTTGTCCATCCATTGAAGGTCTACACAAACAAAATCTTCCAGCTTCAAAACATACAAGACATTGTAAAATAATGAATTGAGCAATTTCCTCTGAAAAGTATAATCACTTCATATGATGAAAATATTTATTTTAGGCTTTTTTTCACATACAAACATTGACACACATACAATCCTTTAGAAATCATTTTAATGTTGCTGGACAATTATCGCAATGATATTACACAGCGCTTGAAAATAGTCCCCAGCTCACTCTCTGCAAGCAAGTTGTCACGTTGGTTATGTTGACGGAAGTAACAAACCTGCATCTGGACAGGACCTGCATCTGGACATGACCAGCTCATCCTGGAGTGTCTGCTGAGACCGTGTCCATTAGTGTCTCCTCTGAATTTGCCTCACCGGCACGTCATCCTCAATTAACCCGTCTCCGGCGCAATAACTCGATCTTTCAAGTGATCTTTCAAGTATTCATATTCTTGTGTAATCGACGCGCCATCCTAAATGAACCCGTCTCGTGCGTGATACCCAAAATTTTGAATATTCCTATCTAATATGATTTATGACCTGCAAGGTTGCCAGAGTAATAATTATACACTGTTAATAATAGGCCAGAGGAGAACTGGCACCCCGACTGAGTCTGGTTTCTCCCAAGGTTTATTTTTCTCCATCATGCCCTGATGGAGTTTTGGTGCCTTGCCACTGTCGCCTTTGGCTTGGCTTGCTCAGTTGGGGACACTCAAATTATGATCCAAGTTACTAAACTAAATATACAAATAGAATTTATTAATTTGGTCATATATAATTCTATAAACTATCCAAATTAAACTAGCCAAATCAAATTTTGTTGCAATGTTGTCCTGTTTAACACTGTGAAGCTGCTTTGAAACAATCGTCATTGTAAAAGCGCTATATAAATAAAGTTGATTGATTGATTGAAGTTAGCCTATTTTCAGGCGCTGCGTAATATCATTGCGCCGCTGCACTAATGGTACGCTATCAAGGTTCCTTGATTATTACGCAGGATTGAGAGTGTAGTTCCTAGCCATATCGGTCTAGAAAATCACAACTTTTCATTTTCAGTCGGTCTTAGTACACGATGTAACTATACACTTCACAACATGTAAATAAGAAAATGTTGGCGTTATTTTGTCACTTATTGAGCAGTATGCTAGATGGAGCCGTTTACCTCCAGTCTTAATTGCTGAGCTAGGCTAGCGGTGTGTGCGTCAGACAGAGTTATGGCACGCACGGAGATGAGAATGGTATGTATGGACTTATCTAACACTGGGGGATACGGTGAACAAGCTAAAGTCCCAAAAAGTCAGAATGTTCCTTTAAGAACAGGATGATGTGTACATTTTTCTTTTTTTGTTTAAGGATCATATTTTTAAATTTAGTACTGCCCTTCAGAAGCTATTAACTACATGATGAGTAAAATTTACCCTGTTCATCCAATTTAAAAGGTTTACACACCTGAACATCATTATTTTTTATTTTATGTCTGGATTTTTTGCGTCTGTAAATACTGTGAAAAACTTATGTTTAAAATAATATGCACAGGAAAACCAAGTCCTATGTTTGGTGGTTCTGTTGTGTTACATGCGTTATTAGTATTCCAAAGTAGGCCTCTAAAGTATTTAGATTACGTTACAAACCTTGTGTAATCTAACAAAATACATTACAAATGAGTTTTTAAAGCATGTATTTTGTAATCTGTTGTGAAATACATTTTAAAAGTAACCATCCCAACCCTGCCTATGAGGCACACACGAACAAAGGTGTTTTTGGATGAACTATCCCTTCAAATAGCTAATACTGCAACAGCTAACTCTTAACTGTAAGTTAACAATATTTTAAAAATGCCATGTCACAGTATGTTTGTGATTAACTGTCCAAAACCAGCATGTCGGGCATGATGTCTAACGCGGTGGGGGGACCTGCAGCAGGAGTGGGTGGATTATCTGACATATCCAGTCTCATTGAAGCGTGAGCACCTTCTTTTTGACATTTGATTGACTTGACATGTGTTCCACTGAAGGTTTTAAGAATTATGAGGTACATAGATATTCAGAGGTGATGTGTATAATATACCGCTACACCAAGCAGTATAACAAACATGGCATGATGTTTTGATGTGCCACATAAACTCGGACTCTGACACTGTGTTTTGAGATGTGTTCTGTTTGTTGACGTTTCTCTCAGCGGACAGCAGTTCGCCCAGCAGATCCAGCAGCAGAATCCAGAACTGATCGAACAGCTGAGGAACCACATCCGGAGTCGCTCCTTCAGCGGCAGTGCAGAGGAACACTCCTGATCCCAGCAGGTTTGAGACGTCACACTCATCCTGCCTAAATAACTATACACTTACATGCAGTCCTGATGCGAGTCAAAAAAATACTGTTTGTGACATTTCCAACCTAGCCTAGATTTCATGTTTAGCGCATGAATGCAACAATCTCGTTTTTGTTAATCAATTTCTTCACACTAACACTTTCATCATAACCAACAGTGCAAACTCAATGTAAATAAGACATTTGTTGATTGAACTAAGACTCATTCACTGTTAAACTCGCGCTGTTTGATTGACAGCTGAAAGGGTGCGTTCTTTGATCACTTTCTATATACACGAATCAGGCATCACATTATGACCTAATCCTAATATTGTGTTGGTCCTACCTTTGCTGCCAAAACAGCACTGACCCGTCGGGACTCCACTAGACCCCTGAAGGTGTGCCGTGGTATCTGGCACCAAGATGTTAGCAGCAGATCCTTTGAACCCTGTAAGTTGCGAGGTGGGGCCTCCATGGATCGGACTTGTTTGTTCAGCACATCCCACAGATGTCCGATTGGATGGAGATCTGGGGAATTTGGAGGCCAATTCAACACCTCAAACTCGTTGTTGTGCTCCTCAAACCATTCATGAACCATTTTTGATTTTTGGCAGGGCGCATTATCCTGCTGAAAGAGGCCATATCCACCAGGGAATACCGTTTCCATGAAAGGGTATTTCAATGCTTATGTAGGTGGTACGTGTCAAAGTTACATCCACATGGATGGCAGGACCCAAGGTTTCCCAGCAGAACATTGTTCAAAGCATCACAATGCCTCCACCGGCTTGCCTTCGTCCCATAGTGCATCCTGGTGCCATGTGTTCCCACATCATCCACACATCCACGTGATGTAAAAGAAAATGTGATTCATCAGACCAGGCCACCTTCTTACCTTTCACTGTTGGCGCTTTCGATGGTGGACAGGGGTCAGGACCCTGACTGGTCTGCGGCTACACAGCCCCATATGCAACAAACTGTGATGCACTGTGTATTCTGACACATTCATTTCTATTAGAACCAGCATTAACTTATTGGGCAATTTGAGCTATAGTACCAGCCTTCGCTTCCCATGTGCATCAATGAGCCTTGGCCGCCCCTGACCCTGTCGCCTGTTCAGCACTGTTCCTTCACTTTTTTTATAGATACTGACCACTGCAGACCGGGAACACAACAAAAGAGTTTTAGCGCCATGTCGTGTTGATTTCATGTCACATTTTTATTGGCTGATCAGTAGACGTAGGCTGTAGCAGCAAACACTGTGTGATTATCATGTTGAATTTCTGACACAGTCAGAAAATTATCAGACTATCTTTGGTCACAAGACTGTGACAACGGCCATCAGTAATCAGTGTTAATCACTTCACCTGTAAGTGCTCATAATGTTATGCCTGACAGTTTAAATACCAGATTTTCATCCCACTGAGAGAAAAAATGTGAAGTTGACCGTTTTGTCACTGGTTTGATTTACTGACACATAGACAAAGTCTGACTGTACACAAATCATTGCATATCAGAAATCACTGGTCACAGATCAGGCATACGGTTACTTACATGTTGTCGCATTACTGTCGAGTCCATATCATAAAAGTCTGTTTGCAAAGTCTGTGCCAAAATTGCGACTGATTTACCAAAGAATCCACTGTGAAATGTACCGCAAACAAATAAATAATGCTCAACTGATACATTCACATTGTTGAAAATAAATAAGCATTTCTAGCCTTAGAATCCTTTGGAAGGCAATTTTATTTGTAGTCCATCCTGCATTGCTCTTCTCGCCTTGTCATCTCACTAACACGCCAGTGGGCGGGGCCAAAGTTGCAATGAAGAAGTAGGCATTGATTTTCTTCTGTAGAGGCGGTCTTTCACCTATAGAAAGGCACATTCCACAACGAGTTGTTCGCTGGGCCTAGTTACAAGCTATTTTTTGGACTAATAAGGAAGTTTTCAGTTCTGAAATTTGCAGTCTATGACAGACTATGACAGTCGTGTCAGCACCAAGCTTCCCCCTGTCAAGCGTCAAGGCAGTGTGGGGGCTTTACTTTTTTTTAGTTGTTTGTTTATATTATTATTAAAGTTATGTTGAGCGTTCGCCTAGTTCTCGCCTCCTTCCTTAAGCCTTTAATATGGTTTCAGATTGAACATGGTGGTGTAGACCTGAAATAATTCGGTCAACAGGAAAATAAGCAATTAAATGCTTGAATCTGATTTACTAAAGTATTTTTGTATTTTATATATAGTATTTACTAAATACTTTCAAAAAAATTATATTGAGCCTGTGTTGGACATTTCTCAATCTATTTCACTGGCTGTAGCTAGTGGGGATTTTCCTATAACATTTATACTTCTGTAAATATAGTCCATGGACATGACTTTTATGTACCCATGTGTCCTGCAGAATAATGAAAACTGTAAATCTTCTGGTCTACACAGGATCAAGAATCAGAGGAGGGCAGGTGGAAAAGAGTCGTGAGTGCAATCATTAAATTCATTCTTCTATTCGAGTCGAACCCGAGATGGAGCGAATGGCACTTTATACGGAGACATCAGGAGGAAAGAGGAGAAAACGCATTTAAAATCACCTTATACACAGAGAACATTATCTTAATCATAGATATATATGCATAGATGCCTCATTAGCTGCTGTTTCAATGGGCTGCTATACGTAAGCCGCCCACCATATTGGAACAGTCAAAGCCGGTCAGTGAACATTTGAGATTAAGGGTGTGTCTCAATCAGCTCCCTAGTTCAGTAGTCAGGGCACTGATCAGGACATAAGTCAATGGGCTGATTCCCTGATCAGTGCCCTGACTACTGAACTAGGGAGCTGATTGAGACACACCCCAAGTTGACAGAGTCTGCAACTGTAATTAGACACATGTATGAATATCTATATATGAAACAGACTTCAGCAGATGATTTTGCTAAACTAACACAATACAACAAGACGAAGGCGTTAGCTAACACAACATACTATGGTAAAAGTAAAAACATTAATAGTACCATAACATGTAATATTAGCTTTCAATTTCTTCTGGAATTAAAATTTTGGTGGTTTCACAATCAGAATCTGTGCAATGTTGTGGCACCATTGATTCTTACTTTGAGTGACGACACGCTGACTGTTGTAAAAATGGCGGGGCGCACAGACTGGATCGGTCGAATATGGCATCTACATATACATATCTATAATCTTAATAACCGAGTGCGGTTTCTTTGTGTTTGTCTGTGTAGATAATGTTTCAGTCCTCTCTTTATGAATGTAGCTGATTATGACACATCAGAGGTGACTTTATTTTACTAAATGAATGATTGATCATATGTTTATGCCAATTAACTAGATGTGGGGCCATGTTATTAATATCCAAGGATATTGAATAGGAATAGTTCATCCCTAAAGTGACAATTCACTCATTGTTTGGAACGACGTGAGCGTGAATAAATGATGACAGAGTTGTAATATTAGGGTGAACTAACCCTTTAGCACATTTTCTGATTATTTTTACTACATATTCTGTTCGTTTTAGGAACAAGATACATTTTTGTGTGAAAATTATATCGGCTGCTTCACCAGACCTGTTCCTTTTATTCACTGGTAATGACAACAAAATGTTGCTACAATAAGCACATTCATAATCTCAACATTTGCAATTTTCTTTTGCATGCTCCATAATAGGATATTTGCAGTCAGATGAGTGATTGAAGCTTGTGTAATATGCTTAAAACACAGAGCAGTGTAATGTTTTTGTCAAAAAATAATGTTAATAAATGTGTCTTGAAATCATTCTGTTGATATCAGCGTCCTTTGTCGCAAACCATTATATTTGCTTATCACCCAACACCCGAACATGCTTCCAAACAACCCACTTTTGCATAGCAAACCTTATAAATGTTTTAACACACTACATGAGCTGCTTTTTAATTTACGTTTTATTTACATTAACAGGTAAAATCATGATTAAGGGCTTTAAAAATGACATTTTAAAACAACAAACTTAAAGGTAAAGAGCAAAAGATGTTATATTAATAGATGCAGAACAGATGGGAAGTTGGTCCATTGACAAAGACAGTGCAAAATGCCACAGGGGTTCAACTCTCTGGACTCGTGTAAGGACACACCACACAGACCTGTGCGATGTCATCATATTCATACGTTCTTTTCAGGAAGGTATCTGTTAGCCTCAGTCCTGATATGCTCTAAAAGAAAAACAGAAATTACATAGATGTATCATGGATCGTAATTAATTTCATTTTTGCTACTGTACCTTTAAGACAAACCCATCTGCAAACGACTGCTGTTATTATTGGCCCCTTTGCATATGAAATAAGTGACAGCATTTGCCATCACATACCAAGTTGCTAAATATCGCTAAACAGGTTTCTGAATTTGAATTCAAGTAGCAAACATGATACAGAACTCTGTATATGTTTATATGTAGAATTACACATGTTGAATATACACTCACCTAAAGGATTATTAGGAACTGTCCAATTTCTCATTAATGCAATTATCTAATCAACCTATCACATGGCAGTTGCTTCAATGCATTTAGGGGTGTGGTCCTGGTCAAGACAAACTCCTGAACTCCAAACTGAATGTCAGAATGGGAAAGGAAGGTGATTTTGTGCGTGTCATGGTTGTTGGTACCAGACGGGCTGGTCTTGAGTATTTCACAATCTGCTCAGTTACTGGGATTTTCACGCACAACCTTTTCTAGGGTTTACAAAGAATGGTGAAAAAACATCCAGTATGCGGCAGTCCTGTGGGCGAAAATGCCTTGTTGATGCTAGAGGTCACAGGAGAATGGGCCGACTGATTCAAGCTGATAGAAGAGCAACTTTGACTGAAATAACCACTCGTTACAACCGAGGTATGCAGCAAAGCATTTGTGAAGCCACAACACACACAACCTTGAGGCGGATGGTTGTGGTGTAATGGTGTGGGGGATGTTTTCTTGGCACACTTTAGGCCCCTTAGTGCCAATTGGGCATCGTTTAAATGCCACGGCCTACCTGAGTATTGTTTCTGACCATGTCCATCCCTTTATGACCACCATGTACCCATCCTCTGATGGCTACTTCCAGCAGGATAATGCACCATGTCACAAAGCTCGAATCATTTCAAATTGGTTTCTTGAACATGACAATGAGTTCACTGTACTAAAATGGCCCCCACAGTCACCAGATCTCAACCCAATAGAGCATCTTTGGGATGTGGTGGAACGGGAGCTTCGCATCCCACAAATCTCCATCAACTGCAAGATGCTATCCTATCAATATGGGCCAACATTTCTAAAGAATGCTTTCAGCACCTTGATGAATCAATGCCACGTAGAATTAAGGCAGTTCTGAAGGGGAAAGGGGGTCAAACACAGTATTAGTATTGTGTTCCTAATAATCCTTTAGGTGAGTTCATATACATAGTTCAGTCATGAAACTCTTATGATTAGGTTTTATTAAAGTTATATAAAGTTTATTTCCGTCCAAAACCGGTTCAACTCAGCACACCATGGGAATTTCCCTAGCCCTCCACCCTCCCCAGCACCACCAGCCTAGATCTGCTAAGGGGATTTCCCTACTTCCCTTGCAGCTGCTCACATTCCATTCAGTTGTTTCGGCAGTATATAATATATATAAAAATCAGTTTTGGCAATGCGCACGCACTACACAGCATAAATGAGTACACCCCCTCTGAAAAAGATGTATTTTCTTAGTGATCACTAATACAATTAATGGAAAGAATGGCAAAATAGAAATGTATTAAACATATACTTAATAAAAACAGAGAAATATATGTAAAAGAAGCAAATTGGCCAATTTTGTTTAAAGGATTGCAGAAATGAGTACAGCCTAGATTTAATTAAAACAATGTATAATACTCTAACACGGGCAGTATGTCCTCCATAATTTTAAGTATACTGGACCCTTCTCGGAGTGTACAAGTTCATGACAAACTTCCACATCGGTCCTGTTTAACTCCTGGATGATGACCTTCTTAAAGGGTTACTTCAGCAATTATCATTAAGCTTTGTATCAATAGAAACCCGGGAGTATATTCAAATTATTGTACTTTCCCCCCTCATATGACCCTGAGACGAGAGAATTATGTATTTTATTTCTGGAAAAGTTCCTCCGATGACGCAAATATCGTCACTTTGCGTCATCGGCCAGCAGTGGGCGCTGTTTCCACATGTTTTCAACATCGCACTCACAGCACTCGGCTCGGGAGCTGCGGAGATTCATGTAAACGAAGCAGTGGAGAGCAAAGTGAGTGTTTCAACTTTTAAAATGAACTTCCTATGAAAGTTAAGCTTCCAAAGACATGAACTGAACACGCGCCAGACTGAACACGCGCTGTGAAAGCAGCCGCAGCCGCGAATCCCATGATTACCTCAGCCAATGTGATGAATGTAATCCGATCCTGCTGCGCTTGTGCCGTGACGCTCAATCGGCTCACTCGCATTATATCGAACAGACATGTTCAGTTTTTAATTGTAGTGTCTCTAACTGAACTGATTTTCTGAAAATGAACGTGGTAGGCAAGTGATCCAGTAATCCAGTAGCCGACTAGCCGTGCCTAGAGTAGGGCAGTGAAGCAGTGCGTTCTGGGAATTGTTGTCTTTCATCCCCATGAGACAAAAATACATTTTCTGTGTTTTCTCAGTCTAGAAGGCACCAAATTCAAAAATAATTTCACATTTCTACTACATTGATGACCCAGTTTAAATACAGATTCATCTTCCCAGCGCTGAAGTACCCCTTTAAATGCCCTGATCTTTAATGGGGAGAGTTGCTCCTCTCGTCTCTACAGAATCCCCCACAGGTGCTCCAGATCGGGTGAAATACATGTCGTCCACAGAAGGTTTTTCACCTTGGGCGAATGCATATAGTCATTGTCATATTGAAAAAATGCCCAACAATGCATGGAATGAGTAGAGGGTAGCATCTTCTGTTTTAAATTTGCTATCACACAGTGGTGTGTGAATTCATGACAGTATCGATAAAGCACTCATGAGACCATTGTATAGATTCCCAGAAGTCCAATGTCTAATATGGGCATTTGAAAAGGGTAATTGACTTTATTGTGCTTTGGCCACAGTTGGTAGTTCCAGTGTGGACAACAACCATGCATGTGACTTCTGCAGGCTGTATCTTACTCTGAGAGTTAAACAGTCACTCTTTTCATCACTTTTGCTGGCTCTGAGACACTCGAATGGTTTTTCTCCTGCTGTTTGTCTAACAAAAGCCTTGTCACAAGTCCTTTTGAATTTCTGTTACTTTTGCTATATTTTCACACTTCAAACAATGCTTTAGTAATAATCTTGTTCCATTGTCCTCTTTTGTGCTAAGAAGTAAGTCTCCAGACAGTTCTCTCCCAAGTGCTTCCATTGTTCCACAGCATGAAGTCTGAGAATTAGTCAGTGGGCTATATAACTGTGAAGAAATGTTTTGGTTAAACATACTTACCTGTTGATCAAAAATAAATTATTTAGTAGCTTTCAGAAGTGTGCACTCATTTTTGCAACACCATTTTATTTTACCTGTAAACCCTGAACAGATGACAGGAGCTTGAGAGGAATGGACAGCGAGGCGCTGGGGCTGAGTTTACCCAGCTGTCTGCCCGACACCCCACACCAGTGGACAGACCGCGTGTTACACATCTCCAGAACCAGATCCATGGTCCTCTCACTGACAACAGGCAAAACATTGGTTAAAACCAGCAGGTTACAGAAGAGTTCAACTATAACCTAATAGGCTCACAGCCATGCTCTTACCTGCAGTTCGTGATTTTACAGGTGATGTCGAAGGGCTCCTCTAGATTCACCGTGTCTGGGATGAATTCAAGGGAAAGCCTGACGTCACCGTAACCTGGAGCCTAGAAGAGAAGGCCTGAATTAATTTTGTTCTATAGAACCTACAGACAATTTCTTATTGATTTGTGTTGTAGGGATTGGTGAAAGAGTTCATTTGATTAACTATTGTAACTGAGCAAATCTTTATTTTTTACAGTGCCCCTATTATGCTATTTTACAACAGGCTTACATGCATCAAAGGTGAAAAAACACGATTCAGTCCAATGATTTTGTCTCTCTAAATCCCTCCTTTCTGCAAGCTACTCTGCTCTGATTGGTCAGATGGTCCAGTCTGTTGTGATTGGTCTACTGATATACCGTGTCGAAAACACGCTGCCAGTTACCATAACTGAACTTCAGCTCCGGAGGATTCCTAAAGCTCAACGATTGTACACACTGTAAAGACAGTAACGATGGCGTCAATTTTACCAACAGGTTGTATGTCCAACAACAAACCAATGTTTTGGTCAAAATAAAGTGGGTACTGTCCCATCTTTAAATGTATAAGCGTTTTGTAAATCCCATTTAGACCTCAGAGATTTGAGAAGCAGTCGTAAAAGGGTTATACTGCTGTTGTATCGCTGTGGTAATTTTAACCACGGACTCTTCATATCCTCATCCTTTGGAAGTGTTTATAAAGAGAAATGGCTTTTGCAGAGCAGGAAACAGCGTCTTCTTGACATGTACACAACAGGAACCAGCAGCTAGCTACAGTGTTTGAGGGCGGGTCAAGTTGTTCGCGATCAGACAATGTAAAACATAGCCAGGCATTATGCAAATGTTTTATCCAGTGACATGTATCTGTAACAGAGGTGGGATTCGAATTCCTGATGACTTGTTTAGGCTGTTAAGAGTAAATTCTTTCTTTTGAGAACATTATTTATTGTGCACTTTTGACTTTGCAGAACTTTTACAATTACAGACAGCTACATTACACACTCCATGAAAGGGAATATTTGAAAAAGTATAATAGGGGCACTTTAAAGACAATCAAGTCAAAGGTTCAATCTACTCTGAACCCAGTGTACCATTCTCTGTAGCTGGCTGGTCTGTAGACGTCCTCTCTCCCCAAGGTTGGTTTTCCACACAATGTCTAGTTTGCCGATTACAGTCACCCCTTTGATGACCCCTGCCTTCTCCGCAAACTCTGGCTTGGGTTTCAAACAGTACAAATACTGCCTCGTGTCCAAGGGCTGCAGATAAGACATCTTCCCAAACGTTGACTCGCTGCAGAAATCAGAGAAAAGGTTGCACATAATGTCAAAAGGTCTGTTGCTGTACCGTTTAAAGGTGCACATTTACATGTGTTCAATTTCCCAGACAAATCCCAGTCGTTTCAATAGGGAGTGAACACCATTGGGAATTTTGCGTGCGGGCGTAAGATTTTACATCGGGTCCAAGTTTGTCACATGAATTGACCAACAGAAAGCTGCTTGGTTTGAAAGTGACTTTTGTGTGAGCTGTGCTTCACACATCACTACTCTTTTAACAATAGACAATGGGCCTTTTCTGTCCACAAAATATTGCTTATGTGACCACACTTTAACTACAAGGTTACACAAAAGAACCTAAAGGTTTCAACTATTAACAGGAATCTTCTGGGTTCAATACACCTTAAACTCTAACAACTTCAGTGACATGGTGTCAATTACCAAAGAAAACCATTTTGTTTTGTCCCTCAGTTTATAAAAGCAAACAATTGTCTAATTTACAGTAATGCACTTAAGTCTATGAGGCAAGACATTTCAGAGTGTTTAAAAGGACATTTGTGTAGTTTGTATGTTTGGTATAGCGAGAGTTGAAAACATTTTAACATTGCAATGTTTTCCCAATGCCATAGACTTCTACCATAGAGTTTTTACAAAATGCCATGAGTAAAATATATCTGAAGTATATTCCCATTCATTTTTTTAGCACACCAGGGTGATTAGGAGCATGAAATTGTCCAGTCATGATGACTTCCTGGAGTATAAATATGAGGAAACACACAGGCCAAAATTCCCCTAATCATCCATACAATGAATAAACCAAAGTATATTTAGTTCTGGTGTGCAGGAAAAGATAGTTGAGCGTCACAAAATTGAAAGTGGCTGTAAGAATACACATTTCCACCATCAGGGCAATAACAAGGAAGTTCCAATCAACTAAAGATGTTACGAATCTGCCTCATCCAAAAACAAACTACAGCATATTTAGTTGCCAGACGCGATTGGAACTCCAAAAGTGACCTGGTTCTGTGGTCAGAGGAAAGTTTTTTTTTTTTAAAGAGCTTTTTGGCAGCAAAGGGAGCTTTTGGGTGTACTCACACTAGGTACAGTTGCGAACCAGACTTTAGCGGTCAAACACGCCCGGGCACGGTTCAGATTGCCTAGTGTGAGTACACCCTTAATGTTGTGGGCCTATTTTTTTGCTGGAGGTCCTGGACATCTTGTTCAGATACATGGCGTCATTGAGACTAGAAAATACCAACAGATACATTTAAAAAAAAAAACTAACATCATCTGCTAGAAATCTTATAAATGGACCATGGATGGATATTCTACCGAGGCTATGATCCAAAACGAACATCAAAATCAACACAATAATGTGTCAAACATTTGCAAATAAAGCGCCGTTTCCATCCAGTGAGTCGAAGAGAACATAACCGCCACTTCCTGATAAACTGCCGCTAAAAAAACATAGGAGAGGCCACCATATATAATAATTTATGTATTTATTATTTGCGTCTCAGAATGTGCAGATCTTGGCGTTTCCATTCAGCAGTTTTTGATGCGATATCCCAAAACGTGCATAAAAATAGGTAGATGGAAACAGCTATTGAGGCTGAGCACAAAACAAAGCTTTTGTCATGGTCATCCCAGTCCCCTGACCTGAACCCTGTAGAAAATGAGTGGGGTGAACTTGTGACAGGATGCAACAACATGGATCTGGGAATCTGAAGGATCTGGAGAGATTGTGTATGGAGGAATGGTCTTTGATCTCTTGTCAGGTGTTCTCCAAACTCATCAGGCATTAGAGGAGAAGACTCAGAGCTGTTATCTTGGCAAAATTATGTTGCAATAATTGTGGCCAATGTGAACTAGATCAATTATTTCATAATTTGAGTTTCCCCACACTTTCAATTGTTTTACTTCAATGAAAGGTTAGAATTTTGTGACTTTTTGAAAAAGCTCAAAAGGATAAACCCTGCAGATTTATTTTCACAGCCGTCTTTGCTCATATATACTAGAGGTCCTGTTTTTTATGGAGGGCACTGTATGTATATCACAAATACATGCACAAAACAAGGGCAACAGTATATAAAGGTTACCTCTCATCCGCAGAGGTCACACTGTTAAGCTCAGTGACATTGTACATCATAGAAGGTTCCAGAGACACTTTCTCCATGAACATTGGGGACGTAGTGATATTCTGGATCTGTGCCTCTAGGAACACCTCATCCGTCTGTAGGGTCAAAGGTCGAAAGCATCGAGTCAGACCAGCCGCTGGGATCCAATCAAAAAACTTAATGCTGTATTGTACTGTATATAAATGTATTTTTTATACACTTTATCCTGGATGGATACTTAAGTTGAAGGGCTCTACATGAAGACGTAATGCATACAAATGAATTACATTAATATCTCAATAAACAGGACTATCTTTTGGTTCTGAATGCCACTGAATTGAATCAGCATTTAAAGGTCTTTGAATGTGGCCCATCAAATCAAGTTCTTCAGATAAGTTTAATTGGAATTTATTGATTTTTTGCAGAGAGGAAAATAAAGCAGCTGTTTGCCCAGTTGATCTCCGGCCAGTAGATTAGTATTATTTTAAGTTGGTGTTACAAGTGGAGGTTAGTTCATGCCTGTGGATCAACAGCACCTTTTGACAGAAGTATTGTTATTGTTACAGCATGAAGCAAAGATCCCATGCCAAGCCTGATTCATTCAATAGCCCCAAAAACACACATTTTGCAAAGATGCATTTGATATTAGACTATAGCATGTTACTCTAAAGAAGTCTTTAAAATTCATCACACCATTAGTATTGATACTAATGTACTGTAATATAAAACTGTTAACGTGGTTTTTGGCATTTCAAAACAAAAGTGATTTAAATCTGTCAAAGAAAACATTCATTGGCATAAAAGACCATTAAAAAAAACAAGCATCAGTTTCTCCCAGCCTAAGAAAAAAAAAAAAAGAGTAAATGTTTTCTCCAGAGTCAGACACAACGTCTAATTGATTTAGTTTGGCACTGGTAAGATGAGTGAACAGTACAGCAAAAGCTTTGAGAGGAAACAAGCAAAGGAAAACAGATAAAAAATATTTCTCTCATTTTATTTTCAGTTTATATATTTGTTTGTTATAATTATTCTTAGATTATGTCCATCATTTGGCCAAATAATAGTTGTTGTTTTTTTGTTAAATTGAAAATGTACAAATAATTAAATATAAGGACATTTTCTATTTTCAAATATTATTGATTAAATGTATACAAATAAACACTGTAAAATAATTCAATTTATCCATCTATCCATCCAAATCTATCCAACCCATCCATCCATCTATATATCTATATATATATATATATATCTATATATATATATATATATATATATATATATATATATATATATATATATATATATATATATATATATATATATATATATACCCATCCATTCATCCATCCATAAATCTATGCATCCATTCATCCATCCATAAATCTATGCATCCATTCATCCATCCATAAATCTATAAATCCATCAATCAAGCCATCATCCATCAATTACTATCCATCCAGCCATCCATCCATCCATAAATCCATCCATCCATCCATCCATATATCTATCTATTCACTCATCCATCCATCTATAAGTTCATCCATTCATCCATCCATACATCCATCAATTACCATCCATCTATCCATATCTATCCATCCATCCATAAATCCATCCATCCCTCCATCCATAAATCAATCCATCAATCTATCCATCAGTCTATCCATCTATCTATCTATCCATCTATCTATCTATCTATCTATCTATCTATCTATCTATCTATCTATCTATCTATCTATCTATCTATCTATCTATCTATCTATCTATCTATCTATCTATCTATCTATCTATCTATCTATCTATCTATCTATCTATCTATCTATCTGTCTGTCTGTCTGTCTGTCTGTCTGTCTGTATGTATGTATATATATATGTATATATATATCCATCCATCCATCCATCCATCTATCTATCTGTCCGTCCGTCCATTTATCCATACTCTCCACCTTTTGAAACAACTTTCTCTTTTTGGTGATTAATAATAACCAATAGCCAAAAAAGCTATTTAGGTCAAAAAATGAAGAATTAGAAAAATTACTTTTACTAATAGGATAGATAGGTCTGAATTTCTAAAAATAATCTCATATTTTCCATCACAGTATTGTCCTGTTATCTGAATATCAAAATACTTTTCAAATGTTTCTCCCTTGCTTGTTTCAAATGCTCAGAAGAAGAAAGCAAACAGGTTATGCTGAAAAAAAAGTTGCAATGAGAAAGGAAAACAATTACCACGGAACTGAGGTCACTCTAATGGAGGAATAAAACACAAAAATAAACATTAGAAAAGTGAAGGTTACATGCACGAGAAAATGACAATGTCAGTTTTCTTCTTGAGGCAGCATAAACGTGAACAAAATGGTGAATTATGAATGAAACACACACTACTTACAAAAGGGATATCAAATGAAAATGTATAAAATGGGTTCTGAAAAAGCATAGCCTCACTATAAATTATTTCAAAAGCTGCGAGGCAGTGCAGAAAGGAAGGATAAACAGTATGACCATGGCAAATGCTATAGACTATAAGTGAGAAATTTTATTTTATTTATATATATTCTCTAAATATTAGGGGGGAAAAACACAGCTTAAACTGGTAAAAGTAAACTTACCTCAGCATTGTAGAATTTGGTTTTTACATCTAGAGGCTTGAGAACCTGGTTCAAAATAGAGTTAAAACTGAAGTTTGAGCTGCAGTTTGATTCTACCTCAACAGAATCCATGTAAAATGTAGTTTATCACAAAACTCAAGACTGCTTTCAATGACCTAGCTTCAGTTCTTCAACTCTGCTGACTATTTTCTGGATATCTAAAGCTGAATGCAATCTCATGCTTGAGTTCAAATGTCAAGCTTTAGTGTAAATTAAAAGTCTCAGCTCTGTGCAAAATGGTTTACGAGAGATGCGTAGACTAGAGCTGGCGTCCAATCACAGAGGAGGAGGAAATGAGCTCACCTGAAATTTGAAGAATTTTCTGAAGTACAGCTTCTCTCCAGCCTGAGTGGTGTAACTGACAGCACAGACCAAGCTGGAATCAGATGATCAGACACAAATATGGTGAGGACAACAACGTGTTGTATACATCTCTTATTTGTGTAGGTTTTTTTGTCCTGATGAACTGTATCAATTTATGTTACCATATAACATCATTTGCAACCAATTTTAGCCCAGTAATTTGACATATTTCTGATTAACACTTTTAGACAACATAAAAAAAAAAACGTTGGGGAGGGACTTGAAATTACCAATTGGATTTAATTGGATTGTGGAAAAATTGGTGTGTTCAGAACTGAGTTGTTGCAACAGTTTTTGGCAGTGGTATTTTAGTGCTGTCAAATCGATTAAACACGACTAATCGCGATTAATCGCATCTAACTTTATATAATATTTTTATATGTACGTACACACACACACACACGCATATAAATAAATACAATAATATGTACACACATTATATAACGAAACTTGGTAACACTCTGCAATGCTAATAAACTAATAAAACCTAATTGTAAAGTGTTACCACAAACTTTTATGTTAGATGTAATTGAATTGCAATTTATCACAACTAATTGCGATTAATCAATTTGACAGCACTTTTTTATTTATATATTATTATAGTATTTGTAAAAATTCTCATTTTAATTTTATTTTAAGCTGTAGTAACTTTGTTATGAGCTATTGTAATTTATTTCAGTTTTATTTTGAATGATTTTAGTAGTACTTCAACTTAAAACGTATTTACTTCAGTTAGCTGCGAAGGAAAAAGTTTAAGTTAGTCATCTAATATTTAGTTTTTATTTAATTTCAGCTTTTATTATTTAAATTACTGGAAAAAAAATTTAATAGTGTTTGTTTTTGTTAACAATAACAACACTTTATTATTCGATTCTTTCCAAAAACTCATTATTTGATATAATTATATTATAATTATATATATTTTACGACTACAAACTAGAGGCTTTGAATGTTTCGAATCTGCCAGAAGTTACGCACATGTGTGTCCCGATCTCCTTGACTTCATGATGGATGACATCATCGATGCAGCACTCGGGCTTGAGTTCTGAAACGGCAGAGTTTGAAGCAGATAAATTTAACCTCTGGGAGCTCGTCTGCAGGTCTGCCTGCAAAGAGACACAATCATGGGATAGTAGTGAGACAAGAAAACTGACAACTACTTTAGGCTTTAGTATTACGTCACACGAGCCGTTACCTTTACAAGAATATCTTTGACCACTTGACTGCTGTCATTGTGCACGCTGATGTAACTGGAGAAGGTCTCGCCAAGGAAAATATTTCTGTACAGGAAATGGTGAGAATGCATTTTTTGAATCACTAGAACGCTTTGGGATTCAAATGGGCACGTGGCACTTTCCACTAATAGGACACAGAACAGGACCTGAGGAGCTTAACCTGCATAAAACGATGATCATTAACCACAGGAGGAGGTAGATTGAAATACTATATGAGCAGATTTATTTTCTGTTCTGTGTATGTGACATTTGCATGTTGTAACCCTGTTACAAAAATACATGCCTATATAGTGTTTTTTTTTAATGAGTTTAAGTGATTTAGTTTAATTTTACATCACACTGTAGTTAATAAAATATTATACATACTGTATATATACCCTCATCGGACACTTTATTAGGTTCACCTTCACTCTCAAAAAAAAAAAAACAGTACAAAATTGTTCCTTTTAAGGTACAAGTGGCCGTCACTGGGGTTTGTACCTCTAAATCAGGGGTAGGCAAGTTTGGTCCTAGAGAGCAGCTGTCCTGCAGAGTTTAGCTTCAACCCTACTAAGCCACCACAGTATAAAACTCATGGCTCCCAGCATGCATTTCAGCATGAAGTATGTCACCATTGTTGAGATGCATATGTTACAGAATTTCACATAATACAGATTATGTATTTTGTTACCACTGTAACAAAAACCACAAACTCACATAAAAAGCCAAGAGTCAAACCACCCAACTAAAGGAAACACTGATCACCATAATGGTGACCAAACATTTTCAATAAAACATCAACATCTAAACCGGTTAATTCTCAATAAGAGCTTCTATAGATGTCTTTAAGGGTTGAAGCCAAACTCTGCCAGACAGCGACTAGGACCGAACTTGCCTACCCCTGCTCTAAGTAGAGGAAAACAATGGTAGAATACCCTACGGACCAATTGTGTGCCTTTAAAGGTACAGTTATATGTCTTGTTCCCCAAGGAACAAAATTGTCCCTCCTCTGTACCTTTTTTTCGGAGACTGTTGCTAGTACCAAGTTGGACCCGCTTTTGCCTTCGGAACCGCCTTAATTCTTTGTGTCACAGATTCAACAATGTGTTGGAAATATTCCTCAGAGATCTTGATGCATATTGACATGATCACATCACGCAGTTGCGGCAGATTTGTTGGCTGCACATCCATAATGCGAATCTCCACTACATCCAAAAGCTGCTCTAATGGATTGAGATCTGCTGACTGTGAGGTTGTTTGAGTTTAGTGAACTCACTGTCATCTTCAAGAAACCAGCTTGAGATAATCTGAGCTTTCTGACATGGTGCATTATCCTGCTAAAAGAAGCCATCAGAAGATGTGGTCATTAATGAATTGGACATGGTCAGCAACAATACTCAGGTCGGCTGTGATGTTGAAACGATGCTCAAAAAAAAAAATCCCTACACCATTACACCAGCAGCAGCCTGAACCACTGATACAAGCCAGGATGGATCCATATTTTGTCTTTCATGTTGTTTAAGCCAACCATCCTACCATCTGAATGTTGAAGCAAAATTCGAGACTCATCAAACCAGGCAACGTTTTTCAATCTTCTATTGTCCAGTTTTGGCGAGTCCGTGGGAATTGTAGCCTCAGTTTGCTGTTCTCAGCTGACAGGAGTGGCACTTCTTCTGCTGCTGTAGCTCATCTGCTTCGAGGTTGGACGTGTTGAGCGTTCAGGGATGATCTTCTGCACCTCGGTTGTAGCGGGTGGTTATTTGAGTTACTGTTGCCTTTTTATCAGCTGGAACCAGTCTGGTCATTCTCCTCTGACCTGTGGCGTCAACAAGGCATTTTCACCCACAGAGCTGCCGCTCACTGGATAGTTACTCTTTTTCAGACCATTCTCTGTAAACCCTAGAGATGATTGTGTGTGAAAATCGCAGTAGATCAGCAGTTTCTGAAATACTCAGACCAACCCATCTGGTGCCAAAAACCAATAAATCATCTTTCTTCCCCATTCTGATCCTCAGTTTGAACTTCAGCAGATCATCTTGATCATGTCTGTTTCCCTAAATTCAATGAGTTTCTGCCTGATTATAAATTTGCATTAACAAGCAGTTGAACAGGTGTACCTAATAAAGTGGCCGGTAAGTGTGTGTATTTATAGCTAGATCAATAAATATCAATACTGATAGATATAAAAAGTATATAGATGTGATTTTTGCCTCTAAATCTTTTAAAAAGTAAAGCAACACCAAAAATGTACCATGTTTGTGGAAAGTGCCATGAATTCATTAATAAATTCAATTATGAATCATACAATTGTCAGTTATTAAATCTATACGTTACCCAAAATTCTGAGGCAGTGTGAGCATTTCCCCAAGGATTAGTGTTTCTGCCCCCTTTACAGTAGATGGATCATCTTTCGTGAGTCGTAAAAACAAATCACCTGCAGACATGTGATATGCGAAGCTGTAAAACCTCTTGACTGACAGTCGGCTCGGCTCTTAGAATTAGACCCCGATTAGACATCTAAATCAACAGATCTTTTATTTGTGCCTTATTTATGTATTAGTCAAGACTTTTTAGAAGGCCACACGTGTTGGTCACAGGCCATGATTTGAATGGATAACATCTCCTGTATGACAAATATAACATCATGAAGTACGAGTCATCAAATTATGAGTAATAACCAAACAAAACTATCTGCAAGCCAGCTGACTATTTATACAAATTAGAAGCATACACGCGATACACGATGTACTCCGTTCACTTCATGTTTCCAACATTACAATCTCATTCACGCAGATTTATAGGGGAACATATTTCAGCCCCTTTTATATATAGAAGTGCTACTCAGAACTGTCATAGTGACATGCGGTTCTGGAGCACGTCCGCTGGCGATCGCATTTCAGATCATTGGTTACCTGCAAAAGGAAAACAAACACTGCAAAGTGCAAACTGCTGATATATCACAGGGACATACTGGGGTGCAGCATTATACCAGGCCTCTCACAGAGACAGATCTGCTGCTAATAGCTTTCAGAGAAGCTCACCACTGCACTGAGCAACGGTTTCAAGTGTTGCATTACAACAACAAATGTTTTAGCATAATACTTTACAGTGTTTCCCAAAGGATTTTAAAGACGATCCAAGAAAGAAGTCGATGATCTTTTTTTTACCCATTGTTTCAATTTTAGCTTTAATATAACATTATAATACCATGTATATTTGTACTTTTTTTATTTAAAGAAGAAACCAAACCAATGTATATTTGACATTTGAGGCTTAATGCTATAGAAACGCAATAAAAGTATTTTAGGAAGAGTGTTTTCTTGTTTGTTTTTTTGCTATAACAATATGGCATGCAGTCGCTTCAAACAATGGCATAAAGCTATTCAAAACATCATTCAATGTAAATTATGATAATTGTAAGTAATATTCGCAATTAAAATTTCAAAGGAATCATCAACAATTATGATTTTTGTAAATCGTGCAGCCCTACAATGAATTGACGTGCACCTGAACTTCAAAGGGGATTCAACCTCTTTTTAGTAGTGATATAGTATCTCAGACTATATTACATTCACACTGGTGTTTTAATAAGCCAAACAATTAAAATATAACAATAATAATAATAATAATAATGTTATATTATTATAATTATTCCTATGACAGAAATAGCCAAATATTATAAAACAAATGCACTGTAAAATAAGTATATTATTTAACTTTATGCTGCATTATGAAAATGACAACACTTTTGTCCCAATTTTTACACTTTCAAGAGATAAAGCTTTTATTTTTAACGAACTGCAATTGTGCTTTTTTTATGGAAACTGCTGTTGAGCTTTTATTAAGGGCTGCCTAGCTGCTAGGGCTGTTCAATTCCAAGAATCGATTTCGCACTGTTGTTTTCTATTATTTTCCAATTTTTGTTTTCTTAATGAAATTGATGGAGGAACCTAGTCCCGGAGTGACCACAGGATATAATGGTGTAGAAAGTATCCTTCTCTGAAGCTTTATTTGTAAAATGAAGATACAATATTACGTTCTAGTGACTCTCGATTCTCAATGCCTTGGATTTATTTTATCCAAGGCATTGATGCCTCAATTATTTTTGGAACCGATTCCCAGCCCTACTAGCTGCCTTGTCAGGTACTGACTAGTAAGACAGCATAAGCGCACAAAGGCACCTGACTGCTAAGGAAGCATAATGATCTACAGCAAAATAATGCGAGCTTTGGTGAGAACTAAACAAATATTGAATTACTACAGTAGTAATTTCTCCCTAGAAATGACATCAGAAGTGGAAAACATTGGTCAAAATGTACATTTACACACAAACTGACTAGCAACCGCAACTTTCAGAAGCCATCTTTCTTTTTCTAGCTCAAGGAATGGAACGCATAGGATTGTGGGACGCATAAGATGCATCTATGCTGCCTTCAAAAATCCACCAGATGAAGGTCTCTCAGGAGGCAGGAAGTAAGACTAACATTGGATTCGGACATGCCTTGATGCCTTCCTACCTGTGTCCTCCGAATGCAGCATTTTCCAATTTTTGGACGCAGACGTTATTAGACGCATAAAAGCTGACATTGTGAGGAAACACACAGCGTAAACAGACTATGTACTTATTCAAATAAATCGCAGTCTTTACAATTTGGTAAGGGCACAAAGCCATATCACACTTTAGATTTTAGTTAGTTTGACAGACACTTTGCCAAAGCAATGGCGCAAAACGATGTTAGAGGCCATTTATGTTATGACATTGCCGATATTTAAAAATTGGTCGACAAATTTCTCTGTTTGGTCGATGTGTTGGAAGAGAGACTTCTATTTTGACAGCACTGAGAACAGCAGAGCCAGAGCACACAGTGCTCTCATTCTACATCTTCATTAGTTATGGGCAGTTTGGTCTAATACGTCACTAGACAGAAATGTTGAAGTAAACTGTATAGGAAAAAGTATTATAGCATTTGCTTTTATACTATTAGTAACAGAGGGGCAAACACTATAATACAGTCTCATTTACCATCAGCATTCAGCAAATACGCATTTATATAATGTAAACATTCCTTACCCCTATCCCAGCTTTAATAGCAGAAAAAGTGCAACATCAAACATCAACACAATAAATGAATTGTACCTAACTAATCTTTTATGGAAGTAAATAGCGGTTAAAGACACTTAATATATAAAGTGTGGCCTCTTATTGCTTTATTATTATTTTTTAAGTGTATTATAATATAGTTGATATACTGCAACATTCCAGCCAACAGCATTAGGTTTCAATTGAGCCGGAAATAAACATTTTAGGTACCTCTGCTTTAGACAATTAATAATAATTAATTTATGAATTATGAAATTATTTCTTTACCAATGTATCTGATTTCACAAAAAGTGTGTATTCTTCAAATGTTTCCTGATTAGTGATAAAATCACAGTTCATCTGGGTCATTGGATTGTACCTGGAAGATCTCTGTCCTCACACGTTACCGGCATGTTTGTGAAAAGCGTCGGTTTGGTCAGCCGCATCACTGGAAAGAGAAACATAGCAGACTGTTAATATGAAATAGTTACAATATTTTAATATCAAACACAAGACAGTTAACTCTTGGAAGTTCTAGTTGCTTTTATTTAGATTTATTTAAGGTTGACAAGTGTAAAAGTAACAACTTATGCATGTACCCATTCGTGTGTAACTTTAAATACTCAGTTAATGCAGTTGATCCAAAGACCAACATATCCATAAAGTGATATTTACAATACAAGGTTAATAACTTATGCATACATGAATACATACATATAGAGAGAGAGAGATAGAGAGAGTTAGATGTCATATTCCACATATTCACCTCCCTGTCACCCCACAGCAATACAGCAACAAACGATGATCTATTAATATTTCACTTAGTTAGTATTGTTATTATTTTAATGACAACGAATTGTACCTGCCTTTATCTAAATGTATCACAGCAATGAAAAACATCCATAAAATTAAATTAAGTACTTAAATATAGATATTTTTCTTACACAAATGCATCGCTTCACTTAAGAAGGCCTTCATTAACCCCGCTGAGCCTTGTGGAGCAGTTATATGATGGATAGATAAACTTTTATGGACTTCATAAACAAGGCAACAATTCACTGCCATTATAAAGCTTGGATTAGCCAGGACTTTTTTTTATAGAACTCAGAATGTATTCGTCTGAAAGAAGAATGTCATATACACCTAGGATGACTTGAGGGTGAGAATATCATGGGCTAATTTTCATTTTCGAGTGAACTATTCTTTTAAAATGAAGATACCAAAGGAAAAGTTTAAGAACCAGAATCTAAAAGGATATTAAGAAATCTTTAATAATTCTTGAGTTACAGGTATGCATATTTCAGAAGTGCTTTTCCTAATTTTTTAACTGTCACCATTGGCATATAATGGCAATAAGTCAATTGCAGGTCTGCCTCTGTGTAAAAAAAAAAAAAAAAACTTTAACCCCTGTAAGTTGGCTCCAAATCTCATGTGAAAATTGTCATTTTGATACGTCCACAATAGAGGACACTGGGACTTAAACCATGTTTATCAGGCATTTTAGGAGACACTAGTGAATATGGAAAGAAATTACAAATCAATGTTCCTTAAAAAAACATTAGATATTATTATACTTCTTTTTTCATTACATGTTGCTCCTAGAACACATTAATATGCTAATTAGATCCAGTGTATAAATACATTATATTGAATGGGAAAACGCATGTATGGCCATTTTACCCATATATTGCATAAAATAAACTGGTATATCAATTCACTCAGTTATATCTTTCACAACATAGTTGAGAATTGTCTTGAAACAAAGTTTGGTTAAAAAACAAATATCCTGAAAACTAAAAATTGATCGGTGAATGAAAACAAAAACACCAATGTTCTTGCCTATACATGTCATTTCATGAAATTTTATTTTAAACGAGTCCTGGTGTCGACTTTCGAGGACATAGCATAACATGAATAATAATTTAAAAAAAATGACATGTAAAAAAATGCTAAATGCATCGGAGGATAGTATATGACAGATGTAGGGTTATTTGACATTCAACCCGTTCAAGAGATTATGTAACGTAGATGACTAATAGAGCATCGCTTCTAAGACTCAATTTCAATACCAGAATCAATAATAGACCGAAATATGTGTAACGTTAACTGATGCCACAGAACAGCTTCTGTCATGGGGGAATTATAGCAGTAGAAAACTACGTTACTAGACACACGGAATGACTGTCTAACTAAAAAAAATCGACACACTAGTAAACATGTAACGAGCCTCAAACGTAGTGAGTTGCAAGAGGTTTGAGATACTACCCATTCTGCACTCAGCAGAAGTGATTAGCATGCAGCTAGCAGGGATGATGTCTCCAGCGGGATTTATGATTGAATGTAAATAACGTAAGCACGCAACATTGTTCAGGCATTCAACAGCTCTTTCAACTACTAGAGTAAGAATTGGTTAAACCCCGGAGTACCTTTTAATGCAAGCAAATGCTCTTGTTTTGCCTGGTTGACATCCATCCTGCCTGATCCACTTGATTGACCTTTCACCTGAATATCAGCTGCTGACGGCAAATACAGAGGGACAAACCGCGTTTCAGCGACACCAGGCAAATGCGCTAAAATGCTAGGGCAGTAAATACATCAAATCAATACCGTCTGCGATAAAACTCCTCTCTACTGTTACTCGTGTACTGTACTCTTCAGATAAGACATAAAGAGTTGTATCATGAGCGAACGGACTAATAAATTCATGATCCGCAATTTATTGAAAAACGCATTTTAGATTACTCGTTTTAATAGACGGACATGAACATTATTTTGGGGTTGTTTAACGTCACACCCACCCTTTGTTTTAAACTTCAGAGATGGACAACTCTACCAGGAGATGGCTCTCGTACTCCAGAGAGCGATTGTGTTTTTGCTGCATTATGAATTTATTAGCGCGCACATGTATATATTATTCTTAAAACAATGTGATAACACTGGCAATAAAGTGTATAAATATTATAATATTTTAAATATTATAAATATTTTGCTGTTCGTGTGTATTTCATGTCATGTTTGCAGTTTTTGGTTGAATTCTTATATGTAGATTTTCCCCATTTATTTTACATTAAATTTTAAATACATTGCAGCTTTTATTTATTTATGTAACGTTATGTGTTATGTATGTGTTATTATCATTTGAGGTCCTTGGCATATATTTCGCTATTTTACCATTTCACCTTAACGCAAAAACCTAAAACTCTTTTATAACAACTAAAATGTCCAAAATTTAAACGGGTTTTAAAATAAATTATTAAACGATCCTTTAAACAAATAATCTAGTGACTTTTAAATTATCTTGTTACTTTGCGACAGACGCAAACGTGCTGCAAGTTCCTTACGACGCTTGGACATCAGGTGCCGTAAATTGATTTGTCTGTACACATGGGTAAGTTGTAAAACGTGTCTAGCCGTATTATTTAAGAACAACGAAATTTCCTCTCAATTAGGATGATAACTGTTCTAATATGTAAATATATGTGTAACATTTCTTAGACTACTTACCTGCCATTTGTTTTAGGTTATTGTATACACGTTATTCTCGCTACGGTTGAGTCGTGATCAAAATTGTAATGCATTCCAGTTTGCTGGACCAATAATTACCAATAATCTGACCATCTTATCAACGTTTTGCAGTCAAGAATGGAGGCTAAACCGAGAAAGAAGTCATTTACTCCCAGAGACGGAAAGAAAACATCGTTCAAGTCGAAAGGTAACTTATTTTTACATTCGTATTGTTTATATTGTGCTGTAAGATATCCACCTAGACTTCATATTCAAGTTTGCAGTGTTATAAAGAGCCCACAGCACCGCAGGACTGCATGGACAACATTTCAGCCTACTGACAATGCATTAATATCAGTGTTTTCCTTCATAAGGTAAACCTGGAGGAAAACCACAAGGCAAACGGCCATTTAAACCTTACAACACAGACAAAGCAAAGAGTTTTAAAAAAACAGGGGGAGATGGAGGACTAAAGAAATTCAACAGAAAACCAACAGATGGAAAGTTCACAAAGAAGAGGAAATACCCGGGAGATAAAGACAAACAGGAGGAAGGTACAAATGTCAAAATATGGCATGGACCCATTACCTGGGACAGCTGTAGCAGTGTTTTGTGAAAGATGTGATTTTTGCTGCAAATTAATCAATAGCATTATTTTTTTCTTTCAAAGGCCCTGAAGGGAAAAAACCTAAATGGGATGAATTCAAGCAGAAAAAGAAAGAGTTGAAGCAGAATCGTCAACAGAACGAAAGAAAGGACAGTTACCAGATTGTAAACAGAGCCAAACAAGTGTGGGAAATTGTAAGACGGTAAGTGATAATGGATATTACATGCAAGGATTTTGCTTATGAGTTTTTCTTCAGTCATGGGCATTTAAAGGCACAACATGTAAGAGTTTTAGATTAAAATATCTACACACTGCCATGTGTCATGCTCATCTCTCATTAAAAGCAGTCGCTCTAGTGGCCACGTTGCTGTCCCACAACACTTGGCCCTGCTCTGCTCCGTACCACATTAATGTTGTTAATCTCATCCACGAACATGATTTCTCCCCGAGTCTTGTCCCGATTCTTTTCCACTGGCTGTAAAGTGAAGGTGACATCTCCCATTAATTGACGCTCAATCTCAGCGCCATCAAGCTACGGCTTTGTTTTGAATAGGTGACCTCTAGCAGTAAAAAACTACATTTTGTCCCTTTAATAATAATATAATATAATGATAACAAGCTCTCATAAAACACTGTTTTCACACTCAGATTAATTGTCTACTACACTAACTTTTGAAAAAATGTATACACAAAATTGATGTAAATTGTTTTTACACAGTAAATATTGAAATATGTATTTTGTATGGTTTTCTTAATATAAATTATCTTTAGTATAATGTGCATAGTAAAATTTATCCAGGAAATTTTAATGTGACTTTCATAAAACCAAAAGACTTTTATTTGGTAACACTTTATTTTACAGTGTCCTTGTTACAAATGTTACATGTACTTACCATAGTAATAACAATAAATTATGCATAATTACATGCAACTAACCCTAAACCCCAATCCTAACCCTATAGTAAGTACATTAAGTTACTTAATATTACTAAGTATTTAATTCTATAATTAAAGTGTAACAAAGACACCGGTAAACTTTAAACTGTAACCCTTTATTTTAAGGTGACGTAGTTACATTGTACTTACTCAAATATGTACTGAGTAATATAAATGAACTACATGCACTTATTATAGAGTTACGGTTATGATAAGGGTTTGGTTTAGGGTTATTTACTTGTAATTATGCATCATTTACAGTTATTACTAAATGAAAGACATCTAGTAATGTGTAATTGCATCACCTTAAAATAAGTTTTAATAAAAGCTGAAGAAACACTCGTATCTGTGTTTTGTGCAAGTACAGGAAAGACTGTGACAAGCAAAAGAGGGTTAAACTGATGAAAGAACTGCAGGATCTTGTGAAGGGAAAAATTAAAACGGTAAGTAAAGACTTTTGGGCTGGACAGTCATTTTTGTGTAATTTCATTAAAGTATTTTTTTTTTTTTAATTGTGAAACATGGTTGTCTTTTTTGCTAGATTGCATTTGCTCATGATTCCACACGAGTGCTTCAGTGTTTTATTCAGTTTGGCAGTGATCAGCAGAGGCAGGAGGTCTTTGATGAACTCAAAGGTCGGTCTTCTCGTCATTATAATGAACTGCATGTGTTTCTGTGAAGTGATCGTCTCTCATCACCCTTCTCTACCCTGATGTTTGGCTTTCTAGAGCACATTGTGGATTTGAGTAAATCGAAATATGCCAGAAACATTGTGAAGAAGTTTCTAATGTATGGGTAAGTCACATCCATTTCTCATCAGTCTTTTTAACGGTTGGGTTCAGAGAAAGTCATTTATAATGTGGATAATTTAAAGAATCAAATTCTTCATTCACAAATAAGTGTTTGCTATATTTGACTTTAGGCTTGGTTCAAAATAATGTACAATGTTTTTTATGATGCTTTCAAACAAGAATCATTTGATAATTTGTGGTGTAGGAGTAAGCAGCAGGTGGGGGAAGTGATGTTGGCTTTTAAGGGGAAGGTCAGACAGATGCTCAGGCACTCCGAGGCGTCTTCAGTAGTCGAGTACGCTTATAACGATAAGGCCATCCTCTCTCAGAGACTCATGCTCACTGAGGAACTCTATGGAAACACATTCCAAGTCTTCAAGGTGTGTGTGCTCTCAGCTGTTGGATACCTAGAAGCATCATGTAAATAGAAAGATCAATGTGTTTGTGGTCCATAAAAACGGTGATAACTTGTCTTTTTTTTCTCAGTCCTCAATTTGTCCTACATTAGAGAAGGTTTTGGAAGCAAATCCAGAGAAAATGGAGGGCATCATGGATGAAATGAAGCAGATCCTCACACCAATGGCACAGAAGTGAGTTACTCTTAAAACGACATGTAGGGATGTGCATTATGACCAAAATATGAGGAATCAATTTGGCATTTTTATTAAATTGTCCACAGTTTATTTTTAATAGCTTTTTTAACTTGTCTGTCTATCTATGTACACAAATTATTGACAATTCTACAAAAACAGCCTTTTTATGTAACGTGATGAAAAACATAAAATTAGAAATGTTGTCAACACATCATCAATCCTTCCAAACGTGTTTTCATCTTACCCTGATTCACTAAAATAAGCCTATTATAAGTGTTTATATTATAGACCTGACAGGATGGTTTTCATGAGAAATTGTGTAAATGCGTCACTCGCCTGGTATAGCGTTACAACCCTCATTGTGAAGGGTCGTTTCATTATGGTTCTTGTAGCGCTGTGCTTGAATTGTATTATTTTGGTATAGCTAGAGTAACAGCCTTCAGCTAGTCAGGTTGAGATCCTTTTCATCTAAATTGGTTATATCTCTATAAGCCTAGTAGGGAATGTTTTATGAGCACTAGGATAATCGAATTCACCCATACAGTTATGCAGAGGCCAAGCACAACCAAAACAAAGCTCTTCCTCAAAATGCATGCCACTTTGTTTGCAGCATTTCTACCCCTTCCCTTTCCCCTACCCCTTCTTTTCTGCGCATTCACGAGGGGTAGGAGTGTCTCGGTTTTCTTTTGGCTGGAGTGGTAGGAGTGCAGGGAAGAGCCAGATAGCCCTTCAAATTAAGATGCCTGTATACCAGTTTTTTTCCAGTTGATTTCTGTTAGATATGTGCACTTCATTGCTGTTCATACTGGGTAAATGGAAACAGGACACTAATAAAAGAAATGGGGTAGGTAGATTGGGATTGGGCCAATTCTAAAACTTACTGTAAAACAATTACTAAAACTTAAGCTAAATATAAAAATAAACCCAAATTCAAAATACAGTATATCTAAATAATACTAAAACACCTTTTTTTGTTGTTTATAGTTTATATACCATCATACTGCCCATCCGTACTGGCATGTGATACACTTGTCTAAGTACTTTATTTCTGAGTGCATTAATGCATTATGTTCCCTCCACAGGGAGGCCGTCATTAAACATTCATTGGTCCACAAAGTTTTTCTGGACTTCTTTGAGCACGCTCCCGCCAAACAGAGAACGGTGAGTGTTGTTCCCAGTTTGATTGCCGATCTTGTTAGCGTTTTCTGTCTGTACTGATGTCTGTTGTGGGGTGTCCTTTCAGGAGATGATCGAGTCCATCAGAGAAGCGGTCGTGTACATGGCACACACACATGATGGAGCCAGAGTGACCATGCACTGTTTATGGCACGGCACACCCAAGGTTAGCACTCTTTTAGACACTCCACATTAGACACTTCATGATTGCTGGTGTTCGCTTTTAGCATGACATGTTTTTTTTCTGCTCTTTTTTTCAGGACCGCAAAGTTATAGTAAAAACAATGAAATCATACATCGCAAAGTTCTCAATGGTAAGCTGCCTTTCTTATCTGTGCAATCTATGAATTGGTGAATCTCACAGAAAGTCAGCATTATATTTCACCCCAAAATCAATATATATATGCACACATTAGGAGCAGAGTAGTAAGTAGTGAACACACACACACACACACACTCACACACTGCAAACCGTGATACACACCTGGAGCAGTTGGCTGCCATTATGCTGTGGAGCCATCCAGGGTTAGGTGCCTTGCCCATAAATGCCTGATGAGTTTGCAGAAAACCTGACGTGATCAGAGACCATTCATTCCTCCATACAGAATCTCTCCAGATCCTTAAGATTCCAAAGTGCATGTCGAATGATACATTCTCCTCTTCAGTTTTCAATAGGGTTCAGACACACGTCCTCTTCCGGGCAGATTCAGATCTTTAGTTGATTGGAACTTCTTAGTTATTTATATCTGTGGAATTTCATTTACAGAAAATGAGGGGAAATTGTTTACTAAAAATAGTTGGCTTTGTTTTCTTTAAAAAAAAATATAATTTCTGTTTTCATTAGATTTTCATGGTGGAAATTTGGCCAAGACAGATTATTAACAAACCTCAAAGTCCATTACATTTTTAACGCAAGTCAAAATGAGTTTTATTTATTTTCAGGGTGAATATGCTCATCTTGCCCTATTGGCTGCATTTGATTGCATTGACGACACCAAGTTGGTTAAACAAATTATCATCTCAGTAAGTGCTCTTTTAGATATTTCTTTATTGGCCGTTTTTCTTTTTGTCTGATATTTGGATGATTTAATATTTCCAATGATTTTGTCTGTCTTATCTTGCTCTCAGGAAATGGTTAGTTCCTTATCTGACATAATCAGCAATAAACATGGTAAAAAAGTGCTGCTTTACCTGCTGAGCCCAAGAGACCCTGCACACCTCTTACCCGAGATCATTCACGTGCTTGAGAAAGGTGACAGCAATGCACACAGGTATGTCGTTTGAGAAAATGACAATATTTCTATGTTTGCACGGCATTTGGATCAACTGTGTCAGATAGACGCCGATGAAGAAATGGACCACTCAAACAATGAAGCATTTTATTTTTACCTCTTCCAGTAAGAAGGATGTAGCAATCAGGAGGAAGGAGCTTCTGGAAGCCGTTTCCCCTCCTCTACTGAACTACCTGTGTGAGAACGCTCAGTCTATGGTGATGGATAAAGCAAGCTGTGTTGCTGTGAGTGACATCCTGGGGGCCGCCATTGGAGATCTCAGACCTGCCATGGAGGCTGTGGCGGCTCTGGCAGTCGGGCCCCTAGTACCAGGTGGAGAAGATGGCCAGGTAACTAATCTACAGGTTTTAGCCTCAGATACCAGTATTAATATGATTTTGTATCAATTATCGTTTGGAAAATTTATTTGTTTTAAAAAATTTAAATCACATTTTTCTTAATTTAAAGTCGGCATGAAATGGCTTGTGGAATAAGAACAAAAGTAGGACGGGCCTGTTTTTTGTCATTGGGGAATTAATTGATTGGATGGTTGTGGTTTGCTATTGGTGGATCTTGTGATTGCGCCAGTAAACACGTCATCAGATGAAATCTGTAGCATCGATTTCTTTTTTGATTATTTTAGTAACAGTAAGGCTCCATTTATTAACATTATTCAACTTCATTAGTTAACATAAACTATCATTGAAAAATAATTCTAAATTATTTATTAATCTAAGTTGATGTTCATTTCAACATTTACAAATACAATACTAAAATCAAAAAAAGTTGAGCTGACATAAACAGTTGTATTTAACATGATCAAAGATTGCATTAGTACTGAAAAAACTGTGGAAACATTTGGAAACTGAAACATTACAGGACTATTTTTAAGTTAATGGTTTAATAATTCTGTTTCCTGTAGCTGCATATGGCAGAACACCCCGCTGGTCACCTGGTGTTGAAATGGTTGATCGAGCAGGATGCTAAGATGAAGGAGGCAGCGAGAGAGGGCAAGTACCAAATGTCAAACCCTGATACTCCTCACAGCTTTGGACTGTAAAGCTTTCTGGGAATTTTGAGGATACTTTTGGGTTTCCTTTTCTATTTTAAGAAGTAATTTAGTCTATATAAGCCTACTAATAAAAACGAAGTGAGCAGTTTTACATGAAAACAAATGTTTTACTGTCTTGTCTTGCCTTACTTGGATCCACAGAGCGCTTTTCCAGGATTCTTCTGGAGAAGGTGGGGCTGGAGAACCTCAAGACGTGGGTTTCAGTCAACCGTGGTGCCATTGTTCTTTGTTGGTAGGTTTATGGCCGCCACAAATGAACAGATCTAGAAATAACAAAATACACTCCCTTATGTGTACTCTTGTAAATTGCTTTCGAATTGGTGGGCGTAAGCATAGCACAGCAGCCATTGTTCTTTGAGCATTGGTTAAATACAATGAATATACACACAGAAGAACATGCCTGTACATTCATTCATGTTTAAAACCTCTGCTTCACAAAGCCTCCAAAAGTGCTTATCCAATGACATCCCAAGCTCTATCGCAGAAAATTTGCTGCTTTTCCATCACGCTGTCGATTATTAGCTGGAGGAATTCCCTACAGTGAGCTTTGGGTTAAGCACATCTTCCACAGTCCTGCTTCATTATGCCATGCTGTTGTCTGTATGGTAATAAAGGGCTAAACTGTGGCTCCCAGCTGCAAACCCTTGAGTTACACGCCGCAAAGGATTATGGGTTCTTTCCACTCCCCGTCTCAGCCTAATTCTTTGTGCATGACCTCTTATAATCTCCCTAAGACTTTAAGCAGTGAGAGATTTGTTTCTTTATATTCTCAGCCTGGACTGTTTGTTTATTCTGATGTCACTGCTTTTTCTTTTTTTTTCACCAATCAAATTTCACATAAAGAGACACCTAATCTTTGAATGGATTTTTGCATTGGTCGGTTGCATTTGATTGAGGTTTCAGCTGCTTTATTTGTGTTTCTACAGCCTTCTTCACAGTGCAGATGAAAGTGTTGCTGAAGAAGTGAAAGTTATGCTGAAATCCATCCTTCCTGAACTACAGAAGATCCAGAACTCTAAAGGAGTTGAGGTTCTGCTGGAAAAACTGGCCTAAAAGAGGTTGATCTCCCAAATTCATGTTTAGTTTTTTCTTTCTTCTGTATTTTTAATTGTGAATTTATATGCTGATGTATGTAAATACAAAATACACAAGATTACCTTGACCTGTGTTTGAGTTCTTATTTATTTTTTTATTCTTTTTAATGTCTTATGAAACCAATCAAGAACATGTCCAAGTCCTATTTCGCCCCAAAATCAATGGATTTTCCCCCTGCATTGAGAAGTTTGCTTGACTACTTCTTTCGACAAAGGATACTGTAATGTGGAAAGAAATGTTTAAATGTTTATACATCATGATTATTGTGCTAAATTATATGATGATTTAAAAAAAAATGTTCAAGATGAGATTCCATCTGTCCTTGGGACCTCACTTCCATCTACTTCCATCTGTCCTTGGGACCTCAATGATCCCCAAGGATTAATCTTTCAAGGATTATCAATGCTTGCATGAGCATGCTTTTCAGATTTAATTACATTCTAGTTGTCTGCATTCTTATAGACGTCACAATGGCCAATCTTTGAGTCAACAAGTTTTTGTAATTGAAGTCACATACAACGGCAATTTATTGTAATGAGGATGTCAGCTCTGAATTCATCTGCAAGTTGGTTGTAAATCATAAAATAGCCTTGCCAATACAGCAGTTAACCTTATGAGAGATATTTTTCCAATCAACCCAGCTCAGAGTGCTTCCAGAGAAAACCAGATGAAATAAATCATAAGTCGGCTTTTCTTGATTGACATTTACACAAATGCCTATACAAAATTGTAAAATGTACTGATGCTGAGCTTGTGCTTGGCCAGATGTTAAAACCTTCAACTGATTATTTGAAGCAGTTTGTCGACACTGGATTATTTGTCAGAACAAATAATAAGAACATTTAAAAAAAAAATATATATATATTTATTTTACTTATGGCACATTAAAAAGCAATGTTTTTTTAACAGTTGATATCTGACAATTAAATTGGTGTTTCAAGAAGAGTTTGTTAACTGCATTATTATCTGTAAGAGCTGCCTAAATGCATTAATTCAGCATAAAAAATCTTAAAAGTGCTGCCTTTTAAGATTGTGTATAATACAAAGGTTTTTCAATATGCATGTTTCCCAGCAGCACAAACCACACTATACAGATAGCAGTTTGTTTCATGGATGTTCTGGTTTGTTTGAATGTTTTGTTGTCTGTGAAAGAGGTCAGCGCATAGCACCCTAAAAACAATCTGTAAACTTCTTTGCAGCCCTTTTCACAAACCTCACTTTCCCGCGATTCTTTATAGAGGAGGTGTATTCATAAGCTTTCAGCTTTGCATAGTAGTCTGAGAATTTATTAAACAGGATAGAGATTGGCATGCCGTTGAGAATAATTCCAAATGAGATGCACGCAAATGCAAAAATCCTGCCCAGAGGAGTCTCTGGAAACATGTCTCCATAGCCCACTGTGGAGATGCTCACCTGTGGGATAAATGTACGAAGAACACTTGAGTGTGAAGTAAAATGACAAATGATCCACAATCAGTCAAGTTCTCAATACGGCATAAATGTAATTAGATCTGAATAGAACTATAGGGTTAAGAAGAGCAGTTGGGGATTACGTAAGCAATACATTTATGGACCATGGATATACCACCACAGTGTTAGAAGTTCAGCACCATGGTATATTGTTGCATTATCACCTAATCCCATCCCTTCACCATGGTACAACCACAGTAATTTTTATACCAGGAAGAAACTTAAAAAAGCATGTACTTACAGCTGCCCACCACCATGCATGTGGAATACTGGTGAAGTTTGTTTGATGCACATCATGCTCTACGGTATAAACCATAGCAGAGAAGGTGAAAATTCCCATCGCAATGAAGAGGAAAAGACAGCCCACTTGTTGGTAACATTGCCGAAGTGTGAAGCCGAAGGCTCGAAGTCCAGTAGAGTGACGAGCTAGTTTTAGGATACGAAATATTCTCATGAGTCGCATGATGCGGAGAACTTGCCCCACTTTACCTACCCGTCCTACAGTCTCAATATCGCTACCATGTCTCCCGTAGTCCTCTTTCTCAAAGTGCTCTAGGACCATCTGAAGATATAGTGGAAAGATTGCAATCAGGTCCACAGCATTCAGCACGCTCCTTCCAAAGTGTTTGAGGTCAGGTGTGGACACAAGCCGCAGCAGATATTCCATGGTAAAAAACGCAATGCAGAAAGTCTCAACATACTCACAGTAGGTCTTCCCACTCAGCTGGCCGTTGGTCGTCTTATATTGCATTTCCTCTACTGTATTGAGGGTCATAGCCACAAGTGATACCAGCACAAAAAAACTGGATGCTACTGCCATGATCTTGGCTGTGACCGATGAGAAGGGCTTCTCCATTAAGTTCCAAATGAGGAAACGTGTATGACCAAAAGCCATATCCTGGAACAGGTCCTCATGTTCCTCAGTTTCCACCTCTGCCTCAAGTTCTCTTTGCACCTTCAACTGTTCATTGAGTTCATCTTGTCGTTCCTCGAATGAAATGCGGCAGCAGCGATGGGTGTTCTTGATACGAACGCCCCAGTAGTTGATCTCCTCCAAGAAATTGCGTGGGCACAATTCATCTTTAATCCAGAGAACTCCAGTCCTATAGAAGTTAAAGATGCTGTGGAAGATGTCTGGATCCCTGTCAAAGAAAAATTCATTATTCTGGACGGTGTAATCATCACAGAGGTCAAGTTTCCTGTTGTGGTCCGTATATGTTGCAAGACGGCCAATTCTTGTTTTGGGATATTTTGCTGCTACCCTGTAAGAGATCTGGTAGACCTTGCCTCCTACATTGATGTTGAGCATGTAGTTCTTAGACGGAGAGGACTGTTTACCAGGGGAGGACATCAGTCTCTCCTCTTCATCATCTTCATACTCTGCGTAGATGTCATAAATATCCTTACTTAATTCCTGCATCGAATTCCATGGTTTCACCCAGTTGTGCTGGCCGAATGGAAGCTCAGAGTCCTCTGGATCTTTGGGAGGAGGGGCTGTGACTCCAAGTTTATAGTTGGGGAAAAGGCTTTGCCTCCTACCTTTAAGCTTGATCATGGTGCCAGCGTCCTCTCAGCCTGGCAGATGCACAGGTTACTGGAGGTGTAGAGCTATTAGATTGCTCTAATACCTCTGCGCTGCTTCCTGCAGTTGCTCAGGGGTCTGACTCAGACTAATGTTGCTGACTGAGAGGATCGGAGTGCTTAAAGGTTTAAATACTATGATCCTCTTTCAGACTTTCTCTACCAACCATGATGTGTTTCATTTGCCATACATTCACCAATCTCCAACAGAATATGAGGATATTAAACCATGTGGCTTGTAAACTACAGCAATAGAAGTGATCTTTTGACATACCCTGCACCAGACAGAGCTCTGGAATATGGATGAGGACTGTTTTGCAAAATGATGGATATCAGACCACATTCTAACCACCTCCTTCTTAGGAATTATTGAGAAGTGTTTACATCTGACTGAACATTCCAAAAACCACAAGTAACCACACAATTGAGTATTCTTTTCTTTATGGAATATTACAGTTTTTTAAATGTTTTATCCCTTCACATCATTTTCTTTTTAATTCTTGTGCCCTCATAATCTTTTAAACCAAAATAACTTCCCCTCCCTCTTGCAGAGACATCTTTTCTCTGATGATGCGTTTACCAGCACGATGGTGGGACAACCTGTCACTCACGAGATTGCAGCAATAGCAAACAACTATCCAATGATCCAAACAATTCCAGATGCTCAAAATCCAACATCTTTCTTGTTCGAAAAGCTGTTTCAATCCGAACAATGAACGTAATTTCACCAAGTAAAACATGGTCCTGGATCAACATCTTTGTTGATCCTGGAACAACATTCCAATCAACTAATCAGTTTCGAGGGACAAGTTTAGAGTTTGTCAAATTTAGGTTTACGTCCAGGGTTGGGTGCTTCTACTTCTGTGATTTCTCTCTGCTTTTAGGGATGCTCACTGCTTCTCATTTTGAAGCCTGCATACGTCATCGAGACAGTAGCACGAAAAAAATAACAGCCGGTTTTATGGTTACTTTTCTTAAATAAGACATCCTTGATGACGTATGCAGCCTTCAAATGCAACCTCCGGAGGACGCAGCCTTCAAAATGAGACGCGGCCAAAGTACGGGCAGGGTTAGGTTTAGGGGGAGGGATTTGGTTAGGACTGTTTTCAGACAACAATGTTGTTCCAGGGTCAACAAAATATATTGATCCAGGAATAAGGCTTACTTGGCAAAATGACTGACCAGTAACAACAAAAGTGGTTTTGGTTGGATTAAAGTGACATCATTTAACAATTTATCTTCTCTCTCACTTCCCGCCAAAGACAGGAAGCTAATTTTAGTTTCAGGTATGACACAATAAAAAGCAAATATGCACATCAAGCCAAGCGCACACGATTATTTTTACGATTGTTGTTTGTCACACTGTAGAAAATGATCCCAGTGAGATCTTGGGAAAAGTCCAAGTGTGACATCAACTGTACCAGGCTCTACAATAAACATCGCAGCCAACGCTTTGGTCAACAGCCCAGACACCTTCAGGCACTTCTTTGGTGGTTAAGATTTATCACAAAGGCAGGTAATTGCTGAAATGACGTGCAAATAATGCTAAGCATTTAAAGACTACAGAATGCCTTAAAATGCATCTCACAGCAAAATTGTAATGTGAACCCAGCTGTAATTGACGTTACATCTACACGTTTCATTACGCTAGTGCTGCCACTGCGACTATGAAGTAAATATCAGTTTGCATCATGATTCTTTAATTGACAACAACTCAAAAAGTCAGGGCTTAAAGAAAGTCTAGAGGTCACTAGTAATTATCACACTGATGGTAATTACGTGATGAGTGCATATAAATGCTATCATTCTGATTTCAACATAGCATTATGTGCAAGCGACCAGCATTTTGAGACCTAATCTAGTCTCAAAGGAGCCTATAAAAATGACATTTTAAAAAATCTATGCAATTAAACATCCAATCGCAAGGTTCATTTTCATTTTGACCAAGAAAGAAACTTACTTTAAACTTTAATTTTATTTTACGTTTGCAAATGTTTCCTTTTCACATTACAGAGCATTTTGTTCCCCTGTACACTGCTATAAAAGGTCACAGGAACAGCACACAAACATACAAAATAGTTTTAACAAACTTCATTTTTTTAAATACATTTTCCTCTACCCTGGTACAGTGCCCAACCATAGCAAAATTGTCTCAGTCAAATGTATACAATCTTATTTACAGATGAACATTTGATCAAAGTGCTTGAAGAATCCTGATTATGTTTTCCAGAGACGGATATATACAATGTTTACAAATGTTGTAACAGCACTTTTCCCTATAGAGCTTTTTTGAACCCAGAAAGACACAAGAAGCTTCATAATAAATGCGTCTCTGGGAAATAATGTCCATTTGGAAAACAGAAAGAACGAAACTTACATCTTAAAGACATGGCCATCTAAAATATGCATTTTCATTTAAATATTTCAGGCATCCACACACACTACTGGCCATCTATTCTTGATTCTGGTTCTCCAGCTATGCCGTCATCCTTGTAAGTAGGAAAGTAAGGCTGTTGAATCATTTTGGGACCGTTATGGTGTAAGTGAAGGTAAAAACCCAAACCCTCGTGCTTTGCTTTGAACACACTCAGCGTGAGCAGAATGCAAATACTTTCTTGTACCACAAATGACATCCTCTTATTGGGTGAAAAAAAACTTGGAAATGCACTTCAGGAGGCTGCTAGTTGTGAAACCGTTGAAACGGCAGCAGTTGCCATTGGTGCCAAGTGGCTAGTAAATAAACTGGAGCATTGTGGGGGGTTTTGGGTTATGACAAGTCATCTTCTGTGTTTACCACTGAAATCTGCAGGAAAAGGACAAGAAAATTATGGGACTGAAGTTCTAGATGCATTACATCTTGTTAGGAAAACAAAAAAGAGAAACATATAAAAGGAACCATATTCCACAAACAAATAACCATAAGCCCCGTTTATACCTGGTATAAAAGATGTTTTGGTTGATCTAATAACCATAAAGTGGATTTACGGCATGCTGCTAAAGACAGGTGTAAAGGCGATCTAAACAATTGAGCTAGTGTAAATGCTCACGTGGTCGAATGGGTTCAAACATAGGCCGTAAAAAAAAATATGGACGACGTGACTTAATTCGCTTCCGCTGAGGAAAGTGAAGCCTCCGGAGGTCCGGATATAGCGCTGACAATCTTGCGCAATAGTGATCTCTGGACTGGAATATGCGCAGTAGAGAGTAGGAAGTTGAGGCGCGATATCAAAAGCCTGCCCACACTCTCGCACATGCAGAACAATTTATTATAATAATGTGAAATAAACAGTTATGGAAACGTAGAAATTAAAGCTAAAAGCTCCTCCCGAAAATCCAGAAAAAATTCTGTTGCCTCAGTGACAACTTCATTCAGAGAAGCTGTCAATCTCAGCTGTCAATCATGTCGTCAAACCGCCCGTTTTTATAGCATCAGATAACTAACTAAAAAACAAACACTTGAAATGAAGTCGTGATTAAAACTGCCTAAAATGACAAAATCTACTTTGGGGAAAAATTATATGAAGTGTAATTTGATTGTTTAGTTTATCTCATGGCCATTAGAATCCACAGAGGGGCGGGGGTTATGAGCTATACCAACCACCAGGGGGCAATCGAGACGCGTATGCTTCAGTTATTTACAGGAGAACTACAGGCTTGGTTTGAAACTGCCACAAAAACAGCCTACAAACTTAATGCGTAAACATTACGGCAAGTGCGCTAGCCAGACAAGATTTAAACTTTGTCGGCTGAAGACCTAAGTTTGGTTTGAAGACGAAAAACGTAAAAATCACAATGTTCGGTGTGGTCTTGCGGCTATCAGCAGAAACCAAAGCTGATGCTCTCTGAATATTTTTCCGTCATCTCCAGGTGTGTTCATATGTAAATTGCATTTCAACCATTTTATCGAAAGATCTGAAAAACCCCATACATATACCCACCCATAGACCCTCCCATCAAAGAAATCAGGACAGAAGTGGTTGAAAGTGGAAAAAAGAGATGGAATAAAAACACCAGGTGCAAACAGGTATGTGTCACCCTTGTCTATTTGTGATCTGATCGACCAAAACACATCTTAATACCAGGTGTAAACAGGGCCAACAGAACTAATCAACACTCTTTCCATTCTGGCATTATGGCATAGCAGAGAAACATGTTTCAATGTTTGTTACAATAAGATAGATGACAAATCTAGGTTTCATTAATAATCTCAAACCACAGATAATGATTATGCGTTACTCACAGCAGGATATGTGTGGCCTACAGAAGCACTGTGTCTACTGATATCGATATTGAGGTCTTCCTCTGTGGTCTTCAGATATACTGGATTATCGAAGTTCATGCTCTTCTTATTTTTGATCTGCCAGTTGCGCCACATTAAGTAACCACCCGCAGCAGCCATGGCCAATAACACTGTAGGCAAAGAATGATTGTTTTAACAATCAACTCATCTGAACAGTAAAAAGGTTCTAGCCAATGTGTAATGTTAAGAGTAGAAACGTGTGAAACTACACAACTATCCTGGCAAATGCAGTTCTTTCCTATGTGACACTTGCCCAAACTTTATTTCAATATTGAAGGGCTCGTCGCCTTCATTCCAAGCTAAATGGCTGTAGTTACGTCACAGCCATGAAACAATGCTACTTGCTAGGCTGTTTAAAAATGCACTGTGTACATTTTTACGGCATCTAGTGGTGAGGTTGCGAATTGCAACTGCTCAACCCTCACTTTCGAAGCACAAAACTAAACTCCGAAGGCCGATCGTCGGCTTGATGCGTCTCAGGCTTTAGGAATAAATTAACATAGATAACTTTAAAGCTAAAATACATGGAATAAAAGTCTTAAAAAGGCTTGATATTGTTCCCATTGGAATTCAATTTACTAACTAACACAGATGTATAAAAGCATAAATATTACAACTGCATACAGCATATTACAGGAGCAGAAACAATGTACTTACACACAGGTAGAATAGCCCAGGCAGCAGCGGATCCTTTGGCCGATGAATTTACTTCATGTATGGAGGTGCTTATGTTTCCTTCTAAAAAAAAAAGTAGAAAGTCAAATGTAAAGAAAATGAAAAACTATATCAAGAGTCGACAAAGCAACATAAAATAAGAAATGGTGTAAATTAAGTTTGGATATGAGGGTGAGTAAACAAGCATGAAAGGGGGGAGGGGGCTTTTTAAGGGTAGGATTTTCTATTCTAAATGCAGTGTTAAAGACTATGGTTAGAGTTCTATTGCCAGATTAAGATTCAAGTAGATGAGAGGCAACTAGCCTTACCAGCATGAACTGGTTCAGAGGCAACCCTTGGTATTGCAGATGCTTAAAAAAATTACAAGCATAATCACTGGAGGCTCCTTTTCCATATAACTAATATATTAATGTTTCACAATTTTTCATCAAAATGCATGCTACAAATAATCCAACATTGGTCAATGTTATCCACATTACTTTTAACATAGCGCAGTCATTTGTAAATTAACGGTGTGTTCACAATTGTGGTTCGGGTTGGTTGGTTAGTTTCCAAAAAAAAACATTTAGTCCTGGTCCGCTTTGCATGCACATCGGCATTTTTAACACAAACCTATATTTCGAGACGGAACTTGCCTAACATCCAAAACAATGCTGTGTGCTGGGATAAATACCATCATATGTAGGCTATGCACAACAAGTGTGTATTTTAACCAGCTGAGAAATTGTGAATAGCTTATTAAATGTGTATAGGGGTCAAACAGCGACAAGATTCCCTCCTTCACACACATGAACAAAGATCTGTTGTGAGGAGATGCAGTACTCTTTCAAGCATACGTTTCGGTGTCTCACTATGCAATACGCCCCTTACGCATATTCCTCATAAGCCCTATTGCATTACGCCAACCCCAATTGGCTGGCAGATGTTACGTTGCGTCTGGGAGTGGCCTCCACATCCCTCAGTATAAAAGACACATCACATCATTCAAAAACCTTTTCTTACTTTACACCAGAAGCCTACATTTTTGGATAAACTTAAAAGAAAATTTACTTCTGGATGAACTACTTGCCACCATGCCCTTTTTCATCTGGCTCCTTCAATTTGCATTCTAGCCGATTATATGGATCGTTCGATACAACGATGGCTGCAGAAATGCAGACTATCCTGGCTAGTGAGGGAGATTCTGTGCGACTTTGTTCATGAGGAAATAAAATTTAATGCAAGGTTACACCAGGTCTGCTTTACATGTTTCGAGCCAAAACATGCCTAATTGGCATTCGAGAACCCCGGCTCCTGTGAACACTGCACACGCTTCACCATGAAGAGCCTTTGACGCAGGCTAGCACGCCAAGCTAGTCGCCAAGATCCCCTCGTCAACTAGCCCCGTTCCAGCTGCCACTCCACCAGTACCCATTCCTGTAGAGCTGCCCACCACGGAAGCTTAGTCCTGGGGTGAAGAGCTTGATGTGTGCATCCCTCTGCCCAGTGTGCTCAGCATGGACGAGGACACGCTTGATTTCGAGGAAGAGGGACAATCTGATTTTCTTGTCTCAGAAGAAGAGGAAGATTGAGGACTCCCCTACCTTCCCCCTGCGTGTGGGACACCATCCTCTCTGCTTCTGAGTGTTGATATGCAAGATGTGTGCAAACGTGCTGCAGAGAAACTAAATATTCCGTGGCTGACCGTGGTAGCAGAGACGGCAAAGTCTTGCTACAGGGGTAAGAGGATGCCGAGATCGTAATGGGCAGTACGACAGCTCCTTGCAATATTTCCAGAGCTCTTGGAGAGGGTTGTAGTGACCTGGATGGACAAACCGTTATCCGAATAACCCCCCATGGAGCCATTAGTTGCCGCAAACTTGCACTCAAATCGCTCGGCGACTGCAAATTGGACATTACCATCCAAACTGGACAGATTCCAGTCGAGCATTATGGAACACGCTTAAAGCAGTCGCTTTCTCTGTCAGGGCAAGAAGCGATCTCTATGCTGACCGCGTACCAACCGGAGCTGCAGGATGAAGCGTCAACCATGCCAGGTCAGACATATTGGGAAGAGATGTGTCGTTACGGATCTCTCTCGGCGTCTTCAGAAATGCACAGGGTTCCAGCCTCTCATTCAGGAGAGAGGACGATCGCTTAACTTGGCTAATCCCTCTGACAGGGAAAAAGAAGCCATTCTGGATGCACCAGTGGTCGCAGAGGGCATTTTTGGCTCTGACACTGATGCAAAAGAGATGCAAGGAAAAGAGGAGCGACGATGAGGCTTTGAGCTTTCTGTCCTTTTTAGGGTTTCATCTTCCCGTTTATGGTTTGTTTACATGTCTTTGGTCCATATGCGTTCATATATCATGCAAACCGCACCAGAATTCATTTGGATGCGGACCGAGAGCAATCTTTTAAGCAGTATCGGTCCACTTGTTTGGTGCGCACCAGGGTTTGAATGGCAGCATTCACAATTATTCAAATTAATCGCACTAACCGAGCAATCGCACCAGAGTTCATTTTAATCAAACCAGCCATGCCAAGTGTGAACACACCCTAAATGTGTCTGGCTCTGGTGTTACCCAATTACTCTTAATGCTGCTTGATATTGCAAACGGGTATTTCTTATATTATAATAATGTATTGTTGCTTATGTTAGAAGGGACTCACTGTAGATAAAGTTCCCTAAATCTCAAAGTAGTACTTTTATTAACAGGCAAGTCATCACACCCATCAGTCTTGAAGGAAATGTTAACATGTTTTCACAACTGAAGTCTGTAGACGTGGCACAACTATAATTTTAGCAGGAAGCAAATCAAAGGCATTGATCTCCATGCATATGCAGTTATCTTAGTAACTGCTTTACCTTTAGGGTGACTTGGGTGAGGGGTTACCCTCCCTCCATCTCGAGGGGCGGCAGTCATAAGAACGGCTGTCATAAGAGAGCATTACAGAGCAGCTAATTCTTAGCTTTTTGATAACTTGCGATTGTTTTTAGCGCTGCAGTCAGAACAGGCTAAAGATGACCACCAAAGAAGGATCATGAATGACAAATATGGATGGTACACATTCAAAAATGTAACCGAATGCAAATGAATGCTTGATCAGCAATACATTGACTTGTTATGAAGTGAAAGTTAAGTACCTGGTCTGCAGCGCAGGCCATCGGAGGCGAGTGTTTGGCCTTGCGGACACACACAGGTAAATTTAGGGGAATGTTTGTTAATTTGTGGAGCTGGCAAGCACATGAAGGAACAGCCTCCATTCTCCATCTTCTCGTTACACCAGTTGGTCCCTGTTTTGAGAAGACAACAAAACCTGGTTACTTCCAACATCTCACCAGACTCCGATTAAATCAGAGCTTAAAGACATCAAGGCTTCTCCTTTGTTTGGAAGGAACAGAAGTTGGGGAGAAGTTGTTTGGTATTGTTCTAAATAAATTCAGGACACACCAGACAGCTGAATTAACTCATGGTACACAATGATGTCCTGGGGTTCGTTGAGGTTGCTGGCCAGCACAATTACATCAGATCCTGTGAACTTGTTTGCGCCGTAGATTGCCTCATTCTCACCATCTGTCCAAAACACTCGATCCTGGGATGGGGAAAACAATGAGATAATAGAGGAAACAAACTTGGTTTGTAAAATCAAATCAGCAAATGCTCACTTACTGCTATAGCACAATTTGATGCTTCTATTGATCCATTTTATGCCGGCTTCAGACTACACAACATCAGCCAAATTTCAGCATGATGCATTTGACGTAAAGTTTCATGGTGTTTCATAAACGACAATGGGCATCAACTCTCAAGAATCGATCATTTTTATCTTGTATAGTGTGTCAGTAGATGACACGTTTCACAATGTCACGACAGTACGAGTAGCATGTTTTATTTTTTTGGGGCCTAGAAGTCGGGTCCCAACACACCTGTGACGATGACCAATAAGAGCGCCGAAGCTCTTCAGTACACAGCTTTCTAACATGGCGAAATGAAAGAGACATTGGTATTGGTGCTGCTAGGTGGAACTATGAAATGAAGGTTCATGGAGCTATGACAACAATACTTATACCTATATGATGTTGTTTTCTCGAGTGACTACCACAAAATAACATTTTGGCACTTCAGCAACCAAGTGAGTAATGTAAATAGTATTAGGCTCTTGTGAAGGCAGTCGCTAAGTTTGGCTTCTCGATGACATCACGCACATTGTTAAAGATGGCTAGCGATGTTTGGTCAAGAAGAAACATGTAGTCTGACATGTTTCTTGTCCGCATCAAGAATTTAGGAGTCAAAAATCGCATAATCTTGCAGAGTGACAGATTAGTCTGTCAGTAGTCTGAACCTGGCATCAGTTGTAATTGATCTAGTTAGTGTACCTCAAAAACAGTAAGGGCAAAAGGGTGGGCCAGGTAGTCTGGCGACTGTAGCACCTTCCGGCGGTTGTCTCCGTTCAAGTCTACACTACAGAGCATGTGCAGCTTGGAATCCACCCAGTAGAGTCTTCCCTTGATCAAATCTACAGAACAAGAGGCATAAGGGTTAATTCATAATTCTGTCTGGTTGCTAATTGGTCACACAATGCCAAAGTCAAAAGAGCCCACCCCCCATTCAACTGAAGTCCTTCAGAGTTTTCAGAAATTTAACAGGCAAGGCCTTAAGAATGACCTGAAATCTAATTCTGGCATGTGAAAAGCAGGTATTTTGGAGCAGGGTCACTTCTAAAGTCTGCAGGACTGTGGCCCTCCAGGAACTGAGTTTGGCCAGAGGACCTGGAGGGCCACAGTCCAGCAGTATCTATTGTCCAAACTGAAGTCCAAATGCTTCCACAAACCCCTAACCCATAGATGTCTAAATTCACTCCTTGAGGGCCACAGTCCTGCAGAGTTTAGTTCCAACTCTGCTCCAACACACCAGCCTGTAATTCTCTCTCAACTTTTAAACTACACTCGGCAGGACTCTGGGCCTTTCAGGAGCGCAGTTTGACACCCCTCCCCTAAACACTATAACTATAGTTTCTGGGAAAGCAGAATACTCTGATTGCAGGGGTAGCCAACCTTGCTCCTGGAAAGCTAGCATCCTTAAGAGTTTAGCTCCAACCCTAATCAAACACAAATGAACATGATATTTACATTTGCGAAAATGTTCATTAATATGTATTGTCCTTTTTATTTATTTTTTTCAAATAAATGAATAAATAAAAATGAAAAAAAAAAGAACCAGCTAAGTCAAGGTGGACAGGATTACAGGATTTTTTTTTCGGTAGGTGTGTTGAAGTAGGTCTCCAGAAAGGAAGCCTTCCAGGAACAGGTTTGGCTACCCCTGCCTTATAAAAAAATTAAATTGGTGAAACGACAAAACTTCACACACCAAGAGTGATTCCATTGGGCCACTGGATGTCTGTCTCGACTAGGACTTGTCTGTCAATCCCGTTCATACCAGACTTCTCAATCTTAGCTGGCTCGCCCCAGTCTGACCAATACAGGAATCTGTAATTGGAGGACAAGTATGAAATTTTTCTGAAATTTATACTAGCTCAAGCCAGATGATCACTTTTAAAAGGTTTTAAATGAGAAAATCAGACAACTTTTAGTGGAAATGTTTTGATAATACCTATTCCAAACAATTTACCCTGAAAGAGGATCTACAGCAATAGAGGCTGGTTCTTTCAGGCCGGTGTTAAAGAGCACCTTCCTCTTGGTCCCATTGAAGTTGGCCACAGATATACTCTTACTGCCCAGGTCTGACCAGTAGATGTTTTTGTAAATCCAGTCCACTGCAATCCCAACAGGCATCTGAACATTGTCAATCACTTTCATATGACTTGCTTCCTGCTTATCCAATACTGTGCTGCGGGGGGACAAAAGAGCCAAATCACCATGCAAATATGGGTTTGTAAGCCATCTAGTAGTTGGGAGAACAAACATTTCTAACATGTATGCATGAATACCTATTCATATAGTAGTTACTACACAACTTTGCTCTAGTTTAAAGTGAGGCAGAGCCAGCAGTTACCTAAAAATCGCTTTCTGCCCCAGGTCAGCCCAGAATATCGTCTGCTGAATGAAGTCAGCATCAAGAGCTACTGTGTTCCGCAGCTGTTCCACAATCTGAGTATATTCACGGCGCTCCAGGCCTAGTTTGCGGATGTCTCTTCGATTGGTGAAAATAAGACAGGGCTCTTTACCTGCAAATGCAAAAAAGATGAGTACCATAAATGCAGGAGTTCAAAGTTATCTTAAATGCCACATAAAAAAATGTCTGCAGGTCTTAAATACGTGTTTATATTATATTATATTAACTGTATTATATATTATTATATATATTTTATTTTATATAATTTATTAAATTAAATTATATTATATTTATATTATATTAAATTATTATATTATATTATATTATATTATATTATATTATATATTATATTATATTATATTATATTATATTATATTATATTATATTATATTATATTATATACACACAGACTGTATATTTTTGTTTTGTAATAAAATTAGTATTACATTCTTTAAAAAATTGGTTTTGCTTAAAGGACAACTCTGATGAAAAATGAACCTAGGGGTAATTAACACATGGTTACCGAGCAGATCGTTCTCTGGGATGGAATGTAAAGAGTTTTATCTCTAAAAACAGATTAGCTTATAACGCTAGTATGGGGCACAGAATACGTACAATTAAATCGCTAGTTAATACCACTAACAAGGCTCAAAATAGCCTCACACTAACACGGTAGCATAATGAGGGTCCCTACATGCAAACCGAAGCATTGAGAACTTTGTAAGCGTACAAACAGTTTAATAAGAAGATACTTTATAAAGAGAGTAAATTACACGTCTACAGACAGAAGCCCTCTTGGAAAACAGTCTCGACGAGTCAAGCCATGAACGCTGTGCTAAGTGAGCTGGTCGATAGGAATAAAGTTTGTAAAAAAATTGTGAGCTTTTAATTATTTTTATTTATTTATTTCCTCTGTTGCGTTCAGTGCTTTCTTCCGGAAACAACGGACCATATGAGTTTCCAAGTCACAGTTCATCACTTAGCACAGCGTTCGTGGCTCGACTTGTTGAGACTGTTTTCCAAGATGGCTCCTGTCTGTATACGCGTAATGTACTGTCTTTATAAAGTATCTTCTTATTAAACCGTTTGTACACTTTGCATGTAGGGACCCTCATTATCCTACCGTTTTAGTGTGAGGCTATTTTGAGCCTTGTTAGTGGTATTAACTAGCGATTTCATTGTACTTATTCTGTACCCCATCTGTTTTTAGAGATAAAACTCTTTACATTCGATTTTCATAAAAACGCTTCCCAGAGAACGATCTGCTCGGTAACCATGTGTTATTTACCCCTAGGTTAATTTTTCACCGGAGTTGTCCTTTAAAATAGCAGATACCTTCGTTTTCAACACTTTCAAACTAGTAACCTTTACACTGTATCGGAGTGGGTGGTTTTTAATGAATTCCAATGGAAACCAAGCAATGTGGCTTTTGAGATTATCCAAAAATTCAGAAATGCTCACCTTTATGCAAATGTCAAGCGCCAGATGAGAATCAATCATTGTGAGGCATAGTGAAGTTGTGTTAAAAAAAAAAAGCTTCTGCTAAATTTTGTGCTTAAATTATATAGTTTACATATTGGATGTTTTGCAGTTGTTATGCACGCTAAATATTGCAGGTTGGATGCTTTCATTGTGAATAGGCTGGCTGGGTTTACAGAAGTTATTAAATTGAAAAATCTCTGGGCATTCAGAAACAAATCTTGCATCTTGTAATTGTGTGTATAGCGTAACTCTGGCTTGGGCTGTTTCAAAGCAATTCATTGAATTTTTATACTTGGAGTGTTTATGAAAACCTAAAAAATTTATTGAGAAATGCATGTACCACAGTTACAGTAACACATGAATAACTGATTCTGTATGTTTGAATTACTGAAAATAAATTCCACTGCCACCATTGGTGTGCATTAAATTTTAAATAACACTCATCAATTATTCCTTACTTGCTCGAATGGGAAACCCAATGTTTAAAACATGTACAGAACTCGATAAGATCTTACCTACAGCCTTGCACACACCAGTGGTGGGGTCCATCTGATAGCCATTGTGACACTCACATTTGTAGCCTCCTTTAAGATTTATACATATCTGACTACATATACCAGGGTTGAGGCACTCATTGACATCTGTGGAGAAACAATCATAGTCTTAGTTCCTGTTGAGGAGCGCAGTCACAAAGATCCATTTTGAGGACCCATGATTAATCAATACTAAATTCATTTTTAGACTACATTGGAACAGTACGTGTAGCTATTCATACCACCGCAGGTCTTGCGATCGATGAGCTGGAGTCCTGGTGTGCAGTCGCACTCGTAGCCAATCGTCAGGTCACGGCAGATGTGCGAGCAGCCTCCGTTATTAAGCAGGCATTCGTTCATATCTAAAACAAAATTGGATGGCCGTGATACACACTTGGAATATCAATGCGGCACAATCACAGGAGATGCACGGATACAACATGCTGAGATTTACAAGGGATCAATAATCCAGAGGGCTTCCACATGATGAACGTCCCCAACGTCCTTGAATCAGGTTTGAAAACATGGAGCGTGCTACTCAATATTGGCTCCATGCTGGACGAATGTGCCATAACACTCAGCATTTTATAGCTTGAATGACTGATGTTTTGAGCCCATGTCACCCAGTTGTGGATTGCAAAAGTTAAAAACAAAAAAAACAATTACTGTCCTCTGTCCACAAACTTTGTATATGTGCAAGGTATCCTATAACAGCCAATAAAAGAGGCTAACAGATCGAACCTGATGTAGAAAGTAACACATACAACAAGACAATATAACTTACGGGTCTCACAGGATAAAATACAATAGCTGAAGATAAACATTCACAGTGTGTGCATCCAAAGTCGCAAATGGATAAAAAATTCTGATCCCACTTTTAAAGGGTTAGTTCACCAAAAAAGATGTCCAAAATATGTACTTATTATAGTTATTACAATAACTGGGTAATAACTAGGTACTAACCATGAACCTGCCCCTAGACCAGGGGTGTCCAATCCTGCTCCTGGAGGGCCACATTCCTGCAGAGTTTAGCTCCAACCACAATGAAACACACCTGATCCAGCTAATCAAGGTCTTATTAGGCATACTAGAAACTTCCAGACAGGTGTGTTGAGGCAAGCTAGAGCTAAACTCTGCAGGACAGTGGCCCTTCAGGAACGACTCTGGACACCCCTGCCCTAGACCCAACTTTAACCCATTAAGTTACCTTATATTACCCAGTACTTTCTTAAGTACACTGTAAGTACATGTAAGTGCACATACTGTACAATAAAGAGCAACCAGATATTTTGATGAATATTGGTTATGGTAACCAAACAATTTTGGTGACCACTGACTTCTATTTTATGAGCAAATTATGACAACATTTGTTTTGGTGAACTATCCCTTTCAGCACAGAGATCTGGATTACTTTGACTAGATTCTCACTGTGATCCATTTCAAGGTCTTTTAGCGATGACTGTTTAGTCACTGATGTTAAGAACTAAATTAATCCTGCAATAGACACATCAAGAGTAGGGCAGAATTCCTATTTGGCATCCCTCTTATCTGTCCCCACGGTCCGTTCACAGCCCTAACGTCTGGAGCCGTTTTGGGTCAAAACATACAGCTTGAAACAATTTACTCAAGCAAACTTTTAGATTCAACAACGTTGCTGTGTGAACTAATTATACTGCAGGTTCTCCCTCCTGATGCACCCATGATGCTTCAGTCAGCATTTAACCACGTCAGCACACTACACAGAACAGAAACCATTTCAAGCAAACTGCTCTGATTAGAAAGAGTTTTTTTGCTGAGGTCAATTTAATAGTCACAAACTGAATTATGATTGGCGCTCTTAAAGGGATAATTTGCCCAAAAATTCAGTCATAATTATTCACCCTCATGTCGTTCCAAATCCGTAAGACTTCTGTTCACAAATTAACAAATGAAGATCTTTTTGATGAAATCAGAGATTTCCGTCCCTCCATTGACAGCAACACAACTGAAACTCTGAAGCTTCAAAAAGTTCATAAAGAGATCGTAAAAATAATCCATATGAATTGAGCGGTTTAGTCAAAATTTTCTGAAGAGACACATTTGCTTTATATGATGAACATATTTAATTTAGGCTTTTATTCATGATATGGTGCAGATCGGTCGAATCATGGAATCTGTGTAAATATATAGCTATGATCGCGCCGCAGTTTTGAATAGGCGGAAGTAATGCATTGGGAATACTAGATGAGGTTTGTGTGATATAATATTTAAAAAAAATTAACACAAAAACTGATCGGTTTCTCACAGAAACCGATTGTTTCGTGTCTTAAGACATCAATGTGTCGCCACAGGGTTTAATATGGATTCATATGTCTGTGTTTCTACTCTCATAGTGGCTCTCCTAGAAATAGACCCCACTGACATGCATTACTCGAGCAACGGTTGGAGTTAAAAATCTTCTTTTGTGTTCTACTGAAGAAACAAACACACCTACATCTTAGATGCCCTGGGGGTAAGCAGATAAACATAAAATTCTCATTTTTGGGTGAACTATCCCTTTAAGCTTCCACAAGAACCAGTGAGGTTCATTCTCGTGTTACGCAGCACGTTTGAGCTTCCACAAGAACCAATGAGGTTCATTCTCGTGTTACGAAGAACGTTTGAGCTTCCACAAGAACTTAACTGCTGAATTCATATGGATTAGTTTCACCATCCATTTATGAACTTTGTGAAGCGTCAACGTTTCAGTTGCGTAGCTGTCAATGGAAGAACAGAAAGCTCTCAGAATTTAATAACAATAAAAATATACTTCATTTGTGTTCTGAAGATGAACGAAAGTCTTACGGGTTTGAAATGACATGAGGGCGAGTAATAACAATTTTCATTTTAGGGTGAACTTTCCCTTTAATTGCACTTATTTCCACAGTGAATTGTGATTTTCTTTTCAGGGTTTTTTTCTTATTTGTATCCATTTAAGAATTTAAGTGTAATCTACAGTGTAACATATTGAAGTGTAACTTATGCAGGATTAAAACCGAAGCTTTTTGTATTTGTACTAGTCAAATGTTAGATTTCATAATTTATTGTTAATTCTGATGTTGGGGAAGTTTGAATTTATACATCAAATAAAAACTCTAAAAACGAATATATAATTAAATTAGGTGAGAAACTCAGAAATGGCAGACTTCTAAGAATAAACCACCAGTCAATTATTTGACACACAAAATATTTCATGCAAAGCTTTGTGTGCACTAGTGATAGAACTTCTCAAACATTTTCAGATTTAGAAAACACTGATGTCAGAAAGCTCAATGGTCTTTGGTAAGGAGAAAAACAGGAAAACACTTGTACGTACTGCACTCTTTGATGGGTTCATCACTCCAGTCAGGACAGTCACGGACCTTATTACACACTTTACTCATCTCAATGCACTCTCCACTCCGACACTTGAACTGGTCAGGACCGTTGCACTGAGTTACTGAGCAAACAGACAATGAGAACATCAGTTTCAGTCCTTGAAATAAACACAAAAATATAGGATGTGAACCAGTCAAAACATGTAAAATGATACTGTAGAGCGGCAGCTGCCAATTGGTGGGTTGTGACCCAATATAGGATAGCAATTCTGTTAAAAAATGCAAATATAATATATTCATGCATAGATAAGATAGCAAAATAGGCCATGTTTTATGCTGGTGGATATATAAAACTTCCTGCTTTCATAAACTTTCATATTACTGGGCTGTTAATGGTAATACAAATTTTCTTGGATTTTAAGTATACTTGTTAGTTTTCCAGGTGGAGCATTCTGAGGAAATGTTTTTCAGTTCAACGGACTCACAGTTTTTGCAGTTGACTTCATCTGTGCCGTCTGCACAATCTCGGAACCCGTTGCACTGTCGGCTGCCATGGATACAGCTGCCGTCATCACACTTGAACTGGTCGGGCCTGCAGGTACGGGCAGCTGCAAATGACATGGACAAACAGAGACCTGTTAGTTAACCAAAAAACAGAGGCAAGAACATGCATAAAAAAAGGTCATGTTTCCATGACTAGAACAGGAATGCACAGTATACTCCAGCCATATATTCCAAAACAAAACAACCCAAACAAGGAACTTACAGCAGTTTTTCTCATCGCTGCCATCCTTGCAGTCTGGGTCCCCGTCACAGCGCCACTTCCTGTGTATGCATTCCCCGGAGCCGCACTGCATCTCGCTGGATGAACACTTAGCTGGCGGCGTTGGGTTGCGTCCGCAACGCTCTGGCGACTCATCCGATTGGTCCTGGCAGTCCACATCGTCATCGCATAGCCAGCTTCTAGGAATGCACGTATTGTTCCCACAGGGGATTTCACTGGGGCCGCAGGAAGCAGGAGCACAGTCCTGTTCGTCGCTGCCATCCCCGCAGTCATCCTCACCATTACAAACAAAATTACGAGACACGCACCGACCACTGGCACAGGTGAACTCCAGAGGGGCGCATGTAATGTTACCTAATAAAACGACAAAGTTTAAGGAAACTGAAGGAGAAAGTTTATTACTTTTTATTCAGGATAAAAGCACAGATGCACTTGATTGGGACTGGATTACAAATCTGTCTATAAAACAAATGTACCTTTTCAAACTGTTTAAAAGAAACCATTGAGATTACGAAATTCCAAAAAGTTTACTTTGGCTCCTGATGACTCATTTCCAATTATTAACAAATCAGTAGGAGATGAGGCAAGCAAAACGGGAACTGAAATTGATCAAAGAGGCGGTTCAGTCAGTGTTGTGTCTAGTGACTCACCACAATTAATCTCGTCCTCTCCGTTGTCACAGTCTTTCTCACCGTCACACTTCCAGAAGACGGGAATGCACTGCGTTGAGCCGACTCCACAACTGAACTCGTTAACTCGGCAGGTTCTCGTGTCTGGGAGGAAAAGCCAGTCAGGACCATATGACTTAACTCAACATACACAACAGATTTTACAATTTTACGACTATTTGGTGAACCATACTTAGGCCAGTAACGCTGGAATTTAGCCTTCATTTACTAGCAGCGTTCCACAGAAGACGCTTTCACATAATTGGTGAAACTGTGCAAAATAACTGTGCTAAGTGCTTGCCAGGTTTAGCATAAACAAACATTGTTTTACAACACATGCCTTGGGTGTAAACCTTCCCACAGAAACAACCTTTAGCCTGATGTGAACAATTAGGTTGAAACATTTATCCCTTTGGCAACCCTCTAGTGGTTAAGAGAAGTTGGCGGCTCATAAACACGACAGGAAACTTAATATCAAAGGAGGAATGGTGCTATAGGTCTGTTGCGTAATCCATGAAACCTTTGATATTTTACACTTCAAGGCCGAACCATACAAACGGAAAATATCCATCATAGAAACGGCCTTCTGCATGACTAAACAAAAACAAAACTAGCACCTAAACCGAAATACTGAACATGAAATCTTGGATCTTCAAAGCATCACTTTTGAGTTTATAGCCACCCATGTGCAAATGTTCACGAACACACATACACATTGTTGGTTCCTTTCCATTTTCTGCTGACTAACTTTCCAACAGCTGGTCAAACAAGACTTGATTATAGAGAGCAGCCATGCATAACTGCACGTACGCCGATACTTCTGCACTGGACTGTATAGAATGTACAACCACTGTATGTTATTAAAGCAATAGCTCACCTTTTAAACCCCTGTCGTAATGTGCTCAAAACCTTGACCTTCAAACTAATCTTGCCATTCTATGCAACAGAACAAGGACATGCAAAAAACGCAAACATTTTTAGAAGACAGCCATGTGCTTTTGTAATGGGTGTCATATAAAATGTTAAACCAACACACAGGGGTGTATCTAAATATAGTTAACATTTGAGATAAGACTCTCACATCCAAGTTAAAAATAAACAGGGAATTATATGGTCTAGCTTTCAAGGTAACTGGGAATTTATGTCCCACTCAGACAGGGTTCATGCAGCGAACACAAAGCCACAGTGAAGAAGGTGAATAAATATGTGTGTTAGTGAAATCTGACTTACGGCACATTTCGATGCTTTCGTCTGAGCCGTCCTCGCAGTCTGGTTCACCGTCGCACTGCCATCTCTTGGGAACGCACTGTCCACTGCGACAGACGAAGTCCACCTCTGCACAGGTCTTCCTCACTGAAACGGTCAAGAAAATCCAAATATTACAAAAACTACTTTTTAGTAGAATTAGCACAGAATTAAAGCGAGGGAAAACAAACCATACACACAAAAAGCGCCAACTGAAGAGTGTTTGAAATGCTTGCCTAAGCATTTCCAAGCAAAGATTTAGACGCTGTTTAGGAGTTGCAAATTTTAGACTTTGGCACATAGTTTGATCACGTAAGAAACAAATAATGCAATGTGGAGCCATTTCAGGAATTATTTAGGCTGCATTTACATTGTTCAAGTGACCCAATTCCAATCTTTTCCTCCCATGTGGCACAGATTGGATATGACCCACGAACAAGCAAGCAGGAAAGAAGCACTTGGATTCTGATATTCTCAGATCGGTTTCATGCCTCATTGTCATGTAGAAATAAATCTTATGAATGGAATATGTGCACTTGCATCTGCCCCGTAAGGGGACAGTGTCAGTGCGAGTTGTGCGTCATTGAGAAAGCAACAGTGGCGAATGACGTCAACCACCATCACATGACCATTCTCAATGGCGCAATAGAGGACGAACGCTCAACCCAATCATGTACCAAATGGAACCCTAAGCGCTCGCAATCTTCCTTAGAATCCACACTTTGACGCAATGCCGCTTTGACGGTCAGGTAGAAATCTATGGTCTGCAAAGGGGGCGTTCGCAGACACCCTTCTGAAACATTAATGGACAAATGGGACATGCTCATGTGGTCATTTGGCCACAAGAAGTGTGTCATTTGGGACAGAGCCTTTAAAGATGCTGCAGAAAGTATTATTTCATCTGCATCCATTGAAAAAAAAAAAAAATCACAAGCTTTTCCTTCAAGCTTTTCCAGGTCAGTATGTCTACCTTGGGTTGATTCACCAAGTATATTGTATAAATATTGCATATGGGACACTTAAAATATGCAAGCTGGTTGTCAAAAATATCAGATCAACAAATCAGAATTGGGCATGTAAATGTGGCCTAAGATAGATTCCAGGCTGCTTGAAGTAGTTCTGCTCCCGCTCTGCTCTAGCGCTTGCTCTCTTTTTTTTTGTCTTTTTTTCTTGACCCCCTGCTTGCTGGACTCCTGAAAATACTGGAATTTATTAACTAATTAATGGAATCACTGCGATTGACAAGATTTTCTCACTAAGGAAGGGTGCCCGGACGGGACATTTGCTGCGGGCTACACGCGGGACGCCTGGAACAACTGGTAATTCCTGTGCCTGGAGGCTCTGTCCGTGGAGGATGTGGAAGACTTATTCATATTTGGCATTTTGATAGCGGGGTCCTTATTCCTCGGGATTGCCCTGGCCTATCGGAAGATTTGTAAGAAAGCTGCCAGCAAATTCACCCAGCTGCTGTCTGTGGAAATTAAAGAGTGCTTCAGGGATTTGTGTGACCGACTGAAGGTATTAGATCAGAGAGTGACACAGATCAAGGAACTAAACCGTAACATCTCAGCCCAGACTGTGGAGGCACAGGGAAGAGTGGGCACCATAGGGGGTCAGACTGGTGAACTGTAACGCCTGATCTGGCCAAAAAAATAGACGAGATGTCCAAGTCACTCCATGAACCGACGCGCCACTGACAACTGATTGATTGATAGATTATGACCTGGACAAGGTACCGAAGATCAACTAAATTGATTAAAATATTGACCCCCTCCCCCACCCTACATCATCTCCCTCTCTCTCAGTTGGGAGGTCCGCTTGACAGCTGGGTCTTGCTATCATTCCCTGTGCACAGCCATATCTCCCTTCAAGGACAAGCCACAGAACTGAACTCGAAATCATCTTAAGATTTAACTAACATTCTCACGCAACACAATCTCAGACATTTACTCGCACCACACTGACCCCACCCCCATCCCAGCCCCCTTCCATCCGTCTGCCTCTCGTTTTCCTCCTTTCATATCTCCCTTACTCAGTCCAAACAAAAAAATCCTATCATGTGATCATGTGTACTGTGTTACGTTATGTTTTTGCATGTATGTATGCATGCGCTTTAAATAGCTGCGGCCTGGAGGCTTGCTCCAAAGACATTTTGTTGCAGTACATGTGTAATGACAATAAACTTGAATCTAATCTATCTATTCTAATCTAAATTTACTCCCCTGTCAAATAAAACACATAATATATTTAAGCATTTTTGGTGTTTCCATGATTTCTACAAAATAAAACCGGAAATTGAGGGTAACACAAGTATTACGTCATTTATAGGCAACGCATGGTCCGTGTTCTGGTTAAAATTGCTTATTTCTCTGGGATTTAAACATTCTTGGAAAAATTTGGGATACAATAACATAGTATCGTTCTAGTGGTTTTTGGATATTTTAATCCAAAAATCTTACATATTGCACCTTTAACTTCAAAAGTAGCCCATGAAGCTAAGGTTATCGCGAGAGCCAAAAAACAAAAGAGGAAAGAAAATAAAAAATATGATATCTGAAGCTGAACTGAATTTTGCAACAATTTCGTGATTAGTTATGTGGTGTGGGGCCAGGGTGGGCCAAGCTCCTGATTGGATCTCACCATGAATGAATATGCTTTTACAAAAAGATGCCACAGAGTGTGACATCATAACACAACCGTCGCAGTGTCCATAGAAATTTCACATGCTGAAAGTCTAGTGTGGCCACGGCATAATTCTGCTCAAATATATTATAAAGAAAAGCAATATCCTCTGCTTTACATCTCTGCTGAGTTCACAAAGACTACGCATTTTTGCTTAATTCAGCACTGGATATTGATTTAAAAGAAAGCCCTTCAATCCTAGAGAGGCACTTTAAGATGGGGGCCCTTTGAATCCCACAATATGAAGTAAAGAGCAGCTCCCGCCCATCTCAGACACATTCACAGTCTCTTCATGTCTACTCAGAGCACAAGTGCTCCTCAGAGCAGGAGGCCTCCTACAGACAGAATGGCAATAGGAGACGGAGCAGTGCAAACTGACAGGACCCACATTCTCGTCACAGGGCTGAGTGTTTACTGCCACTGCTGGGATACAGTAAACGACGTGGTGTCAGGAGATTCCTGAAATGGAGGCAAAGCCCCCACTCTTTGCTTTTGGCTTTATTTTTTACTCCAGTCGGTGTGAATTCACGTTCCAGTTGCATTTGATGTTCACATGTTTTCCCAGCTGTAAGGCTTGTGGTACAACCTTTACCCACACAGTATCAACAAGAAAACACCTAATATTAACCTTTAAAATGTGTCATATGTATTATAAACTCACCAAGGCTGCATTTTTAATCTAGTTAATAAAAGACTTCGGTGTCACATGATCCTTCAGAAATCATTCTAATATGCTGATCTGATGATCAGGAAACACTTATCAATATTGAAAACAGTTGTGCTGCTTCATATTTTTGTTGTGATGGATGTCCAAAATGATTTGATGACATGACAACCATTTAAGAGTTAAAAAGAAAAATAAATTAATACTTTTATTCAGTAAAAAAACAAACATGAAATTGACCAAAAATAACAATAAATACATTATAATCATACAAAAGATTTCTATTTCAAATAAATGCTGTTCTTTTTACTAACTATTACTATAACTCCGCAACAATACTAATTGATAATAATAACTGAGCATCAAATCAGCATATTAGACTGATTTTTGAAAGATCAGTGACACTGAAGTCTGGAGTAATAATGTTAACAATTCAGAAAGAAATTATATTTTAAAATAGTTATTTTAAATTGTAATAATTTTTCACTATATTATGGTGTTTCTGATCAAATAAATGCAGCCTTGGTGAATAGGAGACAAAAACAAAAACTATTCCAAACTTTTTATCAGTAGTGCATATAATATTGATGCATGATAAAATATCTAAAATATTATATAAATTAAATTCAGTTATAAAACATGTTTACACTATTTTAAGGTGACAGTTACATTGTACTTACTCAAATAAGTACTTATTAATATTAATTAACTACATGTATTTAGAGTTTTAGGGTTAGTTGTAATTATGCATAATTTTACCAGAGTGCATAAATGTAGTAACGTGCAAGTACGTCACCTTAAAATAGTGTTACTACACTGTAATCATAATCATCTATACATATACAGTTGTGGCCAGAATTATTTGCACCCCTGGTAAATATGATCAAAGATGGCTGAAAAATAAATCAGCAATGTTTATCCTTTTGATCTTTCTTTAAAAAAAAATAATAATAATAATTCACAAAAAGCGAACCTTTCCTTGAAGTAAAATAATTGAAAGTGGGGGATAAAATCACATTATGAAATAAATACTTTTCTCCAAAACATGTTGGCCATAATTGTCAACACCCTTCTATTGAAGGAACACTCCACCGTTTTTAGAAATAGGGCTTATTCAACTTCTTTCCTACATTTAGATATGCGGGAAAATCCATCTATCTCAGTGCATGCATTGTTTTAGTTTGACAGGGTCGCCGCTATCTTAGCTTAGCATAATGAATGGAATCCAATGTTGCCAGCTAGCATGTCCTGAGTACTTTTTGCAACCCACTTTCGCCAAGATAACAGCTCTGAGTCTTCTCCTATAATGCCTGATGAGTTTGGAGAACACCTGACAAGGGATCAAAAACCATTCATCCATACAGATTCTCTCCAGATCCTTCAGATTCCCAGATCCATGTTGATTCTTCTTCGCTTCAGTTCAACCCACACATTTCCTATAAGCTTCAGGTCAGAGAACTGAGATGACCAGACAGAAGCTTCATTTTGTGTTCAGTGACACATTTTTATGTTGATTTTGATGTTTGTTTTGGATCGCTGTCCTGATGAAAGATCCAATCACGGCCCATTATAATATTTCAAGCAGAAGCTCTAGTGATCAGGTTGACTTTTTTATCTGTTGGTATTTGCTAGAATCCATGATACCATGTATCTGAATGTCCAGAACCTCCAGAAGAAAAAAAAATAGGCCCACAACATTAAAGATCCAGCAGTATATTAAACTGTGGACATGGGGAACTTTTTATCCCTGTTTGCACCAAACACATCTGGTGGATTTTCTGCCAAAAAGCTCTTTTTTTGTTTTGTTTCATCTCACCACAGAACAAGGTCCCATTTGAAGTTCCAGTAGTGTCTGACAACTGAATATGCTGGAGTTTGTTTTGGATGAGCAAAGAAGATTTTTCTTGAAACCCTCCCAAACAACATGTGGTGATTATAGGCGTTGTTAGATTTTTTTAAAGGCTTTCTGACCTCAAGACTCAACTAATCTCTGCAATTCTCCAGCTGTGACCCTTGGAGAGTCTTTGTCCACTCAAACTCTTCTCTAAAAATCATTTATTTCATAATGTGATTTACCCCCTAATTTCAATTCTTTTACTTCAATGAAAGGTTAGATTTTTTAGCATTTTTAAATAAAAGATCAAAAGGATAAACATTGCAGATTTATTTTTACAGCCATCTTTGATCATTTTTTACCAGGGGTGCCAATAACGCTCTCCACAACTGTATAATATTTACTGTATTTTTGCAATTCCCATTTACTTTTGTAATGTGAAACAGGACATTCAATGAAGGGGAAAAACACAGTTATATATTCTCAGTCATAATTACGTCAAGGGAAGCAAAAGAGGAACTGCCACCCTCAGAAACTTCTGAAAATCTACTGGTGTCACTGTTGGATACTTCAAAATACTATTTCATTTTATATTTCAAAACATCTTTTCATTCTGTCAAATATTTAATTCTATATTTTTTTAGGAGCTACAGCCTTCCCAGAGGAAACGGCCCTGAGTAAAAGGTGAAGAGGCCTAAATGAGAACACTTGGATCCAAAAAAAGACTCCAGCTCATAGTATCTGTGCCGGTCCTCGTCTGTAATTTCTCTCATATCAATGACCCAGTTAGCAGATGAGCGTTAGAGCACCCTTGTGGGACAAACTTTAGACATAAAACACACTTATTATTATGCAGACATATGATGAGAGTCAAAAAAGCAACTGTAGATCATAAATATTTAAATTTTGCTGTGTTGACCAACTGCATGCCAATCAGTTTATGCAGCCATTATGACAGATTACCCAAGGGTTACATCAGCTCTTATGATCAAGACTAGTTTAACTGTGAATCAGGGAAATCACACGCCTGCATTACAATAGCTTGTAGGTGTGGCTATTCTGGCGCACATCAAGACAAACACACGCCCACGCGTCAAAACAATGAAGGATGTTGTGCCATCGAGCTGATGTAATTCTCAGATGACTCGTTTTGAGCTCTCATACACACACACACTCACCGCAGGACGTTTCGTCGCTCCCATCTGAGCAGTCCATGTCGCCGTCGCACTGCCACACAGACGGAATACACCGGCCGTTCCCACACTGGAACTGAGACTGCTCACATTCTGTCCTGGACCCTGTGAAGAAGACATACACAATTGGCCAAATATCAAGATCTGTACATAAAAGAAAAACATCCTGCATCCTTCTTGCATAAGGAAAAAAAAAATTTAGGGCGGGACTTGATTTTTGTCCATGGGGAATTGATTGGATGGTTGTGGTTTGCTATTGGTGGATCTCATGTGAGTGACAGGTTGCCCCGCCCTTATCCCAATAAACACATCAGAAAAGAGATATCGCAGCAAGAGGGAGAAGAGTTCATTTGATTGAAGATGGGCACATTTTATGAGGGCACATAAATGTAAAATTATGTTGTGAATAGATAAATAATTTAGCCTATATTAAATACCCATTTTACCCATAAAATGTAATGACATTATCCTTAAAAAAAAAAAAAAAATTATTCACACACAATATCTGCCTTTCAGCCATTTCCATACATTTGATATGGTATTTCCATACCAACTTTTTTCATACCAAAAAATAATTTGTCATGTGGCAATACTTCTTTTTACTGTCAGAAGATGCAGTTATGGTGTTGTGCAAGAGCCGATAACCTTTCTCATGGGCCTGATCAAAAACAAAGCATCTATGTCAATTTACCAATTAGCACTGTCAAAGTCAACTTCCTTTTTTAGTACGTCATATGAGATAAAAACAAATGCTATGCTATGCTAGCTTGCTACTCAAAGGCTAACTGAAAACACAAAGGCTGCATCCAAAATTGCATGATTCCCTACTATATAGTAGGTGAAAAATAGTATGTAACAAAAGATCTGAATTCAGAGTACTCATTAAAGTACACAAAAAGTACCCAAATGACCTACTTCCTCCATTGAGATTCTGAATTGTGCATATGATGGACATTTTACAATCCCATCAGGCCACAGCAGAGAATTTGTGAGTGGCAGTGAGGCAACGCAACTGACGCTGGTAGGTCACATGATAATGACAACATGAATGTAGTACGTCCGGATTATATTCATACTAACATATACAGAACATACTTTTTTAGTGGTTGTGAAGGAATTACTTATTACACAATTTGCAACTAAAAACAGAAGACTTGTGTGTTTTGGCTGTTCATTTACACGACAACAGCATTTTAGGGGTCCTAAAAAGGCAAACTTTTGAAAACGATACCTTTACAGTCTCCATGTAAACAATAAAAACGTGAATCTGTGAAAACACTGACGTCATGCGCATGCGTGTTACATGTTCACACATGCGTATTACGTGTTTGTGGGGTGTTTCTTGACAAAGCGTCTCGAACTATTGGCCTGGCATGCATAATACAGCCTTTTTAATAATTTTTGCAGATTCACGTGAATGGGGATCATTTTGACAACGTTGTCATCCGGTTTTAGTACATCGTTGTCATGTAAACATACCCTTTAATGTTTAGTTTAACCATTTTACCTTTGGTAATGTGATATTTTAATTAACCTTTTTTTTTATTTATTAAACTCAAATGACATTTTCATGATCACAAATACTACATACTCCTTTAAGCATTTCTATAATTGCCAATCTTGCACTGAATACCCATAACAATTTTCAACATAATGTTTTTGTTGGAAAACCTACCGACATCTACCAACAGGGCCAGGTTAACCAATAACCAGCCAGACATTGAATCAACCAATTCTTTTATCTGGCCAAAAGCTGCCGGTGGGAGTGTTTATGAAACCTGTTTGAAAAGGGTTATTTTTACAACTCTGTTTGGTGCCACTTAGTAGTGTGAAAGTCCTCAGTATTGAATCTGTGAACAGACCAACATGACCCTTGACAACCAAAACATTTTGAAAGGTCTCTGCTAACCTCACCCAACTGCTTACATTTATAAAATAATCTGACTAGGGAGAACATGATTTGATCAGAGTTCCAAAAGCACCTACAGCAAAGTCATAATGCTCTTTGTGGAAGATCTGACCTAATGCCCATTAAAAGGGTACGGTATAGAACTCAGGCGCATTTAAAATGTACACCTTTAAAACTGCCATTACTGGGCAAAAATACCACAAATAATAGTAATACAAATCTCTTAATAAAATGGCATGCATGTCTTTTAAATAGGGGACAGATCAGCCAGTCCTTTGGAACAATGCAGTCACTTCATGGGCACCAACTTTTGACATGTGACTTTACCCAAAGTCAGCCACTCATGTGACCTGCCTGCCATTCAGTCTAAGATCAGTCAGGAACACTGTCAATGCTAAGTAAATCTGTACCACTCCATCAACCTACTCAAAATGAATTAAAAGTCTCTAAACTAGATATAGGCTTTAATGTGTGTGTTTTACAGTTTCAGATTACTGTTATCAGGGTGTGTAAATGCAGGACAGCTGTTCTTGACCATGACCGCATTTCAGAAGCTTCTCACAGCTGCATGTGTTTTCAGACAATGGCTCTGTTCCGAATGGAATATATACTAACACACTAAATGATTTAAACAAAGCCATAACCATGTCTTAGACATTGGGGGGACCAAAGTTGGGGGGTATTGGTTGTATTTGTTTATTTAAAGGAATTCAATTATTATAGGATTAAAAGGGATTGAAGTAAAAAAAGAAAAAGAAATAAGAATGAAAAGTTCCAGTCCTATTGTAGTTAAGTAAACTATTTACAAATATGTAAAAAAAAAAAAATGCACACATGTACATTTTCGTCTGCCTAATATGTAAAAATGCAAACCTTGTCACATCCAATTCAGTTCAAAATTGTGAAATTTCAAGTAGTACAAATGTCAAGTAGTTTGCATCACTTGACATTACTGTTTGTCGATATTACATTTTTTTATCATAAAACAGTTTTCGAATATTAAATGTTTAGCTACTTACATCTTACGACGCACTCTTTCACTGCTATAACTAAAGTGTTGCGTTGGAAATCGCACTAACAGTAAGCCCCGCCTTCTTTGATTTGATTGGCCATCCCACTCATTCTGACAGTGACGAGTGCTGTTAGACTGCTGAGGCAGACCAACCAACAAACTAGCAACACACAGAGTGGTGTGTAATGGAGAACAGCACAGCAGCATCAAGAATATCAAATACTGAGGGGACATTTCTAATTATTCGGGGGGACTTGTCTCCCTCAATGTCTATGATGGTTACGGCCCTGGTTTTAAATACAATATAATAACAATAACCAAAAATACATGCCTGGACATTTATTAATAGCAATAACAGTTGAGTACATTTTCTTTAAATTAAAAGCACAAGCATTTTTAGTTTCACAGCTCTATTCTATAAAACATTTTCATTGGAATGGCAGTTAAACCAAATAACAAAGCATCTACAAACTAAAAAAAAGCCACTAATTCAACTAAACCATTGCACAAACCATTTGGCATAAAAAAATAAAATACTGATGTTTACTTAATGACACTCTGCAAACATTCCTTAAAGAAAATGAGATTTACTTTTAAGATGTGAAGACGACTTGCAACATTTTAGCCTACTAGCAGAGACTGAGCTTGCCAAAGGCCCAGAAGCTTTATTCTTTCATATCTGCGCAAAGCTCTACTTGCTCTCAAAGCTCTGAATCATCAGAATATCTAATCTTTGCCTCATCGCTGACAGATGCTGAGAATACCTTAATCTTAAACACTGCTGGACCATTTGGATCAGCCTGACCTTAAATCTCAAAACCAAACCTTCCTCATATCAGCATTACATATTCCCTTGTGAGGGAAATATCAAGTACTTCCTTGAGATGAAACCCATTTATCTTTCCTCATCAGCAGAATGATGTCAATTACTCCTAAACTGTCATTTAGCAAATGCTTTTATGCAAAATGATCTAAAGTACCTCTCATTGATTACAAGGTCAGGCCCGAATGGAGTAACTTGAGGCTAAGGACCTTGCTCAAGGGCACAATGGAGACGGGTCACGGATAAACTGCTGGGGTTTAAACCAATAACCTTTCAGTTACCAGCCCACTAAGCCACAGCCACCCCAAACTTGTACTTGCAGTTCAAGCGAAGATGTTGAAATTGACCAAAATTGGTCACCAATATAGACATCACTTGCATAATCTGAGATTTACAAAGTAATAGCTAAATCATAAAATGGTTTGTTTTAGTTAATTAAAAAAAATACAGTGCTGGTAGTTTAGGCCAATTCCTGAAACAAATTAATCATATGAAAGGGTTCTTTTTAGTCAATTTTCTGAATTGGCGTTTTCACATGAATTTTAATAATTTGATTTGTACGGAAATGGGTGTTTTTTGGGGGTTGGGGAAGAGCACACATGAAGCTACACCCCTAACCAGAGAATAAACCTAACCATCAGTGTGAGCAAGCAGACTGTACAAAATCAAACAAACAATACTATACCCACTAATTCACCAAAACGTAAAACCATAATGAATTGTGATGAAAGTGTTGGTGTGGTCAGATTCCAGAATGAATTGGGAGTCGGTTCTTTTTGGTCAATTACAAACACTTATGAATCAAGGTGGTGTTGACATAATTCCCACTGAAACAGGAAGACATGGAAGGACATATCCTTTAAAAAAAAAGAAGAAAAAAAAGCTAATAGCGTTTAATTTAGACTATATCACAGCTCGGCCAGAGCCATTGAGCTCGGTAAAGCCGCAGTTTCCTACTAATCTCTAACCGTTTCTCCTTCATTATGCTTTAAAAAAATAAGCATTCTGAGTAGAATTCAAATGGGTCCGATACGTTTTGTCTGTGCCGACTTGTGCATATGATCCGCTCTATGCTCACGTCTCTGGACCGGAGCGGACGGTGCGCGCACTGTGGGAAACCAGTGTAAAACCAGACTTAATTCGTCCCAGTGGGAAGCATATTTACACTGTCTGAATCGTTCCCTATTCACTATATAGTGCAGTGTGCCATTCACCATAGAACATAGTAAACGTGTGAACAAGTGACCAAATTCACAAATGTCATTGTTTTGGAGCACAGCTTATAACATATTCATGCTAAAAGCCAAAAAACGTCAGTTTTGATTTCATGGGGACTTTAACTCGCCTCTTAGAACAGTAGTTTAAGTTACTTGACTCAAAGTTAACTCAAAAGAACGACTGCTTTTAGTATATGAGAAATCAGTGTTAATTACCGAATAGTCCTTCATATGACAACAATATGAGTTATGTTGGAACCAGAAATGATCCAGCCTAAAATAATCGTTGAACCATTAAGAAACCGGAACCGTTCAATTCTTTAGGTTCCCATGGCTAACGTTTACATAGGGTATTCATTAATTTAAGGGGGGAAAGCATACGCGTTTCATGTAAAAGCCCCCTTCGAGTGCACTCAGTTGTTGCGCAAGAAGGGGTCTATAACGCATTGCTTGGATAGTGTAGGTCGCGTATAATTCATAAGCAAGTATAACATAACTCTTAAAAGTAGAATGTAGGCTACCCCGAAGCTAATAAACAGGCCACGCAAACCGCTGCTAGAATATACAGGCTGGTATACGCGTTTCGCACGCGCTTCAACCGGAGTCACCTGTTTCATTACCGCAACCAAACACGTACGCCTCGTTTCTTTATGCGTGCGTGCGCGCGGACTGAGATATTAAACAAGCATTTTAAACGACACGTTGATAGACTATCCGTTTTAATAACAGGCCTATGCATAAATAAACGTTCAAACCTTAGAAGGCGTTGGCGCAGATATGTCCAGCTGCTTTCAAAACGCACATGATTAGCTATATTTAAAAAGGAAAATTATATCAGTTGATTAAAAATAATACCACCAATAATTTGTTTTGAAGGGAGGATTGCTATATAGCTACCGTTTGCAAGGGCCTATACATTTAGACGCATTTTAAATGAGCGAGCGATCAATGGCCATTCAATCAAACACATTTCCACTGAAAGAACCACACTAACACATTATTTCCCATGAGATAAAGTCCTAATGAGACCAAGTAGCCCCGTTTATTACATTTAAATCCCCTCTGAGAATTAGACTGCAACACTGTAACCACATACGGTTGTGAGAACGCGGTATTGTTCTATATGATCTTCCCATGGCAACCATTGTTACCATCAGCGTTCTAAACACTCACCGCGCGCAGATCCACACAGCTGAAGACATACTGGCAGGACGAGAAGCCCCAGAATAGACGTGACCATTTCGCGCTACAGCTGAACGATGTGCTGTCTGTCTGTGGCCTCGTCCCTGATATTGTAGCACAGCCGATATGTCTTCGTGGAACAAACAGAAAGCAGCGTGATCCACGGGCTTTTATCTCATTTAGGCAGTTCCCCGGTCAGTCTCTCCACACGAGCGAAGCGGTCACGGAACCGCAATCCATGTCCTAATTTAATGATAGCGTGAACCTGCAGCGAATAACCGCGCCACTGCCGAACACAGGCGTGTTTTTTCTCTCCTTCAACATGTCATTTACACATTGTTAACCCTTTCTTTGCCATATCACCACATCTCCCATTAAAACTGCCGTGCAGTCTCTAATTTGCGGTTAGGCAAGGATTTATTCTGTAATTTTTAATTTGAAGGATAGGTTAATATTTTGGTACCATACCATTGAACCTCACTAGTTATGGAGAATTAAAGTTTATAATCTGATGAAGAGCGACAAGCACTGACTGAGAACATTGTTGGCTCAAATACAATTTTTTTTAAACAATAGGAGCTAGGCTGCTCATTTAAAAATAAAGTTTCCAAAAGAGGGTTTTCACAGTAAAGCTATTAAAGTCCCCATGAAATCAAAATGTATTTATTTATTTATTTATTGATTGATTGTATGAATATGTTAGATTTACTTTTACCTATCTATAAGCTATAGTGTGCCTCAAAACAATGACATAATGTACTCTGGGTAAAAAAACAACCCAATGTTGGGTCAAATATGGACTAACCAAGCAATTAGGTTGTTTTAACCCAGCGATTGGGTTGTCTTAAGCAAATATTTAACCCAACCGCAGGGTTAAAACAACCCAATCGCAAGGGTTAAAACAACGCAATTGGTGGGTTAGTCCATATTTGACCTAACATTGGGTTAAAACAACCCAGCATTTTTTAGATTTAGAAGATATAAGCATTCAAAACTTAGTCTCTCACTTTCACCAATTTGGATAAATGATTTTGATGACATCACTATGAATTTCAGCTTCTCATCAGATTTTCTGTCCAATCAAATGCTTTCTAGAATCTGAAGTGCCCCGCCCCCTACATTATAAATAGACGCTGAAGCTGAGGCTGAAATCGGTCACTTGTTCACACATTCACTATTTTCTACACTGTGAATGGCACATAGTGCACTATATTGGGGATAGGGAACGATTCAGACAGTGTGAATAAGCTTTCCATTTGGGTGAATGTCTGGTTTCACGTTAGTTTAACATGTCTCTAGCTTTAGTTTAAAGACAGGATAGCACAGAGCGGATCATATGCGCGAGTCGGCGCAGACCACAAAACGTATCGGACCCATTTGAATTCTGCACAGAATGCTTTATATTAAAGTGATATGGAGGAGCTCTTGGCCGAGCTGTGATATTTAAACAAAATACTATTAGCTGTTTTAAAAAATGGGAGGAGCTGTTCGATATGTCCCGCCCTGTCTTCCTGTTTCACTGAAAACGGAATAACTGAATAATGTTGTGCGTTTCAAGGCACTTCAATGGGCATCACCATGGCCTGGCATGAATAATATAGCGTTTTTAGTTATTTTCGTTGATCCGTGGGAATAGAGATCGTTTTGACAACCTTGTCATCTTTACGTGAAAAATGCAAAGGAAAAACGTTTCCGTTTTTTGGACATCGTTGTCATGTAAATGTACCTTAAGGGGCCGTTCACACAGAATGTGTTTTTCCATTCCACTGCACTACTTTTCCATTGTTTTTCCATGTAAACACGTATTGGACTGACGTCTTTAACTTTTACGCTCTTGTCTCGTGTCTTTTGCAGCGTCTTGCGTATGACATAGCATTCAATTTGTACTTGTGTCCGTCAAACTCATTAGCCAATCAGATTTGAGCTTATCAATCGACCGATCATTATCATGTGAGGAGCGTGCCCAAGATGTTATGTCATCCGCTGTATATATTTATATAGAATGAATAGAATCCTAGACCAAAGCTGATTTTAATGGAAATCTCATAAAACATTAAGTCAGTTTCTGACAAATATCTTTTGCATATTTACAGATCATCTGGGATTTTTTTTCAATCCACCTGGATCATTACGAATTCTTCAAAAGTACTTATAAAATACAAAATGTCCTGCTGCATTTGATTCTCCTGGATATATGGACAATTTGAAAAGACTTCAGGGACAGTGTATCTAACATCTGAAAAGAAGAGCAGTGATCAAAGATCAAGCTGTTTTTCTTTCTAAAAACAGGATTACATGAACAGGAGCAGATCAGAACACACACTGGAATCTTTCATGCCTATTGATCCTCTATTCAGAGAAGATCAATGTTGTCAGCAGAAGCCAGACAGATCAGTGAGCAAGCACTATATTTACCCTGTTCATTAATCATCAGTCCTGACAACTTGGAGTCTTCTCTTCTCATTTGCTCTTGCTACATATTCACCTCCTCACATTTGATCAACAGTGAGGAATATGGCATTAATATCCTGTTATTCTTATGAGATGATAACTTAATGACTACTTAATGATATGCTAAGGGACACAGGGGAAGCGGGGGTAAAATTAACAGGAACAGTACAGTAAAAAATGTAATATTGTGAAATATTATTACAATTTAAAATGGTTTTCTATTCTAATTAGTGCTGTCAATCGATTAAGAAAATCAACTAACCACACATTTTTTTCTGTAGCAAATGAATCATGATGACACCTAACATTAACGTTTTTATTAAATATCTTTATATTGTAATATTTTCACATTTAATATCCAAATAAATGTAGAATGAATGGGTTGATTCTGTCGGGATATGTGGATAAATGGAGGACTCAAAATGCAGTGAACAATGAAAGAGTTTATTCAGGGAATAAACAACGTGAACAGTCAAAAAAGGTGATGTAGTCACAGTCTACAGAAACTGTATGGTGACTCCGATGTGTAGTGCACACACAACAGCAGAAACACCGCTGGAGAGACCACCAAAGCAACTGAGAGCATGGAGACCGAACAGGTGACGAGCACAAGTCCAGGAAGCAAAACGACTTGCTGCAAACTTTTCGTTCTCAGGTCCTGGGCACAAACAAACAGATAAGGAACAACAGCAGAACATAGCACTGACAGAAAACATCCATGCAACATGATCAACAAGAGATGAGATACCGTAGAAGAGAGGGAACGAGCCACAGGTGCGGGAGATCAGCTCGTGATCAAGCTAATTACTCCAATCACGAGCTGCAGAAAAATGAAAGGACAGGACAAACAACAGGAAGAGCCGGTGTCACACCCTGAACATGTGACAGATTCTGAAATCCTCTGCCACCTCCTACATATTAAGATTATTTAAATTTGATTGTTCTCTAAAGTCTGTATTTGGTTACTAAATTATGCTTCATTAATATTTATTTTATATTATATTTTACACATTTTATATTTATAAGCTTTTGCTTTTCTTTGCATCTTTCATCACTAGAGAATAATGGTGAATATTTTCTGTACCTCTCACTGAGAGAAAGCACATGTTATCAGTATGTTTTGGGAAACTCAAACCTTGGAGAAACTGTGTATTTGTCTATGTGCGCAATATTCTGTGATACAGATCAGTATTGAAGGTGTACAACGGGCATCCTAGGGAGAGTGACAGTATGTTGTTCTGGGCAAGCTGGCACCTGCTCCAGACCTGGAAGTTCACTAAGTGTCTAATTCTGGGGTAAAAGCGTCAACAAGTGATCTAGGGAGATGTGCATCTGATTAACTGACCATGTGTGGAAATGTACTATGTCTATATATTTTCTCTTAGCCAATCAGAAACAATGTAACCTAAAGCTAGACCTTGGAAAAGAGTATAACTGCTGTGTAAAATGTATGTATGCAGAGAGCGTGGCCTACAAACTCCTTGAAAGACTTGAAGCTGGCTTCTGCTGATGAAACTGCAAACTATTCTTCAGTAAATTTTTCTTTAATTAATTGCACTCCTGATTCTTGGTCTTCATTCTTCACAACTGGTCTTGGGTCCTAAACTGTTGTTCCCTAACAAGAAACAACATACAGAAAATATTGCCTACAGAAATTGAATAAAGTTATCAAACACTTCAGTCTTCACTGCATTATAAATTAAATATAGATTAATCCTTATTAAAGCAACAAAAGTTCAGTCAAGAGCAGTGAGTGATTTTCTCATTGTCTTTTGTTATACATCGATCAGGCATAACATTATGACAGGTGAAGTGAACAACACTGATTATCTCTTCATTACGGCACCTGTTAGTGGGTGGGATATATTAGGCAGCAAGTGAACATTTTGTCCTCAAAGTTGATGTGTTAGAAGCAGGAAAATTGGGCAAGCGTAGGGAATTGAGTGAGTTTGACAAGGGCCAAATTTTGATGGCTAGACGACTGCATTAGAGCATCTCCAAAACTGCAGCTCTTGTGGGGTGTTCCCGGTCTGCAGTGGCCAGTATCTATCAGAAGTGGTCTATAAAGAACAGTGGTGAACCGGCCCAAGGCTCATTGATGCTTATGGGGAGCGAACACTAGCCGTGTGGTCCGATGAAACAGACAAGCTACTGTAGCTCAAATTGCTCAAGAATTTAATGCTGGTTCTGATAGAAAGGTGTCAGAATACACAGAGCATCTTAGTTTGTTGCATATGGGGTTGCAGACCAGTCAGGGTTCCCATGCTGACCCCTGTCCGGAAGTGCCAACAGTGGGCACGTGAGCATCATCTGGACCACGGAGCAATAGAAGAAGGTGGCTTGGTCTGACAAATCACGTGTTCGCTGCTTACCTGGGGAACACATGTCACCAGGATACACTACGGGAAGAAGGCAAGCCGGCGGAGGCAATGTAATGCTTTGGGCAATGTTCTGCTGGGAAACCTTGGGTCCTGCCATCTATGTGGACGTTACTTTGACACATACCACCTACCTAAGCATTGCTGCAGACCATGTACACCCTTTCATGGAAACGGTATTCCCTGGTGGCTGTGGCCAATTTCAGCAGGATAATGCACCCTTCCACAAAGCAAAAATGGTGCAGGAAGGGTTTGAGGAGCACAACAATGAGTTTGAGGTGTTGACTTGGCCTCCAAATGGCCTTTCTTTCTTATTTACCCCAAATCTATGTGTATCATAGATGTGACATGAATGATCCCTTTCTAGCAGCAAATTTAGGCTCTTTTCAGCACGTCCTGCTATTACATTTTTCATCACACTAAATTTTAATCATTGTCCATAATCATTTATTTAGCAGCAGCCTCACTTTAATTTAGTCACTCTGTTGCATTTTAAATCTCTGCCGTAATCATGTTTTAAGTAAACTGTGTCTGAATCCAACATGGCTTTCTGAACGTAAATCTAAGACTAGAATGAATAAAAATTAACAGATTTAAAATAGTACAGGAAACATATTGGTTTGGGAAAATGAAATACTCTGGTCAATATTTATGTAATTTGTAAAATATTCTTTTATGGAAGCCTTTAATGCATTGCTCAGTTTGGTTTCACAAAAATGCTGTAAGATGGGACCATTTTTATATCCTGTTTTCATGTTCAAAAGGTAGATCTGCCACAGGTCCAGTTTTGTCATTTCTGAAAGCATGCAACTTAACAAATGTAAAATGATGCAAGATTATTACATTTGCATACGTAAATAAAATAGGCCTTTTCCAGTGCTAAACGCTTTTTATTTTCATTAAAATAAAGTATAATTCACTATACAACTGTGTACAATGTTATAGTGCAAACATAACAATAACATCCAGTTATTCAATGACTTGTGTAATGTACAGTCCCTGACAAGTCGTGTCGCTTATCTATTTTGTAGAAACACCTGCTATTAACCTGATTTTAATTCATCAATTGGTGTTAGAAATAGCTCATATGAAAAGCTAAAACCCTCCCAAATGATGTTTAATGCACGTCTTCCATGCTTCCTCTTTCATCCTACCCCACATATGCTCAATGATGTTCATGTCTGGTGACTGGGCTGGCCAATCCTGGAGCATCTTGATCTTCTTCGCCTTGAGGAACTTTGATGTGGAGATGGAAGAATGCGATGAAGCACCATCCTGCTGCAGAATTTGGCCTCTTTTATGGTTGGGAATTTAAGAGGTAGCTAAGATGTCTTGGTATTTTAGACTATTGAAGTTGCCTTCCACCCTGCAGATCTCTCGCACACCCCCATACTGTAACCCAAGACCATATTTTTCCGCCACCAAACCTCACTGTTTTCTGGGTGAATCTCGGATCCATGCGTGCTCCAGTAGGCCTCCTGCAATATTTGCGGTGACTGTGGTGTAATTCAACAGAAGATTAATCTGAAAAATCCTTCTGCCACTTTTCCAGCGTCCATCCTTTTAGCAGGCTGTGGGCTTTGGCAAATGCCACCCGGTTTTTCAATTGTCTTTTGTTTAGTGCTGGCTTCTGGGCACTGATTTGACCATGGAGGCCATTTCGAGACAGAATCCGACAAACTGTTCTGGTTGACACAGGGACTTCAGGTGACCAGGTCTCGTGGAGCTCTGCTGCAGTGGAAAATGGGCTGGCCTTGGATTTTCGAGCCAACAAACGGTCCTCTCTAACAGTTGTCTTTCAGGGTCTGCCTGACCTGGGCTTGTCAAAAACATCTCCAGTCTCGTTAAATCTTTTTTTTTATCCTCTGTACTTGACGCTGAGACACTTTGAAGGTGTCTGGCACATCAGCAGTGGATCTGGTCTTCAGCCTCTTGATAATCAAAACTTTAGTCTCAGGTGAATCTTAGGCATGTTTGCAGAGGTCTAGTTGCAGTTGATGTGAAGCTCTAGTGTACTGGGGATATTTGTATACACACCTGAGATATAATTGATCCATTATTAGTCACAGGGGAAGCTCATATGACAAGGCGACAACACTTATATCTTTGCAAAAATTGACTCAATGGGCTTTACCAAGCTGTGAATATTAGAATATTTTTTGACAGTTTCATTTTGCACTGAAACATTATTACAAAAGCTGTTGGGATTAAAATGAGCCATTTCTTGTAAAAAAATCTTGATAAGAAATATATTTCAGCGGCACTTCAGGTCAATTTGTACACAAGTGACAAGACTTTTGTCAGGGACTGTACAATATAATACAAAATGTATACAATAAAGTAACACAGATGACCAAAATATTCAGGTTTTTTGGTGTTGGAATTAAAAACAACCATGTGAATATACAATATACATGTTATCTTTCAGTGAAGAAGCCTTGCAGTTTCTGCAGTTCAGATCGGTCATACAGGCTCATGTGCAGCGCTTGATAAAGCTATCACCATCACACACATGAATTTTGTGACTCAAACTGTCATTTAACAAGAAGCTTTCATACCTCACAACATACTTTTTGCATTAAAAGTTAAGCCAATTTGTAGAACCATCATTTTTTTCCCTCAATTTTAAAATTCCTTAATTCTCATTACTGTAGTGCAATAGTTACTTTTTTTGTAATCTGTCTGTCTATGATCGAAATATGATCTGGGCATGTTCTGGACAAGTGTGCAAGGTTAGTGGTTTGAGGCACTTAATAGCAATTAAACTACTGTAATAGTTTACTGTATCTCATATAACTCCTCCCCCAAATGCCACATATAACCAATGCAAACTGTGATTAATCACATTACATGTCAGTCAGACGACTTGCTTTCTAAGTGAGTAATTCTTATCAAGAATAAGCTGCATTATACTATATGTGCACTAATGTACACATTTGCTATTCACTGTTTAATTCACTGGAATTTAAACTAAAACTGGAAGTTCCCTGAAAATTCACAAGACGAACAATGTCCATATGGATCCGATGGACTTAAATGAACAGTACATTTGCACTCATTTATTATCCATATCATATTCAGAGTAAAACTGACTGCACTCAGGTGTGATGATAACTCAAGTCAGTAGAGAGAGCTGTCTGCTGTAGTCTGGTCCAGGGAGAAGCTGATCACCGCAGAGTAAAATGGGTGGAGCTTACGTCCAGTGAGGAGGAGCAAATGTCATTTGGTCCTAATGGGTGGAGCTAGAATATCCAACCACATTCTAACCCTACCCACACAACTCTATCCCTTCAGCCCAGGACAGATCAGACGCAGGACTGCACAGAGTCGGGTAGGTGTTTCAGCACAGGAGAGGAGCCCGATGTCACCTAGGTGGGAAGTAGCCGTAAGGTATACGTAAGCACAGGGAGTAGTTGGGCAGAGAGTTGTTACTGCTGGGCAGTGGGTTGATGTGGTAGTGTTCAACCAGGGCGGATAAAGTAGGGAATGTGAGATCTGTCTCCAGGTAAACCCTGTGGTCCTGTAAATATAAAAGAGAGAGGGGAAAATAACATTAGTGTGATCTGTTCCGACATTTTTGGCGAATAATAAGAAATAAGCTTGCTACAGTGACATTTCCTCAACATTCAGTAGCATTAGCATTCCACGATAGGACAGGATATAAAAGTGCCCCATTATGCTATGTTTGAAGTTCCTGATTTTTTTCTGAAATGCTCTACTTTGCTTTGATTGGCCAGATGGCTCAGTCTGTTCTGTTGTGATGGCCCAGTCTCTTGTGGTGGGTCTACTCTGCTCTGATTGGTCAGATGGAACAGTCTATTGTGTTTGGTCACATGACCCAGTCTGTTGTGATTGGTCTACCACACACCAGCTGATTGGTGGAGAGGAGACGGAGTGATGAAGCCAATCGGTAGCCTATATGGGGATGATTAGGAGGCCATGATGGACAGGGGCCAATGGGCAAATTTGTCCAGGATGCCGGAGTTACACCCCTACTCTTTTTTCCGAAGGACATCCTGGGATTTTGAATGACCACAGAGAGTCAGGACCTCGGTTTAATGTTGTTATGGGTCTACTCTGATCTGATTGGTCAAATGGAACAGTCTGTTGTGATTGGTCTACTTTGATCTGATTGGTCGGATGGCCCATACAGTTGTGATTGAGCTGGACGATGACTCTGTTTTCTCGAGAGAAACTAAATTTGTTGCATTATTTTCCTGTTATCACTGCAAAGCTGCTTTGAAACAATCTGTATTGTATAAAGCGCTATATAAATAAAGGTGACTTGACTTGAATTGGTATACTCTGTTCTGATTGGTCAGATGGCCCAGTTAGTTGTGATTGGACTACTCTGCTATGATTGGCCCAATCTGTTGTGATGGGCCTACTCTGATTGGTCACATGGCCATATCTGTTGTGACTGCACAGAAAACAATGGCCGAATCTGAAATCGCCCCCTAAAACCCTCAATCACTATTCCCTACTTTAGTCCACTAATACAGCACACTTGAAGGAGTGAATAAATAAGTGAGTGAATTCGGACAGCCGCTGTGTGTACATCGGCTGTACACTCGTTATTGCGGTGCAATGTGGGATTGAATGGAACGTCCACTATGGTTTCGGACACCACTACAAATGGCTGTCCCCTCAAATAGTGCCCTATTTAAGGGTATAGGGGGCGATTTCAGATTCAGCCAGTGTCTTCTCGACAAGTTGACAACATGAACCAAACTCTTCCAGTCTCAGCTACAACTACAGTGATTGAGGGTCAAAGCAGATGTTGTTCATGAGCAGCCAATGAAGACCATAGGCTGGCATTATGCTAAATTGTTATGAAACTACGTACGCACGTGCAGGAAGTAAGACCTGAATTACTGAGGACTCATTTCAGGCAGTTTAGAATCGCTTCTTTCTTTTAGTAGACAATAACTCCATTTGTCATGTACTCTGATCTTTGAAACTTTGCAGACCTTCTACATTCACAAACAGCTGTGTTACACACATGAAAGATAATATTCAAAAAAGCATAATAGGGGGACTTTATACATTAACACAGTATTCCAGGATGTTGCTATGCAGGTATTGTGAATGTTTTTTAACATGTTATTTCTTGGTTATTAGGGGTTCCTGAGTGGTTGCTAGATTAATGCTATTAATGGGTTCATCTGCTTTATTGTTTTACTGGCAAAAACCTTATGCCAAATATTGTTGGTCAAGTTATGTGTCAAATTTAAAATACTATCAGTTAGCATTTTGTCCATGTCCCTTGTTAATAGCGGATCTTCGTAAACAACTTTCAGGATGATAATATTTTAAGAGCATACGGTACATATTGTAGATTTAGAGTTCATACAAAATACAAACCTCTTCAAAGAGCCTGTAATTTCTGGCTTTGTTTATGCCCGTGTCCCAAACAACAAGCACCTGTGTCAAATATGAAAAAAGAGCAAACATGAATAAACACAGATAATATATATATATATATATATATATATATATATATATATATATATATATATATATATATATATATATATATATATATATATAAAAATATATATATATATAATTTTTATATAGGAACATTTTAAATATATAATAGTGCTGTTAAATCAATGAATCGCATCTAAAATAAAAGTTTGTGTTTACATTATATTTATGTGTGTACTGTGTATAATTATTATGTATATATATATATATATATAAATACACACACGCATGTATATATTTAAGAAAATATATTATATTTATATATAAAATATTTATATTTAAGATAAATTATATATATACTGTATATATATATATATATATATATATATATACAAAATATAAAAATAATAATAATATATATATATATATATATATATATATACACACACATATACACACACATGCAAATATTTCTTAAATATATACATGAAAGAGTGTGCATTTATATATATACATTATAATTATACATAGTACACACATATATTATGTAAACACAAACTTTTATTTTGGAATGCAATTAATCACGATTAATCAATTTGCCCAGCACTTACTGTGTATATATAATGTTATATACATAGGACATCTCTTATGCATAATTAACATGATTAGCCTACAGATTACTATATATTTTGCTTTCTTAAGATGGAAGATATGTGATATTCTACATATTTTTATTATATTATAAAATAATAAAAACAATAAATAATATTTTATTTATAATAAATACATTTTGTTATATAATGACATAGAATAATATATAATTTTATCCCTGAATATGCATGACAGTACCTGTGACGTTTTCCCTGTTCCTGATTTTCGGATGCAATACAGTCCGTTCTGTGGGCAGTTGTACATCTCCTTAAATATTCTGTAATCAGTAAGTGAAGACAAAATGAACAGTGTAGTCAAACAAAGTGATGCGTGGACTAGATCAGTGGATCTCAAATGGTGGATCACCACATGTAAAATTAGGGCCCTCAAGCAAAAACTAAAGAGTAATGATCAATTTACAGTGCAATTACATTTCCACCAGAGGGCAGCAATACATAGAAAACTACACACAAACACTTAATTTACCTTTCAACATTACAGGTTTCCATCGTGTCCACGAAGACAGACTGAGGCAACTTCACCTGATGAGAAAAACATGTGTACAAAGGCATTATTATTGTTATGAGAAAAAAAGGTAAGATAACCTTCTGGTTTTAAAAAATAACTTCCAACAGCAAACCTAAACAGATAGTTTGATAATTTATGCCAAATCCCACACAATCTAATTTGGTTCAAAGTGTCATTGAGGAAGTGGCTCATGTTTTCTGCTTCACCACAACAGCAGCTGCTAACAGACAGACGAGAGGGACGCTAATAGATATTCTGAACATCACTCCTTAAAATGACGAAACGTTGAAGCCGAAACCGCATAAAAACAAGCCTTAGCTCAAGGAAGGAACCAAGATGTTCCAACACATCCTAAGACTTCCATTGTTTCCACCTGCCCCACCTACACATTTTACGTCATATGCATTGTCTTTTATTAAACCGTGCATAATTAAAAGCAGAATGGATTGAGTAGAGTAAGGTAAACTTACATTTTCATAGTCATCATCGTCCGAGTCTTCGCTAATTCTGCCTGGCACTCGTTTTATTAAAGGATTTTCCTCAAAAGAAGAACGAAAACTTTGTCCCTCTGGTGATGCTCTTCTGAGAAGAAAGGCACAGACAATTTGTATAAATAATTTTCCCGGAGTCTAAATATTCCCCAACGTACTATATAGATATTAGTGCTGTTAAATCGATTAAATCGCAAAATTCAAAATAAAAGTTTGTGTTTACATAATATATGTGTGTGTACTGTGTATAATTATTATGTATACACACACATGCATTAAGAAAAATGTGCCTGTATATAGTGTAGCCTAAATATTGTTTTCTTATATATTTTATATATAAAATATATCATATTTTTCTTAAATATATGCATGTATTGTAAATGTAATAATTCTACACAGTACACACATATTTTGGATGGGATTAATCGTTTGCCCAACATTATGTGTATACACCAACACCCACATACACACACAATGGACATTTAGGTCATGTTCACACATATTAATTGTTTGGGAGTGACAGCGTTATTTACTAGAAGGTGTGACAGAAATAAGGGCCCTCACAAGTAACGTTTGTAATCATACTGACAGAAAATATACCAAGGTCAATGGCATGATGCTTATCTTTGTCTATTATTTATGTTAATTTATTCTTAAAAACTAAAAACGCTATACATAAATTCACTTAAATACAGCTCTTCTTTATGATCTTTATGTTCAAAATTAACATTATTTAAGTCGTTGAACCTGATATTTAGAGGTTATTCCATAGAAAAAACATTTAATGAATGAATATAAAAAACCAAACAGGTTTAAAAATGCTTTACTTCAAGTGTCATGTGGTACGACCAACACGCAGATATATGGAAGAAAAAAAATGAGAGAATCATATCATATATAGACGAGGAGGCAATGTTAGTTCTGCACTGCAAAATATGCTTTTTTTACTTAGTATTTTTGTCTGGTTTCCAGTCTTAATCAAGATGAAGATATTATGTCTTGTTTTGCGTAAAAAACTTTAAAAAAAAACTAAATTAAGGTTTTGCCTAAACCAAGCTAAATTATCTGCCAATGGGGTAAAAAAAACAACTTACATATTGAATTAAGATTTTTTTGTGGTGCGGTTTCAAAAGGACTTGCACATTTTTAAAAACGTAATGTTTATGAATTAATTTGTGTAAATGTTTTTTTTTTTAACCTAGAAAGTGTGTATACACTCACATGTAATCAAGGTGTAAAAATATATGATTAATATTAATTTAACGGTTAGGCCTACATTTCTTGACAGTTTTTCAAAACCATATGAAACCAACATGAACACAAAGAGTAAACATGGATTTTATCATCAATCCTCTTTTATGTGAACATGAAGACTCATTAAGGATTTTTAATTTAAGATTTTTTTGATAACACTTTAAAATAAGGTTTCATTATTTAACATGAACAGCAACAATGAACAACACTTCCACTACAGAATTTATTAATCTTAGCTAATGTTAATCATTTACTAATACATTTGTAAGATCAAATGTTGAATCTGTTAACAGTAACTGTTTATATGAACCAACATTAACAACGGTTAATTAATGCTGGAAAAATATATTGCTCATTGTTTCATGTTAGTTAATTGTGACCCTGGACCACAAAACCAGTCATTAATTTTATGGGTCAAAATGATTAATTATTATTTTATGCCTAAAATCATTAGGAATCATTAAGTAAAGATCATGTTGTGTGGTCCAGGGTCACAAATCATTAATTCATCTTGATAAATGAATCTTGTAAAGTGTTACCGATTTTTAATTCTAAATGTTTAGGTATTTTGAGAGACATTCCTGCTGCTTTGGTCTTCTCACATATTATGTGGTTTAAACTCTCACATATGTGGGTAAAAACTAAGTTACTTCAGTTACAGAATGCGGTTGTCGTTCTGTTGTATAACTGGACTGTGCATGAGCACAAATGTATTTAGCCCCATAAATACTGTGCGGTATATCTCAACAAAACACCAAAGCAGACACAGAGGTTCTCAGTATCGAGAGTGGAAGACACTTACTGGAACGAGGGTCTGTTGAGCTTAGGTTTGGTTGGTAATGGAGGCTTTGGTATCTGGCTCAGATTCCTGTTATTTGGAGCGGAAGACAGGTGAGGCGAGACGGGCCTGTGCTCAGGTGTGGGCTTCACTCCCAGGTGCTGGCTAGAAATTGATGCTTTAGTTCCAGAGGTCAGAATCACTTTCTGTAAGTTCTCAACGATGGGTAAAGTAACTGCGGTATTCCCAATGGGTTTCGGCTTCTTCTCGCAAACAGGCATTGTAGAAAATGGGCCTGACATGGGCTTCATGCTGTTTGGTGGGGGTAAAGGAGGCATGGGACAAAAGGGACCTCTGGTTGACAGGTGCAAGTCTGGTTTCTCTAGGTGTGGGGCGTACGGTAGAGGCGGAGGAGGACCTTTGGCTGAACATGAAGGTTTTTTGAATGGAGGGGGTAGTGGAGGTGGAGGTGCTTTCGTGTGACGGGTTTCTCTAAACGGCTGAAAAGGAACAGGGGGTGGTGGGTACGGTGGAGGTGGAACCGTGGGTCGACCTGGAAAAAAACATCAAACAGTAATTCCACTGAGTGGGTGTTGTCAAAGGTAGATATTATCAGTCAATATCAATACAACTAAAGTGCTGTATGGAAATTTGACAATCGCTAGTATTTGCCATGAAATGACAAAGCATTTACCTGCTAACGTTGTTGATCCGTCCTCTTCATCACTGTCTTCATCTTGTGTCATATAATCTAAATTAAATTAAATTAAATTAAATGGTTGAAACTGATCTTTTATTATTATTTCTTAGAAAAATGTAATTTGTAAAAATTAAATAAATAAATAAATTAAAGTTTAAAAAAGTCATGTGGTACAACCAACTTGCATATATGTGGATGGAAAAAATGAGAGATCATATCATATATAGATGAGAAGGCAATGTTAGTTAAATTAAATACATAAATAAATACATTAAAATTAACTACTCTTAAATGAATTTGTCATGCATGATATTAAAATTTTTTTTTTTTGCCATTTATTTCATTACAGACTGTAAAAATATTGAGTAAAAAAAGTGTTAATACACTTAAATCAAATCAAATTAAATATACTATCAATATAGTAATACTTTTTTAACAGCATTTGTTAATCTTTGGTAATGCAAGTTAGGTAACACTTTACAATAAGGTTCATTAGTTAACATTAATTAACTACATTAGTTAGCATAAACTAATAATGAACTGCACTTATAATGCATGTATTTATCTCTGTTAATGTTTTTTCAACATTTACTAATGCATTATTAAAATATTGTTAACATTAGTTAATGCACTGTGAACTAACATGAACAAACCATGAACTGCTGTAGTATTATTAACTAACATCAACAAAGATTAACTAATGCTGAACAGAGGTGTTGTTCATGTTAACTAATGTATTAACTAATGTTAACTAATACAACCTTATTGTAAAGTGTTACCGTAAGTTAATAAGAATATCGTTCATTATTTGTTCATGCTAGTTCACAGTGCATTAACTAATGTTAACAGATACTTTTAATTGTAAAAATGTATTAGTAAATGTTGACATTTTTTTCACTGGGGTTATATATAGAACTCTAGGGTTCTTGACTTAATTTTATGCCAAACGGCTTCTATATACAGTCACCTAAAGGATTATTAGGAACACAATACTAATACTGTGTTTGACCCCCTTTCGCCTTCAGAACTGCCTTAATTCTACGTGGCATTGATTCAACAAGGTGCTGAAAGCATTCTTTAGAAATGTTGGCCCATATTGATAGGATAGCATCTTGCAGTTGATGGAGATTTGTGGGATGCACATCCAGGGCCTGAAGCTCCCGTTCCACCACATCCCAAAGATGCTCTATCGGGTTGAGATCTGGTGACTGTGGGGGCCATTTTAGTACAGTGAACTCATTGTCATGTTCAAGAAACCAATTTGAAATGATTCGAGCTTTGTGACATGGTGCATTATCCTGCTGGAAGTAGGATGGGTACAGAGGATGGGTACATGGTGGTCATAAAGGGATGGACATGGTCAGAAACAATGCTCAGGTAGGCCGTGGCATTTAAACGATGCCCAATTGGCACTAAGGGGCCTAAAGTGTGCCAAGAAAACATCCCCACACCTTTACACCACCACCACCAGCCTGCACAGTGGTAACAAGGCATGATGGATCCATGTTCTCATTCTGTTTACGCCAAATTCTGACTCAGAAATTGAGACTCATCAGACCAGGCAACATTTTTCCAGTCTTCAACGGTCCAATTTTGGTGAGATTGTGCAAATTGTAGCCTCTTTTTCCTATTTGTAGTGGATATGAGTGGTACCCGGTGGGGTCTTTTGCTGTTGTAGCCCATCCGCCTCAGGGTTGTGTGTGTTGTGGCTTCACAAATGCTTTGCTGCATACCTCGGTTGTAACTAATGGTTACTTCAGATAAAGTTGCTCTTCTATCAGCTTGAATCAGTCGGTCTCTAGCATCAACAAGGCATTTTTGCCCACAGGACTGCCGTATACTGGATGTTTTTCCCTTTTCACACCCTTCTTTGTAAACCCTAGAAATGGTTGTGCGTGAAAATCCCAGTAACTGAGCAGATTGTGAAATACTCAGACCGGCCCATCTGGCACCAACAACCATGCCACGCTCAAAATTGCTTAAATCACCTTTCTTTCCCATTCTGACATTCAGTTTGGAGTTCAGGAGATTGTCTTGACCAGGACCACACCCCTAAATGCATTGAAGCAACTGCCATGTGATTGGTTGATTAGATAATTGCATTAATGAGAAATTGAACAGGTGTTCCTAATAATCCCTTAGGTGAGTGTATATGGTTAGGGCTAGGAATAGATTGCGATTTAGGGTTAGTTGCATCTAATTAATCAGAATGACTACATATAACGTGTAACAAGAACACTGTAAACATTATATAATATATATGTATAATGGTTACAGTCAGTATAAAAGCCCTGCATGTCACTCATACCTGCTTCAGGGTCATCTTCAGTGGGATTGATCTCCAATGGTTCCTCTAACGGCCCATATATGCTCTCAGAATCCAAGTCATCACTATTAAAACACAAGAAATTCGTGAGAAAAGTGACTCAGAACACCCAGATGAAGAATTACATTCACAAGCAGTGATTGAAAGAAAGAGGAAGAGGTGACGTGTCTTGTGAAAAGAAAAAAAAAATCCCAAGAAAACGAAGGTAAAAATGGGGGTGTCTTGGACAAAAAAAACATGTTGTGTAAGAATGCTGTGATTCGTGCAACATGACATTAGTGATTGAGCTATTCAATGGTGTAAGCAGATGGTAGTTTTACCTTGGAAGCGGCAAATCTCTTTTATCATTATAATAGTTGATTTCTTTTCTTAAGTGCCGCATCCATTTCTGTCAGGATAAAAAAAAACCACACAATTTAGTCTTGCATTTTATTTGAATTGATTAAACAAACAAACACATTTTCATAGCTGTGCAATGCAGTCTGACATGATCTCACCTTTCTCTCATCCTCACTGCTGAGAAGGGTAGTATCTTACTTCACAATCAGTATACTGCAAGAGGTGAAAACATATTTACACCTACTCAAGAACATCCCAACAGCCACCCACAACATCTCAGAGAATACAAAGCAGGGTTGGAGGCTAAATTGATGGTGATTAATAAGAATCATTCAGCTTTGACCACAGGATTAAATAACATTTTAACATATATATTTTTCATAGAAAATTATTATTTTAAATTGTAATCATATTTTACAATATTACAGTTTTTACTGTATTTTTGATCAAATAAATGTAGCCTTGATGAGCAGAAGAGACTTCTTTCAAAAACATAAAAAAAATCTTACTGACCCCAAACTTTTGAACAGGAGTGTTTCTGTTTATGTAAAGTGTTCATTAAAACACACACACACAAAACACACTTTTTTAAGTGGTGCTTATTATAGCTTTGTATATATCTGTTTCGCATTGTATTAATCACACTAACTGGGTAATAACTAGTACTAACCCTGAACCGACCCATAAACCTAACCTTAACCCATGTTGTTACCTTACACTACTCAGTATTTTCATGGGTAAATACGCTATAAGTACATTGAAAGTGCACGTTCTGTAAAATAAAGTGCAACCAATATTATAGGCCTTGCTCATCCACAAATTCTCCCTGTGCTCTGCTGTATTAATTTAGAGGGCTATTTTTACCCAAGCACAGCAAGAAAAAGTCACTATAATTACATGTTCACCATATGGTACAGTCAACCTGCGTAGGAAGAAGTACCGCAGAATTCGATCCTCTTTCCGTAACAATGACATTAAACAGAACATTCTACTACATACATGTGAACATTGCATTGGAACATGTACAGGAAACACATACGGAGGCCAATTCCGTGCAGAATCGAAACTCTTGCACTTGAAAAAGGCTGCGTGAGGAACGCACAGCTGTGGACAGGATGTGGCCTGTGATCGTGCAGAGATGGCCACTGGTTAACTTAACATACAGCTTGTGAAACTTATTACAGAGAGGTGGGCTACTGAACCTTTCTCTGGCTGAATGACCACAGATGACCTAAAACATCATGCAAGCAAACGCAGTGTTATAAGGTAAACTGATGTGAATTGGTGGAAATAAGCAAAATATACCAACCTGTTGTAGCCATTAAGGGAAAAAGCTCCTTGAGGTGCGGCAGAAGTACTGCTCTTGAAATAGTAAACGCAGCCTTTGTGGATTATAATGAAGCGAAGCGGCCCTGTGGAATTGGCAGACAATCAGCACATATATGGAAAGTAAAAGGGTTTATAGTACTTCAGCTTAATTACTTAATGGAATATTCTGTAACGGTTTACAATAAGGTTTCATTTGTTAACATCAGTTAAAGAGCCCCTATTATGCTCATTTACAGGTTCATAATTTTGTTTATGGGCTCTACTAGAATAGGTTTACATGATTTAACGTTAAAACACTCCTTTTTATAGTTGCAGCACCTGTTTTCACCCTCTGTCTTACATTTCTGACACATGCTCTAAGCTGTTGACCAATCACAACATACTAGGGCCGACGGACCAATCAGAGCAGACTATGCTTTTTGGAAGGCAGGTCTTAAAAGAAACCGAATCTAAAACAGAACGTTCAGACAGAGAGTCAAAACAGGTGCTGCAACAATGTAAATGAAAAGAAACTTTAAATCATGTAACCCTATTCTAGTAGGCCCTCTAAAAAGGATAATAGGCGTCCTTTAACAAATTGATATAGAATTAATATAGACTATTCCAGGTTAGTCAACATGAAAAAGCCTTTTCAACCTATTTAACTCCTGCATGGAAAAATACATCACCATTAAATTACTGGGTTAACTGTTGGTAATATTTCAAAAACATTTCATTACCTACAACATTAACCTAAATATTGAACATTGATCTATAAAGCTGTTTAAAACGATCCTGTGAGTAGGTCCTACTTTTCTGCATGGATGCATTTATTTTTTGCGCAAAACACGAAAGAAGATACTTTGAATAATGTTTACGCCCTTACAATAAAAGTGAGTGGGGTACAAACAAACATTTCACTGGGAAAGATGCAAAACTCACATTTTATCAGGCTGAACTGGCTGCCTCCTTTCTTGTGCAGATATCCAGATGAGGTGACTCCTCCCGGCATGGTGAGCAGATTCTGAGCTCCGATAGCCCTCATGGGAATGGGCCAGGAGACTGCTGTATGCGCCATGTTTCTGTAAGCAGCAGGAAAGGTGATGTTGGTTAGCCTTGTACATGACAATTACCTTGGTATGGGGAAGGGCAGGGGTATCTTACTTCACAATCAGTATACTGCAAGAGGTGAAAACATATTTACGCCTACCAAGAACATCCCAACAGCCACCCACAACATCTGCGGTCCCATGCCTAAGGCCAAATCACAATTGTGCTCAAATGGGTATCTCTACGTAAAGGCAGGCCTTCATTACAGAGGATTTCTTATTTCATTGTTCATTCAAAAGAATTGTTGGGCCCAAAATTTTTCTTGCCCTACTCTGACTCACTATGGTTAACTAACTTGACACGAAAAGGCCTGACTACAGATTTTTTCAGATAAACATATTGTAGAACTTATTATCAGTGATCTTGGTGTAGTTAATTGGATTCACTCTGACATGGTGTTGATAGGCAACCATGGTAAACCTCAAACCATCAGATTCCCCAGTGCACTTCTGATGTAATAAACCGAAACAATGTTCCGACCTTCACAAGTAACATCCAATTTTATATTACTAACACAGATGGCAATAGAGAGGCCAGCATTACGTAGTGTACCTTTAATAGGGATGATGTATTTATGTAGGGCAAAACACAGAAACGAGTTTGCATCTAGCACTTCGAGTTCCATCATTCTGAAGTCAATGGGTTTTTTGTTAAATGCCTGAAATAAGGTCTGTGATGAACACAAATATTTTCACGTTTTTTTTTCTACAAGATATGGTTGAAAATTTACAAATGCGGTTTCTAATACGTGTCTAAATGGGACTACCGAGGTTGTCGGGGACAATAAACATCATCAGGCCAAACAGGTCAACACATCTACTCAGTAGTGTCGTCATTGTTTATAATCGTGCTCTTGCAAACTCTTCTAACTCAAACCTTAAGGGAAAATGTTTTACAAATATGTAAAAAAAAAAAAGAGTTGTCGGAAGTTTAGTGATGGTGACGTTGAAGTCAAGCAAAGGTGGTGTAGTTTGTTCATAGCATACTTTTAGCTTTTTGCTTTTTACAAAATTCATAAAAGTTGCGTACATTCAAATGTTTTCATGAACAAAATAAGTAAGAATTATAAACTTTTGTTGGCCATAGAGCTTATTTTCTGCAATAATCCAAAAGCCAAAAGGTTTTGTGTCGAGGGAACCAGGGTGATGCAAACTTATGGGTTTGGCAACAACAACAAAAAAACAGGCCATGTATGTCTGTATATATTGATGGAAATAGATTATGTTACTTGAAAACCTGGATATATGAGGTAGCCTAATTTTTATAAAATCTCTCTTAAACATTTTATACATTTTATGAACATACTTTTTTCTATGTATGCCAAGCCCCAAAATATTTAATTGAGTAAAAATTGTGAGTTCATCCTTAATACATATACAGAAAATCATGAACAACTGGAAAAGTCTTTAATTATTATGGATGATTGGAGTCAAAAAGAACCACAGTGCAAAACTAAACGATAAACAAAAACCTTTGATATCTAAACCGGTAATACTGTAACCAGACATAACAAATTACAGACATAAATTAAAAGGAAATGCTTATAAACAAAGTGTGCCAACTCAGTCAAAACATGAAAATGAGTCTATAATAAAAACCAAAAACACAACAGCCGTTTAAAGAGACCTGCAATACTTCCACGATTTCCACATATCAAGAGAATTCATAGGAACACGACTACATAATCACAGACAGTAATTTGTGATCATAAACACCACTTAATTGCACTTCAATTAAGAACCCAACTCCGAACAAACTTCTCCAAACACCCACCTATCCCATGATCTTCAATCTTCTCTCTCACGCTTACCTTCTGCTGACGCATCTTCTGATACTCTGCACTGCTGGACTCTCTCTGAACATATTGCCAGAAGAGCCTAGAGATCACTAAGAGCTTGAGGACATACTCGTCTCCACCACAAAATTTCCAAACCTCCAGCAAAAAGCTTGAATCTGGCCAGGACATTGAAAGGACAGGAAACTCGACATTTCCTTTGGAAAGTTCGACCCCCTCCTGGGCTGTCGAGCGCAGCGGAATTTGCTTATCCGGAGCGTAATGCTGAACGTCTGAGTGCAAGTAAGCAGATATAGATGGGAACGGAGGAAAGTCCATCTAACTATGGGTGGAGTGGCGAGATTAGAATCCCATGGGACAATTGTGACCTAAATGAGAAGTCTAATGGTAGCGTAGTGCATCTCATCATGACATTATAATATCCAACCAAAGAATTATGGTTCCGTAGCGAGCTTGTGGCAAGAGGAACCTATTTTTAGGAGTTAAGTAGAAGTTTGGTGTGGCACTGTCAGCAAACTGCTTTTGACCTTCTTACAGACTTCATTCAAAGGAAATTAAAAGAACTACTGGGTGTAAGCAGATTGTGCAAAAACATATGAATTAGCCGACAAATCAGCAAAATGTAACAGTTACAAGCCAGCCTCACTATTACTATTTGAACATCCTCTTGACCCAAAATATTAAGGCTGCATAACTGATCCTGCACTGTGCTACGCCAAAACAAAAAATCTCTTTTAAAAAATAAAATTGTGCACTTTATTGTAATCGTTGTATATATGTTTGGTTTTGAAAAACTATTATAATTTTTAACAAAAGTTTAAGTTTAAATGTAATCATTTTTGACATGCTCCAGAAATTATTATTTTTTTAATTATAAAATATTTAAAACATTTTAAAGTCTTTTTTTTTTTAAATTAATAGAGACAAAAATGAGCATCATGCCATTAACCCAACTCGCTTAGTTTTTTCTGAGTTTTGTGATTTGTATCCAAACCTTTTCTCATCAACATATTTGGCTTATCAACATATTTGGCTATTTTCCCCCACCCACAATGTTATGATGAACTCAGCGGAAAAGTAAAGTTAGAGGCAGAGCAAGTTATTACATTTTGATAGAAGATTATTCATAAAGTATTTATTTCTTTGGAATATAATTATATATAATGGAAACAAAATAGTAAATGTAAAGCAATGGGCTTGATGCTTTTTTTAAAAAGTAGCCTATTACTCAGAATGAACCAGCAATGCCCTGCTATTGCAAACAAACACATGGGTGGCTCTAAGCTATGAATTATTAATCTTAAATCTCCAAAAAACATAGTGGCATAGGATAGTCATGCTCTATAGGAACAGTAACAAAAAACAGGGTAGGGTGGGGTGGGGAAGATTTCAGGCTTATTCAACAACTTCCTGATTCCACTGTTTGAAATGTAACCTGGAGGTCAAACACAGATTACAAGTGAATTTATTTTTTAAACGTGATGTTAATTTCAGAGGGTAAGAATGTAGCACCGATCTTGATTATCCATTAGGATTTGATTGGATCATTAAATGCCAGAATGATGCCACAGGATTGGAGAATCCTTCTTTTTTTATCCATTTAGATAAAAGAAAACTCTGTATAATAACTTTAATCAGTCAGAAAAAGACCAGAAACGTGAAAACAACTGAAGAAGTAAATAAGCTCAACTTCGAAGCATTAAAGGGTTAGTTCACCCCAAAAATGAAAATTCTGTCATTAATGACTCACCCTAATGTCGTTCCAAACCCGTAAGACCTCCGTTCATCTCGGGAACACAGTTTAAGATATTTTAGATTTAGTCCGAGAGCCTTCTGTCCTTCCATTGAAAGTGTATGCCCCGTATACAGTCCGTGTCCAGAAAGTTAAGAAGAAAGGTATGAAAAACATCATCAAAGGGTTAGTTAGACTCTTTTGAAGATTGACAATACATTTTGGTCCAAAAATGACAAAACCTACAACTTTATTCAGCATTGTGTTCTCTTCCGTGTTTGTTTTCAATCCGCGAACAAAGATTTGAACGGTTATGAATCAGCGTATTGATTCATGATTTGGATCGCGTGTCAAACTGCCAAACTGCTGAAATCACATGACACTGACGATCCGAATTCTGAATTGATTTACTGATTCATAACCGTTCAAATCTTTGTTCGCGGACTGAAAACAAACACGGAATAGAATTTGTAGTTTTTGTTATTTTTGGACCAAAATGTATTTTCGATGCTTCAAGAGATTTTAACTAACCAACAGATGTCACATATGGACTACTTTGATGATGTTTTTATTACCTTTCTGGAAAGGGACAGTATACCATGCATGCATTCAATGGAGGAACAGAAAGCTCTCGGACTAAATATAAAATATCTCAAACCGTGTTCCGAAGATGAATGGAGGAACGACATTAGGGTGAGTCATTCATTAATCACATAAATTTCATTTTTGGGTGAACTAACCCTTTAAGGAATGAAAACACATCTTCAGTGTTCTTATATTATGTTCCCCCTTCTTGAAAGTATAAAAGTTCAAGCCAACCTGTTCACTAGAAAAAGATGAAGGGCACTGAAATATATTTGGCAATTTTCCCCGCCCACGTTGTTATGATAACATCACAGGCAGAACAAGTTATTACATTTTGATTAAATATATAGCATTATTCACAGTAGGGATATGCATCTGTAAAGTGAATTGTTTAAATTTCCTCTGAAAGCAATGTAATATATCATACCTCAGTGGTGTGTCAGAGATTCCACACACGATTGTTTACTGCTTGTGACATTTAAAAAATGTTTCCATCCACAGGAGTCAGTGACCAGAACCTGCTCTTAAAGTGAAGGTGAATATGTATGGGATAATCCATGCCTAGATGTGCATGGTGTTAAGCAAACAACTGCCCGACGCGACCAAAACGACCTAAACTGTATGCTGAAAGCCACTTTAAACTGATTGGATAAATAACAAGCAATTAGACAATTTTGAGAAATAGAACATTTTGTACTAAATCTAAAATGCCATCCATCCAGTTTATCAGCTAGCAAACATGTTCAGATATCTTCACTTTTGACTGTAAGTGATGCAAAATGTGTTAATCAAGCTAAATTGTGACAGCTAGTCACCAGTGTCAGGTTGTCTAGTCTGGTTTAGTCTTTAGTGTAAGAACTAGAACAAGGTTTTAAATGTTGTTGGCACAGCTAATAGCACATTAGAACACCTGTTAAAACTAGTTCACATACCGTATTGTTAACCATAGGGTGACCAAACGTCCTGTTTTCCCAGGACATGTCCTGTTTTCAAGTCCTGCCCTGGCCGTCCTGGCTGTTTTTTATAAAGTGATGAAAATGTCCTGGTTTTCATTATTTTCCATTGGGCCATTAAATTGACCGGCACTCGAGTATCATTGCTGGGCCGAGTTTCCTGGTTTTCGATAATCAAAAGGTCACCCTAGTTAACCATATGTAGGCAAAGTTAGGTTTATCAGGTACAATAATGCAATGAGCGCTTCTGAGGATGAACTAATAAGGATTTGCCAGGTTAGTGGCATGAAATGTTAGTACAGTAAGTACACTAGATGTCTGTATATTCTACAATGTCTATGGGTGTGTCTCAATCAGCTCCCTAGTTCAGTAGTCAGGGCACTAATCAGGCAATCGGTCAATGGGCTGATTCCCTGATCAGTGTCCTGACTACTGAACTAGGGAGCTGATTGAGACGCACCCTATGAGATAATTGGTACTTGTACGCTAATTGTTTTCTGGTGTTTTCTGTACAGCTGTTCATGGACAGCTGGGTCAGTTTTTTTCCACGCTGGTTGATCAATAATTTTACATTTACCCACCCTAAATGACTCAAAACAAAGTCTCATTGGTCAATGAACATGTCAATCAGACAGTCACTTCCTCTCAAATTGTGTGATCACATCAGTGAAATTTTGTGGGCAAAATGGTCCATTGTCTATTGCACAGCTCACAGAAAAAAAAAACACTTTCAAACTTTTCTGTTGGTAAATGTGGCAAATATCTATGAACAGCTTAACTTGTTGTGAAATCTCCATTTGGAAATCTTTTGCCCTCATGTGAAATTTGCATGGATTTCTATTGAAATGGCTGGATTTCGCCTGAAAAAAAATTCACCAAACAACATGTGACTGCACCTGAATGGGAGGTTCTTGGACAAAATGGTCTTTCTGCTGCTACAGTCTGTTTAATAGTACACATACACTCGCTTTAAGTATAAACTATTGGAAAAGCATACATTTAAAATGGATTTATCTGAAGCAACTCAAGGTTTTTTCACTGAGAGGACCGTTTCCCTTTTATGATAATTTATGTATAAAACCAAAGGTAAGAAAAGAATCTGTGGGCAGCCGTTGCAGTTATTATTTTTGCTCTGCACGTACGTCTTTTTTCATTTCCTGTCATCTAATACACTTCACTTAAAATACAGCTTCAGTCCTGCTTTAAATAAAGCAGACCTGTAACACATCCTCCATCAAACAATGAAGTTTCTTTCAAACATCTGCCCACATATTAGTCAGACGAAGTCTTCTGGATGTACCCCCACATTATAATGTGTAGAAATGCAAGTGTATCCTGACTGAAAAGGTCATGTAAACACCTTGTACATGAGGTAGGAGTTTAGTGGTGAAGGTGTAATGTAACATCCATATTGCGGCCCTGAGTATGACAGGGGTTTTTCCCTGCAATTCACTGCATAAATCATTATGAATGAAAAACATGTTTGAAATATGTTTTCTTTACATTAAATCTGCAACCTAAATTTTACCAGAGCCACATGACTGGAGTTAAACTACAGATTATATGTTACCCGTGCTGATAAAATGAGTCGGAATGCGCATGGGGCTAATTACGGGCAAAACAAGTGAAAATTTAACATTTTGGTCGAATTTGAAGTTTTCACAAAAATTAGTTCCAAATAGTAATTAAACATCTAAAATTATCTTTATTTGTCTGAGAGCTGTACCTTCCTAAATCTTTCCTTTGTTTTAATAATCCATGAAAAATTGTGTTTTTCTCTGCTCGCTTCTCGATAAATGCTGTTTCCCCTCAGCACAAGTTTGGTAACGTTGTAAAGCACAGCATTACAACTTTGTTAATATTCATAAATTCTCGATGGCATGAGTCTGAACAAATGAAATGTGATTTTCAAAATGATCTTACTTGCGCTTCCGAAGCGTGCGCACAAAGACGCCTCTCACGCCTTGCGTTATTCCGATATACTCAGAATTACAGTTTTTCAAAGTATTCGGGCAAACATGATCTGATACAGTTAACCTGTTGGGGAAAACATCTGTCGTGTAACATTAGAGCTGTGCAATACATTACGTCTTAGGCTGTCTGTCTCATTTATGTTGATCAAACAATTGTGGTATCATGGAAAAAAGTTTTTGGAAAAAATATTTTTCCTGTGGGTTTTGACTTGGTGTGTGCCAAATTTGGTGTTATTACCAGGGATTTTAAGGTATGTTTGCTTGATGATTTTGTTTTGGAACCTTCAGAAAACTTTAACTTGATTTTTCTCAAAATTGACTTAAGTGCTTAGTAATTTTTTGTCTGATTCCAACGAATCATTTTAAAGGTTTTTTAATAGAGAATGTCAAAATAACTACTTTTTTCATTGTGATTCATTTTGCCAGTATGGGTCACATATGCAGACAACACTCATTGGTAGAACTTTACTCTGATTCACTTCAGTCTACAACCACAAACTACCCACCTTCTCAATGTACGTCTTACAAATGGCAAGAAATCATTGATTCCCATTTCCTTTCTTAATACACACGGCCTACCACGGTACTAGCTCACAATACAGTAGTAACCACCAAACTTGTGGGAATTACTTTCAACTTTGCGACTGAAGTACGAGTTGAATCAACAAGACGTTTAGACATAAAAATGGGCAGCAAATAAATTGATAACAAAATACTCTTTCGTACATCAATGTTGTTGCAGACATTCGGATGTGTTTCTAAGAAGACTACGAAGACACCAAGGTGAAGAAACCTGCATACTTACATGTTACAGAGATCTTGGATGCACATCTTCGCATTCAACTGTTGTAAATGACTGAAGGAGCGCTTATTTTTCACCGAAAGAGCCATTCGTACTGGCTGGTATTTGTCACCATGTTTTACTGGTTGATGTTTAGCGTAGAATCGCAAGTTCAATGAGTTAGTTGACGGTTCAGGCACGCCTCGTAGAGCAGAGATCTCATGGCTCATGCAGAGTGCAAGTCATTTCCTCTCAGGGCCCACACTGTTGTGCTCTTTTTCTGTGTCACAAAGTCACTTCCTTTTGTTTGCTGTATGGACAAACTGATTGGCCGAAGTTCTCAGGACTTGAATTCACTGGCAGGGACTTTCCACCTCTTTTAACATGAAATTACGTCGTCAAGACGGCTACTCAGACAAACTTGCAACAGCGTTTGTTGATTTCTAGAAATATGTCAAAGCTCATTTGTTGATTTATGTATCTAAATGCCCTATATGACTACCAAATAATTTTGTGTGAAACTTAATAGTTTCATAATGGTTGAGTTTAGGTTAGTAATCCTGAGTACTTAACTTTGACGTGTAACTCCTCTGAAACTGCTTCTGCTACATGAATGGTACCTCAAATGTGTCCTTTTACTTTTCTAATTAATCAGACATTTGTCATGAAAATGAGCAATCAAATCCTTTAGTCTTACACTGAAGTTAAGGGAGGCCCTAACCAAATCTTGGGTCAGAGCATCTTTGACAAATTAGCAGCCACATAACATATTTCTAACGTATTATAGTGGCGGAACGTTTTTCCACAGGCACGAATTTTAAAAGAAAAAAAGTTTGCATTTACATTTTGAACACCAGCCTTTAGTCAAATATGGTCAGCTTCCTGAAACTGAGGTAAATAGAGATGTTTACCCCACAGGTAAACAAAGTGTTTTCTTACTTCCTTATTACATGTACACAGCTGCCTATATAATATTCAAAGAACTACATAAACTCTGTGATCATGAACACATCAGTGTCCAAAAAGCGCTAGTTAATAGTGTATATCAGTGGTTTTCAAACCTGTCCTGGAGGCACCCCAGCCCTGCACATTTTGTGTGTCTCCCTCATTTAGCTCACCTGATTCAACTCATCAGCTCATTAGACTGCAAGAACTAAATTGGGTGTGTCTGATAAGGGAGACATACAAAATGTGCAGGGCTGAGGTGTCTCCAGGACAGGTTTGAAAACCACTGGTGTATATGACACTCAACACAATGCTCAATCTAACTGATCTTCAACCTGATCCTCTTCAAACCACACTCAAACGGCAAATAATACTTAATGTACATATTTAAAAATCACTAAGTTATCACAGAATTATTTGAATACACTGAAATATTCGGTTACGTTGCACCTACATGTCAACTAACTCTTATTAGAGTATTAGTTGAGTGTAAGTAGACTGGTGTCAGGGTTAGAGTTAGTAGAATAAGTTGACATGTAGTTGCGAAGTTACTTATAGTCAGCAGAATGTTTGTTGGCAGAGAATCAAACTAAAGTGTTTGCAGATATTAAGCAGACAGCCTACTAATACTCTAAGTTGACATGTGTAACAACTTTACTTATAGTCAAAAGAATGTCTAAAGGGACCATTGAAATAAAGTGTTACCAAATATTCAAACCTGCCATGGCAATTACAACGCAGGCACTACATTTACTATTGACGATATAACTCCAGTCTTTGGTTTCATTTAGGAAAGGAAAGTGTGCCTTCTACAACATCCTCTAAATATAAAAATTTGCAGAAATCCCCTGACAGAGGATGTGAACTCAAACAAGTTCCTTCTCTTTTTCATCTATTCGATGGGATGTACAGAAGTTACACTGTCTCTCCTGATTCCTATGATCAACCACAATATTTTAACGCAAAAGCCAAATCTGTAAAGTGTCAATTAACAGAGTGCCTTGCAGGCACCATGATGACAAATGTATTTTAAAATAATAAAAGGACTTACCCATTGAGATGATCTAATGGAGGCTTGGCATGTACACTCACATTAAGTGGTTAGTAGTGAGCACAAGTCCACTTCCTCTCTGCTGCACTTGAAAATGCTATTTATGATCCTCCCATTTATAACTCTGCCTTTGTTTTGTTGCTCCCCTTGTGAAAAAATTATACTTTAATGTATTTCAAATATATCCCTTTTCAATAGTACAGTCCCTGACAAAAGTCTTGTCACTTGTGTACAAATTGACCTGAAGTGCCGCTGAAATATATTTCTTATCAAGATTTTTTTACAAGAAATGGCTCATTTTAATCCCAACATCTTTTGTAATAATGTTTCAGTGCAAAATGAAACTGTCAAAAAATATTCTAATATTCACAGCTTGGTAAAGCCCATTGAGTCAATTTTTGCAAAGATATAAGTGTTGTCGCCTTGTCATATGAGCTTCCCCTGTGACTAATAATGGATCAATAGGTCTCAGGTGTGTATACAAATATCCCCAGTACACTAGAGCTTCACATCAACTGCAACTAGACCTCTGCAAACATGCCTAAGAATCACCCTGAGACTAAAGTTTTGATTATCAAGAGGCTGAAGACCAGATCCACTGCTGATGTGCCAGACACCTTCAAAGTGTCTCAGCGTCAAGTACAGAGGATAAAAAAAAAGATTTAATGAGACTGGAGACGTTTTTGACAAGCCCAGGTCAACTGCTCGAGAGGACCGTTTGTTGGCTCGAAAATCCAAGGCCAGCCCATTTTCCACTGCAGCAGAGCTCCACGAGACCTGGTCACCTGAAGTCCCTGTGCCAACCAGAACAGTTTGTCGGATTCTGTCTCAAAATGGCCTCCATGGTCGAAGACAATTGAAAAACCATGTGGCATTTGCCAAAGCCCACAGCCTGCTAAAAGGATGGACGCTGGAAAAGTGGCAGAAGGTGGATTTTTCAGATGAAACTTCTGTTGAATTACACCACAGTCGCTGCAAATATTGCAGGAGACCTACTGGAGCCCGCATGGATCCGAGATTCACCCAGAAAACAGTGAAGTTTGGTGGGGGAAAAATCATGGTCAGGGGTTACATCCAGTATGGGGGTGTGCGAGAGATCTGCAGGGTGGAAGGGAACTTCAATAGTCCAAAATACCAAGAAATCTTAGCTACCTCTTATATTCCCAACCATAAAAGAGGCCAAATTCTGCAGCAGGATGGTGCTCCATCGCATTCTTCCATCTCCACATCAAAGTTCCTCAAGGCGAAGAAGATCAAGATGCTCCAGGATTGGCCAGCCCAGTCACCAGACATGAACACCATTGAGCATATGTGGGGTAGGATGAAAGAGGAAGCATGGAAGACGTGCATTAAACATCATTTGGGAGGGTTCACAGCACCACTACTTAATTTGCTGACATATTTTTGTATTTGCAGTAAATTTGTTCAATTTCTGTATAGGCAACAAAACTTTTGTCTTGCCAAAATTTGACCTTTCTGTCTTGATTAAATGATAAATCTTTTTGCAGTGAAACTAATTTATTTCAGTGCATTAAACGTCATTTGGGAGGGTTTTAGTTTTTCATATGAGCTATTTCTAACACCAATTGATGAATTAAAAGTCAGGTTAATAGCAGGTGTTTCTACAAAATTGAAGTGTTAAAATGTATGACTAGTGCATTAAATGCACATTTTTAAATATATGCAGTGTACAATTGGCTACTGTAGTTGTGTTTTAAGTGTAAATATGTTTAATAAGTTTACACTGGCAGAAAAGAACAACAAATGCACACACAAATCTATATTAAGCCAACAGCACACTTAAAATACACACAAGAAAATATGAGTTGAGTAGTCTCATCGGAATTCAAATGTCTCTTCAATTTGGTCTGTGACCAATTAGATTTTGCTTACTCACAGGAGGTTTGCAAATGTAGCCTACAATGTCGCCATACATTTATTTAATAAAACATTTAGAGCGCAATGTACATCGGACCAGGGTGTATTCCAGAAAGCAAGGTTAATTTACCATCACATATACCCTGAATTATCGGTTGTTTAACCCAAACCTGGCTTAGGCTACTCGAGGTATGCTGGTTCCAAAAACGTGTCCGTGAGTAAGTTCTGCCAACCCAGAGTATGTTCCAGGTTAACACACAAGACATTTTCAACAGAGCAACGAATGAGTATGAGGTCTCTATGGAACAAGAGTGGGCATTTCTAAATAAGTGGGTGTTTTCAAACTGATAGGTGTTTATAAATCACGCAATGAAAATGATCCCCTTCACCCGACCCCACCCCTAAACCCTACCCAGTCTGTGACGTGGGCAAATCAGGTAACACAGTTGAAACCGTCCCTTATGGCCACACCCACTGATGAGGTAACTCCTATTACTAACCTGCAGAGACATATACTTGCAACGAATCGATGATTCACCATGGCAACAAATGCAAAAAAAGTGTGCGATACTTCAATCTTCTTTAGTTAAATGGTGATTTACATAACCACCTATTTGGTGGTTGTGCAATATTTTTTTTTTTCTTTTCGTTTAATAAGTGATCTTTATTCACTGAAAATCAGGATTATATATTTTTATGTTAATTAATTGAATGTGCAACATGGCTTCATGACTTTGCGTAAACATACACGCCACTTTCTTTCTAACGCATTTTGAGCTATCCGCGTGTATGTTTACGCCGTGTGTTTTCCGCGTGTATGTGTACGCCAAAACGAACCATCATCTCCGCGTGTATGTGTATGCCGTGTGATTCCGCGTGTGTTTGTCTACGCCGAAACGAACCATTATGTGTGTGTGTGTCCACAATGTAAATTTATTTTTAAACATACTACATTATGTTTTTTTTTGTAAAAATGCTAAATGTTTCTTGTGATGGGTAGGTTTAGGGGCAGTGTGTGTGTGTGTGTGATGGGTAGGTTTAGAGGTAGGGGCAGTGTAGGGGGATAGAATGAAACGGCGTAGATAAACACGCTAAAAATAAATTATTTGTCTTAATAGCACGCCAAAATGCATACGAATTGACGTGTCATACATACGCCATTTCATGAGATCAGGCTGGAATGTGAATGTGTGAGATGATGACAAATAAATAAATATATTTTAATTTAAACATTTAAACATAAATTATAATAGTTATAATAGTGCTTTAGAATTAATATATAATACAATATTGTATATTATATAACTGTAACTATATAACAAATTTTGTTATATATTAATTATATAACAAGCATCTTACCTGTTAAGAGAGCCCGATCTCACGAAAATGCGTATCAATAGTACGAGTGTGCAATCTCGTAGAATGTATACGCTAAAACTCATTTTAGGCGTGCATATGGTGCGCGTTTTTGGCGATGCAAATGATACGCACTTTATGGCGTATTATATGTATGAACCCCCACACCCCACCCTCACCCTACCCAAAGCGTGTCATATACACGCCATAAAGTGCGTATCATATGCACGCCAAAAACAGCGTACCATATGCACGCCAAAACTCATTTTGGCGTATACATTCTACGAGAATGAGACACGAATCCGCTCATTATCATTAACGACCGGCCTCGTCACGCTCTCACGGTCCCTCAGCCTTGCTGTTCGCCACATACCCCCATCGCCCCTCGCCACATAGGATGGTGTTTACATGTCTAGCTATGAAAAGTATTGTATCTTTTACTGTCGAAAATATTTTTGTCATCCTGGAAAAACTAGATTGCCATTTCCTGAAAAAGAAATGCAGTGATTGCAAGATATGAAGAATAGTGTTAAAGTTTTCACTAAATTTAGATTTTAGTTGCATAAAAAAAACTTGCATCAGACGCACTGCTGTGTATTACGAAAATCAGCTTGCAACCCTTAAGGAACAAAATGATATGGGAATATACTGCAAAATATAATGCAATATTTTAGAAATGAAGACAAAATAGCATTACATGTAATAATAATAAAATGGTAACCTTTATTGTGTAAATATATTGCACATACATGTTCCCATATAAATGTGAATTTATGTATACACCTAATATTTTGTTGGTCGCCCCTTTTGCAGCCAAAACAGCCCTGACCCGTCGATGCATGGTTTCCACTAGACCCCTGAAGGTGTGCTGTGTATCTGAGCACTGAGATGTTAGCAGCAGATCCTGTAAGTACCAGGCCACCTTCTTTCATTGCTCTGTGGCACAGTTCTGATGCTCACGTGCCCACTGTTGGCGCTTTCAGCGGTGGACAGGGGTCAGCATGGGCACCCTGACTGGTCTGCGGCTATGCAGCTCCATACGCAACAATCTGTGTTGCACTGTGTATTCTGACACCTTTCCATCAGAACCAGCATTAACTTCTTGAGCTACAGTAGGTCGTCTGTTTGATCGGACCACACGGGCCAGCCTTCGCTCCCCACGTGCATCATTGAGCCTTAGCCGCCCATGACCCTGTCGCCGGTTCACCACTATTCCTCCCTTGGATCACTTTTAATAGATACTGACCACTGCAGAACGGGAACACCCCACAAGAGCATTTGGAGATGCTCTGACGATGATGAAGATGATGTTGGTAATATTCTTAATGTTTAATATTTAATTACTGTAAGTCAATGCTAATTAATCAGAGAAAAAACAGTGCTTGTCTTGTTGGCAAAGGCTAATTACACAAACTAGCAGTCATGAGAGTATTTGTAGACTGTCTGCTTAATATCTGATAACACTTTTTTTTTTTTTTTTGGATTCTCTGCCAACAGACATTCTGCTGACTAATAACTTTTTAGCTATGTCAACTTATTCTACTAACCTGAACCCAAACTTAACCTAACAGTATACTAATACTCTAATGTGAGGTAGTTGACCTGTAGTTGCAAAGTTACTAACACAGTAGTAAGTAGAATGTCTAAAGTGGACCACTGAAATAAAGTGTGTCCAAATAAGGCTGTGTGGTTGTAGGCTTCCAGCAAGTGGCATGTAAATGAGCACAGTGAAGTGAGAACTGACTGTGAGTGTCTTAATGTCTTATTGTTTGTTTTCCATGTAACTTACCACTATCTTCCACCCACACGGGGCTATTCGAGAACATTTGCATAAAGAACAGACGTGAAAAACTCCAACATAAAGAGAAATGTAACAAAAATAAACGGATTTGTTGTTAACCTTTACCATAAATAGTTTTATGTAAATAGTTCTATCCAGTTCGGTCTATGTATATTTTCCTAAACAAATCGCATAGTAATAGTGAGTGAAATGCGATGAGTGTAGGTCAGTGACACAAATTTTCCATTTGAAAGATTTTCAAGCCACATACACATTAACTGTATGGAAATGTAACAAAATGCAGAATCTATTGTTGCTGCATTGCTGACTATCACTCAAAGTATATTTCTAAGGTGATCTAAAGATTTTGCACATGTAGTAGCTGTTTTATTTGTAGACGACGGAACCACATATAGAGTGGTGCAGGTATGACGTCACTTTGTAGGCCAACTGGCAGTTTGCATCACACTGGTTCCTTTGACAAAACCCCAATTCGATTTTCCCATAGGCTTTTGGATTATCGCAAAAAAATACAAAAAACAAGTTCTGCAATCAACACAAGTTTATGATACGTTTTGTCCATCAAGATAATTATCACAGATGAACACAATTTTTATGAATTTTGAAACCGAAATGCAGCTGACAGAAGTAAGAAGCTAAAGATAGGGTTCAATGTCACCATCACTAAGCTTCTGTTTTTATCTAACATTTTGCCAGAAAATTTGAGTTAGAATAAAACGTGAAAGTTTCTTGAGCTTGATTTCATCACAGACCTTATTTCAGCCGTTTGACCAAAAATCCCATTCAAAAAACCCATTGACTTTGGGACAATGGAATCGGACTGCTAACTTGTTTCTGCGTTTTGGCCTACAAAGTGATGTTATACCTGCACCACTCTATACAAAGACGGTGCATTCATATTTCTATGAATAGGAGAAAATTCTATGCGCAATATGGCCAAATGAGCCACATCTTCTAAATAAAAGAGCCACATGCGGATTGGCTGTTTTTTTTTTGTTTTTTTGTCATGATTTGAGTGTTCAGTTGTTATCAGATTTCACTGGTGATTTCTAATATTAGCTTGCTGAACAGCTTTGGAAAATGTGATGTTTAACCATTCAAAAAGATAGGAGCTGCACTTGCATGACTGAAATAGATGCCTGAGATGACTTAGTCTTTGATGGAACCGACAAGTGACTGTGAGTTCGGAAAATAAGATGTATATAAAGGGTTAGTTCACCCAAAAATGTTCACCCATAATTTACTCACCCTAAAGCCATCCTAGACCCATGGCGTAGCCTATTGATGAACATGGAAGCGCAGTGGATAGAGCTAAACAAAACACCGGTCACAAATTAGAAGTCAGAAGAGTTTGAGTTTTTTGCCAAACCCTATTTGTTTGAACCGTGAGAGGCTTCTGCTATTGCTATGCTACGCCTACGTCCTATGTCATGCGTTGGGTCAGAGGTCACTCTTCCACCCGAACTAGACCTGCGTAAAGCCATTACCAAAAGCCAGTGATAATAGTTTAGAAAGTTATAAATATGGATATTTTTTTAACAAAAGAGCATCTCTTTGTTTCAGAAGGCCTTTATTAACACGCCGGAGCAGTATGGATTACTTTTATGATGGATAAATGCACTTTTTTAGGCTTCAAAATTGAAGGGACCATTAACTCCCATTATAACGCTTGGAAAAGCCAGGATATCTTTTTTAATATAACTCTGATTGTGTTCGGCTGAAAGAAGAACCTGATATACACCTAGGATAGCTTGAGGGTTAGTAAATTATGGGATAATTTTTTTGGGTGAACTATCCCTTTAACTTTTCCCTAACATCGAAGGTAAATTGTTGCAGAAGCCTTCATTCCTAAATGTGACAGTAAATATCCAGGACCAACAAGGATGATGCAACAGGCTCAGGGTTTGGTTGACTATGTTCCTGTCAGCACTGGTGGAGGAATCTAATATCAAAAAGTGTGATTATTATTGCATCATCCGCTATATACTAACAGCAGAATTTCCAGCATCATTACATCAGTCTTCAGTGTCACATGATCCTTCAGAAATCATTCTAATATGCTGATTTGATGCTCAAGAAACATTTCTGATTATTATCAATGTTAAACACTTGAGCTGCTTAATGTTTTTTTTGTGTGTGTGGAAACCGTGATACATTTTTCTCAGGATTCTTTGATTAATAGAAAGTTAAAAAGAACAGTATTTATTTTTAAATTGAAATATTTTGTATTAACATATACTTTATTGTCACTTTTGATCAATATAATGCCTCCTTGCTGAATAAATTTATTTCTCAAAAAAAAAAAAAAATCTTGCTGGCCAAATTTTTGAAAGTTAGTATATGTCTGGCCAAAGATTAGATAGGTGTACTTTATGAAACTTCCATGAAGTTAATGTTGATATTACAAATCTCAATACACACGAGTCCTCGATGTCGAATGTGTGTTTTTCTTGGTACTCTCATTATTGTAGCCTTTTTAAACAGAATATTCAGGGTTGAATACCAGTCTAATAGCAGTGACATATCAAAGTGGTTTCTTTGTGCGGCCTACCAAACAAAGCCACATCATAGGAGCCCATGACTTCTACAGATTAATGAACATCAAACGGTGCACTGAAGTAGGTCATTAAAGCAGAACCACTAATTACTCTCCATTAAAAGTAGTTAAGTCATATCAAAGAAACTTTGAGGTAGGAAGGTACAAACTAATCTGATAAAATGCCTCTTCTTTGTACTGAATACATGTGTATGATATTTTTTTTGAAAGTATGATTATATTTTTGTAGATAAGAACTGAACTGATGTAGATAGGAAGTGAAAGCTTGTCCGATGCATGTCTACCCACATCTCAAAGTGCGATTGACGCAAGTCTTTAGCCCACGCATTTGGGACCAGTTTCTATTATTACCTCCCATTCAAGAGAAATATTTACAATGACTCAAAAGACCAGAGGCAAATAGTGGTCACACCGGATACTGACTGGTTTTCAGAGATACTGACCGGAGACACTGATACTGATACAGTAATACAGTAAAATACAGTATATATATAAAGCTTTTGATTTATTCTGGATTTCTGTTAAAATTATACGCAAACATAAATACGTTTGGTATTTCATTTAGATCATCTGTACACATAAATCTGTATTTGTGTCGAGTATTATTGCCATAAACTGAATACTTCTAGATATCCCCCTCTCGGCTATTATAGGCATGTATGTATAGGCCTTTTTTTTTATCTCAAAACAAAGTGCCATAATACATGACAGGCAATCACACTTCTCAGCACTTATTAACAGGAATCCCTACACAGAATACTGAGTTTGGTTGGTTACACATTGTCTTCTAGCCAATGACGCCATCTGCTGTTGGAGACACATATTGAAAAAACAGTGAACCGTCCAAACAGAGAGACTAGTCTTGGCAACGGTATAAAGGGGTGTTTATAGGTCAAGTTTGTTTAATTGTTTTTGGGGTATTGTGAAAAGCTGAGCGATTTACCCAGCTGGGTCCATACAACATTGGACCCCATGAACTTTGCATGGAAAGAAAAAAAATCCACATCCAATTTTTTTTCCAAAATATATTTTTTTGTAATCCACAGCAGAAATGTGAAATGTTTACGCTCAACAAAAAAAAGAGAAATGACTCGAAACAAAACAAAATAATGCAGAGCATTTTTTTGTATAGTTATATTTATAATTTTATTTTAAATAAAAATATTGCTATGTACATAACTTAAATACAAATATATAAACAAACTAACAAATAAATAAGGAACAAATACATAAAATGTATCAAATTTGTGATAGGCCTAACATTACTTTTGAATAATTAAGAATTCTTTTTAGCAGTGTTTTTTATTTTTTACCATAATTTAAAAAAAGTATTTTATGATATATTGTTATTAATCAAAATTAAATCCCCCACAACACAGCCATACAATTATATGCATATTTGACATTCTAAAAAAAAATTTAGACATTTAACTATACAATTACAGGTCCTTCTAAAAAATTAGCATATTGTGATAAAAGTTCATTATTTTCCCTAATGTAATGATAAAAATTTAACTTTCATATATTTTAGATTCATTGCACACCAACTGAAATATTTCAGGTCTTTTATTGTTTTAATACTGATGATTTTGGCATACAGCTCATGAAAACCCAAAATTCCTATCTAAAAAAATTAGCATATTTCATCCGACCAATAAAATGAAAGTGTTTTTAATACAAAAAAAGTAAACCTTCAAATAATTATGTTCAGTTATGCACTCAATACTTGGTTGGGAATCCTTTTGCAGAAAGACTGCTTCAATGCGGCGTGGCATGGAGGCAATCAGCCTGTGGCACTGCTGAGGTGTTATGGAGGCCCAGGATGCTTGATAGCGGCCTTAAGCTCATCCAGAGTGTTGGGTTTTGCGTCTCTCAACTTTCTCTTCACAATATCCCACAGATTCTCTATGGGGTTCAGGTCAGGAGAGTTGGCAGGCCAACTGAGCACAGTAATACCATGGTCAGTAAACCATTTACCAGTGGTTTTGGCACTGTGAGCAGGTGCCAGGTCGTGCTGAAAAACGAAATCTTCATCTCCATTAAGCTTTTCAGCAGATGGAAGGCATATAGTGCTCCAAAATCTCCTGATAGCAAGCTGGATTGACCCTGCCCTTGATAAAACACAGTGACCAACACCAGCAGCTGACATGGCACCCCAGGACATCACTGACTGTGGGTACTTGACACTGGACTTCAGGCGTTTTGGCATTTCCTTCTCCCCAGTCTTCCTCCAGACTCTGGCACCTTGATTTCTGAATGACATGCAAAATTTGCTTTCATCCGAAAAAAGTACTTTGGACCACTGAGCAACAGTCCAGTGCTGCTTCTCTGTAGCCCAGGTCAGGCGCTTCTGCCGCTGTTTCTGGTTCAAAAGTGGCTTGACCTGGGGAATGCGGCACCTGTAGCCCATTTCCTGCACACGCCTGTGTACGGTGGCTCTGGATGTTTCTACTCCAGACTCAGTCCACTGCTTCCGCAGGTCCCCCAAGGTCTGGAATCAGTCCTTCTCCACAATCTTCCTCAGGGTCCGGTCACCTCTTCTCGTTGTGCAGCGTTTTTTGCCACACTTTTTCCTTCCAGCTGAGGTGCCTTGATACAGCACTCTGGGAACAGCCTATTCGTTCAGAAATGTCTTTCTGTGTCTTACCCTTTCGCTTGAGGGTGTCAATGATGGCCTTCTGGACAGCAGTCAGGTCGGCAGTCTAACCCATGATTGCGGTTTTGAGTAATGAACCAGGCTGGGAGTTTTTAAAAGCCTCAGGAATCTTTTGCAGGTGTTTAGAGTTAATTAGTTGATTCAGATGATTAGGTTAATAGCTCATTTAGAGAACATTTTCATGATATGCAATTTTTTTTAGATTTTTGGGTTTTCATGAGTTGTATGCCAAAATCATCAGTATTAAAACAATAAAAGACCTGAAATATTTCAGTTGGTGTGCAATGAATCTAAAATATATGAAAGTTTAATTTTTATCATTACATTATGGAAAATAATGAACTTTTATCAGAATATGCTATTTTTTTTAGAAGGACCTGTATATAACTGTACCAGTCCTATGGGAAAACATGTGTATAGGGCAATCACTTAAACTCACAGGGTCTGGGACAGCCCTAATTACACCAATTTGCATTTTGCTGAGACATCAACACTTTTTATATGACATGAACTGTTGCAGGTCTTTGTTTTTCCTCAGTACTCTCTTAAACAGAGATAGGTAGTTTATGAAAAAACATTAAAAACAAGCAGGAGACCACTGATAATTCCTTTGACACAAGAATATGGATAATATTGTTACACCAGAAGGCAATACTAAAAAAAAAAGTATTTTTGCACTGTGTGAGAATCCGACAGCGCTTCTCCATTGCTCCCTCCTCAGCCCTTGTAAAGTCCCTCAAACAGACATTTTACAGGATTCACAACTCTGACAGGAAATGGAAAAAAAGCATGTCAGAAACCCCTGCCACGGTTGCCACTTAAAATAGCCACTTCTCAAGACAAGTATAGCATCAAATAAAAGATACAGTCCTATTAAAAGGCTCAAGAAGGGCTAGAGATTCCTGTACTTAAAACACCAATTAACTACTTTAACTTTTTTCTTAAGAGCACAATAAAACATCTGTTGATTTAACAAAATATTATATCAAGGGACAAGCATAAAATTCCTAAATCTCTTAAAAAAAGTTTAAAACATTTTTTATTATGAAAATAACTATACTATAATTTTATCATATATATTCATGAATTATTAATACTATTTTAAATAATTATTGTGGAACAAATATGACTTAGGATTTGTTTTTTAAACCAAATGTTTTTAAAGTAAGGCTTTACGTGTATAGTAAGTCTGCATGAAATTAAATCTGACCCTATTTAAAGTTGAACTACAGAACTTTGGACACTAAAATTACACGTTACACGTTACACTTTCTCTCCACAGTTCGAAGTTTCCAGGTTTTTATAGGTGGTTCCCCATAAGTTAATGAGGGTTGCCATTTAGAATTGTCCATGTTAAATGTTAGCTAGCTTACTAATCCACATACCATATAGTAATCAGACATTGTTCCCTTTCGAAGTGTAACTCAACACTGCATCTGAATTGACGATATGGGGAACGCCATCAGTTTTACAAGTGTCTGAAGCACGTGTATACACACAACAATTACAGGTTACACACTACAGGTGCGCATGTGAGTATAAGAGGGTGCCATCAGCACCGCAAAGACTTAAGGCATTGGGATCACAGGTCGCATTGGGGTCGCTTCCAGCCAGGATGAGGCGGATGTGAGTCTGACACTGTGGTGAAGTCATGGAAGAAGCCATATTCAGCTCCCTTTCAACATTGTGGAGGGATTGCGTGAATGGTATATGTGAGGATGCTTCCTATTTCAGGCTATCTCCCTCAGGGTCATGCATCCACTTTTTTTTCAAGGCTCCGACCCTGCCATCTAAGCTGTTACGGACCACCTGACCCACAGATCTAGTCCTCTGGGCCACCAAACAAACAGCAATGGTGGCCACAGAGATGTATGGCAGACGTCAAGGAGAAGATGAGAAACTTTCTCCTTGATGCTTGAGTCTCATCCCCAGAGCTTTTTGGCATGTCTGTTGAGATGGTAATCGAGAAGTTTAGCACCCCAAGACAATCGTTCTAGGGTAGTAAAGCTAATGCTCCCCTGCTTCCGGAGTCACTGTGCATTCTCACCAGATGTGATTTGTGCGAATAAATCGCGCTATTCACGTGTAGTTGGACGCTTGATCATTTTTAGTTTAATCGCTTCATTTGCGTGTGACATTCACTTAATTTACGCGTGACATTCACTTCACAACAGACGCAAATTCGTGTCATGGAAGGGGCTTCTGCCGGTCTGCTCCAGTCTCATTGCGAAATGGCTGACATGGATTGTTTTAAAATATGGCAAATAAGCTCAATTTGCAAGCTTTAGCTAGCTTGTAGTCTCAATATGTATTGAGTAAAGAGCGTTTTTTTACAACTTACTAGATTGTCAGACCTCCTTAAATCACTTTCTTCCAAGCAAGATCCTTTTTATGCCTGTTTCTATAAAATACGAAGATGTATCATACAGCTCCGGGATGTATCATATACCTCCGGGTATCCAGAAAAGATTTTTTCCAAATTGTTGTCACTACTAGAGCAAGATCTTGATTGGTTAATGCGGTGCGAAAATCCACCAAAGTTAATTTTGTTCAAATCGCGCAAATCACGCGTTAAGCAAATGTCTATTCGCGTCTTTGCATTGATGTAAATCACTCGCACTTAACGCTTCATTCGCGTCTGGTGTGAAATCACCATAACAGTTCTTTCCAGCGTGGAGGGTGAATAGTTATTCTAAAGGAAAACCCACGTTTTTGCACCCTCTAGTGGTAGTGGTAGGTCAGTGTAGCATATTTAAATGGTCTCCCTGTGCCATTATTCCAGAAACTGACATAGCTAAACCTTTGAGCTCTACTTCTAGGCCATAGGTGGCTGAGGCTGGGCCGAAAAGGAAACGAGGAAGGTTAAAAAAGGGTGAGACTTTCACAGGGTATATGAGCTTGGGTATTGGTTGAGAGAATATTACCACTTGATGGTCTATGAGGCTGAAGATGCGCCCTGTATGACTGAAACTTCTGACTCCGGATAAACTAGTCCATAGAGTCAATCATTTTATGTGTTGAGTTCTCAGAGAACATATCAGATTATGATTGTAACAATGATTCCCTGAGAAGAGGAACGAGAGTAAGAGACACCGCGTCTCGCTGCCATTCCTTGGTCTTCTTCAAGCAAAGATGATGACATCTATTGCAGGCACCCTCTTTTAATCATGGACACTCCGGTAGTGACGTCATGGACTGTCATTGGCTAATAAAATTGTGGTGTGTATACACATGCTTCAGACACCAGTTACACTGATGGCGTCCCCCAAAGCATCGATCCAGATGCAGTGTCTCGTTCTCCTTTTCATGGAAACATGACTACAGTCGTAACCTTACAGCGTTTTTCCATTACTAGTACCAGCTCAACTCGACTCGCCTTGGCTTAGCTCGGCTCGCTTTTCGCTCCGTTTTCCATTACAGATAGTACCTCCACAATAGTACCTGGTCATCATAACGACGCCGCAGGAAACTGCCATGACGTAAATCTTCTCTCGCTGGATCCTCTCTTCAGCAACCAAACAAAGGAAAGTCTGCACCTCATCGTTTGACCACGGCGTATTCTTCCGAGTTGCCATAATAGTAAATAACACGCAATCTCTGGACAAACTATTTAAAAATGGCTTGGTTATTCAGGATACTCCCTCTGGCGCGTGCAATGATGATGCAATGAACAGTGACGATTCTCTCGGACCAATCAGCAGTCTGCTGTGTTTTCACGTCACATTTTAGTATCGCCTCAGCTCGCCCAGAACCTCTCCGGAGGTGGTACGAAAAAAAGTACCTGGAAGCAGGTACAGTACTACAGGTACAACTTTTACACAATGGAAAACCAAACAATGGCTAGTCGACGTGAGTCGAGCTGGTACTGTGTAATGGAAAAGCACCATTAGATGCTTTCTGTATACAGACATGCAAGAGCAAACATCGAAGCCTAGTATTCCCCACTAAATCTGACTAGACAATTCAAAATAGTCTGTTTGAGATTCTAAACACCTCGCATTGAAAGTAGATGAGAAATGAACATTTTGTAGAGGAAATTTTGATTCATCCCAGCAACACGTTTCACAGTGATATTGCATATTTACTCCAGAAGGTGACGAATATGCTTCTTTTGTGTTATGAGTGAGTAGTTGCATTAATTAGTACCAAAATGGAACAAGCCTTATTATAGACTTTTCAATCTTAGTTTAAAACCATGACGTACTGTGAGCAAACATGAAGACATGTTTAGTTTTGTGTTGATACTCTCTTATACTCAAGCGTCCTTATGAAAATGAAAAACAGACCCATGAAAAACATGTTACATGGTGTTTTAGGAAAAAAGAGTGCAGAGGAGGACTTGCTACCAAAAATAGACAAACACATAGACAGACCACACTCCTTGAAAACACCACACTTTCCTGACCTTTCTTAAAACATCACCAGCATGTGGCTGTGATGTTTGGCACAGTGGCCCGTGTCTGAACAGGTCAACGCAATGGGCGTCTCCCCAATCGTGACCATGTAAGTCTACTTCCTCCTCAGAGAAGGCTGAATTCATGCCGATCTCGCAGCCGTTGTGTGACTCTGTAATTACCTTTGAAGAGGCACAGTAATGGGTGAGCGTTGGCGGCAACAAACCAACACCACATGCAGCTTCCAGGAAGCTTATGCTACAGATTTACCCACTTGCAGTGTTTAGAGAAAGGACAGGATGCAGGAATGATGGGTACTCTTTGGGTCATGGTGATGCCTATAGATCATAAAGGTTTTACTGTTCAAGCTTTGGGCTAAGTGTGACATAAATGTTTTGATTGGACATATAATTGAGAATTTGTGAAAGATATTACATCAGATGACCAAATGGACTTTAAACAAACTTCTGCCCACTATTATTGACATTTCTGTGGTCTGCTATTGTTTGGTCGTGTCTTTTTAGAGATGTTTGTCCCACCGAGGACAGACTATATTTTTCAACGCAAGTTTAACAGTAGCATGGGATTTTTCATGTCTGTATGGAATAGATTTCCGGGTGTACGCCTATGCGTGTTCTGACTTTTTTAAACATGACTATGACAACAGCTAGCAAAAACAACAGTTTTAAGCCCATTCATTATGATTTTGAAATAATATGTGGTGTTCTGTTCATATTTCTGATATGTATTAACTGTGGGGAACCAAATACTTTTTTTTTTTTTTGCAGTTCATGCATTATTTAGTCAAAGTGTTATTATTTTATTTGATCAATTTTATGTCCAGGGGACAATTGTCTTTCAAACCAACATTTTCTTTTTATTATCTGAAGGTTCAAATGCCTTTTACAGATTTTATTGTTATATCCAGACTTTCACATTCATCATAAAAAAGGAAGTTTATATATTATAAAACATGTATGTGTGTGTGTGTATATATATATATAATTATCTAAACATGTATATAGATCATATTTATTTCCATATTGAGTACAAATTATTTATATACATTTTTCAAAAAACTTTAGTTGTCCCACTTCTGTCATTTTAACCACAACAAGCATATTTGTTTGTGAAAGCTTGTAATAAAGTTTATGTAAATAAGAAATGAAAAAACAATAAACATTACTTAATACAGTAATATTTTGTTGTGTCATTTCCAATTAAGCTATAATTTTAGAAATGTATGCAAAACATTTTTAGAATGCTAGCAGAAAGCAAGGCGGAGAAACTGTCTGTTTTATATTCAAATGCTATTAAACACAATACATGATTTTAGATGTGGTCAGAATTCTGCTGAAATGTGTATATAAAGTACCAGACATTTTTAATAAACAAAGTTAAAATGAATGTTGTTATACATTTTATACATAGATGTCCGGAGGAGATATTTGTTTTATATATGAGGAATATTTTAAATATGAGGAAAGAACACAATACTTTGTTAACAGTATTTACCTGACAAAATTATTTGGCAAAATAACAGCTGCAGGTTTTATTATGTATGCAAAATTCATAGAAAAACAAAAAGCTGACAGGAAAAATTACACAATGACTACAGTATAATCAGTTATCAATATTTTGTTGGTTCTCTCTTGTTTTTGCATATAAATTCTTTGTATCAGCCTGGCCAAAAATTATGTTTAGCACAGTTTAGCATGTTTCATTGTTATCACAAATAAAACTATTGACTCCAAGCACAACTAGCCAGTGTGCTTACAAAATCTTTATAACATTTTTTATCAAATTCGAATAAAGTTTGAAGAAGACAATTTTCGTATAGGTCAGACATCACTTTTGGCCACTATACCCTTACGAAAAAGTTCATTTTATGAAGTATACTTAAGTAAAGTTCAAGTATATTTTAGTATACTTCATAAGTAATATCAATGTACTAATAGTAAACTTTTAAGTGTACTATTTCAATACTGCTTGGGACTAAATTGGCCCACTTTTTAGTGTATAAAAGTATACGTTTAAGTGTAACAGTACTCGTAAACTTTAAGTGCACAACTAGTTCACAACAAGTTTCTCATTTGTACTGTATCTGTACAAGTGAACTTCTAAGTGTACTAGTAGTTTACTATTTTAAAACATGTAGTAATTTTTTTTAGTTTATGAAAGTACACTTTGAAGTATACTCTCAGTAAACTACAAACTACTAGTTTATTTTTTATTTTTCTTTAAGCGAAAATAGCATCACACTAAGTTTAATATTTATATGTAAAATGTGGAAAAAGAGTAAACACAACTACAAGCCAAGTATACTTTGAATACTTGATTATACTTTTGTATATCTCGATCAAAAGGTTGAGTACAAGTATGGTCCAAATATACTTAGACTTTTCTGTCAGTATAAGTCAAATATACTTAAGTGCAATTTTAAGTATATTTCTGAGAAGTAGCCTACATAAAAAGTAGACTGAAAGTATACTCTCTTACTTTTAGTTTACAAGAAGAATAGCACATAATCTTTTTCATAAGTGTATATATAAAATAGAAATAGATAGATAGATGTTCCTCTTAGAACATATCTTGCCATAGGCAACACATTTTAAGTAGCATAAATCAACTAAACATTCACAGTTATGTAACAAGCAGCTAAAGTGTATGTCGCACATACACAAAATTCCATTCCAGTTGTCTTTAAAGTTCCAGCATTGTGAAACAATTCTCTCAGACAGAAAACTGCTCCCAAAGTAAACAGACTGCTGTGCCAGAGGTTTAGAGAGCCCATGGAACTGATTTGTGTGGTGTGGGGCTCCAGCAGCTAGTTGTGGAGGATTTACTGTCAACCGCAACAGACTTCACTCGATGAACACCCTTCTCCCACAAAAAGGCTTTTTGCTGGTCTTTTCCCCCATGTTATTCCTGAATACAGACAACCTTATAACACACTCAAAGTGGTCTCTAAGCTTAGGCCTTTTCAATGTATGTCTGTTTTATCATACAGCAGATCTTAAAGTAATAGCACACTTTTCCTCAATAAGCTCTTCAATGACACTTGACTAAGTAAACATTATAATGAACGCAACGAACGGCCATAGTTAGTCTCTGCATCCCTGTTAGCCACAGTAAAACAGGATTTGTGTGGGAGGAATTTCAGTTTGTTTACATCTTTTTCTAAATTCCTAGAAAATATGGTGAAATATTTCCACATAATGGTCACAAACACGTTTTTATATATTTGCTCATTTGTTTTGTCAAGTCTTTGAGGCTCTTTAGGCGACAAACATGGTTCGAAAAACATATTTTATAAGGGCAGAACCTTTTTGTATGTTCCCTTTTGGTGTTTACTTGTTTAAAGCTTTCCCTGGCACATCTAGAGATATTATTGGATACAGAAATGCTATTTGAATCCTATGTGCACGGAGCGTGGTTTTAATTGACTTAAAATATACAGAACCTGTGCAAATTATAAATATACTCATAAATCATAAAAATAACAGTGGTTGACAAATGTGTAAATATGTATTACATTTTGTTGCATACATAATTTGCAAATAACAATATAAAGTTAATTGTCTGAATTATTCACTTATAATAATATTTTTCCTTTAATAAAATCTGCACAATATATTTTTGCTCAAAACAAGCATGCAGTTCAGCAAGTGCTATCTGAGCTTTAATACATAATCATGGTCTATAAACCATTTAAATCAGAGGTCAGCATACTATATAATAAGTCATAAAATTATGAAGCTATGAAGTAATAGTGCACATTTGTGTATGTGTTCAACACGGGATCATAACTTTTTAAAGCACTCTGAGGTCTCATTCTCTTGGGAATTTCCATTTTTCTCAGTTGTTCCATTGGCATTCTGATATGAAATTTATGACTTCTATTCTTAATACGTTGTCTATCTGGTGGTAAATTCATTAACTAGGACTTTTACTGATAATCATTTTCCTCTTATGAAAAAATGAACTTTTACAGTTTTGTTTAATTGGACTTTTATTGCATGTACTGGTATGACCACATCTATTTAAACATTTGTTCATTCTGCTATAGAAGAATAGCCTACTACATTAAAAATAGGCCAGTTGAGAAATGTTTAAAACAGCAGCATTTTTCAAAAACAATTATCTTATGACATCTTACTATACATTTCCTTACCTGGAAAAATACATGAATATATACTTTCTAAATGCATTTTTCCTGTTACTACCAGTCACGCTCACATTCGCATCAAAGAGATATTTATATACCTCTACATAGGGAAATTCCTCATTTGGTAAACAAACTCAAAGTTTTAAATATATTCATGGATTTCTCAACTTGTAACTGAAATGCTAGTTTGTGGATAAAATGTTGGCTGTACACTTTGTACACCTTGTTATAGCCCAATAAATAATGAGACTTCTTGTGCCTGAAGAAAACCCACACTAAACTCCGAGCCCCAGGCAGTTCCACATTTAGCGTACGGTACATTTGATTCTGTTGGAAAAAAGAATGACTCATCCTAGCATAAATATGATGAACATGATTATTTTTTAACCTGAAAAACATTATTTGTGTTTTAATTTTGTGTAAAGTAAATACTCAGTGGTGATGTGTAGATATGCATACTTTATGCATGTCCAAGGTTTGCTATTCCTGTTATTTATATATTGTCTGAGTGAGATATTTCCTAGATCATCTGTTGAAAAACTGATTTTCTCTTTTTTTATTTAATGTCAAAATGTCATGATAATCTAATAGCATTTAGTATATGCAAATATTATATTACTGAGGTCATACACAAAAAAGTCACGACAGGTTCAGATCCCACCTGCTGAACAAAATCTACAATACACTGATCAGGCACAACATTATGACCTAATATTGGCCCTTTTGCTGCCAAAACAGCCCTGACCTGTCCACTAGATTGGATTAAGATCTGGGAAATTTGGAGGCACCTCAAACTCATTGTTGTGCTCTTCAAAACATTCCTGAACCATTTTTGCTTTATGGCAGTGCGCATTATCCTGCTGAAAGAGGCCACAGCCACCAGGGTTTACTGTTTCCATGAAAGGGGCATACATGGTCTGCAACAATGCTTAGGTGGTACGTGTCAAAGTAACATCTACATGGATGGCAGGACCCAAGGTTTCCAAGCAGAACACTGCTCAAAGCATCACATTGCCTCCAGCGGCTTGCCTTCTTCCCATAGTCATCCTGGTGCCATGTGTTCCCCAGGTAAGCAACGCACACACACCCGGCCATCCACGTGATGTAAAAGAAAACGTGATTCATCAGACCAGGCCACCTTCTTCCATTGCTCTGTAGTCCAGTTCTGATGCTCACGTGCCCACTGTTGGCACTTTCAGCCGTGGACAGGGGTCAGCATGGGCACCCTGACTGATCTGCGGCTATACAGCCCCATACCCAACAAACTGCGATGCACTGTGTATTCTGACACCTTTCTATCAGAACCAGCATTAACTTCTTAAGCAATTTGAGCTACAGTAGCTCGTCTGTTTGATCAGACAACACGGGCCAGCTTTTGTTCCCCACGTGTGTCAATGAGCTTTGGCTGCCCGTGACCCTGTCCCAGGTTCTCCACTGTTGCTTTCCTTCGACCACTTTTGATTGATACTGACCACTGCAGACCGGGAACACCCCACAAGAGCTGCAGTTTTGGAGATGCTCTCGTCTAGCCATCACAATTTTGCCCTTGTCATACTCGTTCAAATCCTTACGGTTGCCCTTTGAGATTTATGGATGCTTGCTGTATGCTGGGCTTGATCATTTTTGTACTCTGGATAAGAACGTGCCAGATGCCTGAAATGTAAATGATGCAGTAAATGCTTTTTGGAGATAAAAAAAATGAGTAGATTTGGAATGATGGAGGAACTTTTCTGGTTGTAAAAGTGTTTATGGAAGCAAGAGTAAAGTTAGACCATCACATCCCTTCTTAAAACCCGTTTGAAGCGTGCAAATTAAAAAAAGCGTGTCTTTAGCAAAAAATGTTACACATTGAAATGGGTACTTGGTAAAATCTTAATATAAGTGAGGTAAATAGCCTAACTATGATCAACTATGATGAACAGGGGTGACCTTGAAAAACAAAATGGATGTCTACATTTACTACATACACCATTATGTCACTTGGTGTGTTGCCTTTGGCTGAGTTTTAATGGTGTATGCATGTTTGATGTATGTGTTGACATGTATATGATAAAATTGCGTACATACTTAGCCTGACAAGCTGGATCCTGATTTGGATCTACATATGTGGTCTTAATGACCTTAAGGGAACTGAGCAGTAATACAACAGTAAAGTTTAAAATGATTGACATTTTGTGAAGCTAGACATTAGACATGGATAGGGGCAGACGGTATTACATAATAAGCAAAGATGTTTTTGTCCACGAGCAAGGCAAAATGGTTTTAATACCACCCATAAACTCTGTTTTTACCAAAGTAAAAAATGATCTGTGAAACCTTAAGAGACTTTAAATAGATTTTAGTATACATTTAAATGTTTTGTAGGGCCCCTCCATATCCCACCCATTTACCCCGTTCACTATGTATGTTAATCCTCTTCAGTTCTTCAAATGTTTGTTTTCATGTTTATATTTTTTACACTGCATGGGCAACTACATTCCAATAAAGAGTCTCATAAAACTGGCAGTAAGCCATAACGTCATATTTCTTAATTGTTGACCAAACTCAAATTTCTTACAATAAAATTCTATATTCTGATTTTCCAGATGTATTCTGAATGTTACTTTCAAATAAATTCAACCTATAGATACATGTGATATAAATACTATATACAATAGATTATACTATGAAGATAATGTTATGCATAAACCAGCAAATAATAAAGAAAAGGCATAACATATTCATGACACAGTGCATGCTGGGAAAATTAGACACAGTAATCAGTACAATGCTGTTACTGTCATGGGTGGTTGCTGGTAAACAGACGATGACGGCGATGAATAAAGTTTCAGTAAGTTTTAATCACACTAAAGTACTTCACAGGACAGGCAAACAGGCAATAGCAACACACACTATAGACAAGATCTGACAAGAACTGAACAGAACAGGGAGATTATATAAGGGAATTAATGAGGGAGAACGTAATCAGGGAGAACAGAAACAGGTGTAAATAGTTAACTAATCAGAACACCCGATGAGGGCAAATTAACAGAACACAATACATGACAGGACAAAAGCAAACATACAAGAGTTCATAGGTGTTACATTTACAATATAGGAATGGCCTGGCCCTATACAGTCTGAATACTATTTCTATGTCAAATAATTAATGTGAAACTACTGTAAATTCAATTTTTTAAACAACAAGACTTGTGAAATACTTTGTGTAGAGCAGCACACAATTTACTACCCAACTATCTATTGTGACCACTATTCATGAATGTCATACTTTAATAAATTACAGCTATAATGCATTAACGTAAGTTATCATGCGCTAATTACCATGTTCTGCAGTTATTTTCAGTTTGAAAAGAATGATTTTTAACATATGAAAATTCTTCACATTGCACCTATACATCAATGCAGCGTTCAATTGCTTTTTTAACAAGTACATTTAAAGTCCTTTTGCGGTAAAACTAATGAGCTTGTTTTTAATGATAGTGTTGACTTAATGTTGGCATGAATGAGATTAAATGTTGGCCTGGTTGGACAAACTCACATTTCACAAGTCATTAAACTGAACTATTACTTTTAGATGACCACAGAAATGTCACCAATGGTCCAATGCTTAAATTTGAAATTGTCAATTAGAAAATACTATAAGCATAGATAAATTCTGATTAGTGTTTGAATGCCTTCATTAATGCCTTTATCTCCAAATAAGGAAACATGTCTAAATACTTATACTAGTCTTTCCCAGGGGTACTTGGTACAGTTACCTTTGGTCTTAAATAATGAATCATAAGCATTTTAACTATAATGCAGTATTAATATAAAACATTTCTTTAAGTTCAACTTAAAAATGCATGCAGTGTGTAATATAGCTAAGTTGTAAAGTCGGAAGTGCACGATAAATAAAGTTGTCTCCCAAAAAAAAAAAGAATCGACTCTGTGCCACCTATACGAGTCGTTTGTATTTCGAATCTCACCGCGTGACAGATCTACGTCACTAGAAAAGACATTTGCATAATGCCCGCCTATATGTTATACGTTGTTGTACGCCTGCGAACAACTTGCCCAGCCTACAAACACAACATTTACTGACGACTACTTCTCAAATCTTCAAGTTCAACACGAGATTCGCAAAACGCTTGCTCTTGAAAGATGGGTCAGTAGTACTCCGTTTATTTGGACCAGCTAGCTTCTCAGAATCACAACCTGTAAGTATGAAAAAAATATTTTCTTACGGGTGTTCAAAATACATAGTTTTGTTTTTTATATTGTGTAAGTTTCCAGTCTTACTAATATACTTACTGGTATAATCAGCTGTGGGTCACTATTACCTAAAAAACTGTGTCTATTAATGCAGATTGTCTGATCTTACTACTTTTAGTATGTTTTACAAACTTTAATGTTTCATCAGTCCATTCACATTAATGCTGGGCTAATGTATGCACTGTTATTGATACAGTTCATATGTGCCCCTCAATTAATTAGAAATATACAGTTTTTTAGTTTGACATACATTTGTTAATGCTGGTGGTGAGGAATTATAGTTGCAACATCTCATAATGTACCTCAAACTGAATAGTGTATAACTGAGAAACGTCCTGCTCAAGTCGTCCTTGCGATGAAGGTTCGGGTTGAATAACTAGTTCTTCCAATGTATCACCATTGGACTCGCACTCAGATTGATATGGTTAAATTTAAGATCATTGTACTCTCTTTAAATTGTGTACAATCGCTGAGCATTAGGAAGCCTCCGGATGGAGCTGAAGTTCAGTTATGGTAATGGCCGTTTGGATCAATCACGTCAGACTGGGTTGCTCACCGAAAGGAGGGATTTAAGGGTCCTGCACACTGTGTGATTTTTCAAAATCCTTTGCGAATGTTGCTTGTCATACTGTATGAACATGATCCCCGATGTAAGCCATGTCACACTGTAAGATCTAAGTTGTCATAAATGTCAGACTGTACGATAGTTGAGGCGCGCTAAAATGGACGCACGCAAGAAAATCGTCCAAAGTTTTATTTTATAAATGAATGACTCGTTCGGTGACAGAGAGCTGCATTACATGCAGGATTTAAATGGTGGCTACAAAGAAATCTCTAGCGCTCATTTTGGTCATGGTTTGTCTTGAAAAACGAAGATAATTTGACGGTCGTCATAGGAGAAGTCGTCACAGGATTGTGCGGCAAATCTTCTGACACTGGCAGAATTTCGTCTGAGGTAAAATTTGATCGCAGCGGTCATTAATCAGCTGCCGGTGAACATGTCAAACTAACGATCAAAGACTTCAGATTTTGGCCTAGGATCAGAGGAATCTTTTAGGATTCGCAAAATTAGTCTCAGACGGCCAAATCGTGGCCAAAATCACACAGTGTGTACCTGGGTTTAGAGAGAATGATTTATCCGTCGAGTCGTTTGAGAATCATAAAAATGTGGTGATGTGCAATGTATATTATGAGAAAATGAAAGTGTTTTTGATGCATGTAAACATATTGGAGACAACCAAAAAGAAAATTTGGAGCTTTTAAAATATCATAACAGGGGCTATTTGTGGTAATAACACCTATAAGTAACGATAGTAACAAATGATACTATGCTATACAATGTTTAACATTGCACTACTACACTCTTGAAAATACAGGTTCCAATAGGGTTGAGTTGGTTTCTAAGATGAAGTACGATGAAGTAACAAATTTATGAACAGACCAGCAAGTATTTTATTTTGAGGTTCTTTGGCGTAGGCCCTGTCCATAGCTCCCGGGAGGTGTAGACAGGGACCATCCTGGTGGTGGTGGGAAGGATGGAGGTACAAGTTGGCGTCAGCATCTGCAAACTCAGACATGTGTGAGTACCAATCTTTATTCTCCGAGTATTAGGACATGATTGGTTAGGTCTGAATGTGATAAGTGACGTAACATTCAATCTTCCTGGCAGAAATTACTCCAGAGCTTTCATTTCTTAAAAGAACCCTAGTGTTAAGAACATTTAAAAAATCCTTTTCCAATTTAAAGAACCTTTTGTGCAACGGAAATGTTGTATGTACGTTTCTTAAGGAACAATCAATGCCAATTAAGAGTGTAACCTTCTTCCATTAGTGCCAAATAATAACAATAGCTTGTTTGTAAAAGAAAAAAGTGTCTTTATGAATGAAATAAAGTATAAATGAATGATGGGATTGTGTCACATGTCTGTCTGTTTGTTTGGTCTTTCAGTTGTGTTTTGATTCTGTCACGTGTTCCTTTGACTTGTTACCCTCATTAGTTTAGTTCTGTTCAGCTGTGTTTAGTTAATTATCTCATTTCTCCTATTTAAGTTCCTCTTGTTCACTGAGGCTCAATCCGAAATCACCCCCATACCCTTAAATTGTGCACTATTTGAGGGGAGAGGCATTTGTAGTGGTGTCCGAAACCATTGTGGACGTTATTGAGTGCACACATTCTATCCCACATTGCACCGCAATAACGATTGTACAGCCGATGTACACACATGGCTGTCTGAATTCGCTCACTTCTGTTCATTCACTCCTTTAAGTGTGCTGTATTAAGCCACGTTTCCATGACGGCAACTTTCCCAAGGAACTAGGGACTTTGGGGTGGTACTCGGTTAGTTTCGACTGCAGGAACCAGGGTCTAAATAAAGTTCCGGGTAAAAATGTTCCCCTTAAAAAAGGTAGTACTTTTTTTTAGTTCAGGAACTTTCGGGAGTGGGACTTGGGCGCTGAACATGCTGATTGGTTGAGTTTAAGCAGCATTTTATTTCAACCTAGTGGATTAAAGTAGGGAATAGTGATTGAGGGTTTAGGTATTCAGCCTGAGTCTTTGTCTAGTCACCAACCTGCTATGTTGGAATGGTTCCCTGCCTTTTCTATTTGTTCCTGAATGCCATTATTAAAGTTTAAGTTTATATTTGGATCTTCTGAGTCTCCAGCCTGTTCCTGTGCACACCCAACCATTACAGATTTACTGTATAGTGGTATATACAAACTAGATAAATATCCTACTTTTGGTAATTATTTCTCTTTTGACTAGCACATTATACAGAATAGAGATATACTTCTTTTTTTGTGCCTGAGGCAAATAACTTCTTGTATGAAGATTTGTGAGACAGTTCTGAACAGCATCTTCTTCAATGGTTTTAACACACATTCTTTTTAACTAAGAGGATGTGTAAATTGTTCAAACATGTCTGGCCCATACTGATGCTTAGCCATGTGTGGAGGCGCCTCAAATCTGGACTAGTCACATGAGCGGAGGGGGATTGTTTTGTTTAGTTTTTATTCGCTTTGTCTTTTTCATTTATTTAGTTTCCTTCAATTAAATCGCTGCAGTGCACATATAAACATAATAAAGTATTTTTTTTTCTGGAGCTTTAAAAAACCAGAAAATAAGATCTGGTGCTGTAGAAGAAACATTTGGAGCTGTAGCCCAAAATGCAGGGCCTAGTCACGCCCCTGTTCGCCCCGTTTGCAAAAAACATAAAGTAATAGCAATAGAGACAAGTCTAGAGGAAACAGAACTCAATCCAATTATGTTTGTAGGACACTAGCTTGTTTTTAGCTAAACATAACAAAATGAATTCAGTTGCAAGTGACATTGCTGTACTAGTTCGAACAAGTCTGCAAAGAATGCTGTCAATAACCGTATGATAACAGTTGACCAACATGATTATGATTGTTTTTCACCATTTAGAACATGTGCTTCTTATTGCACATCCGTTACGTAATAACAAGCTTTCCATTACAGCAGAAGACAATTAGACAATTTAGGTACTTTTTAAGAATGATGCATGAATTGCCTTGAATAAAGAGGTGTTTTGGGCTGCAAAAAATAACTCTCTTACAACATCTTATTCATGGTTACTCACAGAGTCTAATTATGAACTAAGCAGTTGAGACACCATTGAAAACCATCATGCCAGACAGGAAATGTACCTTCTATTATAGACTATTTCCATCCTGGGTATGAAACGCTACAGACTGCGTAGGCGATGCACTATTACTAACTGCAAGATGCTTAACAAGTTCAACAGTGCTCTGCATTCTTACAGTTTCTAAATGTGTCTATGTGTCTTGCTAAAATTCTTGTGTCCCGTCTCAGCACTTGTGATTGTTTAGATTTGTTGCAGTCAGACAAAGCAGTGGCATGCTGATCCGTTGCTTATGAAGAAGTCAGGGCAGTTCATTGAAACAGGAAGTATGGCTCTGTAGTCATGGTGGAAAATGGGGGTGGAAATCAAAATACAGTAGACTGTATAACATCCGAGCACACACAACCTAGGTAGAGACATGTGGGATGAGAAAAAACAAAGACTTCATGAAAGACATGTGCGATGTCACGTCTTCCTGACCAAAACACAACGATTTACTGTAAAAGATTTGGTTTTGAAAAGTTGTGGCTCTCAAATTGCAGTAGCCTAGTATTACAGAAACAACTGACTAAGCAATGATACAGTATGCAGATTATTTACAGAATGGATCGTACTGAGCAGTTCCATATTTAATATTGCATATTCACTGAAAAATATAAGTTCAGACATTAATTCTAAAATATTCTGTGGTTGTTTGCATTTAATAAATAGAAATAAATATAGTGTAATTTCTGTTGAATTCATTAAAGCCGCATTATGGAACTTGAATGTAATTGTTACTTGAAGAGTAGCTCTTTTTGTGCAATAGCGCAATATTTTTTCCCCTTAAATTTTTCCCATAGGTATGCTTTTAAAAGTAAATTACTCCCATAAATGTAACTAATTGCGTTACTTGTTTTTTATTTTATTTTTGCAAAGTAATGTGTTATACTTTTGCATTACTTTTCTCATCAGGGCTGGGCTTGCTTATTTCTTTTTCAATACAAAAAAGGTATTTTTTTGTAAAATGTAAAGGTCCTTTCACACCAGGCTAAAGGATGCTTATTCATTTCAGCTGTGCTGCAATTTTGGATTGGCGGTAGAGCTGTCATCAAAATCCTTAAAGATTAAAAAATCCAAGACCAAGCCCATTGGCAAGCTGTTAACGGGATAGTTCACCCAAAAATGAAAATTACCCCATGATTTACTCACCCTTAAGTCATCATGTCAAAATGGCTGTTTCTGTTTTGAAGTCCATAAAAGTGCATCTATCCATCATAATAGTAATCCATACAGCTCCGGGGGTTAACAAACCTTCTGAAGTGAAGCGATGCGTTTGTGTAAGCAAAATATCCATATTTAAAACTTTACAAACTGTAATCTCTAACTTCCGCTAACTGTCGTTCACGAGACACTGGCTTTCCAGCGTATAACGAAAGACGCTCCAGTGCCGATGAACAAGCGAGTCGATGGTTCTGGATTAAGAGGAGGGACATTGGTTGGGCCCTACAACAACAGAGCCACAGACTGGGGGTAAAAGCATAGGGGGCGCACCTGGGACCCTAGATGTCACCAATGACCCCTCTGGCTATATATATTCAAAACACCAAGGAAAGAGGATTCCCAAATGCTTTTATTGTATCACGGTGACATCTGGTGAAGCTGGAACTCACTATTCCCTCTTCCAACCTCACTTTGAATGCAACATATGTACGCATAGTCTAAGTATTTGTGTCAAAACAGAAGTGTACTTTGGTTTTAATAGGGAAAAAACTACAATTAAGCACTGTGCATGACATTTTGAATGACAATTATGGATAAATATAAAACTATTGATTTAAAAATGTTGGGCAACAAACTCAAGCTCCTCCATCATTTCTCTTTAAAAATTCTAGTTTTAAACTTTTAATTTGTGGCCGGTGTTTTTGCTCGTATGGATTACTTTTATTATAGATGGATGCTTTTTTTTGGACTTTTAAAGCTTGGAAGCACAATTATATTTTTATATAACTGTGTGTGTGTTTTTTCGGAAAGAAGAATGTCATATACACCTAGGATGGCTTGAGGGTGAACAAATCATGGGGTAATTTTTATTTTTGGGTAAACTATCCCTTTATCCCCATGGAGACCGTTCTTTTGCCGCAGTTTGCTTGTTAGGATTTTCTGATTTGTGGAGATTTCTTTGCAGATTCATGGGTAATGTAGTGTTTCACTAAGAATCATGCAGGTGAATACATTTATTTAAAAATAAGTTGAAATAATGCGGACTTCAACAAAACCATCTAATAACAACCTTGTAGCTCATAGGTCTGTCTAAAGGTTTATGAGTTATTGTTCAAAATAAATTGCCTCGTGGAGAAAATGAGTAGCATTTTTACTTCTGGGATTCAACTGTTGCACACTATTTCAGAGTTTACACTATTTAATGTAGCTGCAAGCCACACACGAGCCAGACTTTGTTTTCATTATTTCTGGACATGACGTAAACACACAAGAACAAATGCAGTAAGCCTGGTACAGTATTTTCCCACAAAAAGTGACCCAACAGCTCAAAATATAAATATAATACCATAGTGAATTTGGAAAAGGCAAATCTGAACATGAATGTTTTTATGTACAAGCTCAATTGTAGAATTTCTTTACTTTTTAAGTAAAAATTCTTCTAAAAGTAAATAACTTAAAGGGTTCGTTCACCCAAAAATGAAAATTCTGTCATTAATGACTCACCCTAATGTCGTTCCAAACCCGTAAGTCCTCCGTTCATCTCGGGAACACAGTTTAAGATATTTTAGATTTAGTCCGAGAGCCTTCTGTCCTTCCATTGAAAGTGAATGCCCACTCTACAGTCCGTCCAGAAAGGTAGGAAGTAAGGTATGAAAAACATCATCAAAGTAGTAGGGTTAGTTAGACTCTTTTGAAGCATCGACAATACATTTTGGTCCAAAAATAACAAAAACTACGACTTTATCCAGCATTCTATTCTCTTCTGCGTTTGTTTGAATCCGCTGCTGGACGTAAGACGCTGCTGCTGTGTTATCTGGTGCGTCAGAGCGTCCATGTAGTCTGAGGGAGACGCACGCTTTGCGTCTTACGTCAGCAGCGGGATTCAAACAAACGCGGAAGAGAATAGAATGCTGGATAAAGTCATAGTTTTTGTTATTTTTGGACCAAAATGTATTGTCAATGCTTCAAAAGAGTCTAACTAACCCACTGATGTCACATGGACTACTTTGAGGATGTTTTTCATACCTTACTTCCTACCTTTCTGGACGGACTGTAGAGTGGGCATTCACTTTCAATGGAAGGACAGAAGGCTCTCGGACTAAATCTAAAATATCTTAAACTGTGTTCCCGAAATGAACGGAGGACTTACGGGTTTGGAACGACATTAGGGTGAGTCATTAATGACAGAATTTTCATTTTTGGGTGAACGAACCCTTTTAAATATGAACTGAACTTAAAATATTAAGATGTACAAACTATATTTGTATCACTTACCTACGTAAATTAAGATGTTTTTAGATAAGATTTTAGATAAAAGTGTCTGACATATTAATGAAAACATCACATTATTTGTGGCAAATTTTGTTCCTAAAATTTACAGTAGTTATAATAAGTAAACCAAAAGTTATTTTTACAGTATACCCCAGATTTTCTTAAATGTACATTCCAAAAGTCAAAGGACACACACACACACACACACACACACACACACACACACACACACACACACACACACACACACACACACACACACACACACACACACACACACACACACACACACACACACACACACACACACACACACACACACACACACACACACACACACACACACACACACACACACACACACACACACATGTTGTGTTTCCATGTTTTATGGGGACATTCCATAGGCGTAATGCATTTTATACTGTACAAACCGTATTTTCTATCCCCCTACACTGCCCCTGCCCCTGCCCCTAAACCTACCCATCACAGGAGACATGCTGCATTTTTACTTTTTCAAAAAACATCACTTAGTGTGATTTATAAGATGTTTTCCTCATGGGGACTAAAAAATGTCCCCACAAGGACAAAAATTTGGATATTGCCATCTTTGTGGGGACATTTTGTACCGTAGGGATTACCAGTCCACACACACACACACACACACACACACACACACACACACACACACACACACACACACACACACACACACACACACACACACACACACACACACACACACACAAATCACAAACCTGCCCCAGTTTTTGCCATTGTTTTGTTGATGGAAGAAGTTCCTTGTTTTAAGAGGTTTCCACATGATTAATTTTATTATTCTTATTGTGTTACTGTTGGATCTAGACAGTAAAAACGTTTGGGTGTTTTATGTTCAAACTGCATCTAAAGTGGGAAAGGCACTTTCTTCCCTTTCCATGCCCCATATAACGTTACATAACATACAGAACAAACAAAAAAAGGTTCTTTCAAAAGCTTTGTATGTGTTTACACACATTAGGTTATTCTGTTTCCAGACTATGGATGGCAGCGCTATTGTTTTTGATATACAGTACCAAGTGTATGTGGTTAAGTTTCAGACAAATTGTGAGTCAGTAAGCTCTACCACAATATTCTATCCTCTAGTTTCAGAAAGCTGTTGTTTAACTTCCTGCTTGTGTTTTCACATCACCTTCCCAAGAATTCCCAAAATGTTTCATGCCTAAATTGATCCAGATGGAATTTTGCGTCTGAGTTCCCTGACAGGAAGTCACATATGGATATAGTGTACATTTCCTGAAACTGTATAGCTGATGACTATGTTTGCATGACAGATTTTCCCTTATTGACTGGCTTATGCAGATTTTCCATTGCCATAACCATAAAAGTGCCTCAATGGTTTGTAGGTCTTGATCATGTTATTCCCCAGTTATAAAACAGTGTAATCTAGACCACATCTGATATTAATGGCCTAATATAGTTTTAACAATTCAGAAGCTGATAGTTTAATTCAACGGTCCTTTAAAAGCATGGTTGGGAATGTATAATCCATATAGGTAATGTGTTCCTACAGAATGTTTCCAAACAAATCGACCTCAAAGATTAATAGTTTGGGGCCTATTTCATGGCACACGACTTGGAACTTCATTGGTTTAAGTCTTGTAAAGGGTGACATCAACTTCATAAACTAATGTTGTGGATCAGGGCTGAATTGAAGCCATGTGGTCTTTAAAAAAAAAAAAAAAATGTTTTTACTTAATTTCCAAAGCCACCAAACCGCAGTACAGAAGCAAAGACTAGGCTGATTAGAATGCAGTCCTGGTGCATGCTTCAATGAGTTCATAAAGTCCATCACTGCATGAAACACAGACATTGTGGGGAAACGATCACCACACATAGACTTAACATTGATTGAAATGTCATTGGACAGTCACGATTCTGTCTTGTGTCTATGATGGCTTCATCAGTTATAGTAGGGATAAGTTTAATACTTAAACATTTTCTAATGTTAGCCTTGATCTGGACATTCACACCAACATGACAGTAACCATTTGGGATTCAACAAAGTTTAGTTAAGAAACTTGAAAATGAAAATCATCCTATAATTTATTCACCCCCAAGTCATCCTAGGTGTATATGACATTCTTCTTTCAGACGAATACAATCGGAGTTATTTAAAAAAATGTCCTGGATCTTCCAAGCATTATAAGTGCAGTGAATGGCAGTCCAAAAAAATGCATCCATCCATTATAAAAGTAATCCACACGGCTCTGGGGGGTTAATAAAGTCCCTCTGAAGCAAATAGATGAAAATAGAAGAAAAAATAGAAGAAAAAAAATCCATATTTAACACGTTATTAAGTCAAATCTCTATCTTCCGGCAGACTGCCTTCCGTATTTAATTTACGGAAAAAGCGTAAGCTTGACGTCAGATATAGCGTAAGAGTTTTGAACTGCGAGAGGCGTTACACTTTCCACGTAAGTTGAATCAAAAGGCATGGAAGCTAGATATTTTACTTTTTAAAGTGTTAGAAATTTATATTTTTCTTACAAAAACCCATCGAAGCCGTGTGGACTACTTTTATAATGGATGGTTGCACTTTTTTGGGCTTTACATTTTGAGCTGCCACACTGCCATTATAATGCTTGGAAGAGCCAGGACATTTTTCAGTATAATTCATATTCTGTTTGTCTGAAAGAAGAATATAATATACACTTGAGGATGGCTTGAGGGTGAGTCAATTATGAGATAATTTTCATTTTTAGGTGAACTTTAACTCTTTCTCCGCCAAACCCAGAATTTTCCGTTATTTGTGCGAAAACGCTTCCCCGCCAAACATGGAATTTTCCGTGTTTCCGTGTTTTTACTGTTATACGCTAGGGGGCATGCAAGCAGTAGGGGTGTTGATGGACTCGATCTACTCCATCTGTGTTTTGATCATCGCTCTGAATCTGATCTGGATGTAGTCTTTGACAAAAATTTGATTTTTCTCAGCTTCTTGTTCAAAATGCTGCTTTTTTAATGAAACGTACCCATATTTAAGTGTTGATAAAAAAGGAATGCATGAAGCAGAGGGTCTGCTCTTTCTTTTGATATATTGCATGCTCAGATCATTCATACAACAAAATATTCTATGGGCCATTACATTTTTGTGAAAATTATCTAAAACCCTGCGGTAGCTGGCAACTTTTTTTTTTTAAGAGTCAAACGTGAAAAATCAAACCTGTTTAAGGAAACGTAAAAAAAAAAAAACTCTTCAGCGAAAACATTTGAATAACTTGTTTTCAATTATGCTACCAATCACTCTTCAGTTTCAAAAAGAAAAATTAAGTTGAGACCACTTTGTGTTTGGCGAGAGCTCCTTGCAGTTCATAAGTTCCCATTCTGACTTTTTTCAACACTTTAAATCATCAGATCTTCTTGTCTGCCATCTATACAATTGTTATCACAGCACTGGGCTGGATTGAGTCTCACCTCATAGGTAGATCTTTCAAGGTTTTGTGGAGTGAAGAGGTTTCTAAGTCACTTCAGTCAATGGGGTACCTCAGGGATCTATACTCGGCCCCCTTCTTTTCTCAATGTACACAACGTGCCTAGATTCTCTCATCCAGCACTTGAAATTTTCCTACCTCTGCTACACAGACTAGTCTATAAGCAGCTCAACATCTTATTCCAGCCAGAGGATTGCATAGTGGATCGCCAGTACACCTTTACCTTGCTTTCCCACCCAGCTTAGCAATTCATCACAACATCAATAATGGCATACAGGTAAGGCCAGAGCTTTGAAGAAGTGTTTCACGAAAATCTAAACTTCAAAACTAGACTACTATCATTTCTTGAGGGAAAATTGACATCTTGATGGAAAATTATACTGTATGATGATGACACTTACTGAATCGTAGGCTATGACGCAAGTTAGCACAGAAGAATAAAATATCATCAGCAAGTGCTAGTAAACAAATAGAGCAAGAGGAATCACACTTTGGCAATTGTGGTTTTTATGTGCACTGAAAAAAAGAAGAGGAAGTGAAAGAGGAGAATATAGATGCTGTCATGGCTAGGGGACTTAGCTTGCCAATTTTACAAATGGAGCTTGAGGTAAGTACTTTTAAGTTTTAGCGCCATGTCCTGTTGATATGCCATTTCAACACACTGTCAGAAAATTATCGTAGGCTATCTTTTTACGCAAGACTGCGACAATGGCCATCTCTAATTGTACGCCGTAGGACCACTGTTTAGGATCCACGGCCACAGAAATCACCATGATCGGTCATCTTTCGTCTGGGACAGCCCAAAAATTGTATAATGTATACCGGGCATAAAATGCTGACATGCTGAACAGTCACTGGATCTGTGTCAAAATTGACCGTGAATTACCTTCTCAGTCATTAAATTTGACTGATATTTATATTTGGAAATATGTAAGCTATATAGTGTGAAAACACACAAGTCTGTGTGATTATTTCTAACAGAATTGGTAATGTTTCTGTAATTCTGTGGTTTTGTGGTGGTGTCTGAGTTTTTTTGTTAATCCATCCGTGAGCCACAGGCGGTTTGGCCGCCATGCATGACAGCAAGACGCTTATTTTAAAATAAAAAATTCCAGACACAAACTATAGACTTCTTTCCCCTTACAACATTAGCCTGAGTGAAGAAATGAAAAACATTTCACTTATATGAATAGCGGTTCAATGCTGCATGTCCTAACATGTGTTCTCAAGATGATGTTTCTAGATGACAACCTACGATTAGTATGTCTGATGTACTTTATTTCCCCATTTACTTGCACCTTTAAAATCCCTTTGACTTTTTTTGTCTTCTCTTACATAAGTTGGTAGAATGATTCTTGTATAGAATGATGTATGATGTTTCAAGTCTATAAGCTGCCTGTCAAACATTAGCACTGATATTCAGCCTCTTTAATTGCTGCCCTGAGGTACACCTCACAATATTTTAGCAAATCATCAATCATGAACACTAACTATCACTTTCAGAGGTTTATTTATGTTCATGTGCTGCTCGTTAATGGTGAATAATTGTGAAGTAAAAGTAAGGGAATGCAAAATTGTATGTTCTTCTGACACCCCCACCCTCCATACAATATAGGCAAACAGAAGGAGTGTGAATCATAGGAATGATACAGACTGATGGGAAATTCATGTGATTTTGGTATGACACACCATCATCCTACTCAAAATAAACTGTTAAATGTTTTTCTATCCTTTTCTGTGAAAAAACATTAGTGCAGTATACATAATATCAATGTGGTGAACTAATATGTTAAACCTAGAACCTATTTTAGCATATAGTTACTACTAAAATCTGTAACATAATAAGAAGAACATGAAAATACAAGCAGCTCAGTGGTGTAGGTTTTATCTGCCAAAACTCTCTTTCACACACACACACACGTCTGGTGCGCTATCCTTCTGGGGACTCGCCATAGGCGTAATGGTTTTTATACTGTACAAACCGTATTTTCTATCCCCCTACACTGCCCCTGCCCCTAAACTTACCCATCACAGGAAACATTCTGCATTTTTACATTTTCATAAAAACTCATGCTGAATGATTTATAAGCTTTTGTGCCCATAGGGACCTCAATTTAGGTCCCCACGGTGACACGAGTCCCCATGAGTCTGTCTACAGTCAGGTTGAAGTCCCCACCAGGCTAGAAAAACATGTACACACACACACACACACACACACACACACACACACACACACACACACACACACACACACACACACACACACACACACACACACACACACACACACACACACACACACACGTTGGGTTTTCCATGTTTTATGGGGACTTTCATAGACATTATATTCTGTACATTCTCCTAAACCTAAACCTACCCATCATATCATGGAGACCAAAAATGTCCCCACAAGGACAATGATTTTGGATATCTTTTGGCGATATTTTGTTAAAATAACGTATGGTTTACCAGGACACACACGCACACACACACACACACACACACACACACACACACACACACACACACACACACACACACACACACACACACACACACACACACACACACACACACACACACACACAAAACAATATTTATACTGTAATTATAATATTATTGGCTTATAACGTGATATATTCGGTGCTATTCATTCCAGTGTTTATTTGCATGCTGTCATTCATTGCAGATATATTAGTAATTTAGTTATTGACTTAATTTCTAATCAGTTTATTGACTTTTCCTTTTCTTTTTCCTAAACAAGCTACAGAATTTGAGGTATCATTCATGTTCATAGCACAAAGGTAATTTGAATCCCTAACCTTAAGTATGAGCAAAATCAATAGTAATAGTGCCTAGCAAAAACTACCACATATAAACTTTTAATAAATTTTGTGATTTTCTGTAACACTGTTCCCTACCAAAGTAAGGAACTGATTACACACTTAACACTTCATTCTGCTTAGCAGCCAGAGGCATTAAATCCCCTTAATTGAAGCTATTAAATATTTATTTGCCCTGTTTTATTATACAATAACAATTATAGTGGACATTGAGTCTTTCCATGGTATATGCATAATATGTTAATAGTACTAATAAGCATGACAACATTATATCTAGGATCCTAAGAGCAATAGAGGATATTGGTTTTATTTTTTCTGCTTGTCATGCCTGGTGGTGAATGTTTGCATTGCCCGGCCATATAAACCACAGGAAGAGTGGGAGCAAAAGGTGGGACAGCAGCGGTAAACCTCATGACATCACAAGCTTCACAGCCATTGGCTGTTTCCAGAGGGAACAGGGTTTAAAAGCCAACCAGCAGCCATCTCTCACAAGCATCAAAACATAGCAAGATCTCATCTGATAAACGGGACCTCAGTCTATCCTCTGACAGTCAAAGGACTTCACATTTCTCAAAGAGAAAGAGGTAAGTTACAATTAAACAATTCATTTGTTTTAGTTTTTTAGGATGCTGAGGTTAAAAAACAATTGTCGTCAAAGGTTTCAGTATGCAGATGTTGCAAGAAGCTTGAGTACTCATGTAGAATTTATTTACTTGCTTGTAGTCTGGCATTTATCTGTATTTATAGCACGTGAAGGACTTTTCATAGAACAGATTGGGATCATGTAGCCTATTTTAACACCGAATCATGAATAAATTCCTAGAGCAGATGCAGTTCTTGCAAAATAAGCATCAAAATGCAGTTCTTGTTCAGCCTCAATGCAAGTACAAGACTGAAGTTATGAAGACTTTTAATGATTCCAACCACAGTTTATTATAGGCAGAGATGATTAACATGAACTTGACAGACGAAAGAGGAAGTTGCGGCTATGGCACATAAAGGCCTTACTAATTTGTCAACTGACTCATTTATTCCAGCTACACAACCACTAAATTAAAGTTCCATGCAAAAGAATAATAATACTGGCTGACTGACAGTTGCCACCATTACTTCTGCCGGCAGCCTCAACAAAACGCTTCAGTGCTTAGTGTTCAGTGCTGCAGTTCACATTTCCTTTGACGCCACAAATGTTAGGCCTTGGCTCACAGCAACGAAGATTCTAATGAGAAACTAAGTCTGGAGCCAGAGGCGTGCTATTTCTTGGGATTGTGGCTGCTACAGTCTACATATAACTTCTGGAATTATACACCAGAGGAGATCATTATAGGTATCGCTAAACACACGCTACGTAACTTATACTTTATGCGATGTAGCTGTAGCTGAAAACAAACGAGATGTTTCATGGTGAGGAAGTTCTTTGGCATTTACCAATGTGATTCTGAGTGCCCTTAAAAGGCACGCTTCCTTCCGAGTCGGTTTGCCTTAAATGCGTAAATACCCAAAATACCCTCTCTTGAGGCATTTTATGGTTAGAACATTAAAGTAAAGCACAGGCAATCCTCTGTGTAATACATTTCTTTTTACCGTGCATTAGTTGACGTAACTTTTTAATGACTTTTAACATACTTACATTTATAAAGTCAAAATTGATGTTTTTTGTAACTGTACATCTCTTTGTTTTTCCCTCTTTTTAGAATATTTTGCACAAAAATGAAGACTCTTATTGTGTTAACGCTCCTCATCGCCACAGTCGTCTGCCTACCTGTAAGTTCATATTAACTATGAAATCTGGGCTTTAAAGTTTGATGTCTTCTGAAAGTTTGATGTCATGATTGTTGTCTTCTAATGTGTTTATGCACATAATTCTTCTCAGGTCAAGCGCTCAGCTAGCAGTTCAGAGAGCTCAGAGGAACTTGTTTCTGTTCAACGGGCAAGTATATAATTTGATATGGGCAAAATGAACACTGTGTTGAAATGAATAATGTGCAGAAAACTATACTGGTATTTTAACAAAACATCTGTCCTATACAGCCACCTCCTATTCTACGAAAAGATGCTGCTGCTATGTTCCAGGCAGAACCTACACAGGTAAAACACGTCCTCTATAGCCTCTTAAAGGACTGTCATTTTGTCTATAAGAGAAAAGATAACCCCTAAAATTATATTATTCATTCACCCTCGTGCCATTTCTCTCTTTTGTGGAGCAGAGTCGGTTGACTCAATTCATTAACAATTCGAATCAAACTGTTCTCGAGTTGCGGACTCACTGATTCGTTTGCAGTGGTTGAAGGGTTAGTTACACCTAAAAATGAAAATTCTGTCATTAATACCCTCATAAGACTTTCATCTTTTAGATATTTTGTCCCTCCATTGACAGATTATGCAACTACCACTTTCAAGTCCCCGAAAGGTATTAAAAACACCATAAAAGTAATTAATGTGACTCCAGTGGTTTAAACTCAATTTTATGACGTGGCGTGAGTGCTTTGTTTGCGCAAAAAAAAAATAATAAACCTATTTTTTTTGTTGTTGTAACGAGAGCGGACGTTTTTTCCATGAACACGTGTTGTAGATTCATATTTTGGAGAAAAAAAAATTGTGCAAACAAAGTACTCATCACTTCATAAAATTGAGGTTAAACCACTGGAGTCACACAGATTACTTTAAGGACGTCTTTACTACCTTTCTGGGGCTAGAAGGTGGTAGTTACATAGGCTGTCAACAGTGCAGGGACAACAGAAAGCTCTCAGATTTGAGCAAAAAGATCTTCATTTGTGTTGATGTACGAAAGATGTACGAAAGTCTTAGGAACGACAGGAGGGTGAGTAATTAATGACAGAATTTTCATTTTTGGGTGAACTGTCCCTTTAACAGCTCACTGTTCCTCAAAAAAAGAGAACACTTTAGAACACTTGAAATTGAGTCGTTTGTACCACTTTTATGGAGCGATTGCATTTTCAATGCATGGACTAATAGCCTATAGTTAGAAGAAAGAAAGTCACAAAGGTTTGTAAGGGTGAATAAATGATGGGTGAACCAGGGTAATTTGAGTGAACTATTACTTTAATGTCAAAGTATTGATATCGACTAGCACCTTAGTGCTATTAAAATTCAAGGATGTTGTAATTAGCATGTACATGAGCAATGTAGTATTGTTTTATTAACGGCAAGGCATTTGGTTGTGTTTCAGACCACACCAGCAGATTCCAATGAAAGCACAGACAGTTCAGATGAAACTGAGGTAAATGAAGACTCATCCTCTGACCACATCACATGTCACTGCACTCCCACAATAGCCAATAAAAAACATCAGGCTCTAAAAATACCACTCTGTTGGTCCAGACGCATTGTAAGTGACCTAGCTGCGAGTCTCAACACTGTTTCTTGTATTTGCTGGAGGCAGATGAGGAATTTGAAACAGATGAGAAGAAAAAAGGAGAATGTTTTCTTTCATGCCATTGTTCCCAGTTGATAAACAATGGACAACCTTCCTGTAGCTCAAACAGAGAGCATGTTACTAGCAACGGCAAGGTTATAGGTTCAATTCCCGGAGAAAGAAATAACTGATAAAATGTATACCTTAAATGAAATGTGAGTTGCTTTGGATAAAAGTGTTTGTCAAGTCAAACACAGTATCAAAATTGGTAATCATAGTGAATGGAAAAGTGCTGTGGGATGTGACAAAATACTATAAGAAGCTGGATTTTTTGGAACAATCAGATTTCACAATGTGCCACCCAGCATGATACTGCAAAAAATATAATCCACCATGCTAGCAGTAATTTTATACTGTTTATTATACAGTCCATTAACATATACTGTCCTTTTAGACTGACTCCAGTGAATCTGCGGAAACTGAGACCACCGCAGTCCCATCTACAGTAGAGCCCTCGCTGGACCCCATCATCAACACAGGCCGGGGAGACAGCATGGGCTTCCCTAGCGACTACAAAAAAACCATCGTCTATGTGGACGCAAACGACTTCGATAAACTACCTTCCCCATACAAGTCCTACAGCAGTGACAAGTTGGGCGGCTTGACATTTGTGAGCAAGAAGACTTCTGCTTATGATGATCAGAGCATCAATGATGTGGAGAAAGAGATTAAACTGCACAAGGTAAATATAAAGGTTACTTTTTGCTTGTAAAATGTGCCCATATGCAGCGTGGATAATAGAAAAGGAAAATGTGCATGTAAATGGATTCGATATATACATTTTGAACACAAAAAAGTTACATAGTGCAGCTTTAAAGTTTGATTTTGTAGAATTGATTGGATGGTTGTAGTTTGCTATTGGTCGATCTCATGTGAGAGACAGATTGCTAATCAAAGAAGAGATTAGCTGTGAAGGCAATATTATGTGAACGCAAAAATCTTTTATAATGAATACTGCAATATTCCATAAAAAATAAGAATTTGTATTGATATTCATTTATGCAACAGACAAGAATGATACCTAAAATTGACAACTGAATAATATAACCAAATGAGAATCTCTTTGGTTTCTCAGGCTCTACAGGTGCATGATACTCTTCTGGAGGAGGAGGACACCAGCACCCCAGAGGTGGAGAACATGGAGCCAAACGATCGCCTGGCTGCTCTAGGAAGCCAAGAGATCGTTCCCACCGGGAACCAAGAGTCAGACAGCGAGGGGGCAAGTGCTGGCGACACTCCCGCCGACAGCGCAAGCGCCAGTGCCAGCCAAGAGGAAAATGAAAAGGAGTCAGATAGCAGCCCGAGCAGTGAGGAGACCACAGCCACGCCTGGAGCTGCAGACAACAATGACGAGTCCTCTCAGAGCACAGAAAGCCAGGAGAGTGATTCGGATGAGGAGACCACCCAGACCACCGATGCTTCCATCATAATTGCAAAGTAAACACAGTCAAGCACAAACCCTCAATGGGCTGTCGACACAAACGAATGCAAATGTATTAATTGTATGGTGCTTGGTGACTCACTCCACCTGATGTTAGTGTGAGTTAGACGACAAAAGGCAGAGCACAAAGACACGGTTCATACGAGTTCTTGAACTGCTGCTATGCAGTTTCATCTCAACAATGTCTTCTTGTTCATTGCACAGTTATTTACAAACTTAATGTAAATGTAATTTTATACTGCTCTATGTAATGAATGATCATTTATGAATAAATTTTGTCCTATATCAGTTATGCAGTGTTTCTTAGTGCACAGAGAATACACAAGATAAAGTAATGGGTCTCACGTTATATCAGGTGTCCTTAACGACTATGTACTTACATCAAAATATAAGTACAATGTACTTATTATGTTCATATTGTATTGCAAAACACTTTTACTTATATCGAGGTGGGATACGGGTAAAGTTAGGGACAGGTGTGGTGGTATGTGTACGTTTAAGGGTAGGATTAGGTGTAAGGGAAGTGTCAACAGTATAATTATGTAACTACAAAAAATAATTACAGATGTAATTACATGCAGGTCATTTTTAAAATGTTAGTACAATGTAAAAACATGTATGAACACAATAAGTGCATTGTATCATATAGCTTATTTAAACGTTAGTAGTTAAGGCCACCTAATATAAAGTGGGTCAAAGTAATGTCTAAATGTTACCAAAGCTACTTTAAAGAATAACAGATACAAATCTAGTAAACCATTCAACATGGACAGAGTTTGCCTTTTTATACAGCACAATATTTGGTGGTGCTGGCTGATGAAAAATTCCCATAGATTTAAGCCAAATAAAATATCTAAACCAGCCAGAAAAGTCTACAGAAGTTGTGTTAGTCTTTTCTTCCCTATTGTGACATACACTATATTGCCAAAGGTATTGGGACAGCTCTCCAGATCATTGAATTCATGTGTTTCAATCACTTCCATGGCCACAGATCTATTAAATCAAGCACCTAGGCATTGAGACTGCTTCTACAAACATTTGTGAAAAAATGGGTCGCTCTCAGGAGCTCAGTGAATTCAAGCGTGGTACCGTGATAGGTTCCCACCTGTGCAATACGTCCATTTATGGAATTCTTCACTACTAAATATTCCACGGTCAACTGTTAGTGGTATTATAACAAAGTGGAAGCAATTGGGAACAGCAACTCAGCCATGAAGTGGTAGGCCACGTTAAATCACAGAGTGGGGGTCAGCGCATGTTGAGGCGCACAGTGCGCAGAAGTCGCTAAATTTCTGCAGAGTCAATAGCTATAGACCTCCAAACTTCATGTGGCCTACAGATTGGCACAAGAACAGTGCGTAGAGAGCTTCATGGAATGGGTTTCCATGGCCGAGCAGCTGCATCCAAGCCTTACATCACCAAGTTCAATGCAAAGCGTCGGATGCAGTGGTGTAAAGCATGCCGCCACTGGACTCTAGAGCAGTGGAGACGTGTTTTCTGGAGTGACAAATAACGCTTCTCTGTCTGGCAATCTGATGAACGAGTCTGGGTTTGGCGGTTGCCAGGAGAACGACACTTGCCAAGTAACACCTGCATTGTGGAGGAATTGGTGTGGAGGAACTTGACTGGCCTGCACCTAAACCCGATAGAACACCTTTGGTATGAATTAGAGTGAAGACTGCGAGCCAGGCCTTCTCGTCCAACATCAATGCCTGATGTTCACAGTCCTATAGCCGGTCCTGGGTCGACAGTTTTGATTTATATGCTCATTTTGATTTTTACATATGCATCTGCTTATGCTATCTGAACGTTGGCTGAACGTCTGATGCACATGCTACACTTAACTGGAAACTCTTCAGGATTTTTGAAGTCGTCATCTGGTTGTGTGAATTCTACAGGATGTCCGGGAGACGTGTGTCGCTTTCTTTAAAGGTTCGTCTGGAAACAAATGCTGATGCTAAAACTCCCTTGTAGAAGAAGAAATGTGCTGTTGTGTTTACAACTGTGACAATGAGCGCTTATCAGGATCAACTAAACGCTGGATTTTTTAAAGTATGTGAAGTTTGCTGCTCTATTCTTGCAGTAATATAACAAAGTTATATAGCAAAGTACATAAAGTGGGATGAGTTGGATCTGATCCAACCCCGCCCCCTTGATCTCATGTTCCGCAGTGAAGACCATCTTGTAATTTCGGTCAATGGTGGAAAGAGTTAAAAAATATCTGAACAGTCCTTTTTTTTTACTTGAAGGTCCCTTATATTGGCTTATTATAAAATATTTCCTCTGGTATTTCTGCAGTAATTATGAGAGTTTACATTATTTTGCATATTAACAGAAACATGACTTAGTCCAGTAACACCCAGGCAATAACCTAAAATGTTCAAGCATGGCCTGACTTTGGCTTGACTTTCTAGCAACCACCCTGGACATTTTATAAACCACATATAAACTGCAGCCACTTTTGTAACATTTCCTTTGATAAATAACAGAAGGGGAAAAAAATAAATCTCTTTACTAAAGTTACAGCAATGCAATGCCTGTTTTGAATGCTGATACACAGGTACTGTGTCTACATTACAAGTCTTACCTGGAGAGATGTCAAACTCTCTTGACTTCTAAAAATGTATCACACAGCTGTGCCTTTCTTGTGCCAATGTCTTGATGTGTATAGGCTTCAGACAAATATTTATCAAACTTTGAAGTTTGAGTGAGTCTCTAGTGCTCTGTAATTAGCCTGCTCCGTGTGCACAGATAGTCTGAGCCGCTTCTTACAAAAATAAACACTGTGCTAAATAAAATGTCTAATTCTTTACCACAATTGACATTGGTGTTGACAAAGTAACAGCATGGTACACATAGCTTCTGCTCCACTAATGTGACATTCTTCTCAACATACAGTAAGTTTAATTACATCTCAAATCACAGAGCTGTCATATCAAATTCTTGTCTGGCTATCACCAGACCAAGCTCAGCCTTTTCAAGATTGAACATTGGTCTGGGGAGTCTACTCTGTATTTTCTACTGCCAAGAGGCGTGATCAATGGGCATAATTCAAATGACTCTGTACGCAATTGGATAGTCCTTCAACCAATCAGACCACAAGAGGCGTGAGCAACAGGCATAGTTCAAACGACTCTGTACGCCCAATCAGACCAATGATCCATCGCTTCTCTATCCGTCATTGTGTTAAACCCGTCAAAAGCGCACCAGGTGGATAAGTCAGTTTGTGATTGGTCCCTGCAAAATTGTAATAGAAGTAGTAGAAATGAATGTACAGGTTTCCAGCCTGAGCTGCAGGGCGAAATCAAATTGCTGGCAGATTGAGCTGGGTTTACCCATGTCTAATCAAATCCCCCACCGTCTGGTTATGTTTGCAGATGCTTTCCATAATATAATTAACCTAAAAGCAAAACCACACATTTTGATTTAGGTATAAGGCTTAGATATAAAATTTGCACTCTATAAATTGTTCAATTTATTGCTCAAAATCTAAAAAAAAAAACTATGTAGAGTTAATTATTATATAGGCCTATATTTATCATTTATATTGATTTAGCACATACTGTATATTCAAATCATTGTGATACTACTAGTCTCAGATGGCTCACAGTTTGTTCACTGACTGCCAATGGCAAACAAAACAGGATTGTTCAATATCTGGCAAGCACGGGCTGATTTTGGTTGATCTTATGCAACTTCTGAGATGTGAGAATGTACTGACTACCAAAATTCTGTGTCCTAAAATGCAACGTGCTAACCATGACCTTCCATTTCCATGTGAAACAATCAATATGATTCCTGGTCCCCCGCTCACATGGTAATCTGACCAATACAATGAGATCATGTGAAGTGGATTGGCATGTTGTACTCTTGGATTTTACCATGTCGTAGACAATTAAGTTACGCAGTAGCCTATCAACCAATGTGCTTCCAATCCCAAATGGCCTTTTCATTATCACTCAGCAAATGCATCTTTTGACTTTCAGCGTAATCTGTAACTGTGCCAAATGGATGCAATGTAGCATGTAAATTGTTGAGATTAATTGAAGTTCTTTAATACCATAAAATGGAATATTGGGAGTAACGTAATCATATTAGTTTTTTTAAAAGTAAAGTAACACAACAAAATATTGGAGCTACTTTATAAAATAAGTAACGCAAGTTACTTTGTTTTCGCATGTATTGACTGACTGCTCTCCTGTCCACAAATAAACAAGCAATCCAATCCCAGACAAGGAAAAGTATAACACAAAAGTGACCTAACACATTACTTTAGTTACACAATTAGTTACTTTTTTATATATTGTCATTTTGTGCTCGACCGGCACTTTGCAACAACACAACCCTGTTTCTGAAACAAATTTCAGCATGTTTTACATAACAAAGTCTGACTTTTACATTTTACAGGGTGTGAGAAAGTCACATAAACCACACAAAATCTGATCAGAGCAGTCAGACTGAAAAAGATTTCCAGAAATGCAAATGGAATTTGAATAGGATTTCAAACTACATATGAATGATTTTTGGCCATTCAGACTAGGTAAATCTGATCTGATTTCAAATGGATATGCCGTCTGAACGAGGCTAATGTCGACGTCAATAATTTTAGATCAGATTCCAATCGGATACACAAATAATCGTTTTTGGACTGACAGTGTGAACATAGTCTAAATCCCTTCTTTTCCGCAAGACTGCTCTGCTCTGATTGGTCAGATGGCCCAGTTTGTTTTGATTGGTCTACCGCGTACAGCATGTGGTTCGGAAGCTAAATATCCATTACCATAACTGAACTCCAGCTCCGTCCGGAGGCTTCCTAAAGCTCAGCGATTAGCATTAACTACAGTAAGACAGTAATAATGAGTTAGCCAGTTAGCTGAAACATTACAATATAAAACACAAAACTGCGTATTTTGAACACCCTATAGAAAATATATACATAAAAAAAGTATTCATACTTACAGGTTGTGATTCTGAGGAGCAAGCTGGTCCAAATAAACTGAGTCCTGACCCATCTTTCAAGAACAAGCATTTTGCTTGTTTCTTGAGAAGCAATATCATTAAAATTACATTTGAGGGCTGGTCAAGTTGTTCAAGGAAGGATAACGTACAACATGGGCGGGCATTATGAAAATGATTTTGACGTGTAATAGTATAAATATACACACGACTTGTTTATGTGGCTCAGAGTCGATTCTTTCTTTTGGGAAACAATACATTTATTTATCATGCACTTTCGACTTCACAACTTTGCAGAACATTTAAATTCACAAACAGCTATTACACACTGCATTAAAGGGAATATTCGAAAAACCATAATAGGGGCACTTTAAAACCACATTTTTCATTAGTATCAAGACCTTGATTATCAATGTAAAAACATTATGTTATACTGTAAACGAATCAGTACACTGTTATTCGTACATTCGTTCTGCATGAAAATAAGATTAAACAGCAATATTGCAAGTTATAAGCAAATATTATCACCCCTTATACAGGCTGTGGTGTCTTCTGTCATGGTGATTGAGGGTTTTGATGTCTTGTCATTGGTCGGAGGATTTGTTGTTCTGCTTGCTGGAGGGACTGTCCTGGTGATTGAGGTTTTTGTTGTCTTGTCAGTGGTCGGCAAATTTGTTCTTCTGCTGGTTGGAGGGAATATGCTTGGAACGATAACTTCCTCAGAAGATTCAGATTCACTTGATTTAGACTCGTTTGATTCAGATTTCTCAGATGACTTAGAATATGAATCCTTCCTGGATGAACCATTTTCCTCTGAACTGGATCTTGAGTCTGATGAATCAAATCCTCTGCGCAAAGAAAACTGAGAATTCAAACAGTTTAATTTTTTCCCCATCATTATTAATAGTACTCTATGCTTTTGAAAGAAAGCTATAAAAGTAACTTTTATATGCATAAAAAACATAATACAATTTAAAATGTAAAAGAAAACATATAACTGATTCTTACTGGTTTTGAAAAGACTGATGCAACAAAAAGCATCAGTAACAGTGGCTGTATTGACTTCATCCTACAAAACAAAAGCGCCAAAAGAGATTCATGTGAAACCTTTACTCCTTAAATATATTGTTTACATTTTATTGTTCACATTATATTTTTTTTCACATTTATAACACATTTAGCTTGCTCGAATTCATTGATTATTCAGTTACCAATAATAAAGATAGATTCAAAATCCATAGATGTAGCATAACTCAAGAGATGAGTGAGTTACCTTGCGTAGATGTTCTCGTCCCGCTATTGTAATGTCAGTCTGTATTACTCTGGCATCTGTGATACTGTGGCTTAAATACTGGATTGATGTGAGTAAACCAGGGCTTGGTCCAATGAATTCCCATGTAGATGACATAACAAAAAGTCAACATTTGCGCAACTTCCGAGTCTCTACCAAAACTTTCAAAATGCCTTACAAAGTCCCTTCTACAATCAATGTGTAGTAATCCAAACAAGAGTGTAAATCATGCAACGCCACTGCCCCCAATGCATTGTTTAGACAAACCACATTGCCTGCTACGTGTTTAGCTTGTGAAAGAACTTAAGTGTACTCTGCATATTTATGTACAATATTTACTGTACTGTACATCTCAAATCTACACATTTAAAATGATGACCTGTGACTTTGGACACACTCCAAAAACAGCTTGAGGGAACTCGATGGATCACTGGTTTTAATACTGTGTACACAGTGCAAACTCACAACCAAAATGCACACTTGTCAAATTATTTAAAAGTCAATTTGAATTAATTTTTAATGCCTGACATTTTTATAAACCAATGTTGTGTAACATAAATACAGCATAAAACCTGATATGTATATAAGCCAATAAATTGTTAAAGCATGGTGTGTGTCCTTCTTTTTGAAATCTAGTTCAAAATACACTAAATTGCCAACAATCTTGGGAGCACATCCTTCTTTGATCCTGGAACAACGTCCCCATCAACCAAACAGATGTAAGGGACAAGTTAACTGTTTATGTCAAGTTTAGGCTCACAATCAGGGTTTGGTTCTTCTGCATCAGCATTACATATTATTCCTTAAATGCATACCTTGGGCCTTTAGCGACCCAGGACATCATTCCCTACCCTCCTCCTCATACATTTTTTTTTCAGTTAAACATCAACCTTCTTAGTATTCCTCAATCAATTCATTTTAAACAATATAACGAGAAAAAAATATATATAAATGAATGCCAGTTTTTCCATAAATTTTTTGTATAAATTGTTTAGGGTCGAAAAATCGTAAGAGTGTACAATATTTTTTTCTGCACAACAATAATTGAATTTTTAATGACAGAATAAGTGCAATTCACATTTATTTCACAAGGTGAATATAGATCTGGCTCACTAAAGACCCGCCTATGTAAAAATGATTGGCAAAACATATGTTTCCCTCTGATTTTTATATATTTGTTAAGGGACGTATGGGTTGGGTTTGGTTTTGGGGTTACTCGAAACTAGAGTCATTTATTTTATAGTCGTTTATGCATTTTGGCAGACGCTTTTATCCAAAGCGACTTACATTGCATTCAACGTACACATTTTACATTTTTGTCAGTTCTTGCTTTTCCTGAGAATTGAACCCATGACCTTGGCGTTGCTAGCGCCACACTCTATTGTTTGAGTTATAGGAAAGCCAACCAAAATGCTCTCAAGAGCCTCGGAACTGGTGACAGAGGATTGGGAAAGGGAAAGACCCATCTCAAGCTCCTTGGCCATATCCATTTGCAAACCCCATGAATGAAAAGCAGAGACAGGTGGGAACGAAGCTTTCTCATTGTGAAGTTATCACACAATGCATCGACATCAGCTCTTGTACACAACAGTACAGTACAATGGCAGAGATCTTCAGTGCCAAGTTATGAAAGTGCAAGAATACTACCATGGAATGATGAAGAGGATTACTGACATTACTTGACAACATTTGAATGCATCGCTCATGCATGCAGATGGCCCAGAAAACACTGGGTGTTACATCTTCTACCCCTTCTTATAGGCAAAGCGAAGGCAGCCTATGTGTCCATAAAACCTGAGGAGTCCTTGGATTACAATCCCAAAACATGACTGTGGGTAAAGCAAAACAACCCCATTTTGTCAAAACATGCGGCGCAATTTTGTTCTTTTCCAGTATTTGGTTCATTGGCAGCATATACAGGTTGAATAGGAGTGGTGCAAGAATTTACCCTTGTGGGACTCTGCAAGTCATGGATGTCCACTCGAACTTATGGTCACCTATACTTACATAATAACCTCTCCCTTCTAAGTACGACCTGAACCATTTGAGGACCCTACCAGAAAGCCTGACCCAATTTTCTAGCCTGTCAAGAAGTATGTTGTGGTTAACAGTGTCGAATGCAGCACTGAGGTCGAGTTGTACTAGAATTTATGTTTTGCCTCTATCAGTATTTAAGCAAATATAATTTATGATCTTTATGAGCACTGTCTCTGCTGTGATGCGGTCGGAAACCAGATTGAAAATGGTCAAAATATCTGTTTGAGCTTATGAATTTGTTCAGCTGATTGAAAACAACTTTTTCAATGATCTTGCCTGTGAAGGGGAGATTTGAGTTTGGCCTGTAGTTGCTCAATATGGAGTTATCCAGATTTCTCTTTTTCAGAAGAGGCTTAGCTACTGCGGTTTTAAGGGAGTTTGGAAAATTCCCTTAGAGAAGTGAGGAGGTCACCACTTCTAGGAGATCTGCTTTAAAACAGTTAACAGAGAATTATGTATTTTCCGATGATGCAAATATCGTCATTTTGTGTCTTCGGAGAAGTTTTTGTCCAGAGGCTGAAGACTACAGCCAGCAGAGGGCGCTATTTCCACATGTTTCAACATCGCACTCACAGCACTCGGCTCGGGGAGCTGCGGAGATTCATGTAAACGGAGCGGTGGAGAGCGTGAGTGTTTCAACTTTTCAAATGAATTCCTATGAAAGTTAAGCTTCCAAAGACATAAACTGAAAATGTGCCAGACTGAACACGCGCTTTGAATGCAGCCGCGAATCCCGCGATTACCTCAGCTCATGTGATGTAATCCGACTCTTACTGTGTTTGTGCCGTGACGGCCGTGACACTCAATCAACTCACTCATAATATATTGAACAGAACAGGTGAATGTTCAGTTTTTAATTGTAGCATCTATAACTGAACTGACTTTATGAAAATGAACGTGGTGGGCAAGTAAACCATGTCGTGCCTAGCGTATGGCAGCGAAGTGCATTCTGGGAATTGTTGTCTTTCATCCCCATGAGACAAAAATATATTTTCTGTGTTTTCTCAGTCTAGAAGGCACCAAATACAAAAATAATTTCACATTTCTACTACATTAATGACAGAGTTTAAATAGAGATTCATCTTTCCAGCGCTGAAGTACCCCTTTAAGGAGTTTGCAGATATGCTTGGTGTTAGAGATATAGCCTTCATAAACAGAACACTAGTGTTCTCATTTAAGCATCTCTTTTTGACAGAGACAGATCTAGCTTCAATGGCAGGAGAGATTGATATATCAAAGAAAATACAGAAATGATCAGACAGCGCAACATCCTTTATAACAAACGATGAAATGTTTAGACCCTTATAAGTAAATCTAGAGTGTCCATTATTGTGTGTGGGTCCATGTACATGCTGTGTCAAATCAAAAGTGTTAAGAACAGTCATGAGCTCTTTTGTTGTACTGGAGTCAGCATTGTCAATGTGAATGTTGAAATCCCCAGCAATAGCAAAACAGTCAAACTCTGAGGAAATTGTTGATAACAGCTCTGTAAAGTCCTCAATAAAGGCTGGAGAGTATTTCGGAGGCCTGTAAACAACGATAAGCAGGATGAGTAGAGCACCTTTTAACAAAATACCCAGATATTCTAGAGACAAATAGTCACCAAATGATACTTGCTTACATTGATAGACATCTTTAAAAAGAGCAGCAACACCTACAACTTTTCTGACCACTCAGCAGATACTCATAAAAGTAAAGTTAGGAGGGGTTGTTTCATTGAGGACTGTTGCACTGCAGTTTTCTTTTAGCTTCGTTTTTTTTAGAAGCAAAAAATCTAGGTTGTTTGTGGTTATGTCGTTGACTAGAAATTATTTGTTCTTAATTGAATGGATGTTTAAAAGTGCTAACTTAACAGTATACATTTTTTCCCCCACAGTAATCTTAGTTTGACATGTAACAGGAAGCAGATTAGATGGGTTTGCTATACGGCCTGATAAGGTCTAACACTTTCTATCACGTAACAGAACAGAAATAGAGAAAGAGACAGGCACACTGGGTTCCCACTTATTCTGTACTGTTGTTATAGCAGGGACCCAGCACACATGAGAGCTGGTATCAGTTGTTTTTGGTTCACCCAGAACAGATGGAGGAGGCGTTGTGGCCGAAGAAATCTCACAGGAGGAGGGGGAGGGTCGACAGACTTTGGGGGTTGTGGGGCTCAATGCTTTTTGGTTGATATCTGGGGGCTCGCAGCAAACGAGATAAGTTGGTGATAGTCGGTTGGTGATAGTCTGGTTCCAGCATAAACCAGTTCCTCCATTTTCTCTGAGAAGCTTAGAAGCGGGGATGCTGGAGAGAGGAATAACATGTCTGGTGAGGGGGGCTGTTGCTCTGGTGTTATTGGAAGCTGAAATATGTTATCCTGGCTTCGCTGTCCATTTTCCAGAAAATCGTCCTTGGGTGCTGAATGTTGGAGCTCTGTGGGCAGGGCTCAGCTGTGAGTGTGTCCATGAGCAGAGGTTGTTGTGGCTGCGTGGTGTTATCATTGTCTTTGTGGGGTGTGTCAACTGCATGTCCATTCAGGTGATGAAATGAAGTCCAGTGGTCGTCCATACTCTGTACAGGTGTGTGTGTGCCATCCAGGTTGAGTGGGTTGGCACACACAGCTGAAGGATGAAGGAGGGAAAAATAAATATGGTCCTTTAGCACTCTTGTCTCTTTTGGTGGAGGCCATTTGATGTAAACAGTTGTCTCTGACTCCAGAAGAGATTAAAGTTGTCGATGAAGTTCGCACCATTCATGTTGCAAGTTTTTTTCAGCCATGTATTAAGCCCAAGTAACCATGAGAACCTATGTGTTCCTCTTGCTGGAAGTGGTCCTCTGATGAACGGCAGAACTTTCAGTTTTCTAAGTGTTTCAAAAAGTTCATTAAAATCCCTCTTAGTCAGTTCTGACTGCTCTCTCTGAATAGCGTTCATCCCCACATGAATGACAATCGATTTGCAATCTTATGTTTCATCAGAATGTTCTGAATTTCCCTGTTTACATCAGAAACGGTTGCTTGTGGAAGGCAGCATGTAGTTGTATCCCTGCTGCTAATATTTCTGATTGTGGAGTCACCCACTATCAGAGTCCTGGGCTTGGCTGCGCTCTGAGCTGAGTGCCGCTGTCTGCTCAACCTTGAGCGCCTGTTAGCATCAGTGTTAGCTGTGGGCTGATTCAATCTGTGTTCGATCACATTCATCACGTTTGTGGATTCCTCACCCACATCCATTAATACTTCAAATCTGTTTTCAAGATGTTAGTTGGTGGTAGGAAATCAGTGTTTGCAATCCTTGTATGCTACTGCGGCAATATGAGATGCTCGTGACAATCTGATGTCTCGAGTGCCTTTGGGTCTTGCTCCCTGTTTGTGCCATCGATTAGTGTGTTGATCAGTTACTTGTTTCTGTTGAGTAGCACTACATTTCTGGGACTCACTTGTAACGATTATGACTATGAGTCTAATGTCTCGGGGAATAATTAACTCAAAAGGGATTTAATATTCATGAGTTTATGAATATAATTTGCTGGTCGTTCATTACGTTATTTAAATTTTCCAATAAGGAAAATGTTTAATTAAGTACAAGTAACCTTTACGGAATTGCTTGAATTTATCTTACTACGTTTGTCCTTTAAATTAGTTATAGACTTTCAAATCAATTCTCAATAAGGGATTACTGCTTTACGAGCACATAAGAAACATTAACTTTACTGATCAGGACAAATTAATATTTAATATGTTCGTACAGTTTGTATTACTAAAATAGTAGCACAAGATAGCTTTAGGTAACGTTTAAAATCGTAAGTTTTATTGACTTCGTGTATGTGGAGAAATAACAGATTCAATTCAAAAGTACCTTTTGTAAGTTTAATAAACACAGATTAAGGCTAACACTACAATTCACACAGAAAATACATACTAGATATGCATAAAGATAGTAGAAATATATATAGTAAACGAAAGAAATATGGTACCTAAATGAAAAGAATGAAAGAAAACAAAAATAAAGAAAGAGAAAGGAGATCACAGCGTTCACTTCAGTTCGTTACAAGAGCCCTCAAGGAATTTAAAAAAATCCAGAAAAAGGGAATAATTTAGACAACCTTTCAACAGCAGTTTAGATTGTAAAATAAGAATACTTGCTTTCGTTTTTGGCTTCTCGTGTATGCGTGTATTCTGAGTTCAAATGTCCCGTGCGTTCCGTAGTCCTTTTGCGAGGTCTTGGGTGTGACTCTCAGTTCGTTGAAACAAAGTTCAGCCGGATTCGGGTCTCTTGGAGATGTTCTGGAAGCTGCTGTTTGCTCCTGGTGGCGGAATGCCTTTGGCGAAGAAAATGCCTTGGGTGGCAAATGCCCGGGTGGAATGCCTGGGGCGGCAAATGCACTTTGATAATAGTCACGTTGGTTCTTATAGATAAGATCGAGCGACACCCATTTTCGGGTTGATCCAATTGCGTCAGAGTTTTTCGCCGCGAAAAGGTTCTTTGTTCAGTTCGGTTACGCCTCCTGGCTAGTATACGGAGGGGCATGATTATGCATGTTATCCTTACAAAGCTGGTACTCTTGTAATAATGCATTTTCTGTAAATTATTTTACAAGATTTGGTATTATTGAGTTTTTCAGATTCTAATGGTACCATGAATCACAAGTCTGAGATCTGGGAATACAGGGATACAGGCTTTCCATGGTCCATTGGTCTTACAACGTTTATGTAATATTTATGTAACCCTCCTAATTATTCCAGACACATATACAAACACTCAAGCAGAAAAGTATACATTTAATACGTTTTTAGGTGGATTTTAACCATCTATTTCTCTATGGTCCTGGTGGAATTCCACGTGTGTTTCTCATGGGTGTGTGTGAGGTGTCCGATGTCACGGCCTGGCCATTTGGGCCATTAAAGTCCACAAGACGATCATTACTTATCTCTCCTCAAAGAAGTGTGTGTGCCTAGGTGTGTGCGTAGCGCGTAGATCTCCTGGCTCGGCCATTTGGGAGCCATAAAAGTCAATATGGAGCTTGTTTGTTATATCCTAAGGGTGATCAGAGTGGTCGGTCGTTGCTTTCAGTAAAATTGGCCTGTGTTTAGTATGATCTGATAACGCATTTTCTCACGAGATGTAGGCATCTGTGCCGTTCGCCAGAGGAACAGACCATCATTGTTGCTACATACCGGTAGTGTGCTGAGGGCGTTCATGATGAAGCTCTGTTGTGATTCGTCTGGTTTGGTGGTTCCGCAAGTAACTTTGTTTTTAAGAACTGCAATCCTTTGTAAAAGTCTGTGGCAGTTTGTGCAGCAAGGTGATTCTTGAACTAGGAGAGGCATTTTCTTATCTTTTTGAATGTAGGCAGCTGTGTTTTCCCTTCCGGAATGTAAGCTGATGGCAGTGGGAGGCTGGTCGGATGAAATATTCAGGGTTTTTTTGTAGTAATCCAGTCTCCAGAGTTTCTAATTTTATCATTGAAGTCAAGCTTTGTCGTTTGAGTACTGTGCTGATTTGCTCAAGTTGAAATTACGAGATAAAATATAGAAGTGATAGAGCAAAGTGCAGAGCAGCAAGCAAGAGCGTCCAAACAGTAGCTAAGCAGGACTAGCACAAAATAATGAGTAAATAGAGTGCAGGTGAGTACAATAAAGGTAACCATAACAACTGATAAGACAATGTGGAGAGACAGAAACCAAACAGGAAGAGAGCATAGAAACAATGAAAACAGAAAGCACTTAGAAATAAAAGTCCATACTAAACAAAGTCCCAGAGCTGGGATTGTGACACATATATTAAAATGCTGATATACCTTAAGACAAAGTACTACCTGTCACATGTGTTTTTGTGTTTGTGTTCAGGTCTTTTATTTAGTAATTCTCACCGTCTTAGTTACTGGTCATGTGATTCCCTTATCCTATCATGTGATCATGTATTGTGCTTCCCCTGTGTCATGCTCTGATTGGTGGTTTTGGTCATGTGCCCTTTGTTTTGTTCACATTTTTTATTTTTTATTATATGCACATGGGTTCTTAAATCTCACCTATAGTGGACTCATTATGCTACAAATAATAAACCCCATTTTTTTCTTACAACATAAAATTGATTTCTGTTTAGTTTTTTTCTTAAATGAAAAAATACATATAAATGAACAATCAATCATAATAGGGACATGCAATTTTAATCTTTATTAGTTATTATTCATTAGTATAAACACCTTCATTATCCCATAAACCTTAAAACATTGTTATACTGTAAACTATAATCAGTTGTACACTATTTGTTCAGTACATTTGCATGAAAATATGATTAAACAGCAACATTGCAAGTTATTAGCAGATCATCCCTTCCACAGGTTGGTCACATTCAGTGTAATCCAGTCTGTGGGTTATTAGTTGGAGGACATAGTTGGAGGGGCTGTCGTGGTGGTTGGCGGATTTGTTGTTGTGCTAGTTGGAGGGGCTGTCGTGGTGGTTGGTGGATTTGTTGTTGTGCTAGTTGGAGGGGCTGTCGTGGTGGTTGGTGGATTTGTTGTTGTGCTAGTTGGAGGGGCTGTCGTGGTGGTTGGTGGATTTGTTGTTGTGCTAGTTGGAGGGGCTGTCGTGGTGGTTGGTGGATTTGTTCTTCTGGTAGTTGGAGGGGCTGTCGTGGTGGTTGGTGGATTTGTTCTTCTGGTAGTTGGAGGGAATGTGCGTTGCACAATAACTTCCTCAGAAGAATCAGATTCACTTGATTTAGACTCCCTGGAACTGGATCTTGATTCTGATGAATCATATCTTTTCCGCACAGGAAACTGAGGATTCAAACAGTTGAACAAAAAACATTATTAATAGTAGGCAAAAAAGTAGCTTAAAGTAACTTTTATTTACATTAGGGCTGAAACGATTCCTCGAGTAACTCGAATTCAAAAAATCCTCGAGGCAAAATCATTTGTCTCGACATTTCGTTTAGTCCCTTTAACTACACACAGATGTGTAGTTAAATGGCGCAACAAACATTAGAACAAGCTGTAACGAGTGTGTGTTTGTGATGCGCAGCGCTCATGCTTTTAGAGCTGCGTGCTTTCATTGATTTGTGTAATATAAATCTCACACTTTAATAATATTTATAGCTACTAACTTAATAAAACAAATGTTACAATGTTGAATGATTAGCTCAAAATGTAGATCTGTATGTGCGATGTACTTAATCTGAATTAAATACAAACACATCTCTCGCTTTTGCTCATGTTCCAACGGTTACTCCTCCGTGTGCTGTATAGGTTGTCGACCCTGGTTTAGGTTATTTAAGAAACGTAATTTCGCCAAATAAGTTTTTTAAAGCAACCTACTTCAGTGTAGCTAATATGTGACGATAGCAGTTGAAACTGAGCATTTTAATTAAGACGATCGGGTGCGGAAGGATGGTTTGTTTTTAACAGCGGATTCTGTGAAGTTAGAGCTGATCTGCGCATCTTTAGTAGGCTATGCCCAATGCCCATCTCTACTCTTGTTCTTATTTCAAGTTACCCTCCTGTCCAATATTTTTTTGCTTCTTACAAAAGCCACAAAGCCTCCAGGCTTAACTTGAAAGTTAAGTTGCACAACATGCAATGTTTAGGCATTATTGTTATTTATATTTTATTATTATTTTGTTTTATTGGTTGTATGTTTAGTTTTAAATTGTGCTATGTATTTGAAATAGATTTTTATATAATATAATATGGCAATTGAATGCATTAAAATGGTTTAGTTTCAGTTATTATTGTATGCAGTTTCAGCAATAAAACGTAATCTTTCTAAAAAGAAAACAAATTAGATCTTATTTTCTCTTATATATTTAGTATTGCTCTCTTATAAAGAAAAAAGTAATTATTATCCAATTACTCGATTAATCGATGGAATAATCGGTAGAATACTCGATTTCTAAAAGAATCGATAGCTACAGCCCTAATTTACATAAAAAATTAATGATAAAAAATGTAAATATGAAATAAAACCTATAACTGATACTTACTCGTCTTGAAAAGACTGATGCAACAAGAAGCATCAGTAACAGTGCCTGTATTGACTTCATCCTACAAAACAAAAGCGCCAAAAGAGATTAATGTGAAACCTTTACTCTCTAAATATTGTTTACCACAGAATAATATTTTTTACCTATAACACATTTAGCTTGCTCGTATTCATTGATTATTCAGTTACCAATAATAAAGATAGATTCAAAATCCATAAATGTAGCATAACTCAAGAGATGAGTGAGTTACCTTGCGCAGATGCTCTCGTCCCGCTATTGTAATGTCAGTCTGTATTACTCTGGCATTTGTGATACTGTGGCTTAAATACTGGATTGATGTGAGTAAACCAGGGCTTGGTCCAACGAATTCCCATGTACATGACATGACAAAAAGTACATATTTGCTACTTCCGTGTCTCTACCAAAATGTTCAAAATTGCTTGCAAAATCCCTTCTACAATTGTTCTTACTTATTTAATCCTCTTCATCCCCAATGGCATATAAGGCCACCCCTTATACAATCAATGTGTAGTAATCCAAACAAGAGTGTAAATCATGCAACGCCGCAACCCCAATGCATTGTTTAGACAAATCACATTGCCTGCTACGTGTTTAGCTTGTGAAAGGTTCAGAACTTCAGCGTTCTCTATGTATACTTATGTACAGGATTTACTGTACTGTATATCTCAAATCCACACACAAATGATGGCCTGTGACTTTGGACACGCTCCGGTTCTCCAAACACAGCTTGAGGAAACTCGATGGATCACTGGTTATAAAACTCTACACTGCAAACTAACAACTGAAATGCACACTTGTCAAATTATTAAAATAGCCATTTGAATACATTTTGACGTTTATATGAACTAATGTTGTGTAACATAAAAAATAAAATAAAAAAAAACCTGATATGAAAATAAGCCTAAAAATTAGGTGTTTTCTGGGCCCTTGAGGTGTTTTGACATACACAGACAGTGCTTATTTCTGTTACTTATAAAATTTTCATAGCTAAAGTCTGATTACACTGCATTCAGCACAAACTCTGCTTCAATAATATGTGAGCAGCATGTGTATAAAATGTTTATGTGTGGCTTGTGAGGAAAACTGAAATAAGGCCATAAACCCCATACTGAATATTTGTTCACAAGACTTTTAAAAACTGTATCACATAGGCTAGAATTTTTGCTTCAAACCGATGTAAAAATCATCCTACTCACATAAAACAATATATTGATTTAAAATTTGTATGACATGTTTTGTCATGGGGACGGTTTCAGGGAAGCTCTGCGAATATGTCTGGTTTTACACCCCCTCTGAAGTCAGCGTCCGACAAGAGTTCGACTTGGTAGCAGAACCTGATTTCACCAAGTATATTTTCCTGGAACAACATCCATGTTGATCCTGGAACAACATTCCCATCGACCATTCAGATTTGAGGAACAAGTTTACAGTTAATTTAGGCTCACAATCAGGGTTTGGTGCTTCTGCACCATTTTTAGGGATAACATATGGGTAGGGGTACAATGGGATAGAATGTTGATTCTGGATCAGTAAAATATGCTGAACTAGGAACTCTAACTCTGCAAAATCCGACTGTATGGCTTGGTACACCTGCAACACCACTATGAATGTTTGTGACCTTCAAGGATCAGCTCGTCTAGCCTGCCTGTAGCCACCATCCAGTTTCCACCATCTAGTTTAGATTCAGTCTGGCGGTAGTACAAATCCTTACATCCAGTAACTCGAGTACGCTGGTGACAAGGTGGGCTCAGCCCTTGAGGGCTGACTGTGCATGCTCCGCTCCAAGACATCACACAGAGATAGTGAGTGTTATTTGGTGTGATATATCATTCATATACGAAACACTTCTTACATTGAGCTCTCACACAGAGACTTATAGCACGTGTAGCTTCCTGGCTTCCTAGCTTTCAGAAGACAAAGATACTGCTGATGTGTTCTATAGGCTCCCTTTAAACATATAGTCACCTGACTAAGATTGGCGTTTAGCACACATGCTTCAGGCACCAGCTTAGAGCATTCCTATAGCAGCAACACTGATGCAGTTCAAGTTCCAATTTCGAAAGGTGACTTACCACACAGCACGTTAATAATGAAGTTGACTTTCGCGCCTTCTTATGTTTGAATCTTACGTTTGTGATTTACATTGGCTAGGCTTAAACTTTCGTAACGATGCAGCACTGGCCAGTAATCTTCCCGAGTAACATTCATGTTTGAAGTTAAAACTGACAATTCTCTTTCTACAAAATATAACTCTTTATTAGTTTGGCTGGATGAGTGAATTAAGTAATTACTAAACGAGCACAAGTTTATTTTCTGGTTTCTGGGCTAAATGAGTAAACACTGTTACTGAATTCCTGACACGGGTCAGACCCTCCGCCACCTCAGATACCCAATTCAGACATTGCCCGTAACATAAAGACTAGAATAGATACACTGGTTTTAAGAAAACCACTGGCCTACATGAGCGGTGGCATGTATCACATACTTCAATGGAAACAATATGAACAGAGTTTCATTGTTCATTGTAAGATGTCAGTGGCATGACTGCTCATCCATAATGATGGATATGCAGATTTTACATGGGATTTCTTGTCTTTGGTATCGCATGAACGATTGCAGCCGCTCATATGACCAGAGCAAACAGGTTTAGCTGCTCAGACAGATACTTCACCCTTCACCAACCCAAAAGACGTCAACGATGACTGAGGATGTGAAACTGTCAGATGTAATTTTCCATATGAATGATATCTGACATGGCAAGGTACAATAAAACGTGTTTCATTGTCTAATTTCCGCTCACACCACCAAATACACTACTAAACTGTACTAGCATATCTACAGAGATGGCAGCCAATGTGTGTGAGGATCCTCCCTGATGTTCAGACAGTGGCTGCATTTACGATGCCCAATTCTGAATGGTTGACTATATAGTTTTTTTACGGCCGGCTTACATCTTCTTTTAAAAGTGAGCCATATCCGATATATGCATTTACACTATACACTTGATGAAACAACCCAAGGTAGACGTACTGACCAGTAAAATATTAGGCTGAAAATGAAGTTAAAATGGTGTGTTTTGCAATAGATGCAGATTAAATGATAATACAAGCTTTTGCTTTTATTTTATTATTACTACTTCTACTTCTAGTATACGTACGGTATGGCAAACAGTATTAAACCCCAAAACTGTGTTAAAATTTTGTAAAAAAAAACAACAACTAAAAAACAGTATCAATAGCAATGAGGTGTGTGAGCAAATACAAGTATATGTGGTTTATGAGGACATAAATGTGTATAATGACATGGTATTACAACGTAAACATGCTTTATGAGGACACTTCCTGTCCTTGAAAACCAAATGGCTTAAAAAAGTGTTTTGTTGACATTCAAAAAATACAGACCAAAGTTGGTAATGCTTTATTTTAAGGATCAGAAATGAGACAGTAATTAATGACTAATACCTGCATTTGTTAGTGACTAGTTATGGACTTGTATGCCATTACAAACTATTTATAAGGCCTTTTTTGGCTGGTAGGTTACTCTGCTAAAATGCTTGCCCCTATATCAGTAAAATTACTTCCTTTATTTATTGTCGTTGTTCTTTGCAGATTGCACTACTACTATTAATACATAATTTCGTTTTGCACCATACCATGCCTTCCTAACTCGTCCCTAACCCTCAAATTATACAGTGCCTGGCTATGGGAAGCCTCACATATGCAATATATTTTCCCTTAAAGAGTCTTTTACATATATCTTTTCCATAAAAAGTTACTAAGTAACACAATAAGTAACTTGTTTGGGGAATAATTCAATATTGTAACACATTACTTTAAAAGTAACTTTCTCCAAGATTGTATATAAAAATTGTATATAGAAGGTTCCATGTCATTTACACTAATGCTATAGTAATACTACAACTACTGATAATAATATTTTTTTCATAATATTATTATTTCATTTGGTTATTAAAAAAGGTACAAGAAATGTACTGAACTCACATATTAATATGCTGATATGAAATCATATTTTCTTCAGACAAAGTGCTACCTGTCACATATGTTTTTGTTTTGGGTTTTGTTTGTGTTCAGGTCTTTTATTTGTTATTCTCACTGTCTTACTGAAGTAAGACTGTGAAAACTGGAAGAACTATAAGAAATGGCGACTCTCTGAGAGACAAAGGAGAATGACATCTTGGCTCACCCATGTGCATTTGGTGTCCCCATCTGAGACAACATCACACTGAGTTGGTCATCCAGGATTGCCTTGGTTTGCATGTCTTTCCCTTCACTGCCTCTCCCCCATCTCTCCAGTGCAATTCAACTAATATCTATATGGGTTAATGTTAACAAATACTATAAAGTAGTATACATGTTTGGTATCATTTGAAATGTCTCAGTGCGACTGGTACAAAGGTCTCATTCTGATAAAAAGTAAAACAAAAGATAAAAGTTTTAAGGGTTTGGAGATGTTTTGCTTATCGTGTGTGAGTGTGGCCGGTTGGTCTTTACCTCCTATCATCAATACAGGTCTATAGAACTTAATTAATGCTAATGTTTGCCCCGCTGAAAAGATTGTATGTGCAAGAAACCCTCACCCACCAATTGTAAGCCATCATTGGGACGATTGGGCGGGCTCCCCTAAAGTGGACTCAAGTGCTAGTATGGCGCCGCCGTGTTCGGTCGCCGTTCAGGTCGCTCCACTAAGACTTTGCTTTTATTTATTATTCTACTCTCTTTTATTCTCTATTTTTTCCAACGGATCATCTGCTTTGATCTGTTACGACAGCAAAACACTTCTAGAAATTGGTCACCGCTACACTGACCTGTTTCAGGACACTTTCTCCAATCTTCCATCTGTGATTCGCCGGGACGCCGAGTTGAACAATGGCCACTCGAGTCGACGGCGAAGATTCAAAAAACACCGCGGGAAACGCGCTGGGATCCGCAACAGACTGAGAAAAAGAGCATTCAGTCCTCCTCTCCCGAGCATTTTGCTTGCAAATGTCCAATCCTTGGAGAATAAGATGGACGATCTTAGATCTTAGAGTTTTCAACGGGACATGAGAGACTGTAACATCTACTGTTTGTCCGAAAAATGGCTCACTTCCGCGGTCCCGGATACAGCCGTGACGCCGTCCGAGAACTTCTCTGTTTTTCGGATGGACAGAACAGCCGATGCCGGCAAATCCAAAGGCGGTGGAGTGTGTTTTATGATAAACAAGAAATGGTGCGATCCTAGGAACATCTCCATTATTTCGCGATCCTGCTCGCCTCACTTGGAACATTTAACAATCATTTGCCGTCCATTCTATCTGCCGAGGAGCTTTCCTCGGTCATTGCCACTGCCGTTTATATTCCACCACAGGCGGACACGGGGCTGGCATTATCTGGCCTCCATGATGTGACCAGTGGCTTTTAAACAAACACCCGGCGCTGCTTTCATCGTCGCGGGTGATTTTAACAAAGCAAACTTAAAGAAAGTATTGCCAAACTTTCACCAGCATGTCTCCTGCCCCACACGAGGAGCAAACACACTGGATCATTGCTACTCTCCGTTTAAGAACGCCTACAAAGCTCGTTCACAGCCAGCTTTTGGCAAATCGGACCATGCCGCCATTTTCCTCACACGGAGTATAAACAAAGGCTCGTTCAAGAACCCCGGTGAGGAGGAAGTTAAACGCTGGTCATCCCATTCAGAGATTGCGCTACAGGCAGCTCTTGATGGCGTCAATTGGGACATGTTCCGCACGAGTTCTGATGGCGTCAGCGAGTTCACGGATGTGGCGCTCTGCTTTATTAACACACTGACAGAGCAAGCCACACAAACAATAACTTTAACGTCCTTCCTAATCAGAAACCGTGGGTGGACAGTACAATCCGTGCTGCAGTTAACACACGCACTGCAGCCTATAATGCCGGTCTCCTAACAGGGGATATGAGGAGTACAAAGCATCATGTTACGCCCTCCGGCGCGCCCGTCAAAGCCGCAAAGCTCCGTTATAAAGACCGAGTGGAATCTCATTTCCAACTCAACGACTCGGCGGATGTGGCAGGGACTTAGGACTATCTGTGCTTCTGGAACTAAATCCTCTGCAGAGGTGAGAGCTGATCCGTTGCTTGTGAGCAGGTTAAACTCTTTCTACGCCGCTTTGATTGTAATCGCGGCAGCGCGACTCCGCCAGTGGCCGCGTCAGAGAGAGTCCTCAGAGCAGCAACAGTCACGTGATCTCTGTCTCGGAGGGCGAGGTTCGGAGGGCACTCAAACGTGTGGATGTCAGGAAAGCTGCTGGGCCAGATGGTATTTCAGGTCGTGTTCTACGGTCCTGTGCTGATCAGCTCGCTGGGCTCTTTACATCCATATTTAATGAGTCCCTTGCCACATCTGTTGTCCCCACCTCCTTCAAAATATCCACTATCATCCCTGTACCTAAGAACAGTAAACCCTCTTGCCTAAATGACTATCGTCCAGTGGCTCTCACATCTATAGTCATGAAGGTCTTTGAGAGACTCATTAAAAACAACATTTGCTCCTTCATTCCTGACACTTTGGACCCTCTTCAGTTTGCCTATCGTCCCAATAGATCGACTGAAGATGCCATCTCTCACGTCCTTCATTCCTGCCTTACTCACATCGACAGCAAAAGTAGGAACTATGTCAGGCTGCTATTTATTGACTATAGCTCAGCCTTTAACACCATAGTTCCCATTAAGCTAACACACAAACTCCTGGATCTCGGCCTGAATTCTTCTCTCTGCCTCTGGATTGAAGATTTCCTCACTGGCAGACCCCAGGCGGTGAGAGTAGGCCAGTTCACCTCCACCTCCATCACCCTGAGTGTGGGAGCTCCACAGGGCTGTGTGTTGAGTCCCCTGCTCTACTCTCTCTACACCCATGACTGTTTGTCCACACACAGCTCCACCTCTATCATCAAGTTTGCTGATGATACTGTTGTCCTAGGTCTCATTTCCAACAACAATGAGACGGCATACTTGGACGAGGTGGAGCAACTGACATCATGGTGCCAGGACAACTGTCTCTCTCTGAATGTTAGCAAGACCAAAGAACTGATTGTGGACTTCAGGAAGAGACAGCAACAGTCATACTCCCTCTCATGATCAGCGGGACACCGGTAGAGAGAGTGAACAGCTTCAAATACCTGGGTGTGAACATCTCCGAGGACCTGACCTGGACTGCACATATCCAGACACAGGTGAAAAAGCCAGGCAAAGACTGTACCACCTGCGCCAGCTGAGGAAATTCAGGGTTTCACCAGCTATCCTGAAAACTTTCTATCGAGGGCGATAGAAAGTGTCCTGACTCAGTGCATCACAGCGTGTGCGGGAACAGCACCAGTCATGACTGCATAACCCTGCAAAGAGTGGTGCGCTTATCCAGGCGCATCTCAGGGTCAGCTCTCCGTCTCTGCAGGACATTTACAGCGCTGCAGAGGTAGAGCTACCAAAATCATCAAAGACATTACCCACCCTGCGAACTCTCATTTCACCCTGCTGCCATCTGGTAAGCGCTTCCGAAGCCTGATGGCAAAAACTGAAAGACTCAGGAGGAGTTTCTTTCCCCAGGCCATCAGACTCCTGAACTCAGTCACGTGACTGCACTTCACCCCGCACACACATAAAACATCCGGTTTTATCATTACATCCACATAGTGTCATTGCACTGCACTTTATTCTTATTGTTACTGTGTAACAACCAGTAATTAAACCTGTTTGCACATTATACTTCTGTTTACACATTACATTATACCCATTGTTTGCACATTTTACTTATATATATATATATATTTTATGTTAACCAGTTAGTTATTTATTTTATATTTTACTTGATTACTTATAATTCTATGTTGAGTACTTTTTATTCTATTTCTATTTTTAATTTCCTCCTTGTGTTTCTTGTAACTGTTATTTGCACTGTCTATGGAGCGGACCTGTTTACATGTTGCCAGTTATATATTCTGTATATAATTGTGTATGTGACAAATAAAACTCTTGAATCTTGAATGCCACCAATAATAAACCCCATTTAAAATGATTATTCTTCTTACATCATAAAATTGATTTCTGTTTTTTTTTTCTTAAAATAAAAAAATATATATAAATGAACAATCAATCATAATGGCGACATGCAATTTTAATCTTTATTGGTTACATTATTCATTAGTATAAACACCTTCATTATCCCATTAACCCTAATGCATAAACATTGTTATTCTGTAAACTATAATCAGTTTGATCAGTAAATTTGCATGAAAATATGATTAAACAGCAATATTGCAAGATTATTAGCAGATCATCCCTTCCACAGGTTGTGGGTTATTGGTTTGGGGCCATTGAGGGTTATGTTGTCCCCTTGGTGGTCAGCGGATTTATTCATGTTGCTCTGCTAGGTGTAGGGGCTGTCGTGGTGGTTGGCGGATTTGTTGTTCTGGTAGTTCGAGGAGCTTCCTCAGAAGAATCAGATTCACTTGAATTAGACTCAGAAGGTGAATTCTCCCTGGAACTGGATCTTGATTCTGATGAATCAAATCCTCTGCGCAAAGGAAACTGAGGATTCAAACAGTTGAACAAAAAAATATTATTAGTAGTAGGCTACTGTATGCTTTTGAAAGAGACTGAAGTAGCTAAAATAAACTTTTATATACAATAAAAAATCATATAAAAAATAACAATGTGAAATAAAGCATATAATTGATACTTACCCGTCTTGAAAAGACTGATGCAACAAGAAGCATCAGTAACAGTGCCTGTATTGACTTCATCCTACAGAACAAAAGTGCCAAAAGAGATTAATGTGAAACCTTTATTCTCCAAATATATTGTTTAAATTTAATTGTTCACATAATATATATATTTTTTAATTTATAACACATTTAGCTTGCTCGAATTCATTGATTATTCAGTAACCAATATTAAAGATAGATTCAAAAGCCATAGATGTAGCATAACTCAAGAGATGAGTGAGTTACCTTGCGCAGATGCTCTCGTCCCGCTATTGAAATGTCAGTCTGTATTACTCTGGCATTTGTGATACTGTGGCTTAAATACTGGATGGATGTGAGTAAACCAGGGCTTGGTCCAACGAATTCCCATGTACATGACATGACAAAAAGTACATTTTTGCTACTTCCGTGTCTCTACCAAAACTTTCAAAATCCCTTCTACAATTTTTCTTACTTATTTAATCCTCTTCATCCCCAATGGCATATAAGGCCACCCCTTATACAATCAATGTGTAGTAATCCAAACAAGAGTGTAAATCATGCAATGCCGCAACCCCAATGCATTGTTTAGACAAATCACATTGCCTGCTACATGTTTAGCTTGTGAAAGGTTCAGAACTTCAGCGTTCTCTATGTATACTTATGTACAGGAATTACTGTACTGTATATCTCAAATCCACAGACAAATGATGGCCTGTGACTTTGGACACGCTCCGGTTCTCCAAACACAGCTTGAGGAAACTCGATGGATCACTGGTTTTAAGACTCTACATACACTGCAAACTAACAACTGAAATGCACACTTGTCAAATTATTAAAATAGCCATTTAGAATGGATAAGTTCTTGGGGAAAGGTCGGGGTGCAGTGGAGCTTTGCGACTATGTCTGGTTTTACACCCCCTCCGAAGTCAGCATCCCTCAAATGGTCGACTTGGTAGCAGAACCTGATTTCACCAAGTATATTTTCCTGGAACAACATCCATGTTGATCCTGCAACAACAATCCCATCAACCATTCAGATTTGAGGAACAAGTTTACAGTTACTTTAGGCTAGGGATGGCGAAAACTAAACATTTTCTTGACCGACCACTGAGCCTCATTGGCCGGTTGAAACCGGTTAACCGATTAGTTTAAAATATTGGTTATATTTGAAATAACTATTTAACTAATAACTGCTATTTGAAATAACAGCCGCGTGTCGTGCCTACAATTTCACAACTCTGTTGCATCTGTGGTAGCAGACAGTGAAGAGAAGCGGAGTCAAGAAAGGGGAGGCCCTGCGGGGCATATGTAACGTCCCCTACAGGAGCCCGTCCTGGACCGACTTGTAAAGTCCAGGAGACATTGCGAACCTGCTCCATCTCAGATAGGGGTGACCGCATTTAGAGAATCAGGCAGATAGGGATCTATTTATCCACATTTTATTTTTATTTTTTAAATTCTCTTTACACTGTTTTAATTATCCTTGTTTTTATTTTTAATTCTTATACATGGTATTCTTATTTCTTATGTAAAGCACTTTGAATTGCCATTGTGTATGAAATGTGCTATATAAATAAACTTGCCTTGCATCTCTCTGCCTCTCTCTGCCTCTCTGCCTCCCGCTCTCACACACACACTGTCCCGGCGCTGCCGCCTCCCATCCACTCACGTCACTTTTTAAAAATCCCCTACAGCGCGAAACATGAGTCCCGCAAACGCGGCGCCGAGGAGCTTGTTTGTAATTGGAGGACAAATGGCTCCTCAGTTTCTAAATGGTTTGGGTACAAGGTGATCGCGTTGAAAATAAAGGCATTTGTCTAGCGTTAGAAGCTCATTTGAAACATTGCCGCGGCTCATTTAAGAAAATGACAGCTCCGAAGAGACGCCGCTTTAGTTCGAGGTAGTGCTAACAATAATAAAGAATGATGATCAACGCCTTATGTGTTACCACTGAAATGTAGATGTAATATATTTCCAAATGTAAGCCCATCTTATGCGGAATTTTGTCTAATAGACTGCAACACGATAAAACCAATGGATAAAACAGGCACCTTCAGAATGCGTAAAAGACGCACCGGCCAAGGCAGGTCTAACTCACTGTGTGCCTTCTAATAATTTTTTTAACCGACAAGCAACAACTTTGATCGGTTAACGTTGATACTAGGGATGGGCATGATTAATCGATGATCGATAATTGATCGTTAAGAATTTCGTCGATCACGTTCATTTGTTATCGATTAATCTAATGCAATTTTTTATTTTATTTTATCTAATGCAGGTTGCGTTGCGTAGTGTGAGTCAGCAATAAAATTAATTTCACTGTGTGGCAGCAATTAAACATTTTACCACCAGGGTGCAATACCACTCAATGCGAGGCTGGCATCGAAGCAGAACTTCAGAACTTTCTGAGGGAGACTTCCCTACACCTGAATTGCACATCTAGAGACTGGTGAAAAATGAACGGAATAAGGTTTCCCGGGCTGGCCAAGTTAGCGCGGAGGTCTGTGCATCCCGGTAACGTCAGTCCCCTCAAAGCGGGTGTTTTCGGCGGCTGGACCGAGTGTCACCAGGTTGCGGTCACGTCTGACCCCAGATCATGTCATCAACATGCTTATAGTTAGCACCAAACATGTGTGATGGTGGCAGTTTTTTACCTTAGCGGTGGTCTAGGTCTGTGCCGGTGAACGTGACATCCGCACCACCGCGGTGGTAGAGCGCCAACGCGGTGGCTGAGTAGCACCGGCGGTGGTCGGCCAAACAGTTTTTTATTTATTTATTTTTTGTATGTGATTGCTGTTTTATGTGAATATTATGACAGGAGTGAAGCACAATGCTTTATTTACAAAATAAATAATTGGTTCGCAATTAAATGTTACCTCGAGTCGCAGCCATGGAAACATAACGTACATGAAATATATATGTTTGGTTTGCCTAACTGAACGTAGTTTAACTGTCTGCCACAAGTTCATCTTGTGATAAAGGTCTCATCGAGGAAAAACATGCTGTATTTTTGTATTCATTGCACTTTTGAATTATAAAAGTTAAATAATTAATTTTATTATTAAAATATTAATGATTAATCGATAGTCGATCGTTAAGAAAAAGAAAATTTTATCGACTAAGAAAATTTTATCGAATGCCCATCCCTAGTTGATACGGTCAACCATCGGTCAAACGGTCATCGGTTAACATCCCTACTTTAGGCTCACAATCAGGGTTTGGTGCTTCTGCACCATTTTTAGGGATAACTTATTGGTAGGGGTAGAATGGGATAGAATGTTGATTCTGGATCAGTAAAATATGCTGAACTAGGAACTCTAACTCTAACACCTGCAACACCAACCTGGAATATTTGTGACCTTCAAGGATCAGCTCGTCTAGCCTGCCTGGAGCCACCATCCAGTTTCCACCATCTAGTTTAGATTCAGTCTGGCGGTAGTACAAATCCTTACATCCAGTAACTCCATGAACGCTGGTGACAAGGTGGGCTCAGCCCTCGAGGGCTGACTGTGCATGCTCCGCTCCAAGACATCACACAGAGATTGTGAGTGTTATTTGGTGTGATATATACGAAACACTACATCTACATTGAGCTCTCCCACACAGATTTATAACACATGTAGCTTCCTGGCTTTCTAGCTTCCTAAAGACAAAGACACTGCTGATGTGTTCTATAGGCTCCCTTTAAACATTATAGTCAGTTGGTGTGCCTACGTCACCTGACTTCAGTAGCCAAGATTGGCGTTTAGCACACATGCTTCAGACACCAGCTCACGAGGAGCATTCCTATAGCAGCAACACTGATGCAGTTCAAGTTCCAATTTCGAAAGGTGACTTACCACATAGCATGTTAATAATGAAGTTGACTTTCGCACCTTCTTATGCTTGAATATTTACATTGGCTAGGCTTAAACTTCCGTGACAATGCAGCACTGGCCAGTAAACTTCCCGTGCGTCATTCATGTTTGAAGTTAAAACTGACAATTCTCTTTCTACAAAATTACTCTTGATTAATTTAGTAGTATAAGTAAATTAAGTAATTACTAAAAAGTAAAATTTTATTTCTGGATTCTGGGCTAAATGAGTAAACACTGTTACTGAATTCCTGACACGGGTCAGACCCTCAACCACTTCAGATACCCAATACAGACATTGCCGTAACATAAAGACTAGAATAGATACACTGGTTTTAAGAAAACCATTGGCCTACATGAGCGGTGGCATGCATCACAGACTTCAATGGAAACAATATGAACAGAGTTTCATTGTTCATTGTAAGATGTCAGTGGCATGACTGCTCATCCATAATGATGGATATGCAGATTTTACATGGGATTTCTTGTCTTTGGTATCGCATGAACGATTGCAGCCGTTCCTATGACCAGAGCAAACAGGTTTAGCTGCTCAGACAGATACTTCACCCTTCACCAACCCAAAAGACGTCAACGATGACTGAGGATGTGAAACTGTCAGATGTAATTTTCCATAAGGATGATATCATCTAACATGGCAAGGTACAATAAAACGTGTTTCGTTGTCTAATTTCCGCTCACACCACCAAATACACTACTAAACTGTACTAGCATATCTACAGAGATGGCAGCCAATGTGTGTGAGGATTCTCCCTGATGTTCAGACAGTGGCTGCATTTACGATGCCCAATTCTGAATGGTTGACTATATCGTTTTTTACGGCCGGCTTACATCTTCTTTTAAAAGTGAGCCATATCCGATATATGCATTTACACTATACACTTGATGAAACAACCCAAGGTAGACGTACTGACCCGGAAAAGCTTAGGCTAAAAAAGAATGTCAAAGATGCAAATTAAGAGACTTCTAGTATATAGATGGTATTGTGGCGAGGTTGGCGAGCGAGAGACGTGGGAGGAGCGAGCGAGTCCTCTTCGCTCGCTCGCTCCTTCCATTAATGACAAACAGTGTTAAATACCAACACTTTTGTAAAAAAGCATCAATAGCAATGAGATGTTTGTGTGTGTGTGTGTGTGTGTGTGTGTGTGTGTGAGTGTGTGTGTGTGTGTGTGTGTGCATGTGTGTGTATAAGTATATGTGGTTTATGAGGACATACATTTGTAACAACATGGGTATTACAACATAAGCATGGTTTATGAGGGCACTTATTGTGTCCTTGAAGACCAAATGACATTCAAAAAATTCCAACCAAAGTTGGTAACATTTTATTTTAAGTATCAGATATAAGACCGTAATTAATGACTAATAACTGCATTTGTAAGTGACTAGTTGTTGACTTTATGCCATTACAAGCTATTTATAAGGCCTTTATTGGCTGTTGTCTTATTTTTGTCTTATAGCCCTTTATAATGGTTTCTGTCCCAACAATGTACTAATTACCTAAAAATAAAACAGACAAATAGGTTTGTATTGTGCCAATTACACCCTTTATAAGTTCATAGTACACTGTGTGAATGTGCAACTTATAAGTATTAAATAAATACAGAATGGGAATTTCAACACAGACATTTAAATTTGCAGAGAAACACTGTGATGTTACAAAAGCACAGTCTTTCTAGCAGTTGTTCTATACTAACAAATGATTTATAACTGAATTCCCTGAATTTATCAATAGGTAACCAGCCACATTTCTCACTAATAAATGCAATATTACTTCAGATTATGTTCCCTATTCTAAATTAAACATTTGCTTTTTTTCCCAATAAGAAAAGATACTTAAAATATTGCAGTGAAGAATTCAGTATTTATTGTTTTATGGTTCAAAAGGAGAACAAACTACAGATGAGACACACAATTTCAGCCCAGAATAATGTTCTAAACTGTCTCAACAAAACTCAGTAAAAGATCTTATATTATGGTTAATGTCATAACAATCTGTTAATGCAACCTGTGGTTGGCACTGAGGCAAAACACACATAAACAACATGGTGTTAGGGGAAACTCATTTACACAATCACTCTCGTTTGACGCAGTTGTGACAACCGGTGTGGTTTAGTAAAGTGTCTTTAAGTTGCTCTGGCAGTCTTAACTTTGTCAAATGAGAGTATGCTAAATTACCCAAAAGTAGCCTTTAATAAAATTGGTCCATATGACCCATATGACTTGTGAACTATATTCCAACATCATACTTATATATAGTTTACTAGAAAAGTTTGCTGTATTGTCTCCTTGGACACATTCATTCTTAAAAGTAGACATGTCACATTTTGTGAACATTCCTTAATGTTTCATTTTTCAATTCCAATGAATTATTCCATCCACAGCTCAAAAGCAGTCTCAATGGTTTGTTCAGGACAATCGGATTGATCCAGTTCTTCAGTTCAGCTCACTGATTCAGTGATCTAGATGAAAACAACCCAAAGAAGTGGAAGTTCATCAGTGAACAACAATGTCAGTCTTTACAAAAAGCTCATGTATTACTTTTTTATCTTTTGTTTTCCAGAGAAGATATGAAGTCATTCAGGATTGGAACAACATGAGAGTGAGTAAATCATGACCGAATTTAAATTTTTAGCTGTTCCTTTAAAGAGGTCATTCATTTCCTGTTTCCAAAAACTTAACACATTTACAAATGGTTACTGAAAACCAGGTACATTTTGTCATTGGGCCAAACACTACAGCTTTTGCGTTTGAAAAAAGTATTCTTTCAGTCTTCTTTTTAAGTACTTCTCAGAAATATACTGAAAATTACACTTTAGTATTCTTGTTCTAAATCTTTTATAGATATAGCCTACTTAAAAGTACAATCAAGTCTTCTAAGTATACTTGGCTTGTATTTGTGTTTACTATTTTGATTGAGTAGCCTATTAAATGCTTTTATCACATAGTTTTACATACTGTCTTATAAACTAACATTGTTTGAAATTATTGATTTTATAAAGAAAACAGCTATATATTCCTAATTCTAAGTAATTTTTGTGCACGCGCTGTGATTAGTCTGCCAGAACCCCTCCCTGAGGGGTATCATGCTACCGTTGTATGTGCAACTGTGCATTGCCATGGACAATGACGCAGAAGTATAAATCCGCCTTTATACTACCGTTTTCCGCGTCGATGTGCGCGGAGAGGAAGCATGATAACCCCTGAGGGAGTGGTTCTGACAGACCAATCACAGCGCTTGCGGTCTGCGTAGAATTGACGCATTGTTCCATTTTTGGAGAGGTGCACGTCCAGGGTGCGTCATAGGCTACGCATGCTACACACAGCCTACGATGTAGCTACAGGATACACTCAACACAGAAATGAGGCTTTAAGTAGGGGCTCTGTAGTACGGTACATAGGAATTTACTTAAAATCTACTTTACTCTTTCCCCACCATTGAATGAATTTTCCGGCTATTCGTGTTTTGACTGTTATACAGTAGGGGTGCTATTACGCATCTTCTAGTACAGAACCTCCAGTGAAGAAGCAGAAACAACTGAATGAAATGTCAAACCTTTGAAGCTTTGGGGATGTTGATGGACTCCATCTTGGTTTTGATCATCATTTTGAATCCCATCCGGATGTAATGTTTGACAAAAAATGCATTTTTCTCAGCTTTTTGTTTAAAATGTTTTTTTTTTACCGATATTCAAGTGTTGATAACAAAAATGCATGAAACTATAATACAATGTTTTTAAAATGGAAAGAGTTAAAAAGGTAATACCTAAATAGGAACAATAGTAAGTTAAAGATGCTCTAAGCAATCCTGGGTGGAGTAACTTCTTGTTGACGTTCAAAGTGTTGTCAAACAAAACAGAGGCTAGCTAGACCCTCCCTCCTCCTCCCCCTCCCTCCTCCTCTTCACCCTACCCCTTCGTGCTTCCTGAAACAGTCATGAACAGTCATGTTCTCACCACCTTTCGAAGGCTTTTCCAATGACTTTGCGCGTTCCTTCTCCTTTTCCCTTTTCGTTGCAAGTTGTTCGTCAGAACGTCGTATCTTTGGTCGTGGGTCAGCCATATCAAATAATTCAAACTTCCCTCTTTATGCCTCTCTCTTCCACACACCCCTCTTCATGTGCACGTGCACTAACCCCAAACCTCCACCCCCAAATCATTATTGTCGGTTATTGGCTGGAGCACTGTTTATGTTTCGTTGTCCAGACTGCCCAAGTTTGTTTTTGTTGCCGTTTGTGGAGCTTGTGCTGACTACAGAGACCGCGTTTTTTACAATGTGTTCAGGGTACAGGCAGCTAGCAGATAGTGAGATGTTTCCTGTATGTGACAAAAAAATGTGCTGGCCTAAAAAACTTGTGACATCACTTATAGCACCTTTAAAGTACAAAAATAATAGATAAATAGCAAAGTATGATATTTTGTTCACTTAAAGTCTACTTGCAGTATAAAACTACTAAACTAGTAGTTTACTGAGAGTATACTTCAAAGTGTATGTTCATAAACTAAAAAAGATTTGCTACAAATATATGACCTGTAAACTATCAGCTATAATTTCACTTGTAGTATAGTTGCAGACAGCAAGAAAACAAAAAACGTATAACTTATAAACTAGTTGTATAATCAAAGTTTAATACTGTTACACTTAAAGTATACTTTTATACACTAAGGCCTGGTTTCATACCATTTAAGTAGCTTTTATAAACATGCCTTAGAAAAAAAACACTACTGGTGTGCATCTTGAGACAAAACAGTGGGACTGACAGATTTTAAAATATGTCAGTGCAAGTTGCTTTCAGTTAAAACAGCCCAAGCATTTTAGTCTGGGACTAGCTTAAGCCTGGTCTGTGATACAGGGGGTAAAAAGTGGGCCAATACACTTACTGGTATACTTCTAGTACACTGATATTAGTATACTTCTACATAAACTATACTGACTACATAAACTATACTTAAAACGTATTATTATATACTTCATAAAATGAACTTGACTAATATTTATTTGTAAGGGATCTCATGATATTATTTTTATACAGTTGCCCCCAAATACATTTTTGGACACTTAAGACACACCTAAAACTATTTGAATGCCACGGTGTTATAAAACATCCAAGTGCCATTTGTTTTAAAGACAGACAGCACAAGTATCCTTTTTTAAAATATTTCACCATAACTAGTTTGATAGGTTTTAAGTGATAAAACAAAAGAAATACAGTTGAAAATGAAGACAAAGGGTATTGTGACACTTTTTGAATGTCAAAAGTCAGTGGTACGGATAAAGTGATGGAAGATCTGTGAGAATTAAGGCTTCATATATCCAGTATAAATCACACAGAGACACGTTGGTTAAACGTCACTGCTTGTTTGAGGAAAGAGAACCACTAGCATCATTTGAGCTCGGTTAATCATGTTTTGTTACCTAATGTAAAATATGAAGTTACCACAAAGACATTTTCCTCAAACCACTGCCAAGACAAATAATCAACTTGATTTCTCATAGCACTTACTGTTGTGAAAGAGGAGAAGAAATTTGGTGTGGTATATAGGAAAAAATGCATCATAGACACATACACACATCAGAAATCATGATCAGACTCTGGTACAGATGTGAATGTCAGTTGTCCAGTTTGTGAGAGTGCATTCAAGTGCCTCATATTTCTGCCCTGTAGCAGTTCATATCTAGTTTTCTTAAAGGGGTAGTTCACCCAAAAATGCACTTTTGGGGCTTCAAATTTTGGACTGCCAGTATAATGCTAGGAAGAGCCAGGACATTTTTTAATATAACTCTGACTGTATTCGTCTGAAAGAAGAATATCATATACACCTATGGCTTGAGGGTTAGTAAATCATGGGGTAATTAAAATGTTATGGGTGAACTATCCCTTTAAAGCCTTTCAAAACAATTAGGCATATATCTTTACAGAGTATCATAAAAAGAAACTGCAATGCTGGTGGTTTCAGATCACCACAGACCACATTCAAAAAGAAACACTGCATTACAAAAAACAAGCAAACAAAACAAAAAACCATGTTGAAACAAGTGTTCAGCACCATGAATTTTTAAAAGATCTTTAAGGTCACCAGTGAATTTTTTAAGCATGTTGCACAACTAATTTGGTAGCACTTTATTTTACAGTCCTGGTCTGTTTCCCAAAAGCATTGTAAGTCTAAGATTTTACCAGTATTTGGTAACTACACTGAAAATCCATATAAGAGCACTGTAAAATAAAGTGTAACCACTATTTTCTATACATTCATTTCTGATTTCACAACAGGAGGAGATGATGTTAGAATCGCAATAAAGCACGGAATTAAAATTACTGTTCTGGACAAAAGTTAAATTTACAAACAAGAAATAATTGATTATGTAACATCTACCTGCAGGACAAATCCAGCGAACAAAGAACGTTCTCAGAACTTTAGCCAGAGCAAACATTCTTTATGTAACATCAATGAAACATTAGTTCAAAATTCTCTGGCCTCTAATGTTCTCAAAAAGTTATCACAAAAAACATTACTTATACATCGTTCATGGAATGTTTTTACATGAAATATTTAGTTGGATGTTCGCATTATGTTTTTTAAAAGATTCAGAATGTTCAGAGAACGATCAAAAGTAACATTCTCTTAATGTTTGCAACATTATAAAATGGAAGGATATGTAGGATTTTTGCAGTAAAATATCCAAAAACCACTAGGCCAATGTTATATATTTTGTTCAGTTTAGTACTTACAATATCCCAAATGTTTCCAACTATTTGTAAATCGTGAGAAAATTGTGTGAGGGAGTCATATCCACATTACCCTCGGTTTCCGCTTTTACTGCCGTAGAAACCATGGCGACAGACGTGGACAACTGCATAATGTCTTACAGCATGCTATTGTAGTTTCGTTCAAACATTATGGACCATGGCAAGCAGACTTTGGAACAAAATGAGAAATCAAAAGAGGACCAGTATCGACGTGGCGGCTTTCGAGATGGCGAGAGCTTTGCAACAAACTTCAACTTGACAGAGATGGCATTCATGCCTGTGCTTTATTAGACAACAAATGATATATCGGTAAAATTGACACATTTCCCATTACTTTAGGATGTTTCCTAGCAATGGAAATTATCAGAATGTATTCAGGACAAAAGTTAGTGAAAATATGATTGTTTAATAAAAATTGTCTTGTGTCTCACTTTACCCCAGTTTAGGGAGTAAGTGAACCACTTACTTTTTCCACTCTGAAACTACAATAACAACACATGTTGTAACAATAAGAATCCTGACAGCTAGCTTGACAACCACACATTCTAGAACTAATGTCGGACTATTAACAGAATCATGGGGATTGGTCAATTAAGCACTTTTTTCACTATCTCTGAACAAAATCAAATACAACATAATATTATTCAAAATGTTTTAATTAATATTCAAATGACAGAAAGAACTAGTTAGATCAGAACACAGTCTAGGGGTTCAGAACACAGGACCCTTAGAGCCAGCCAGTGTCCGGGGGTCAGAGCAAAGGAAAATCAGAACAGCTAGAACAGCCTGGGACTCAGAATACAGGACTAGACCTACCTAGATTAGAACATCAGCCTACTGTCATACTCTACAACAAGGCCTACTCTACATTCCAGCCCTGAAGGTTACAGGGACAGATTAGCAGTTGCTCTCTCCGTGTAGTTCCTGGGCCTTTTAGGTTGAGGCAGCTTCACCACATCACTTTTAAGATGTGCCCCAGGTTGTCTTCCTGGAGTATTGCCTTGGCATTATGGATTTTCTACAGTGTTTATGACATTAAAAATAAAACATATGTGATGTAATATTACATTAAAATATGTTTAAGACTAAACTTAACTTGTGCCTCATGTCTCACTTTACCCCACTGCCACATTTTTTAGAAAGAACTATCTTTTTTAGCAATTCAGGCTAATCTTCAGCTAGCATCATCACATGGTTTTATGTGTTGGTACTGGTATAAGTTTTTCTACCTGAATCAATTTGCTTTGGCACAACAGTTGATTAAGTTGACAGCAAGAAAATTTACTTTTACATGCAAATCAAATATTTTTGAGAAAAAAAGCACCACGAGGTCCTCTCCTTCATGGCCAAGGGGAAATTGGAGGGGCTTGAAAACATAATGGTCATATGACCACAAATGCGTTCTGTTGACCAGATACAGGGGGTGTCTCACATTACGAGAATTTGTCTCACATTACCCCACTCTCCCCTACATAAAATGACTAAATGTTATGTAGCTTAACACGATGAATATTAGAATATCATCATGTTTACTGCAGCTAGTCTCATACAGCCAACAGACTAACACACAGAATAACATTATAACTTTCAACACACTCAAATGCAGTTTAGATAGTGTAGACCAAGTGAAACATTATTGCTATTCCTCATACTTTTAATTCAATTAAACGTGCTCGGTTACTCACGTAACCTCGGTTCCCTGAGAGAGGGAACGAGTATTGCGTATGGGAAAAACTCCTTTTCTCGAGAATATGAAGCAAAAACTTTATTCATAAAGTGTCTATGTAAAAACGATGCGGCTGCACAGCCGATAGACCAGCGCGAGCTGCGCTGGCTGATTGGCTGTGCAGCGGAACTGCATGAACCTATGGCGAGGCGGCAGAGAGAGAGCGAACCAGTAGGGGTCGCTAAAATTCCCGCCAACAAGGTCTCTAAAATTAGCATATCTGAGGCTATATAGACCGTGTTTTGCCATAGGAAATCAGGTTAAAAATCGACTGAAGCGATACTCTGAGAAGCACAAGACGGCGCGTTACGCAATACTGCTTCCCTCTCTCAGGGAACCGAGGTTACGTGAGTAACCGAGCACGCTCCTTCGAGAGGTCTCTCGACGTATGGGAACCCAATTTGAAACGCCGTGCGTGCTTAACTGACCCAAGTGGCCTGAGGCACTAAGATGGGTAACAGTGAGTCACAGGAGACCAACAGAGTGGGTCCTATAGCGGACATAAGAGTATATAGGCCGGATAGCATCGGGCCATATGATAGAATTACGACCGGACATAGTCGGGCCTTAATATATAAGTGTAGACATATTATGAAAGCTCGTGCTTGTGAGAGCTTATCATGTATGCATAGCAGGGAGACCGGACGATCGGGTCTATACCTATTAAATGGGGATAATCCCGGCTTGTAAAGCGGGACTTCCAGTTTATAAAATCTGATAAAAGTGGACGGAGAGGCCCAGCCTGCCGCCGCACAGATATCTTGTAGCGGAATGCCACGTGACCATGCCCATGACGAGGCCATGCCTCTAGTAGAATGGGCTTTAATGCCCAGGGGCAGGTTAGGTCTTTAGACTTGTAAGCCATAGAGATGGCGCCCACTATCCAGTGTGACAGTCTCTGCTTCGTGACGGCATAGCCTTTAGTGCGCCCACCAAGCACACAAAGAGCTGTTCCGACGCCTGAAGGGGCGGAGCGCTCTATATAAGTCTCAGCGCCTGACTGGGCAGAGCAAATTCGCCCTTTCGCCTTGCGACGCGGGCAGGGCCAAAAGAGAAATGACCTGTGCCCTAAAGGGAGTAGAAAGCACTTTAGGAACATAACCATGTCTAGGTTTGAGGACGACCCTGGAGTCGTAGGCCCAAACTTGAGACAGGAAGCACTCGTGGAGAGTGCGTGTAAATCGCCCACTCGCTTGACTGAGGCCAGTGCCAGCAGAAAAGCGGTTTTCAGCGAGAGGTGCTTTAGGCTCACAGACTGAAGCGGTTCAAAGGTAGAGCCCTTTAGAGCTTCCAACACTGTGGCAAGGTCCCATATAGGTACTGAGGGGGGGCGAGGCGGGTTCAGCCTTCTGGCCCCTTTAAGAAAGCGCACTATAAGCTCGCTTCCCCAGTGATTGTCCCGCGACCTGAGCGTGATAAGCTGCTATGGCGGCAACGTATACTTTGAGCGTGGAGGGGGAACGACCCGGCCCATTAGCTCTTGGAGGAAGGTGAGCACTTCTGCCACTCGCACGGGCCGAGGCTCCGTGCTGTACACCAGTTAGAGAATACCGACCATTTCAGTGCATAGAGCCGCCTGGTTGAGGGTGCTCTAGCTTCAGAAATAGTATTCAGAACTCTTTCAGAAAGGTTCGCGGGTATTGGTTGATGGGCCAAACATGGAGAGCCCACAGTTCTGGGTGGGGATGCCAAATTTTCCCTTGGCCTGCGTGAGGAGGTCTTTCCTCAGCGGAATCGGCCATGGGGCTGTGACTGACATGAGAGCCAGTTCGAGACCCATATTTGATTCTTCCACAACGGGCTATTAAGAGCACTGTGGAATTGGTTTCCTGATCTTTTGATGGCCTGTGGCAACATCGCGATCGGAGGAAAAGCATACAGAGGAGACTGGGCCAGACATGGGCCAGCGCTCTGTGTTTGGAGAAAATATTGGGCAGTGAGCATTGTCTTTTGAGGCGAAAAGGTCTACTTTCGCTTTGCCGAAGATGCTCCATATCAACTGAATCGTATGCGGGTGAAGAGACCACTCCCCGGGGGGAATACCGCCTCTGGATAGCATATCCGGACCCTGATTCAGAATACCTGGCACGTGAGCCGCCTTAGGGAGCTCAGGAAGTGCTCTGCCCATAAAAGGAGGTGATTCGCCATGGAATGTAGGGAGCGTGATTTCAGCCCGCCTGGCGATTTATATAGGATACCACTGACATGTTGTCCGCTCGACCAAGACATGGTGGCCCTTTATGTACGGAAGGAAAGCTTTCAGCGATAGGATGACCGCTTTCATCTCTAGACAGTTTATGTGTAGCCTTTTCTCTGTAACTGCCCACTGGCCAGAGACTGGCATGCCCTCGTAGGGCGCCCCAACCTAGGTTGGAAGCGCCTGTCGAGACCACTTTCCGCTTCGTGACTGTACCCATCATAACACCTGTTTGATACCAGGTGGTCGCCTTCCAAGGAGCCAGAGCTTTGACACAGCTGTGGTTCACTTTGATGCGAAACTGGCCTGATCGCCATGCGTGAGCCGAACGCGAGGGTTTAGCCAGCGTGAGGGGACGCATGTGTAACAGACCCAGTTTGAGTACTGCTGATGCCGAGGCCATAAGACCTAGCATTCTTTGAAAACGCTTTGAGGGGCAGCACACAGCTCTGAAAGACTTCGCCATGTTCTGAATAGAGAGGGCGCACAGTGACGTAAGCCGCGCCTCATCTGTATTGAGTCTATGACCGCACTCCAGAAACGATATAGTTTGGCTGGGAGACATTGAACTCTTGGCGATATTGATCCTGAGGCCCAAACATTCTAGATGGTTGAGGAGCCAGGACTTGTGTGTCATCAACTGTGCCTCTGACTGAGCCATGACAAGCCAGTCGCCGAGGTAGTTGAGTATCCGCATGCCTTTCAGCCTTAGCGGGCTATGGTTGCGCCCATGCACTTCGTAAAAGTGCGGGTGACAGGGATAAGCCGAATGGCAGAACCGTGTATTGATAAGCCTGACCAAGGCGAATCTCAAGAATGGCCTGTGACGGGTGCTATCTGAATGTGAAAGTATGCATCTTTCAGATCGACCGTGAAAAACCAGTCCCCGGCGAATGTGCGCGAGGATTTGTTTCACTGTCAGCATCTTGAACGGGCGTGTCATAGCGCTTTGTTCAGATGTTCGAGGTTCAGGATGGGCCGGAGGCCGCCATCCTTTTTGGAACGAAAGTAACGACTGTAAAAGCCTGACTCGCTTTGAGTGGGGTGCACGGTTTCCACCGCTCCTTCTCCAACAGTTTCGATACCTCGGCGCGAGCACGTGACTCGCGCTGCCTTTCACTGAGGTTCACCACGCGCGAAAGCGCGGGGTCTGCGAGCGAACTGTAGCGAGTAACCTCGCTTTTATTATGTTCAACACCCAATTTGATATGCCGGGATGGCCTGCCAGGCCTGGGCCCGTGAAGCCAGGGGCTGAATTTGGATGGGGCGGGCCGCTTAGTGATAGGGACCCGTAACCCGTGTTTTGTGCTTGCAACACCGTGGGGATAGTGTTTATGTATGGCGGCGCACTGTGTAGTGGGCGCGCACATTACATTTTTTGGCACAGGACAGCGTGTGAGCTGTGTGGGGGTGTTTGAACGTAGGTGTGCTGACTGTACAGTGGGCACATTGCCTACATAAAAGAGCTCTTTTTGAGATTTATTTGGGTCGCCGTGAGAACGGCGTTGTGTGCAGGCGAGCGCTTTTGATAGAGGGCTCGTTGACTGTGAAAACTGAGTCGGCAGTCACCTGATTGCAGGGAACTGTGAGACTGAGAGAGTGGGGTGGGGTCCAGCCGCGGGACCTGGCCACCTTCTTTTCCTCTTTGCGGCTAGGACGGCTTCGTGGCTCGGGTCTCAACGCTGCTTTGGGTCGAGGTCCCCGGGACTCGGGCTGCCTGCCGCTTGCAGAGCGTGAGCGCTGCCGATCCTGGATCAGCGTGGCCGAGGACGGCGGCGCGCTGCTTTAGCGGCTGGGTGGGCGGCGCGTGGCGGCCAGAGGAAGAGTTGGAGCGCTTGGGCAGAAAGTGTTTCATGGCCTGCGAGGCTTTCTGAGCCTCGTGAAACGCCGCGCGGCCAACGACCGCCGGACCGAACAACCCAGAGGAGGTAATGGGAGCGCCCAGAAAGGAGGCTTTATCCACGCCCTTCATGTCGGTGAGGTTCAGCCACAAGTGGCGCTCCAGAACAGTCAGGCTGGCCATGGTCCTACCGATAGCCTGTGCGTTAGCCTTGACTGCAGGGCTAAATCGGTGGCGCTGCGCAGGTCCTCAAGGCCTCAGAATCAGGAACAGACTCGTCCAGAGAGCGGAGAAGTTTGGCCTGATATACCTGGAGGACGGCCATGGTGTGGAGCGCTGAAGCAGCCTGGCCAGCGGAGGCGTATGCTCGACTGGCGAAAGCTGATGTAGAGCGACATGGCTTGAAGGGTGCTGAGCCTTGGCCTGCCATCCTCTGGAGGAGGGCTGACAAAGGTGCGCGCGACTGCTTCCTCGAGGAGGAAAACCTCGTATCCTTTTTCTCGCGCCACAACCGAGGAGAGCGCTGAGGAAAAGGCGGATTTAGCGCGCGAGAAGGGGGCTTTCCAAGCCTTCGCCATCTCGCCGTGTACCTCCGGGAAGAAGGGGCGGGCTTGGGAGGAGAGGAAAGGCGACGACCTTGTAGGAACCACTGGCCCAGCCTACTCCGTGGCGCTTCAGTAGGGTGGGACCACTCGAGCCCGAGGTCTTCCACAGCCTTAGTGAGCACCCGGACCATCTCCGTGTCAAAGCTGGCTTTGGCGGTAGTGGCAGTCTGCGCCGGCCGGGCTCCGAGACAGAGTCTGACCACTCGCTGCCAGATGCAGCCAACGAAAGGCTGTCCTCTCCTCTCCTTCCGCTATTGGTCCACCAATGAAACGGAACAGGCCACAGTAGGTGAGTGGCACTGTTCCTTCTGGATGAACTCGACCGGCGAGCGAGGCACGTGGGAGAGTTACTCGGCGGCGGTCGCCGACGCCGGGAGGCCTCTGGTCGCGCGCTTCTTCTTGCGCGGTCCGAGGAGCGCGGTGGGAGCGGAGACATCGAAGCTGGCGAGGCGAGCCCGAAGGGTCTGCAGAGCCATTTCGTCACACTCGGGCAGCCGCCCCTGTTGAGTGCAGTCTCCGCGTGGTCGCGTCCGAGGCATGCCACACAGATGATGTGGCGGTCGCCGCCGAGGAGAGGTGCTCGGCATGAGGCGCAGGAAGGGCGAGGCATTTGCAACAACGCTCGCGCTCTTTTAGAAATAGTTGCAACGGCAACACACAAATAGCACAGACACAGAATAAAGGATATATGCCGGATGGCGCAGCTGGAACGGCAGGCGGCTGAAGGCGGAGACCAAGCGGGAATGACGCCTCAGGGCTGCAGAGAAGTTCCGCTGAGTGCTTTTCGACGGCGGGGCTTCACTCGCCGGATGGCGCAGCTGGAACGGCAGGCGGCTGAAGGCGGAGACCAAGGGGGAATCCGACGTCCTCAGGGCTGCAGAGAAGTTCCGCTGAGTGCTTGTTCGACGGCGGGGCTTCAATTCCGGAGGTCAACGAAGGTATCGCTGAAGGAGATTAAATCTGATTTCCTATGGCAAAACACGGTCTATATAGCCTCAGATATGCTAATTTTAGAGACCTTGTTCGGCGGGAATTTTAGCGACCCCTACTGGTTCGCTCTCTCTCTGCCGCCGCCATAGGTTCATGCAGTTCCCGCTGCACAGCCAATCAGCGCCAGCTCGCGCTGGTCTATCGGCTGTGCAGCCGCATTTGCTTACATAGACACTTTATGAATAAAGTTTTTGCTTCATATTCTCGAGAAAAGGAGTTTTTCCCATACGCAATACGAGAGACCTCTCGAAAGGGAACTGACCTGTATGAGTAGTAATTCATCACTTGCGGGTAGTTCGGTAGAATGAAATCATTTCTTTATATCCCCCGTGACTCGATCGCGTGTGGCGCTGATATCTGTCTCTTATTACTATATCACATATCCTACTTCATACCACAGTCATGTTAAAAAACATGAATGCATTTACATAAACATTACTTGATCCATCGGTATGACAACTAGTTCGATGATTCCATGCTCATTTACTACGTTATCAATCTACAACTTTGCTATTGTTTTGAAGAGGTTAGCGACGCCTAGTGGCGAAAAAATACATAGCTTTAAAGGGATAGTTCACCCACAAATGAAAATATGATGTGTATCTGCTTACCCCCTGGGGATCCAAGATGTAGTCTTTGTTTCTTCAGTAGAACATAAATGAAGATTTTTAACTTCAACCGTTGTAGTCTGCCAGTCATAATGCATGTGAATGGAGAGTACAAAAAAAACCATGCTGCAAAGGTTGAAGTTAAAAATCTTAATTTGTGTTCTATTGAAGAAACAAAGACTACATCTTGGATCCCCTGGGGGCAAGCAGATAAACATCACATTTTCATTTTTGGGTGAACTATCCCTTTAATGTTTGCATAACAAAGAGAGAGAGAGAGAGAGAAAGTTTTTAAAACATAAAAAAAAAAACATTTTTGAACACATTTAGAAATAATGTTTTATAACCTAAATTTGGGATAGCTGTTCCAAACCTGTATACATCTCTTTGTTCTGCTGTACGCAAACTCGCAAAGGGAGATATTTTGGGGAAAAAAATTGTAACCTAGCAGAAACTACCATAGTATTTCTTTATGGTAGTCAATGGGGGCTGAGAACTGATTAGTTACAAACATTCTCCCAATTTAATATCTTCATTTGTGTACAAAGAAAGGTATACAGGTTTGGAACAACTTGAGGGTGAGTAGCTAAATGATGACAGAATTTTCAATTTTGGGTTAACTATATCCCTTTAATGGAAACATTAGCAAAACGTTCTTAGAACATATTTTTGTTAGCCGGGTAACCACTGTAAGTATGCAGTGACTAGCATGTACAGTAGGTGGCAGGAGGGAGTAGATGGGCTGCACACATAAACAGAACGAATACAACATAAAAGTAAAATTGTAAATAAAAAATCTTGTAAAATGATTACACTATTTTAACATGAAAGATGTCTGAGAAAGTAATCTGAAACTCTATATAACTCTTTATGAAAGTAAAGACTCAAACTAAGGCTGAACTTTGACTATATTAATTACAAGTATATTAAGATTAGATTATTAATTATATATTACCCTGTTGATTTTTTTTCAAACGTGAATAATATATTCATAACTATAAGGATAACAGTTACAGTCTAAAACATTTTTTTTTTTAAAGTTAATTTTCTCCATACCACATTATCCAAACCACAGCTGATCAGGAGGAATACAATTTAAGAATACACAATTTCAATTAAATTGTTCCTTATTTAAGATTTAATTATATTACATTTCATAATAATTTCTCTGTCTTTCTGAAGCGGAGTTCTCTACACAGTTCTCACGCTGATGATCAGTGGGTTAATCTGACCTCCACTAAAGTAAGGATAATGTGTGTACACCTGAGAACCCAGCGGGTTATAGAGAGATGGGTTATAATGCGGGATGAAGTTAGAGCCATACGGGAAGCTGTCCAGACGACTCTGGCTGAAGGGGCTGAAGTATTCCAGAGTGGGAGAAGGATAATAGTATGTACTGGTCACGGTGTTGATGGATTTCTGAGCCAAAGGACGTCGGATGAATCTCAGACTCTGTCATGGAAAGAAAGTATAACAGTTGCAGTATAACTTTTGTTTCAAATAGCAAATGTATGCCTGATCAAGCATTATTTTGAGCTTATAAAAAGCTTTTATTAGATAAAACATTAGGTGTATCCCAGTTCACATTTGTATATAGTGAGTAGTGTGATCACACTGGAAATTCCAAATAGAAAAAGTACACTTTTTTATACACTCTGATTATGCAAAGTTGCGTCTGAAATCGAATACTTCCCTACTATACAGTATGCGAAAAGTACCCGGATGACCATACTACTTTCGGCGAGATTCTGAAGTGCACATTCGATGGACACTTTACTATCCCATGTGGCCACGGGAAGGAATTTATGAATGAAGGTGAAGCGACTTCGATGTTGAATGGCAAAATAACCTTATAAAATGCATAAACTACAAAGTTGACTACATAGTCTATAAGTCACTTGGGACACACTATTGATGGTATATGCATGCTAAATGAACTGATTACGTCACTGAGATGCAATAATCTAGTATAATCTTTAGATTAAATGTCATGTTAGTTGAGTGGAATGTTATAAACAGTGTTTGGGAAAGTTACTTGTCAAAGTACTGCATTACAATATAACATTACTCCCTCAAAAGTAACTAAATCAAGCTTAGCGTCAGTTCTGGCAGGTCACATTAGTCAAGCTCGCATCAGCTGACTGTCAGCTGATCACGTCTACCTATAGGAATACAACGTATATCACAGCATACATATATACAACTCCTTCAGTACTATCAGCAGCTATCGTATTTCTCCAGAGCTCATTTACCCTCCTCCATCCCCAGCTCCTCCTCTCGCCCAGACAGGATTTGGTATTTTGGTATTTGGTTTGCTGCTATTATCCATGCTAGGCTGCATGGATGCGCAGGGATTTCTTGCTCAGAACAGTACAACACCGCCAATCCAAACTATATGCTACTTGTCAATCATCTTTGACGATATTGGTCCTGACAGAATTGCATTACTTAGTTACTTTTTTATTTACTAATCTGGGCTGGGCTTCCTTGTTTTTTTTTAAATAACTAATATATATATACATTTGCCATATATATATATGGCAAATGTAAAGGGTAAAGGCTTTTTTACACCAAAAGTGAAATGAAAAAGCCTCAGGCTAAAGGAAATCCAAATTCAGGCTTGTACAGTTAGAGGGCGCATCTCAAACAAATTCGGCACTCTTTAGCAATAAAAACTAAAAATTAAACACAAATGTGATGTTTATCTAGTAATTTTTGCTTATTAGTAGTTTGAATTGGATAATCAAAAGTCCGCAGCAAAGACATTATTTAAAATATTTAATTATTGTGGGTTTGTATCAAATTCTGAGTTTCGTTTTCACTGTTTTTATTAATTTTGAGGAATTCAAACAAACTGTTTTTGTGCAAGTGAAATTAGTAAATATTCACATTTAGTCTAGAGATACAATAAGCATCATATTCCTCTGCACTTACTTATGATTCCTCTCAACATTGGAACAGGAGAGCAGTCAGTAATTGGGAAAAAGTAACTTGTAACTTAATTGAAAAAGTAACTCAAAAAAGTACATTAAAAAGTAATGCGTTACTTTACTAGGTACTTGAAAAAAGGTGTAACTCACATTGCTTGTAATGCATTACTCCCAACACTGGTTATAAACATAAATAAATATTTCTGCAAGCTAGAATTCAAATATACTCACACCAACATTTATAGGGACATCTCCTGGTTGCATACCCTGTCCATGCTAAATATTCAAAAACAAGTGATGATCAATTACCACACACAAGAAAAAACATAGCTCAAACACTATATTCAAACACTCAAAATTGATTTTGTTGCTGACATACAGTAGAACAGAGTGCGCAGAATACAACCCCCAGCACAAGAATCACAGCCATCATGAACGGATCTCTAAAAACAGACAAGAATCAAAAGAGGAACGGTTTCTGAACTCATTGTTAACATACATGCAATACATGCAAAGTGAAATTGAAATTAGAATAGAATAACTCACCTTTTTAAATAGAAAAACCGAGTTATGGAAGAGGGTAAAAGATGATAAACCGAAATGACAAGTAACTATCTGTTTGAGTGCATATAAACTATTGTTCCAACCAATCAGATGAGGACTATGCCATCATGTCTTTAATCAACAAATCAATAAAAATGATGAATTATGCTTTCATTATGTTAATTACACACATAATAGTACCTTGGGAATGCAATTATTACTTTTAGTCATATTACAACAGTGGTTTTCTGTCATTGGTGAGGAAACTGAAACACTCCTGCAGCTTATGGAGCCATAAATGAGACCGCAGTTGTCGAAACCCGATCAGATTCCCCATGATAAGATCGAAAACAACTCTTAATATTAAGGTAAGGATGACACACTAGTTACTCAACGTGATCCGCAATGATAATTAATGTACCACATTATAGAAACCATAAAGACATTTGTAAACATGTCTGTCATATTTTGGTTATATTTTGTTGGGTGTAGCAGGTATATCTGGGTTTACCAAAAGTCTGAGGTTTATCCCACACTTTTTATTGGGAAGTCCTAATGAGCTGATGTAGCAATTTTAATAGGTGTGTGATTATTTCATTTTTAAAAATGTGGTCACAGTCTGATCGGATAATGACTTGTATGTTTTTCCAAATAAAACCATGAAATGTGCATATAGCAGATTACACAAAACCTGATTATTTATTGCATAAAGGTAAGTTCACAAAAGTTTATGCAGGTGTTAATAATATGATGCCGCATGTGTGCTTTTAGGGTAAAACTGAAAGATTAAGTTTGCAGTGTCGTCACTGTTTTTGCCACTAAAATCATTAGGTTTACTGATTTAAATATATAATATAATTCTGAGCAAAGATCTTTGTTCAAACATATGGAGTGATAAAGAGCCAGTCTTTGGTTAGGTGAGCAAAGAATCATGTCTGCATTCAAGATAAGTCTTGTCATCCTATGTGGCTCCATGTTTTTAATTCTGAATCTTGAAAAAGAAAATTCTGATCTAGGGTCATCAGTTCACTGGTCCTCCATTAGCTCAGGTGGAAACAGTATCATGGCTATAGGAATATGTATTTTCTTTCTTTCTTTAAGACTTGATATTGATTTGTGAATTGTTGTGGATTGTGAATATTTTGTGCTGACTGGTGTCAAGCTATTTGGTGTCTGTGATCTTTTTTTTTTTTTTGTATATGAAACTATGAGTTAACAGCTGAATATATGTGAATAGTGAATGTGATCGATGGTGTCAGAGGTGAGAACTCTCAGAGAGATGCTGACCTCTATTGGTTCAAATCTGTCATTGAAATAAAATGTTAAAATTGTTTTTTTGGGGGGGCTTGCTACATATTCACAAGTACTAAAATAGTTAATATAAATGTTACCGTATATGTAATGTTACGAATTGTTGTGATACAGTATATGTGAAAAGCTAATGTATAAATGTTTCTACATTCATGAAATTATATAAAGAAGATAAGGGAAAACACCTTGTGGTTTGGTGCAGGCCTACTAGTTAGCTGCTTTGGATATAAAGCAGTTGCGAATTATTTGAATAATTAATCAAATTATTTTTATCCCTGCAAGTAATAGACAACTGTATAGTTTCATCAAGTGAATTATACACATTGCATAAGACCGTTGGAATGCAAAGATGCTGTAGTTACAGTAGGCCTACAGCAGTGGGTTTCCATAATTACTGAGGAAAGTCTTGACAAATACACCTGCAGTTTATGGAGACATAAACAAAACAGTAATGATGTCTAGACTTGACAAGGTCACAATCTTCTCACTTTAAGACGTAAACTTGCTTTTACTATAAACTTCCGGAAATCATTTTAGTAAAATGTTTTACTTATCTGGTTCTGTACAATGTGATATTATCTGAACAATGTCTGAATTACGTGTTTTGACTAGAATATTCAAGATGTCGTAATTTAATTAGTTCTGCTGTGATTACGCTGTGGTCACGTGTGGTAAGATCTGATTGGACAGATTTTTTTATGTACTACACATAAAGTATTTAAATGCATCTATTGCAACATTAAAGCAGACATGATTGTTTCTCGCTTGATGGTAAGTTTACAATTCTTTTACATTTATTCCTCTTCAATAGTCAAGTATTCAGGACTTTGTAACTTTGATGCATACAGTACGTGATATCTGCAAAGGACTATAAATTATTATGACTGACATTCAGATAAGAACTGCATATTATAACACTCAGTGGCTGGTTTATCACGAGGCATGCATGATATTTAGATGGCCTCAATTTGAACATCAAATGGGACATTCACACTTTCCATTGTTTAAATAGAATAGAATTGTAAACATGTCAGCATTATCTTAGTAGGCCTAGAAATGGTTGTTGTGGTTTTTAAAGATATTTTAAATGTATAATCTTAGGGTTTGCTATTTGATCTGAGCGCTGTTTTTGGCACAATTAATTACACATTTCTAATCGACAGACAGAGGCAATGTGTCAGAATAACTGTGACGGCACTGCTGTCAAATCAAACATTTGGAATAGCTCTACGATATCAGTTGTCTTGAGGTTAGTTAATCACTTGTGGTGTGCCTCAGGGCTCAGTGCTGGGGTCAGTACTGTTTTCACAGTACACCACTTTCTCCAGCTAAATGCAGATAAAACAGATATTGATTTAGTTATACTTTTCATTTACACTTTTGGACAGCTTTAGGTCATATGTTTACCATCCTGTACACAACACATGACTAAATTTGCCATGCCATTGCCCCGCTGATTTTACTTCAGAATTGTCTATTCTCAAGAATGAATGTATGGTCTGCTTTTTTTTTTTCTATTTATTTTTGAATTTTTTTTTTAATTCTTTATGCTTTGTGAAGCACATTTTTTTTATTTAGTACCAATTATTGTTGTTTTTATGATTATTACCATTTTTTGCTTTATGTTACAAAAAAAGTGTTTTGAAGCTTTAAAAGTGTTTTGTGCATTTTAGGGTAAAACTTAAGGATGAAGACAGTCATTGTAGTGTTGTCTATCCTGGGTCTTTGTCTCAGTGCTCCAGTAAGTTCCACTAAAAATATCAATAGGTTAAATCGATTAAACGTGAATTAAAGTATTAGTTCACTTTAAAATGAATATTACCCCATGATTTACTCACCCTCAAGCCATCCTAGGTGTATAGATATTTTACTTTTTAAAGTTTTAAATATAGATATTTATAGATTTGCTTCAGAGGGCCTTTACTAACCCATTTATGATGGATGGATGTGCTTTTTTGAGCTTCAAACTCATGAGCCCCTTTCACTGCCATTATAAAGCTTGGAAACAGGATATTTATTAATATAATTCGATTGTGTTCATCAAAAAGAAGAAAGTCAAATACACCTAGAGGGTGAGTCAATCATGGAGTAATTTTCCTTTTAAAGAGAACTACTCCTTAAAAACAGAATCATTCTGAACAACATTCTCTGTCTTCATACAGGTGGAGCAAGACACAGGCGGAGATAATGAGCCAGTAACTGGTGAGGTGAGAAAATCATTTCTGCATAACAACATTCCAAAACAATGCATTTACATGTCTGTACATCTTTCTGTGAACGTTGTGTTTACTGATCTAGGGTCAGCGGCATGTTGGTTCTCCACTTGCTCACACAGACCCCATCACCAGGACTATCTTCTTCCCTATTCCGAGAGCTGATAACATCCTTACAAACCCTTATTTTAACTACCAAAACCCATACTACCATTACCAATACTACCCGTATTACCCGTACTACCCATCGTCCTACCCTGCCTACACACTGCCCCCTATTGTTATCAGCCTGCCTCAGAGAAATCCCTGAAACTGCCTGAATCATTACTTCAAGAGCTTCAACGGCAGATGGCACAGATGAAATCTTTTATTTATGAACTTTATAGGCTGACACTTGACAAAAATGTCCTTCTTTCATTTATTAAATAAATATACCAGAAATGTGCAATGATGTGATCTGTATCCAATTTACTGTATTTGTGTATCTAAAAAGGTTTAATTAAGATATCACATGAGCCAGAGTGTGCTTCGTTTTGACCATTATTGTCCAATTGTTTTACACAATAAAAGGTGTAACATTGCACTGTTGTGATATTATTGTTCCTTCTGTACTATATTAATGAAATAAATAAAACTGCAAGCAGCGATATGGGGCTGGAAGCGCAATGCAAAGCAGGAAGAGCAAAAACAGCAGACATTTACTTTATTTCTAATCCAAGAGGAAGAAGGATTAGTATTACAGTTGTCCGGTTAATAAAGGAATTGAAATGACACAACACACAATTTTATAAAGTTGTCCCTCACAGGACTCTAACCCACTGTCTCTTGGTCGGGTGCTTTCACTCATCGTTTTGTGCCACTGGAAAACAGTGTGTTCACACAGATGCCGAAGTTCCAAGTGAAAATCTACTCAAACTGAAGATTTTATATATAAATGCACAACATGTTGTATTTAATAAGTTAAAATTAAATCATTCTCAGAAAGACACAATGTCTGGAACAGAAGCAACTTTTGCACCCCTTCTGGCCACAGTCTCTTGCAGTCTGGGCATGTGCCACACCGGATTCGAACCCACGACCTGTAAGGTTCAGGGAAGGAGGCTTAACATATTGCACCACTCAGTTGACATTGATTCACCTGGCTGCCGAGGAGAGCCTTCAGTGTGAGAATGAGCACATAAACAATATTAACAATCTACGGTAAGCTAATGCTAATGTATCTTATGGTTACCTAATAGCTGAAGAGCCACATTAGAAAGAATGGCAACTGGTTACTATGGTAACCAATTAGCATGCTAAGCTAACTAACATAAGACAACAAATATGCAAGGTCAACTTCAGAGAGGAATGTCTTGGAAACGGTAGTGAATATCAAAAATCTGTTAAGTCATTTTTGTGTGGCTTGGTCGAAATATCGACTGAGCCGATTTTCGGCATGACAACATCCAAACGACAAAATTGAGCAAAAATCATTTAGAGTAACAATTTGCTTCAATATGGCAGACAGTCACGATGTTGGAAAATTACAAATTAGATATTGTTGGAATCGGTATAAACCAAGAAACATTTAAGAGGCGAGTGACCAAGCCAAAAACATAATGACACAAAACACGTTTTGAACCATGTTTTTAAAAGTTCTAAGAGTTTTTGCAACAAATCTCTGGAACACTAGAAATCACTTGTGGTGTTCCTCAGGGCTCGGTGCTGGGGCCAGTACTGGTGTAAAATAACACTGTAGTGAAATGATTGTTCCTTCTGTACTATATAAAATATGGCAACTAAATAGGCCTAGAGGAGATTTGGTTTGGTTGGATATATGATTTGGTCAGGGTTAATTTAGTCCTCTTGACACACAACATTAAAACTAATAAAATATAAAAAAATAAAAAAAACCTCTGGAATGAAATACTTAAAATATGAGTGTTACTTAATAAAGATAGAATACTGATTTTGATACCCGTGATTGTGTATGTAAATGTGATAATTATGTTAATTATGAAAAGTTAAGTTTAAGTTTAGAAAAAAAATGTAAAAACTATTTAAAAATAATATTAGTATTACGAGGCCTTGTAAAGGCTAAAATAAACTCAATGTTAAGAGGTGTTGGATTAGAGAGAATGATGGGGCTTTGCGAGCACAGTTTGATATTCAATCATCACAGCAATTAGCTCTCAGCTGTGTGTTAATGACAGGCGCACTCATTAACAGCCTATTACAAGAGCACACTGACAAACTCTCATGATAACACTTCATGAGGGTCACACAAACACTGTGCAGCTGAATGAGAGCAGCATGAGAGCAACCTGTCTGCTCATCTCAACAGATTGCTGAAATGAAGGGGAAATTAGGTTCAAATGAGATTTGGTTTGTGTTAAAAATGCTAGATCACTGATCTGAAAAGGGAGCACGTTTTAATTTCATCTTTATTTATCATTTTTATAATGCATTACAGTTTGTCTTCCAGTAAAATGAGGCCGGTTTCTGATATTCGTGATCACAGCCATATTTGAGAGGGAATAAACTGCATGGTCTTTGCGTTGAAAAGGACAAAATAGGAACTAGTTCATCCTTTTTTGCAACACATGGTCTGTGAAAGCAGGTGATCTTCAGAAACCTCAGGAGGACAATACATTGTATATGAGCCGTTTTTTTTCCCATTCCTTTATTTATGATTTTTTTGCAGCTAAAATTTAGGGCATTGTCTGAGTATAGTTTGTCAAAAACCTTGATGCTAAGTTTTACGTTATGTTACTTTTTTTACGTAACGTTACTTTTATGTTAGATATTAGTTTATTCAACAGCTATCAGGCATAACATTATGATATTTACATTTATGCATTTGGCAGACGCTTTTATCCAAAGCGACTTACACTAATTACAGGGACAATCACCCTGAAGCAACGTGGAGTAAAGTGCCTTGCTCAAGGACACACTGGTGGTGACCGTTGGGATTGAACCAGCGTTGGGATTGAACCAGCAACCTTCTGCATGTCAGTTAAGTGGTTTAACCCACTGGACCACCATCTCCATGATGATCAACATGATATGGTCCTAATATTGTGTTGGTTCCCCTTTTGCTGCCAAGACAGCCCTGTCCCATCGATGCATGGACTCCACTAGACCCCTGAAGATGTGCTGTGGTATCTGGCACCATGTTAGCAGCAGATCCTTTAAGTCCTCTAAGTTACGAGGTGGGGCCTGGATTGGACTTGTTTGATCAACCTGTGTTCCCCAGGCATCCTTCCATTCCTCTGTGGTCCAGTTCTGATGCTCACGTGCCCACTGTTGGCGCTTTCGATGGTGGACAGGGGTCAGCACGGGCACCCTGACTGATGTGCAGACCGGGAACACCCTACAAGAGCTGCAGTTTTGGAGATGATCTGACCCAGTCGTTTAGCCATCACAATTTGGCCCTTGTCAAACTCGCTCAAATCCTTACGCTTGCCCATTTTTCTTGCTTCTAACACATTGAATGTTTGAACACATTCACTTGCTGCCTAATTTATCCCACCCACTAACAGGTGCCGTGATGAGCTAATCAGTGTTATTCACTTCACCTGTCATTGGTCATAATATTATGGCTGATCAGTGTATATGTCTCATAAAAATAAAACAAAAAAACACCATCAGATTTCTTTCTCTAATACCTAAAATGCACCACATTCATGGATAGTGACATGAAATATTAATCATAGGAAAAAGAATATAACAGGATTTTTATATATATTAATGAAGTTTAATATAATTTTTCATACACATTGACATTTTACAATCAGTCGCTTCTGTTTAAGACCAGTGATTTAGACTGCTGCTGTGGTTTGTGCCATTTTTGAAACTAGAACTTTTGCAAAAACAGGAAACAGTGGTTGCTGTTGAATAGGTAAAAAAAAAAAAAACTACGAGAGGAAACAACGAGACTGGTTTTAAACACACAAAAATATATTCATGGATGCAAATAAAAACAACCTGCCACACTAGTGACTGAACCAGATTTCAAACAACCAGAACACCAGATGTTTTGTTAATGTGGCTCCATTTGCTTGATGGCTTATTTTTAAGTCTCTAATAACAGTCTTGACTGTTTAAATGCTTAATTGCATGCTGATTGTGGATCCCTGCCATTACAATGACAAGGGGGAAAAAATCTGTTATTGTTAAAGCTACAGAAATGTTAAACGGTCTTCGTGTTAAAACAAAGACTGTCTTCAGATGAATAGTGGAGGCCACAGCTGAGGGCAAAGCTGTAATTAAACTAAATGATAAGGCCACTCTAAGAGACCAATAATGAATGCAAGTTGCCTGTTTGAGATGTGAGGCTTTGATTTAAGAAACAGTACAGCTAATTGTATTAATATGGTTTATTTACACTTATTATATGCGCAAACTGTTCGTCTCATGATCCTATTTTTCAGAGCAAACTTATTAGTCAGAAAATATACTCAATACAATTAGACAATACATTTCACAAACTAAAAAAAATACATTTCTAAGACATCACTTAAAGGTGCAGTGTGTGAATCTAGTGGTGAGGTTGTGAATTGCAATTACCAACTGCTCACCCCTCCCTTTTGAAGCAAATAGAGAAGCTACGGTGGCCGACACAGGACAAACAGGTCATTGTTCCAAGAGATCAGAGAGTAGCTAGTGCTATGTAGAGAAGTTTATCCATTAAGGGCTACTGTAGAAACATGAGGGCGAAAAATGGCAACTTCACTGAAAGGGGACCCCGCGGTGTGTGTAGATAGAAATGGATCATTATATGGTAATAAAAACATAATAGTACATTATGTAAGGTCTTTATACACCACTGAAAACATAGTTATGTATATTATATTGCATTTCTGTCAATAGATCCTCATAAATACTACACACTGCACCTTTAACAATTTCCAGCTTTCATAATACTTACAGAAAGTCTTGCCACTCTTAAAAATAAAGGTTCCTTATTGGCATTGATGGTTCCATATTGAACCTTTAACATTCACAGAACCTTTCCATTCCACAAAAGGTTCTTTAGAATTTTTTAATGTTCTTCACACTGAGAAAAAACAGGATCTTTTAGGGTGTGTTCACACTTGTAGTTCAGTTCGCTTGGTCTGGACCAAAAAAAACCTCTGAACTCTGATGGGCAACATTGTGACAATGGTGAGAAAAAACAGGTACGCTTGAGCAATCTGTCCTTTGTAGGATTGCATCTTTGTGACATCATGTCCCGTTTTTGGTTCGTTTACGTCTCGGTCCGCTTGTTTGGTGCACCAGGGTTCACATGGCAGTTTGTTTCAAGTTTGTTTTAATCGAACCAAATATGCCAAGTGTAAACACACCCAAGAACTGTTCACTTCTTTGTGGAACCAAAACTGTCTCTTTTATAGCATCATTGTGAGAGCCCCCTTTTGGAACCTTTGTTTTTAAAAGGATAGTTCCCCCAAAAAATGAACAGTTATCATTTACTTGACCTTGAGTTGTTCCAAAACTGTATGAATTTCTGCTCAACACAAAAGAAGACATTTTTAAGAATGTGGGTAACCAAACGGTTGATTGGCCCCATTGACTTCCACTTCATTCTTCAAAATATCTTCTGTGTTCAGCAGAAGAAAGAAATTCATACAGGATTGGACAACTTGAGGGTGAGTAAATGATGACAGGGTTTTCATTTTTGGGTGAACAATCCTTTTAAGAATGTGCATACTAAAAACTTCTTGATTCTGGTCAGCGTATGGTCTATATTTAGATTGAGGTGGCAATTTTAAGGGCCAAAATACAGAATCTGATGCTACCATATTCATTGCTAAAGAAACGTGTCTAGGTTATTTCTCAAATAAAGAATGTTTCTTCATGAACACTTCCCTTTTTATCCATCAAACATTGGGTTGAGAAAATTACCAATAGTGCTGTGCTCAGAATCATCCAAAAGGCGTCCGTAAGAAGACCGTCTGCAACACACAAACAAATCATAAAGCCACTGACAATTCATTTAGCAATAACTGCGGGAAAAAAAGTGAATTTACTCTGTTATCGCCTACAAGACAAAACTATGATATATTTTGCATGAAAAAATTTGCATCTTTTTTTAGAATTTTAGACTTTTTTAGACACATTCCCTCCCAACTACTGTAATGCAAAATATTGTCCTTCTCATTCATAATTTGTTACAATAGGCAAATATTAAACTCACCACAATAAATACTACTATGATGTATGTATAAATACTTTAGAATTTAAGTACAATTCAAGAAAATTATATATTTTATTTTTCATATTTTTGTTTATAACGAAATGCAATTAAATTTTTAAAATGAAATTTATAACAAAAAAACGAATTATCCTAAAACATATCTGTAATAAATATAAATCCATAAATTATCAGCTCTGTGGGACTGACCATAAAATGCTTTGGAAGAAAAATAAATGAAGAATAACTACAAATAACTGCATGTTTTCTCTTGACTCACCTCATTTTGAAGTAGTACGCTCCAACAAGTAAGATTAATACAATGACAAGGAAGCTAATTATGATGACAGCGACACTCCCTAAAAAGGAATAAGGAAAAGATTTAGTTTGCTCAATCATCTCTGACATATAGTATGTCATGAAAGCTATTTTAGGCATATTAAGAATCATTACTTTTGTTTGTATTATTACTTTATTAATATCAAGCAAAACAAAATCATGAAAAAAAAGGTATACTGAAAAGACAAACTACAGCAGAGTGTAATTTTCTTGCACTCTTTCTTTTCGCATACAGTGAATTAATTTAGATACTTTGGACACACTTAAAAATGTGAATGTCGCTGCACGCACGCACGCACGCACGCACGAACGCTCTCTCTCTCTCTCTCTCAAAGCTATACGTCTCACAAAAAGAGGCGTGAAAAAGGTTTGACAGAACAAAAGATATAGTGTTCAAAATGAAGACAAAAAGTATTGTTCTCCTTTGTGGTTGTCACATGCTAGCGGATCACGTCCATACTTAATGCGGTGAACTACACCTGTGGTTACTCTCCTACAGTATCACTCCTCATTGTAACACCAGCCAAAAGTCATAGAGCAAAAATGCTATTTCTGAGAAAAGCACTAGTAGCATTTGTTTGCAGATGAGACTTGTTTTGTTGTTCGGTGCAATGACATTCAGACCGTTTTAAGTGTAAGCTAAGGTGTCCTACTTAGATGTTATGAAAAGGGTGTGAAACAATATAACCTTTACGGGAAAAGGCTATATGTTATAGGTAACTGTTAATGGTTCAATCACTCAGTTACAATATTACATATTAACTTCGAACACACTTAACATGTTTGGGAATCAGTGGTTTGGGTGTGTAAACAATAATAAATCCAGTTGCTAAGAACACAAACCTGTTTGTGACCTGCCTTGATCAATATCCAAGAATGTTTGCATTTGGCAATATCATTTAATTACAGGCTTGAGGAAATAAAATATAAGATTTTATGACTAGCTAGCTAGAAAAAGTCATCTTAATTTCTTAAAAGGATTAGTTTACTTTAAAATGAGAATAACCCCATGATTTACTCACCCTCAAGCCATCCTAAGAGTATATGACTTTCTTCTTTTCTGATGAAAACAATCAGAGTTATATTAATAAATATCCTGATGTATTCAACTTGCGCAGAAAGATTAACACCTCTCGCAGTTTAAAACGCTAATGCTACGTTCTAGCGATACGTCTTGCCAGTTGTGCTTTTTCCATTAGTTGAATTGTGTACGTCAGAAAGAAGAAACTCATATACACCTAGAATAGCTTGAGGGTAAGTATATCATATAGTTATTTTTAGGGGTGTAACAATATATCGTGTCACAATATATCGCAAAACAAAAATGCAATATGTATTGGGGATAGTGACAATATTATATATTTTGTGAATAGTTCACCCAAAATGAAAATTTCTATAAGAGAAAGAAATTCAAGTTTACAGAGTTTTAGTGTCAGGATTACATTAAACTACTATATAATGATGAATATGACATAATAATGCAATGGGGGAATATTTGTGGGTCCTCCTGATGCCGAAAGTCCAAGCCTCTTAATTTCTAGCCTCAATGTAATACCAAATTTAGCATCGATCATGGTATAATCGCAATAATGTTGTATCGTGATATGTATCAAATCTTGACATGAGGGTATTGCTACACCCCTAGTAATTTTTAAGGGAAATACTCCTTTAAATGTCATCCTAAAATTATCACTTTAGTTGTTAACCTCAATAAATAAGTTTGAATTTTAATTTACCTGAACTGATCCGGCTTAAGAAAACCATATAGGAAACCATAAAGTCTTATAAGGAAATACAATACACCCTTGACCTACTTAAGATCTGGAGCAAAAGGTCAGAAAACAAAACTTTGCGTTCATTCAACTCTTGGTGGGACTGAAACACTGTATTAATGATACAATGAAATATTTACACAAGTTGCAAAAAATATGCACTCATACCTGAGCTCAGGGCCTCTGGGTCCTTCTTTTCTTCTTCAACACTGGCTGTGTGTTGTGTTGACGATGTTACCGGATTTTTGGTTGTCGTTTTTGACTCCTTAGTAGAAGAGGACACCAGCGTAGTTGTAGGCCTAGGACTAGTAACCGTAGATGTAGTTTTGGCACTAGTAACAACCGCTGTCGTGCTTCCCAGCGTTGTTTTCGTTGAAGTAAAACTCTCTGAAGAGGATGTTGTCTGAGTTCCAGTCACCCAACTCGATGTGGTCGATGCGTTGGTCGCATTGTTGACTACACTGGTGAGCTCAGATGCTGAGGAGGTAGTAGTATTATTATTGCTAGAGGTTGTATTTGATGTTGACTGAGCTGATGTAGAGTCGTTCGTAGTGTTCGAGGTGGAAATCAACGGGAAATCAGTTGTTGTTTCATTTGTGCTGACGGCCGTGGATAAAGATTGACTCGTGTTTCCTTCAGTGACATTAGCTGATGCTGTGTATGTAACGTTAGAAGTCAATGGCGATGGATGAGATGCTGTAGTTTCTGCTGTTGGTGTAGATGTGCCAGTTGTGCTGCCTCCAAATATCATCCAACCTTCAAGTCACAACAGACAAAAACAACTAAAAGGCCTACATTAACCCATGCACATACATAACCACTCTTGCACCAAACCTACATCTTCTAAACAGGAAACACTTAACTTACGTGGAGTCGCTTTATGTGCAGTAGTTGCACCGTACGTTTAAATTCAAATCAATACCTTTATTAACGTTACACCTTATAAAAACTAAAATAACACCCATGAGCTACAAATACAGTGACGTCAAATGGGAATTTAGTAGCACGTGTTTTGAATTAATTGGTAAGCCTAATATTTAATATTAGCCTACAATTTAGATTACAGGTGTCACATGTAGGCTATAGACTAAATAATTACAACAGCAATATCATTTCCTTTTAAAATTCCGTAAAATAATTATTTGCAAATGACTACGTATATTGTTGATAACTTATAATAAGTAGCTAAGTGAACACTATAATGTTTATATAGTACCATTAATAAACATACCTGCTAATATCACCACCGTTGAAAAGTGCATCTTCATTTTCCTTCCTCTTTCGTTTCTAACGCTGCGACTGTTAAACCGTTTCTCTCTTGCACCTCAACACATGTGAGTGACAAGAATTTACACGCACAGGTCGTGAGCGCGCAGGCGTGCACGCCTCCGCCCTGCTGTGACCTCTTCTAATAATGCCATGTCAAACGAGCAAATAAACAGGCGGGCAAATGTGCTTTCATTGCAAATAAAAAGCGAGGTATTGTATATGGAGTGTAGGCTAATGGCACGAATTATAAACAGTTTATCGTAAGAGACCAATGACATGCAATGGCCAAAACTCACCACTAGATAGGAGCAAATCATAGAAGATTCACTGAGACCTCTGTGCACTTAGTCACTATGACACCAAAATTGACAATTTATATTTTTATGAAATACCAGTGTTTATTATAAATGGTTTATCTGTGCACATCACTATTTTTTAAATGCATGTGCCGCCTAATCTAATTTCAAAATAACCTTCCCTCCCTCTTGCAGCTCATCTTTTATCTTCTCTGATGACATGATAACTGGCATGAGGGTGGGACAATAACCTGTCACTCACTTGAGATCGGCCAATCCATCCATCCAATCAATTCCCGATGGATAAAGCCCTGGCCTACAAAATTAGTGGGTGTTTTCAAACTGATGGGTGTTTATAAATCACACAATGAAAATGATCCCCTTCACCCGACCCCACCCTTAAACCCTACCCACACGGTGACGTGGGCAAATCAGGTAACACAGTCCCTCTGTTTATGGCCACACCCACTGATGAGGTAACGCCTATTACTAACCTGCAGAGACATTTACTTGTACATTTTGCTCTTGTTCGAGAAGCCGTTTCACAAATTCACTATAGATAACGTAAAATAAAAGGTATAACAGCTTCACTTGACTTATGCAGCATTTTTTCCTCCTCCATTTCCCTCAAATAAGCAAGGAGTAAGCCAGAGTTTCCGCTAGAAAAAAACGGTGCCGGTCAAAGTGACCGGCAGAGGTTTCGTTTTCCGCACATTTTGATGATATGCCGGTCAAATATCGCCTCTTAATTAGTCAAGTTGAGGAAAACTGAAAGCAGTTTATGAAACTTAAAAAAAATGACATAATCAGGCCGTATATGCAACATGTTTATTAGCCTAACTTTCAAACAGACGGGGAAAAAAACATGAACGTCCGATTGGTGTCAATCAACCAAACCTGGTGTCTAACCCTCTTGTGAATCCGTTGCGTCGTCCTTTCTTTTCGCAGCGCGAACAGAAAATTTTTCCGTTACCATCAACTACCTCACATCTTAGCCATGGGAACTTGTCACTTGTCATATATTATAGCCGTTAGGCGTGCGCTTTATTTGAAATGCAACATGCGATGTTGTTTAAAAACTTTAAAACGGTGGATTCAGATTTTGTTAGGGGGCGGGGCCGGGATTATTTTAATCTGACAATTTGACCGAAAAGATTTAATTTTGTCGGACATTTAATTTTTTTCCGGCCAATGTCCGGTAATTACCGGACAACGGAAACCCTGGAGTAAGCACCTTTGGCTATAGATATTATTGTAAATGAGCATAAGCCCCATACGGTCCGCCATGATTGCTACCACAATTCCTTGCACTCAGGCAGTTTGGCGTGACTTTACCTGGAACGCTACAAAGTCGTGAGTCGTGGTTTGAAGTCGTAATTTACGGGTTCAAAAACCTGCCTGGAACGCAACATTATTTCAGCCATTTAACCAAAACTCCATTCAAAAAACCCTTTGAGAACCGGAAGTGCTAAATTACTAACTTGCTTCCACCTTTTGGCCTACAAACTAGCAGGCCCTACTAGTGTTGTAGTACTCGAGACCGGCCTTGGTCTTGAGACCGGTCTTAAGACCATTTTTTAAAGGTCTCGGTCTCGACCACATTTGTACTCGGTCTTGTCTCGGTCTCAGACTTAGAGGACTCGGGATTTTGTTTCAAGACCGGTCAAGACCACAACTGCTGGGATATTACTAAATTGCTGGTGCATTGTCTGATTTAATAACATCATTAATGTGATTGGATGTAAAACTTGCTGCTTCAGATCAATAACCTGCAATCAATAACTTATTTCTACTTTGATTTATTTATTGTGCCGGTTCAGAAATGAGGGATTGTGTCAAAAATTCAAGATATTGTTGCAAAAAAGTATTTGTTATCTGGATTTTATATTATACTATCATCTTCCCTTTAACATTTCCTGTAGTCTTCAGCGCTGGGAAGATGAATCTGTATTTAAACTGGGTCATTAATGTAGTAGAAATGTGAAATAATTGCCTTCTAGACTGAGAAAACACAGCAAATGTATTTTTGTCTCATGGGGATGAAAGACAACAATTCCATAATGCACTTCGCTGCCCTACGAGGCCACTCTAGGCACGGCTACTGGATTACTGGATCACCTGCCCACAGCGTTCATTTTCATAAAATCAGTTCAGTTAGAGACACTACAATTAAAAACTGAACGTGTCTGTTCAATATAATGTGAGTGGTGCCAATTGAGTGTCACGGCACAACAGCAGGGTCGGATTGAAATTACTAAAAATGAATGGCTGTTTGGAGCATTTCAGTTCATGTCAAACTTAACATAGGAAGTTCATTTGAAAAGTTGAAACACTCACTTTGCTCTCCACCGCTCAGTTTACATGAATCTCTGCAGCTCCCCGAGCCGAGTGCTGTGAGTGCGATGTTGAAAACATGTGGAAAAGCGCCCACTGCTGGCTGTAGTCTTTAGCCTCTGGCAAAAAAAACCCTCAGATGAAGCAAAATGACGCGTCATCAGAGGATTTTTTTCCAGAAATAAAATACATCATTCTCTCGTCTCAGGGTCATATGAGGGGGGGAAGTACGATAATTTGAATACAATCCCGGGTTTGAAATGAGTGCACTCAATAACATCCATTATGGTTTCGGTCACCACTACAAATGGCTGTCCCCTAAAATAATGCACTATTTGAGGGTATAGGGTCTCCTCGCATCAGCTTGTGGGTAATCGGGTATAGCTGCTGCTTAGCTATAGGTTAGCTGTTAACCTTTAAAAGTCCATATTACTGGTGGGTATCTTGAGACAAAACAATGGCATTAAGTCTGGGACTAGACTTAAGCTTTGTCTGTGAAACCGGGGGGTAATGTTATAATAGGATCACTGTGATTATTGCTCAACTTTTTAATATAACTATTCCATAAACATTTGTGTAGATTTACATACATTGCAACTGCATCCCATTATAGATCCTTCTTGTCCCCATTGTTTCTCCAATAAGCTTACTGTAAATGCAATGCTTTTGGTACAAATAACAGTTACAGACGGAAACAACATGTTGTCATATCATCATTCCATGCTGAGACTACTTAGTTTATCCTCATTCCAAACCACATTCCATGATGATCTGTCAAAATATGTGTAGAGAGTCATACAGGTGGAGCTCAGTAGAAGCAAAGGGCATGTTGACTTTGTTTTGCAACTCACAAATGCACCATTATGGTGATAAAATCAGTATCAGTAATATTAGTCTTATCAGTAAAAGAACAAAACAGAATAAGAAACCCACTGAAAAGACCATAAGGTGCTGGTCTAAGCTGAGTCGGTTTCCAGGTTTTCAACCCTGGACTTGGCCAGATTCTGTATCTTAAACAAGCCTATAGAGCAGCAAACCAACTTATACTAAGCTGGTATTTTGGGAAGGGGAAATAAATATATCAAATACATTGATTCTGTCAGCACATTATTTGTGTAATGTGGTGAAAGGGGAAAGAATATTTATTTTTTAATCAAAGACTCTAAACAGAAAGCAGTGTGACAGTGATTGAAGGGCGTGTTTTGAGAACAGCTGTAGTTTCACAGTGTCATTTCAAACATGCTTTCATGGTTTCGAGTGTTTCAACACATATGCAAAATGATGCAACAACTCCATGGACAGAATATTACAATGTGCCAACACTGTGAAATGTTCAAAATGCAAGGACCCTTACAGAGCAGTGTTATTTTATCATTTAAGTACTACTATAGTCTAGTTTTTATTCATATTTTGAATTTGTGTTTATTTTATTTCAAGTAATGAAAATGTTTTTTGATGGTTTTAGTTAGTTATAACTATAATAACACAGCTACAGAGTTTTGATGCAACATAAATTAAAGGGATAGTTCACTCAAAAATGAAATTCTCTCATTAATTACTAAACCTCATGTCGTTCCAAACCCGTAAGAGTTTCGTTCATCTTTGGAACACAAATGGAGATCTTTTTTGATGCAATCTGAGACAACCAATGAGGTTCATTCCTATGTTATGCAGCATGTTTGAGTTTCTGGAAGCACCAGTGAGGTTCATTCTCGTGTTTCGCAGAACATTTGAACTTTCGCAAGAACCAGTGAGGTTCATTCTGATGTTACGCAGCATGTTTGAGCTTCCACAAGAACCAGTGAGGTTCATTCTGATGTTACGCAGCATGTTTGAGCATCCATAAGAACCAGTGAGGTTCATTCTGATGTTACGCAGCATGTTTGAGCTTCCACAAGAACCAGTGAGGTTCATTCTGATGTTACGCAGCATGTTTGAGCTTCCACAAGAACCAGTGAGGTTCATTCTGATGTTACGCAGCATGTTTGAGCATCCATAAGAACCAGTGAGGTTCATTCTGATGTTACGCAGCATGTTTGAGCTTCCACAAGAACCAGTGAGGTTCATTCTGATGTTACGCAGCATGTTTGAGCATCCATAAGAACCAGTGAGGTTCATTCTGATGTTACGCAGCATGTTTGAGCTTCCACAAGAACCAGTGAGGTTCATTCTGATGTTACGCAGCATGTTTGAGCATCCATAAGAACCAGTGAGGTTCATTCTTGTGTTACGCAGCACGTTTGAGCTTCTGCAAGAACCAGTGAGGTTCATTCTCGTGTTACACAGCACGTTTGAGCTTCTGCAAGAACCAGTGAGGTTCATTCTCGTGTTACGCAGCATGTTTGAGCATCCATAAGAACCAGTGAGGTTCATTCTCGTGTTACGCAGCATGTTTGAGCATCCATAAGAACCAGTGAGGTTCATTCTTGTGTTACGCAGCACGTTTGAGCTTCTGCAAGAACCAGTGAGGTTCATTCTCGTGTTACGCAGCACGTTTGAGCATCCATAAGAACCAGTGAGGTTCATTCTCATTAATTACTAAACCTCATGTCGTTCCAAACCCGTAAGAGTTTCGTTCATCTTTGGAACACAAATGGAGATCTTTTGATGCAATCTGAGACAACCAATGAGGTTCATTCCTATGTTATGCAGCATGTTTGAGTTTCTGGAAGCACCAGTGAGGTTCATTCTGATGTTACGCAGCATGTTTGAGCTTCCACAAGAACCAGTGAGGTTCATTCTCGTGTTACGCAGCACGTTTGAGCATCCATAAGAACCAGTGAGGTTCATTCTCGTGTTATGCAGCATGTTTGAGCATCCATAAGAACCAGTGAGGTTCATCTGCAAGAACCAGTGAGGTTCAATCTTTTGTTATGCAGCACGTTTGAGCATCCACAAGAACCAGTGACGAATGACAAAAGGAACGATATGAGAAACAATACAAAGGGGAACCAACATGTGAGTAATTGATGATAGAAATATAATTCTTGGGTGAACTATCTCTTTAAGGACAGAATGAACCCAAAAGCTGAAATGTTATTTCCAGATCTGGTTTATTTTCTGCCTTGATTTGGCCCAAAATAAATTTGCTATTTGGGAAGTGGACAGAAAACAAGAAAAACACTGACTGACAAGGTTTTAGATGACAGAAATTTAGAAAGATAATAATAAAAAAAAGTAAAATAATTATATTAGCAGATAATTATTATTAATATTGTCCCTTTTTCTTAATTTTGTTCTGCTTAGGCTATAGGCTACCATGTAAAATTAAGAAATTTGCATTCCAATTATTTATCAACTGGTGACGTAATGCCAAGTGGGCGGGGAACTGTACAGGTGTGCTTAGAACAGGCGTCGAAACTTGGAGCAGTTCTGATGTTGACATGACCGACAGTCACGTGACTTTCAACAATAGCCAGATTTTATGGGATCCTCCCACCAGAAGTTTCTGCTACCCGTTTACTTTTCAAACACCGGAAACAAGTAATTAATTCCTAGCTGGCTTTTCTTTGTGTTTGTGTGTGATCACCCAAGTCTATCATGCGAACTCCTGGGATTTTTATTTTCGGGATGGTGCTCGCACCTTGCGGGTGGATTCTGAATCTGGTCAGCACCGTGGCACCAGCCTGGCGCACGATCAACACCATCCCTGGAGAATCCATCGATCTGGTCCTCCAACAAGGATTATGGGACATCTGCAAGACTTTTACATCATCCCGGGATATTATGTGCAACCAACAGGACACGCAGTACTTCAGCGCTCAGATCATACAGATCGCTCGAGGCTTGATGCTGGCGTCACTAATTCTCAATGTCATCGCCATCGGCGTGGCATCAGCCGGAGTCAGATGCTGGACGGATAAACCGCACTGGACCGTGGCTGGGATCGGTGGTGTTCTCATCTTCCTCTCAGGGGTCCTCACCATCATCCCAGTGGCGTGGTACACTCACATCATGACCTCCATCTTCTCAACATCCACCGATATTCGTGTGGGATACTGCCTGGTGCTGGGCTTCATCGGTGGGTGCATGGAGGTGCTCGGGGGTTTGGTGATGTCCATCGGGTTGTGTCGGCGCTGTGATGGTCGGAAGCCGAGGACGGACGCGGTGAAGTCCGCGCGCGATCCCTCTCCAGCGAACAGAGTCACGGCGCTCAGTGTAATCAGCGCGAGCAGCTCCAGCAGCGTCCCGTATTACTCCAAACACAGCGAGATGGACTTCACACGAGCGAAAACGCAACAGGATATCAGACCAGTGAACACGGCGAATAAAGCACGACCTTACGACTCAGATTTGTAGGCTAAAATACAAACTTTTAACCTTATGAACTGAAGAACCTTACGACAATCACCAGTGTAAACATCGCTTCGGCGCGAAAATTCCAGAGTTTATCAGTCAGATTAATCAAATCAGCCTTTCCAATCTCCGAAGAAGAAGAAAACCAGACTAAGCTGGTTTTAGCTGGTCTCCCAGGCTGGCCAAGCTGGTGTTCAACTGGTCTTTAAGCTTGTCTCCCAGCTTGACCAGCCTGGTCAGCAAAAAAAAGTGTCAAAAACCCCTTTAAACCAGCCTGGGAGACCAACTAAAACCATTAGCTTTTTTATCTGAGTTCTTGTTTTTTTTGTTTGTTTTTTTCTTCAGCAGGGATGTCAACATTTGTGACAATGGACCACAAAACCAGTCATAAGGGTCTTTTTTTTTCATCTGAGAGCTGAATAAATAAGCTTTCCATTAATGTATGGTTTGGTAGGACAATATTGGCCTAAATATGAAAATATGGAATATATCTGAGGTGTTGTCCTAATGAAGTCTTTAGCAATGCATATTACTAATAATAATAATTTTTTTTATATTTAATAACGGTAGGAAATTTACTAAATATCTCCATGGAACGTGATCTTTACTTAATAAACATATGTAAGCCTATTTCGAAAATGCCTTATATTTTACAAAGACACTGTAAAATATAATGATTTTCTGGTAAAAACGTAATCACTGTAAAATGTACAGTGAAAGCACGCAGTAAAAGGAAGTGGCCCAGAGTTTAAATAGTTTATATTTTTATTGCCGGTTTTATGTTTAGTTCATGTTCAACAGGATCTTAGTATGTGTGTTTCTGTGCGGAAAGACCTTTTTTGATGAACTGTTATTCATCATGTGACCATCTGTTTTATCATTGATGTTATCAGTGTATTTTAAGGTCATATCAACTGCTTTGCTATTTTGGTGGAAATCATGGTTACCATCATAAATGTTCTACCTGTTCAGGGAAGTGAGGTTTTGAGGTTGTGTCGAATAGCACTAACACCATCAGTTTGGTTTTATACTTTGCACTTTATAATGTAAAGCCCTTATGATTTTGTTGGCAGTACCTTCAACGTCTTTTTGTAGCACACTGGGCTCTAATGTGTAAATACAGTAACTTATCAGGAACCTCTTATTTTTTTAGTTATACCAACTGCAAAAAGCAAACACATTCTTCTGAAGTAAGCTAATGTTTGCACAAGCACTGCACACGGTACAGAAGTGTATGTCTCTGGTGTACAAGACAGAACCATATGTAAAATATCTTTGTGGAAGTAATGTTGTAATTGACATCCGTCCATCCATAAATTGTAATTCAAATGGTTGAAGGCTGTTTATGTCTTGTATTTTTATGATGAACACTGACCCAAGAGCTATGGCTCATACATGTGCCTGCAAGAATATAATAAATGATGAAGCTAACAATTGCTTATTAGCAAGGACTACTTCATGCATTCTAATAATAAATGCCATCCTCTTCTTGTATTTCCATTAATAAGCTATTTTCAAATGTGATATTTTATTTAAAATTTTATGGACATAAAAATTTGAAAAAATATGCCATTAGGTCATTAACTTAGTATGTCTTATGACCTTAAGACATTAAAAGTTGAAATTATGACACTTCATAAGTTTTAAAAAGACAAAAATAATCAGATAGCCAAAATTACAACTTATGATTTCCACCTTGTCTTAATTTTGATATGTCATAAATATCACTTAGCATGTCTTAATTGTGATTAACAAAAACATTTTCCCCTTATGTGGCAGAAATGGGCTTCCATAATATGTCCTTTATTTATAAGCATATATTTTATATTAAAAATCATTTACCTAAAAAAAAAGTAAGAACGTTTTCAAACTACGGCGCCCCTAATGGGACATTTTTTTCAAAATAAAAAAGTATGTGGTGCGGGGTGGGTATTAAGTCAGTGTTTTTGCGTTCCCCCAAGAAACACAAAAGTTTTGAGAGCGAAAACAAAATTTCTTAGGGGTTAAGAAATCATTTAACGTGCGAACAGAACGTTTCTCGGGGGAACACAAAAGCATTGACCTATTATTTTTTCTCCCATCCCCTAGGGCAGGGGTGGGCACTTCTAGTCCTCGAGGGCCACTGTCCTGCAGAGTTTAGCTCCAACCCTGATCAAACTCACCTACCTGTAGCCTTTCTAGTAATCCTGAAGACATTGATTAGATGGTTCAGGTGTGTTTGATTGGGGTTGGAGCTAAACTCTGCAGGACAGTGGCCCTCCAGGACTGGAAGTGCCTACCCCTGCCTTAGGGGCTCCGTATTAAACAAACCCAATCATGAAAGAAAAAACTGGACAAAATGTATTTAATGCATAAGTATCAAACAAGTAATTGGCCAAAAGACATTAATTCATGAACTCAATAAAGTTACAGCATGTAAAACAACAAAAAATGAGAAGGCACATGAAGTTAAAACGTGAAACATCTAATGAGACCAACACTTCTAGAACGTTTATGTAGATGACCTTCTATAACCATTGTAAACAGCTTTTCTTTGTGACAACTTGCCCCAGTCTACCCTATTTTCCCCCTAGCCCTTGCACTCCAGGTATTGACTGAAACATGGCATGCAGTGAAAACCAGTTTTGCCTGAGTTTGAACCAGGCATTCAACACCACGCCCTTCAGATGCTAATCACACAGATCCACCTCCTCCGGGTTTCAGTATGTTTCTTCTT